>CM055315.2:64421180-65074930 GCA_029255685.2 Silene conica
CATGCCAAAAGTACCAAAACACAGAGTACATCACTACAAATAAGCCATCGACACTCTCATACAAAACACCATTCGCAGCCTCTGTTTTGATAAAACAAAAGAAATGAACGACCCAGACACGACTGATAAAACGAAACACTCTCAACGATGCACCTACTGATAAAAGATAACTTAAAGATGAATGAAACATAGCAATTACATATCACAGATTACGAATTAGCAAGAGACTCTGATTATTATCATGTGAGGTAATCACAATTACATCTTAAATATCAATAGAAAACGTGAAAACAGTAAAAACGAGATAAATGTTGTGGCCATACCTCCTTGCCCTAGCCAACGACCACCCTTAGACTGATCTGACCACCGTGAGAACCTACCCTTGACAAACCTTGAAGTGGCGGCTACAGATACGTGTGTGTGAGTTGTTTTTAGGTCAGATAAGAGGAAGAGTGTGCTTAAATAAGGCGGCAGGGAGATATTCTCTGAAATTCTCACTTCAGATTTGAAGCTCGTGTGTGTGGGCTGTGTTTGTGCACGCAACCCTAGGCACATACGCATGGCTTTCCGTGTATGAGTCAGCTTCTCACGCACCCCAATACCCAAATAATGTATCTATGGCCCGGTTTTGTTAAACACCCACAAATACGACCCGAAAACACCACTCAAAAGCACCTTGTTCAACAATATTATATCGCTTTTATTATCACACATCGACATCGACATCTAAATAAAATCAAGATAAATAGATAAAACGAAATAAGAAATACGGAGTATTACAGTCTTCCCCCCTTAAAATGAACTTCGTCCCGAAGTTCACCATCCAGAGGTCAACACAACTGATCAATAAAGCACGTAACGAACAAAGAAGGTGACAGCATATAACATTAGAAGCTGATAAAGTACTTTAAAACACGAATTGTCACCACCACCACGACCACCACTCCACTCTCTTGACCACCCCCAGGCTTGCTACTCTTCCTCCCTTACACACACAACACGAGACAACATCGAAGGTGTTTGTAAAAACGTGAATGTTCAGACCTGAACGACAATTACAGAAATACTGTTGTGACGAGCGATATAAAACTCCGCACCCAGCGACCCTAGGTGGTTGACAAAGGCGAGACTATAGCCAGGACACGACTCTCAATATCATAGATCATATATATATATAAAACAGACCCCGACAACACCATACACAAGGCTGAATTCTATCCACAAAACACGACAGACACAAGGAAAAGAGAAAAACGTGTTGAGCATACCTCCTTCTGACTCAGATCGACTCACCCTGACCGTCCTAAGACCACCATGACCACCACCCTCTTAAAATATGATATGTCGGCTACAAGTATGTGCAGTGAGTTGTATGATTGACATGGTAGATTAGGTTATAATGGTAGCTTAAATATGACGGCAGGCTGCTGAAGCATTTAGGTATTAGTGTGTTTAATTGGTATGGGCTGTCGTGTGGCACACAAAACGAGGCCCATACTAGGTGCTAAAGGTCCACGGTTTGAGCCTCACTAGCACCCACAACTTCTACTATCATATATGATGACTAGGTTCCCTTTTCGAATCCCACCGCGGTCCAAAAAGCTTATAAATATACGAGATACACTAGCTTATAAAACGAAGATTATATAAAATTTTATCGTCTACCCATAAAATTATTATTATTTAATAATAATAATACGGGTTATTACAGTGTTCCCCCCTTAAAATGAACTTCGTCCCGAAGTTCACCCACTCATCTCGTACTACTTACTCAAGTTAAAAATTATGGAAATCATAGAATGTCACATTCTACCCCGCTAAAAAAAAAGAGTTACGTCCTCGTAAGTTACCTCAAGCGAACAGTTGCGGATAGCGCTCCTTCATGGACGCCTCCGACTCCAAATTAGCTTCCTCTGTGTTGTGATTGGTCCACAAGACCTTCACCAACACTGTCTCTCCATTCCGAGTCTTCCGAATCTTTCTATCCAAAATCTCACTTGGAATCTCAGCATAGGCAAGTTGCTCATCTACCTCAATTTCTTCATGGTTCAACACATGCGTAGGGTCACTCACATATTTCCTTAGTTGACAAACATGGAACACATTATGGATCTTGGATAGGGCTGGAGGCAAAGCTAATCGGTATGCCACCTCCCCAACTCTGTCCAAAATCTCAAATGGTCCAATAAACTTCTGACTTAGCTTGCCACGCTTCCGAACCTCATCACTCCCTTCATTGGAGATACTTTCAGTAGTACCTTCTCCCTGCCTCAAATGAAATGTCACTCCTCTTGAGATCTGCGTAACTCTTCTGTCTCTCCTGGGCAGCCCTCATTTTCTGTCTGATTATCTGGACTTGCTCAACCATTTCCTGAATCATCTCTGGGCCTAGAACCACAGCATCAGCGCGATCATCCCAACATAAAGGACTCCGACACTTCCTCCCATACAACGCCTCAAAAGGAGCCATCCCAATGCTAGCATGGTAGCTATTATACGAGAACTCTATCAGCCCCAACCGTTCTTCCCATGATCCCCCGAACTCCAGCACACAAGCTCTCAACATATCTTCCAAATTCTGGATGGTCCTTTCCGTTTGACCATCTGTAGCTGGATGAAAAGCGGTACTCATCTTTAGTTGCGTGTCCAACGCGGTCTGCAGCTCTTGCCAAAATCTGGAAATAAATCTCGAGTCACGATCGGAAACAATATCCTTGGGAATGCCATGCAACTTGACCACATTCTGCACATATGACTTTGCCAACTCAGCCTTGCTCCAGGTATCTTTCATTGGAATAAAGTGAGCGGACTTAGTCAATCGATCCACGATTACCCAGATCATGTTGTTGCCCCTCTGAGTTCGAGTCAACCCCATGATGAAATCCATAGAAATATTTTCCCATTTCCATTCAGGTACATCCAGTGGCTGGATCTTTCCTTGAGGCCTCTTGTGCTCACGTTTTACCCTCTGACACGTCAGACACCGAGACACGAACTCGGCAACCCTCTTTCTTCATATTGGGCCACCAAAAGGTCTTCTTGAGGTCTTTGTATAATTTGTCACCCCCTGGGTGAACAGAGTATGGCGTAGAATGAGCTTCAGTTAAGATTTTCTTTTTCAATTCATCATTATCCGGAATACACCATCTCCCACTGAATCTCAAGCTGTCATCCGAATGGACACTGAATTTGGACTCGGTCTCATTTTCACTTCCCTCAATCATTCCTCGCCACTTCTGGATCCTCAAGTCTTCCTTTTGCATTTCCCTGATTTCACCATACAATTCAAGCTCTACTGTTAGATCACTCAGAGTATCCCCTTTCCGAATAATGTAAATTCCCATTTCTCCCAACTCACTGTGCAGTCTTACCCTTGATCTGGCATTACTCAATGCATGAACGGATTTCCTACTCAAGGCATCTGCAACAACATTAGCCTTGCCCTCATGATAGACAATCTGCATATCGTAGTCACCAATCAACTCTATCCACCTCCGCTGCCTCATATTCAACTCTCGCTGGGTATAGATGTACTTCAGGCTTTTGTGGTCGGAAAACACTTTAAATGTGGCCCCGTACAGATAATGGCGCCACAGTTTCAGTGCAAAAACCACAGCCCCCAACTCCAAGTCATGGGTAGGATAATTCTCTTCATAGGTCTTCAACTGTCGGGAAGCATAAGCTATCACTCTCCCATTCTGCATTAGCACACATCCTAGCCCATGCTTCGAAGCGTCGGTATACACTTCAAAGTTATCACTTCCATCTGGCAAGGCAAGGATAGGAGCTGTTGTCAGACGTTCCTTAAGAGGTAAGAACGCCTTCTCACAACTCTCATCCCAGATAAAACGATTCTCCTTTCTCATCAACGATGTTAATGGCTTGGCTAACTTTCAGAAATCTTTGACAAACCTCCTGTAATACCCAGCCAATCCCAGGAAACTCCGGATCTCTCCCACATTCTTCGGGCTCTGCCATCTGGTCACCGCCTCAATCTTGCTAGGGTCCACAAACACCCCCTCCTTGGAAATTACATGCCCCAAGAAGGCAACCTTCTCTAACCAGAACTCGCACTTACTCAGCTTTGCATACAATCCATTCTCCTCTAGAGTCTTCAACACGGTTCTCAAATGTTCTTCGTGCTCTTCTTTATTCTTGGAATACACTAAGATGTCGTCGATAAACACAACCACGAACTTATCCAGGTACAGACTAAATACCCGGTTCATCAAATCCATGAATACGGCTGGTGCATTAGTCAACCCGAACGGCATAACCACAAATTCGTAGTGGCCATACCTCGTTCTAAAAGCGGTCTTGGGAATATCCCCATCTTTAATCCTCAATTGGTGATAACCCTATCTCAGATCAATTTTTGAAAAGACCCCGGCTCCACTCAACTGGTCGAATAGATCATCAATTCTAGGCAAGGGGTAGCGGTTCTTAATAGTCACATTGTTCAGCTCTCGGTAGTCAACGCAAAGCCTCAGACTCCCGTCCTTCTTCTTTACAAAAAGTAATGGAGCTCCCCAAGGTGACACACTAGGCCGGATGAATCCCTTCTCAGCCAATTCATCCAGTTGCTTTTTCAATTCTTCCATCTCTTTTGGTCCCATACGGTAAGGTGATTTTGATATTGGTCCTGCACCTGGTTTGAGATCAATAGAGAAGTCGACCTCCCTCCTAGGTGGTAATCCTAACACATCGTCCCGGAACACTCCCTCAAACTCCCTCACTACAGGTATCTCGCTAACACCCGGAGTCTCCGCCTCACAATTCCACATTTGACACAAGATTAAACTATCCCTCTTCCGCAGGCTCGCCTTAAGGGTATTAACTGATATGAACTTGACCTTAGGTTTAACCACGAATCCCCTATAGGTCACTCTCACTTCCTTAGGTCATCTCAGAGAAATTTTCTTTTGGTAACAGTCAATGAGAGCTCGATATTTCCCCAGCCAATCCATTCCCAAGATTACTTCAAAGTCCCCCAATGGATACTCGATAAGGTCGCAATGGAAAACCACTTCCCCAATCTTGATGGGCACACTCCTAAAGACTCTATTACATGACACCGATTCCCCAGATGGTAATGTTACATAATCCTCAACCCAATCATAGATATCAAGCTCTAACACCCTAGCATGTTTTCTAGACACAAAAGAATGAGTAGCTCCAGAATCGAAGAGTACAAAAGTAGGTTTAAGATTCACAAGAAAGGTACCAGTCACGACATGGGTGTCATCCTTGGCAGCCTGCTTCTCCATGGCAAAGAGTTTGCCACTGGTCTTCACTCCACTCTGGCTAGTAGTGGCTGCCCCTAATTGCTGATTTCCTTCAGCTGCGGTCTTCTGGTTACTACCACTCCCGTTGTACTGGTTATGGTGAGAACGGTTTTGATAATTGTTATAGCTCCTCTGGTAGTTGTTGCTAGTACCAGACCTCGAATTTCCCCCATAGCCTGACATAGGAGTGCGATAACCTCCACTCCCTGAAGTATTCATGCGGGACCCACTGTACCCCGAAGTTGGAGTACGGTAACCCCCAGATTGATATCCCCCTGAGGATTGACACACAGCTTGCTTATGTCCCGTCTTTCCGCACACATAACACACTATACCCACGGAACTGGTACCCGAGCCCCCACTCTTGTAGTTACACCACTCTGATTCTTTTCACTTGCTGAGGAATTGTGGTTAAAATAACCACTGTATCTGTTGGAATTCTACTTCTTCGACCCTGAATTTTCACTCAAGGCCTCCGTCTTCCTCTTATCACTCCTGGATTTCTTTTCCTCCTTTATCATATCTACAAGCCTATCAGCTGCCCGAGCCCGCAAATAGATGTCACGGACTGTGGTGGTTGGTGCTGCAATAAGCCTCTTCTTGACAGCAATGGTTAACCCCCTTTCGAATTTCATGGCAAGCATTGCCTCATCCATCCCCATTTCTCCCACATGGCTTAGCAGCTGAAAAAACTTCATGTAGTATACTTCCACCGACATCTCATCTGTCATTCGAAAAAGCTCAAATTCCTTTCTTAGTTTGCTCTTTTGAAATTCAGGTAGGAAGACTTCGAACAAGATCCTCTTGAATGCGACCCATTCTACGTGATTGATCCCATCCTCGACAACAGCTTCTCGAATTTCTCCCTTATACCCAGTCCACCAATCGCCAGTCATTCCCCTCAAGTAATGAGCAGCTTGGTCAACTCTCAGTTCTTCTGGACAATCTATCAAATCGAACAAGTTGCTGAACTCCCGACACCATTCTCCAAGTAGGTGAGGTTCCCCTTCCCCGGTGAATTGTGTAGGGTTATGCCTCGCGATTATGGTACTCATCTTAGCAGAATCCATGCGTCTGGCCTTTAAGGCCTCATTTTCAGCTATCAGTAGGTCTAACTCCTCTTGTGTGATATTAGCTGTGTTGTTCCTTCTTGGAGGCATTCTAAGACATACAAGGAAAAGATGAGTCCCGGTTTTAAGTATGGGTACTCATTTGTATTAAGGTCATCACCTTTAAACATTAGGTTACATATGCAACTAATGTATGTATATTAACAGCACTTCTTACACATGGCTCAGGGATCACATAACCGCATATCATTAGGCATGGCATAACTCTTAATATAATACCGATTATCGCATATATCCACATTATCATGTACTCTATGTAAAACAACCATATACTTCTTATATGTATACGCTTTCTTTCATATCCATGCCAGTCACATAACGGAAGGGTTTGTATAACCCCTTATCATGCTTTACCACAAATTCCCATCATTTCCTATTCTGCCCTTTTCGCTCGTATTCGCTCAAGGTACCCGGGTACAACTGAGAGGGCCTATGGTTTAGTGTGAGGGGCCCCAGACTCATACTTCCCCATTAGCGTGCTCCTAACAGTTATATCCCGGGGTTCATTTTATTTAGACTCTTCCTACATTCATTGGGTTCATTAGGTTAGGCCTGAAGATCGTTCGCTCTGATACCACTTTGTAACACCCCCGTTTATTTAGAGGCCTGAACTAGGACTCCCCAAATAACCAAGGGTGTTACCATCTCGGTTACCCGAGGTAGTAGATAACAAAGGAAGAAATACAGTACTTTATTAAGTAATTAAACGTTAAACAAATGTCTCAGGATATTACAACTGTTTATAAAACCAAAGGTAAAAGTTCAGACACGGTGAAAGACTAAGTGAATGAACTAGCACTAGGCAGGTCTGGTCCATATCCTCTCCACCCTTCCAGCATCCATAAGTCTAAACTTGTCACTCTGCTCCCAATAAATTGGATCAACACAGACACAAACAACAAACAGGGTCAACACGAGGTTGAGTAGGTAATATAATCAAGACATGAAATAACACAATATACATTTCCTCCATCTCCTCAACATCCATTTCTCCACTTCACCTCCATCACACCACACCTCCCATGGCCATATCACAAGTCCCTTATCACAAGACCCATATCACAAGACCCATTTCACAACCCCGTTCTCCACAATAATCAATAATCACAATATATCACAAGTAAATATGTCAACCAAATAATGAGCATCCTCATGTCAGATCACAATTACAACATAGATATTCCCCTACCTCGAAACTGCGGAAGATAACAGCAAGCGAGCAACTGTTACTAAAAGTGTTCCACGCGGAAACCTCCACCTAGACATATGTTATATAATTAATAAAACTCCTTACGATCTCGTAATATACGTACACATTCTATTTATAGCACTTTCCTAAAAAGAAAAGTTTCCATTAAAAGACATTGCCTAAGATAGTAACTTTCTATATATAGTAACTTCCTTAAATGATAAAAATACACATAGGATATAGACCCAAAATAGATAACAAGACAACAATTGATAATAATACTACTAGTAATACTAACAATAGTGATATAATAATAATAACAACAATAATGATAATAATAATAATGATAATAATAATAATAATAATAATAATAATAATAATAATAATAATAATAATAATAATAATAATAATAATAATAATAATAATAAACAAAGTACTCAAAACAGCCCAAACTCACGACTCCCTAACCCGCGTATCAACAACCCCCTTACCACCGCGACACGTCCCTACGACCACCAACCACCACCAGTAACCCGTTCCCTGAACTGCCTACTTCCCTCGAAACCACCAGCAGCCCCTTCGCCGGCCGCCGGTGAGGTGAATTAGAGTCCAGGACCGACCTGGTTCATTACCCAGCCACCTGACCAGGGTGTTTTCAACAGCTTCCTCCGCCTACACAGACCCTGCCACCACCTGACTCAACCACCCTGACACCAGACAATACACCCACGGTGGTACCACCGCGTTGACCTCCCCCGAGTCATCGGTGATACCACCCCCAAACACCCCTCTGTATTCGCATAAACCGTGACCACGACTAACAGGGGAAAATGAAGACTCCCTTCAGACCCGACACAGCCACTGGTAACCACCACTGTAACACCCCCATTTACCTAGGAGCCTGATCTAGGACTTCCAGAGTAAATAGGACCGTTACCATCCTGGATAAACCAGGGTAGTAGATATTCACAGTGAAAGAAACACAGTACTTTAAATATAAGAGTTTAAACTAATAACTATTACAAGCCATAGTCCAAAAGACTTCCAAAACAACTGAAATAAATTAAACGTTCAACTAAGAAGAAGCTAAGTGATCTAGCAGCTAGGTAGGTCTAGTCCATGTCTCTCTTTCATGCCCAGTCCTAGTCCACCTGTCTCTGACCTGAAAGATATACTCCCCATTCCAGATCATTGTAGGTGAACACGAATACACTGTCAACCTCGCGGTTGAGTAGGATATCACAACAATAAATAATAATAAATAATGCAACAAAACAATAATATGCAAATGCTTATGTCATGCTCGAGCTCAAACACAATCTCAATCTCAACCCGTAACACCCAGCCATACCGAACCTCCCGGCAGACTATAATCGGCCGTCGCCGAACACCAGCTCAAAAGCTGATAAGACACCAGGCCTGGTCTGCAGAACCACCCTGGGCTTTATATCAGAACATCATCTGATTCACATCTCGCTCAGTAACCAATGCATATGTCATGAGTATGAATGCAATGCCAAAATAAATTACCATATCAAACATGTTCAGAACTCATACTTGCATTCATATCATACAATGCACACTTATACAGAACTTAACACAAAACAAGCACCAGTGTATCCTACTTGTATTAGCGAGTCTGCGAATGTAAACACCCTCTAGAAGTACTCCACTTCGAATTCCGTTCCTATAAATTATTATTCATATCAACTTCTGTCCATATACACAATGCTACTAAAATTACCTGAACATGTTTCTAATCGATTCTTACATAACACATTATGAATACATATATATATATATATATATATATATATATATATATATATATATATATATATAAGCATGTCCTTAACATACAATTATCGTTACCCAAATACACCTACTATTTTTAGAGTTACTATAAATAGCATAACTCAAGCACAATTATTATTGTGTCCCAACACATAGGTAATTATTATAAATCACAACATAATTCGTCGTTAGTAACCATCCCGATAAATATTAACACATGATTAAGGCCACATATAATACTATTAGCATCAATTACCAAGTTTAATAATAACAATAATAATACTAATAAGAATAAGAATGACATTAGTAATTATAACAACATTAATAATAATAATAATAATATTTCCCATAAAGTTAATTACATCATCAATTAAGGAATTATTGTCATTACTAAATCATGCTAATCAACCAACCCATTCCACGCTAAACACGCAAACACGAATTACATACATAGCAGCCCAAAACCGCAAACCCTCTACCGGCTGCCCTGTCAAACACCCCTCCCGACACCTGCTGCCACCGCTGACCTCCCCACTGACACCACCAGGCTCGCCACTGAGCCACGGTGGTTCCAGGGAGGAGGTTAGTGGCTACAGGCCACGACCGCAGACACCATAAACCACCACCAGAAACCTAACCGCGTGCAAAGTGGAACCTGCAACTCAAAACTGACTTAGAACCACCGTGACAAAACTAACCTCCGACACCACCCTCAGCCACCACCTTCACCCCTGGCTCCACCAGACTCGCCACTGAGTCGTGGTGGTTCCAGTGGTGAAGATAGCAGTCACAACCACCGTGACAGACGACTCCAAAGCCCTTACAAAAACCCAGATCCGTCGACATAGATGTTTACACTTATGGTCTTGACAGCCACCATGCCCCACCGTGAGACACCACGACTATCATTCTCGACCACCCATCAACTCCCTTGACTACGGTCATGCCAAAAATACCAAAACACAGAGTACATCACTACAAATAAGCCATCGACACTCTCATACAAAACACCATTCGCAGCCTCTGTTTTGATAAAACAAAAGAAATGAACGACCTAGACACGACTGATAAAACGAAACACTCTCAACGATGCACCTACTGATAAAAGATAACTTAAAGATGAATGAAACATAGCAATTACATATCACAGATTACGAATTAGCAAGAGACTCTGGTTATTATCATGTGAGGTAATCTCAATTACATCTTAAATATCAATAGAAAACGTGAAAACAGTAAAAACGAGATAAATGTGGTGGCCATACCTCCTTGCCCTAGCCAACGACCACCCTTAGACTGATATGACCACCGTGACAACCTACCCTTGACAAACCTTGAAGTGGCGGCTACAGATACGTGTGTGTGTGTGAGTTGTTTTTAGGTCAGATAAGAGGAAGAGTGTGCTTAAATAAGGCGGCAGGGAGATATTCTCTGAAATTCTCATTTCAGATTTGAAGCTCGTGTGTGGGCTGTGTTTGTGCACGCAACCCTAGGCCCATACGCATGGCTTTCCGTGTATGGGTCAGCTTCTCACGTACCCCAATACCCAAATAATGTATCTATGGCCCGGTTTTGTTAAACACCCACAAATACGACCCAAAAACACCACTCATAAGCACCTTGTTCAAC
This sequence comes from Silene conica, assembly GCA_029255685.2. Taxonomy (NCBI): domain Eukaryota; kingdom Viridiplantae; phylum Streptophyta; class Magnoliopsida; order Caryophyllales; family Caryophyllaceae; genus Silene; species Silene conica. Next base: position 64,432,208 of record CM055315.2, read on the forward strand.
AATATTATATCGCTTTTATTATCACACATCGACCTCGACATCTAAATAAAAATCAAGATAAATAGATAAAACGAAATAAGAAATACGGAGTATTACAGTCTTCCCCCCTTAAAATGAACTACGTCCCGAAGTTCACCATCCAAAGGTCAACACAACTGATCAATAAAGCACGTAACGAACATAGAAGGTGACAGCATATAACATTAGAAGCTGATAAAGTACTTTAAAACACGAATTGTCACAACCACCACGACCACCACTCCACTCTCTTGACCACCCCCAGGCTTGCTACTCTTCCTCCCTTACACACGCAACACGAGACAACATCGAAGGTGTTTTTAAAAACGTGAATGTTCAGACCTGAACGACAATTACAGAAATACTGTTGTGACGAGCGATATAAAACTCCGCACCCAGCGACCCTAGGTGGTTGACAAAGGCGAGACTATAGCCAGGACACGACTCTCAATATCATAGATCATATATATATATAAAACAGACCCCGACAACACCATACACAAGGCTGAATTCTATCCACAAAACACGACAGACACAAGGAAAAGAGAAAAACGTGTTGAGCATACCTCCTTCTGACTCAGATCGACGCACCCTGACCGTCCTAAGACCACCGTGACCACCACCCTCTTAAAATATGATATGTCGGCTACAAGTATGTGCAGTGAGTTGTATGATTGATAGGGTAGATTAGGTTAGAATGGTGGCTTAAATATGACGGCAGGCTGCTGAAGCATTTAGGTATTAGTGTGTTTAATTGGTATGGGCTGTCGTGTGGCACAGAAAACGAGGCCCATCCTAGGTGCTAAAGGTCCACGGTTCGAGCCTCACTAGCACCCACAACTTCTATTATTATATATGCTGACTAGGTTCCCTTTTCGAATCCCACCGCGGTCCAAAAAGCTTATAAATATACGAGATACACTAGCTTATAAAACGAAGATTATATACAATTTTATCGTCTACCGATAAAATTATTATTATTTAATAATAATAATAATACGGGTTATTACAATTGAACACCACAAAGTGAACTGAATTAAATTATATTTGTTTTTGTTCGTAATCGCCTACACGAGCTGATAACTCTGGCAATTATTTTGTGACGTCGATTGATGATGGGTTTAATAAACCATAAGTCAAACCGTTGACTGATCGATCACAGATACGAGATTATAATGATAACTCGTAGGACATTTCTTGACGGCGCAATGGAGTCCTAAATGTTAATGAACATTCGGTGCCAGGTCGTGGATAGGACGTCCATAGTGTTCCTTGAGTCGATTCTTTTGACCATCGGCCGTTTTTTGAGATAAAGGGCAGTTTTGGATGACTTTGATTTCTCTCTCACTAGCTGACTATATCTGGGGTTAAGCAGAATTTTTTTTTCGGTCATTTCATATTGCGCTTACATCTGCAAGAGTCGAGTCGAGGAAAATATCCACCCCTTATCAGGTTTTAATATTTCTCAGGGCCACTCGAGGAGTAGTAATTGAAATGCATGGCCATGCTCGAATAATGATTCGTTATCATTTGAGTTGCTCTCTAGTCGGAAAAACCACTCTTGATACAGATCGCTTGTAAAATACGACCTTTGTGAATACAGATTTGCAAATTGTTTTACATTGAATGGGAGAAATTAAATTGGATATGAGAATCGGTTATCGCACATACACTTGTAGGTCTTGTATGGACAAGTGGGAGATTGTTCGAGCTAGTGTCCTCCACAGTTAGTGCGACAACACGAATAAATCTCTTAAAGAAACACAGGGTATACTTGGTATTTTAGCCAGTTGATTCACGTATATCAACAACGATTGGCTTGCTCGAAAGTTTGACTTTATTGCCATACAGATGGCGGTAATCAATTGGTCCCTAATGTCACACCTGAAGGATGGAATATGAGAGATATGATTAGATGAAAATGTAATCATATTGATACCCTATACGACTAAACGGTTAGTCAATGCAATGATGAAACAATTGTTTAATACTGATTAAATAATATTAGCTGAGGGGAATTAAAATGGTAATTCGTAATTAAATATAAAATGTTATATTTAATAAGTATGTAATGAAATCATTTAATAAGCATTAAATGATTCAGTTAAATATAAAAGGTTATATTTAATTGTTAAATTATAAATATGAGATATTTATAAGATAAACATTATACACAAGAGAGGATAATAACCGACTTTAAGCAGTTATAAAATCGGTTAAATCAACCGAAACAGATACATAGGCCTTTGCAAGGACAAAAGGTTAATTATTGTTCCCAATTTTTGTATCTTGTATTTTGTTTATGACTATAAATCGTACCTTATAAATTCGTTATAATCCTGCATAAAAGTATTGGGAACATATACATATATTTTTCCACAATAAGATCACTTGACATGTTTAGTTTTAGCGTTTTACTTACATTCTACATATAGTTTTCATGTTTAACTCAAATAAGAACTTTCTTACTATAAATAGAAGGCATTTAAGGTAGTTTTAGTTAGGCAGTTTCAGTTTTGATTCGGCTTTCCGAATCAACTCAACATTCTCAAGACGGTTTTCATTCAAGTTTTAATTAAGTTCTTAGTTTCCGGATAGCATAGTTTCGTAAGATTTTTTGTTTCTTTATTTATTGTATTCTAATTTCTTGCCTTTATAATTCTTGTCTTAAATAATTATGGCTACCTTTTATATTGTTTTCGTTATATTTTCCATGAGTAGCTAGATTTCTTATGCTAGAATTTAGGGGAGTCATGATTTTAATATGTTCTTTGTTAATTAATTAATAGATCTATCTTATAATCATGTCTGAATTGTTAATCACAATATATAATAATAATTAAAGAGTTGGATGTATATAATTGGTTAATTAATATGTGTAAACCCTGAATGTATCGGGCTGATTGGAAGGGATGAGACATGTTATGAACATTAAAGTACGTTAATGATGTGGCCGCTTAGTTAGCTAGTATTACTTTAGGGTGAATATAAAACAGGACTGGATATTTATTCAATATCCTTCAGACCGTTTATTTGATAGTTCTTGATTTTACCTTTGCCCTTAAACTTGACCAAGATGAACCAACAATCCTAGTTGTTTTCCTTTATTATTCACATCTCTTATATCTTATTAATTGCTTTCGTTATTTTAGCCTTTTTAGTTATTTTAATTATTTGTCATATTTTAGATAAATCATTATTTTTCCCCTCAAAATTGTTACCTTAAGACGAACTTTAATAACAAATAAATATTTCTTGTCTCCCTGTGGATTCGATCGTGACTGTCTTAGCTATATTAGTTAGCCGAGTTAGTTTCCCTGATATTTGGTTGCCCACTCTATGGGAATATTTCACGCACGCTGTTCAGAGAGGCCCCGCATGCGTGGGTGCTAAGTAACCCATGAGCTTAGTCGTCCGGGGTTTAGGTACTTAGCGACAGGCGCACACTCTCTCTTCGACATACGACTTCCACCAGATTTAGGTTTGCAAAATTTTGTTTGAAAAAAAGGTTGAATTAAAAACTTGATTTGTTCAAACTTAAAATTTAAAAGCATACGCCTGAGTAAAAATTAAACGGTTTAATTAAACAGGGTCCTCAAATTAACAACCACAGTAAATTAAACAATTTCCTCATTAATAAATTATACTTTGAAGTAAAGATTTAAACAATTTAATTTTAGCTTCTCTAAGTAAAGTAAAAAATATTTAATCAAGGGATTTAAAAAGAAAATATAAAGGTGATGTTTTTGAATAAAACCTGGAACCCGGTAAAATAGCGTTTTGGTAGACCGAGTACCTGCCTACTGACCTTCCTGGTGATGTAATTATCTAGTTGCTGACCTTACTTTACCTACTTGCCTGAGCACCTGATTTCTTACCTTACTGGTGACTTTACATGGTTGTTGACCTTACTAATGACTTTACCTGCTAGCTTGAGCACCTGGTTGTTGACCTTACCGGTGACTTTACCTACGTGAGGACCTTACTGGTGATTTTATTAGATGAAATATTTCATGAGGTGGACGATGTTCCATGATCTGGGTACCATCTGGTCATCCATCATCATAAGTTAGTAGGCCCCACCCATTTCCAACAATACTTTCCACTTGGTAGGGTCCTTTCCAATTGTAAGCAAATTGTCATGCTTATCTGTTCTTTGTGTTCTGGAAGACTTTCCTTAGGACCAAGTCACTCACTTACAGGATCATGACATTCAGGTTTTTATCGTAGCTCATGGCCACTAAGTGCCTGTATTAGGCCATCCTGATCAAGGCGCTGCTTCTGAGCTCATCTGTCGTATCCAGACTAGTAGTCATTTCCACCTGATTTCGGTCCTCCGTCATTTCCAGTTGTGACCATGTAGCTGGTTAAAGTGGGCGCACTAACGAGTCATGTGGTTATTTGGAATGTTTTGGCCCCAAACGACTAAGTTGGCGCTGCTTGGCTGCTTGGAGAACTCTTACTGGCTCCAGACATGATTACAGGTGGCTGAATCACGCGAGACTCTGGTTACATAAATGATCAATAGTCCCCACGGTGGGTGCCAAATTGTTTCGGTCAAAAAATTATCGGGTGTCGAATATTAATTTATGGGTCAAAGCGGTATATTTATGACCTAAGAATGCGTAAAATGTTATAAAATTTGCGAGGAAAAAACAACCACAAAAAATTGACACCGTGAGTTTTGGTGATGCGGAAACCCCTTTGAGGGAAACCAACTGCGGGGAAGTCGGTATCCCACCAACTTTCTACTATAATCTCTGTAAAGAGAACGAACGAATTACAATGTAGAGAATTAAATAGGCATTCTTTTCGATGTTGCTAGATACTATTAATGTTTCTTGGTGTCCAACTGATGCCTTTTTTTTCTTTTGTCTCCTTTTATTTTTATAGTGTTTGTTGCTTAATTAGGGTTAGCTCGTTAGGCTACTTCGAAATACTCTCTTATCTTCTGGGAACCGATTCCTCAAAAATAGGTACCATCTTTGACCCCAATAATTGTGGTGCATGTGTGTTTTCATACCTTTTAATCTTGTGGTTTGATGCTTGTCACGTCATTGATCCTTATGGTTTATTCTTCCCCAATCGCGCCCTACCACGTGTCATTCTAAGGAAAAAGGTGTAAACTTTTCCTTAACAATGAAAACAATAATCGTAAATGTGTGACGATATTTGTTACAAAGACGATACAGTAAATAGCGATAGTGAGCTGTGGAGTGAGGGGCGGTAGTGATGAGAACGGTAATTGGACGGTGAAGGCGTAGATTTTAGATTTGGAATTGTAAATGGTAATTTAGGAGATCAGTTTTAATTTACGAAAATATAACAAATCACCATTATAAGTTTGATACTATACAATCAATATCCTTAACTTATAAATCTATCAAATTGACTTTATAAGTTTCTCTTAATATGAATTAGCCATATAATTTGTTTTTAAGAATAAAATTTGCTAACTAAATATTAATTATTATTGAAAATCAAAATTATTGATTTGATTTTAATCCTAAAATTCTTGATTATTGAAAATCATGTTCAAATATTTATTTTAATTTATTTTGGTAAACAATGTTCATAATATAAGAATTGTTAATGAACTTACAATGAGAAGTTATTACAAGACCAATTATTTGTTTATGTTGGGTTTAGCGCATATTTCATTGAATTTGTAAATAGTATATTTAATTTGTAATAAATATATTTAAAATAGTTTTATAATAGAAAAAAAATATTTTAATTTAAAAAATGGTAAGAAATTTGATTTGTGTTTAATTGCTCATTTTTGTAAAATTGTGGGGTTAATTTGCTACAAGAAACATAAAGAGTTGATTTGCACATGCTCCATAAGTTATGAGGGTAATTTACTTATCCACCATCTGTTATTCGGCTCCTATATTTTTTCTCAAAGGGTGAGTATTATAGGAGAGTTGCTGCAATTATAATGTATAAAAGTAAGAAAATATTATTGAGTGACAAATGTTTGAATAAGAACAAAAATATGAATTACGTTAAGGAAAAAAATATGAATATTAAATATTGGTAGAAGTTCATAGCCTTAGTAATTGGGTTGGATTCGACTTAAGGATGACCTACTAACACAAGTACACAACGTGAACCCAGCCAATAATATAAAAACTATAATCAATCATCAATATAAATATATATTTGAGGCTTTTTTCGAGACACGTGGTAATCTCCAACTTTTATAAACTACCTAATTAATTATTAGGATTATATTGTCCCACATCTACAAATTAGGAGAACAAAGAAAGTTTTAGTAGTATATAAATAAATATTTGAGATTTTTTCAAGCGACGTATTAGTCTCCATCTTTTGATTTTAATTAAGATGGACAATATATCAGTGAATCTAGGATTTAAGAAATGGGGGTGATTAGTAAAATTTAAAACTTAAAAAACGCTAAAATATAATCAGTCGATTAATCTCTTACCTAACATTTGTTTGCTCCTATGTAATATTTAGAAGATAAGGCCCTTATTAACAAAAATCTTATATTAATATACAAACGTTTAATAAATACTAAAACAATTTGATAATAGATAGTTTTATTAAGGGTCGTCAAAATATAAAGTATTTATTTTTCAATATGATTATGCTTCTATAAAATATCATCATATTTACATAGTCATGGTGGTAAAATTAATTTAAATTACAAATAAGATGATGTAAGTTCGATCTTTTCTCATACCATTTTCAATTACTTTTAAAATAAAAAGGTAAAAAAATAAATAGGAGGAAAAAAAAATGTTGTTGTAGGGGATCAATTTTCGATTACTTTTATGCAAAATAAAAAGGTAAAAGAATAAATATGTTGTTGTAAGGGCTTGATCCTGGGCTCTTATGATAGGGAGAGATTATATCTACCACTAAGCCACTAACTTTGATGATATATTAGCACATAAATAGATATGTATCATTTGTGTTCATGATTAATGGGGGTGATGGTTCACCCCCATCACCCCCTATGAAATCGGCCCTGCAATATATTCCACATCTAAATATTAATATTTTAATTTAATGAGGATAAACAACATATCCCACATCTAAAAATTACAAAAACAAACAAAAAATGTCCCACATCTAAAGATTAGGAGAACAGAAAATAAATATTTGAGTTTTTTTTCAAGCGACGTGGTAGTCTCCAGCTTTTGATTTTAATTAAGATGAACAATATATCCCACTAATTTAATGAGGATAAACAACATATCTCACATCCAAAAATTAGAAAAACAAACAAAAAATTTAGATTTTAATTAAGATTGTTGTGTATATTATTTTTTTAGAGTAGTATATAATATTAGACAAGTATAGTTGATTATTAATTTTATGAGTATGAAGTATTGTACTTATGATTAACAATATATCCCACAATATATATTTGAGGTTTTTTTCTGTAAAGTTGATTATTAATTTTCTGAGTACCTATTATTTTAATTAAGATTAACAATGCCTCCCACATCTAAAAATTAACAAAACAAAGAAATTTTTTAAGATTTTAATTAAGATGAAAAGTATATCCCAAATCTAAATATTAATATAGGATTGACAATATATCCCACATCAAAAAAATAGAAAAAGAAAGAAAGTTTTTTAGATGTTAATTAAGATTAATGATATATCCAAAATCTAAATGTTAAGCGAGAAAGAAAAAAAAGATAAAGTTGATTATTAATTTTATGAGTACCTAATATTTTAATTAGGATTAACAATATATCTCACATCTAAAAATTAGGGAACAAAAAAGGTTTTTAGATTTTAATTAAGATTATAATATATCCCACGCCTAAATATTATGAGATAAAAGAAAAAATGTATAAACCAATTTTAGACAGTAAAGTTGATTATTAATTTTATGATTACGTAATATTTAAATTAGGATTAAGAATATATCCCACATCTAAAAATTAGAAGAACAAATAAAGTTTAAAGTAGATAATATTAGAGGATAGGGTTAATTATAAAATAAAGTCCAAATTTTTAAGATTATCTAATTAAATTAATTTACTATTTTAAGTCAGAGTAACAAAATATCCACAAACCTACCATAAACAGTAACTACCAAATCTGATGCAGTCATTCTTATTCTAACCTCAAATAACCATCAAACTCGGAAAAGGCTACAGATACACATTGTGTATGGAAAAGTCTATACACAACCAATCATGTTGCGCCACGTAGATAACCCAACTTAAACCACATTAGTTAGTTTTAGGGTAGTTTAGTAATTTTACATGTCTAGTTAACATGTAGTTAGCATTAATTTAGGAAATTTTGTTCTTTTGTTTAAATTTTATTCTCTTGACAAATTTGAATGATTTTATTTTAAAATAAATATTTCTATAATATGTAGTAGAATCAATTAATATTTTTGGAATTTATTTTCTAAATTTTTGTTTTAGTTAATTAATCAATTATAATAATAATTTTTTAAGTAATAATAATTTTGTAGTTTCGATTTTTTTTTTCGAAAAAAATAAATTAGCTTCAGTTATTAATAAAAAGTAAAATTTTGGAAATTATTATTCTAGAAATTAATATTCTCTTAAAAAAATAATTTTAGTTAGTAATAAAATATTCTATGATTTTTCGAATTAATTAAATTACATGGATCATTTTTATTTTGTACTTTAATAAAAAAAAATTTAGTTAATATGTAATTATAATCCGGTATGTTTAATTTAATTAGTAATTTGTTTTAAGGCCTAATTAAATTATATTACCAATTATTCAATATTTCTAATTTAATTAATTATATTTTGTAAAAAATACGAGTTATTCTTATAAAAAAAACATGTTGATAGTAAGGTTCGAACTTGTGATCAATTACACACGAGCTAATGTTTGCAAATAAAGTTTTAACCAATTAATCAAGGGTATCAGCTCACCCATTTATGAATTACAATTATTAATATTCTGAAATCTACTAAAATAATATTTTCGAAAATTTTACTGTATTGAATGATTTTTTAGATATTTTAAATAAGATATTTAATTTAGGGAATGAATAATTTTTCATAACTTGATTTCCTTAATTTTTTTAATGTAAACTCTGGTTATTTCTGAATTCACAACTTTTAAATTTTAAATTATATATTATATTTTTCAAAACTCAATTAATGCAAGTGTGTTTTAACTATTAAATTTGAGGAAATTCGCTTAAATTTCAATTCAATTCAATTAATTGCAATTCTTGAAATATGAGTATCAATTTTAAAAAACGATTCAAAGTAAACTCAAATAAATTGGGAAGTACAATTAGTTTTGTCACTTTAGTTCAAGCCCTAAATATAATTAATTAAATTAAAAAACGAAGGCAGTAAAAAAACGAGGTCAATGTGTTTTTAAAAAAAAAATCACTAAATAAAATAAAAAAACGAAATTAGTGTGTTTTAAAAAAAAAAAAAATCAGTAAATTGATTACTATCGTGAATATATTAAAATTTATAAATTCCAAGTAAAATTGATGAAAACCGTAAATGTAATAAAATAAAATAAAAATCTCGGAAGACTTGATTATAGCCCGAAAAATTGTAAAATTTAAAAGTTGATTTGGTAAATTGTAATATTTGATTAAATTTCCATAATATTTGATTAAATTCTCAATACTTTATTTAATTTCCATAATTTTAATAAACTAAAAACAAAATCTCAGCAAAATTTGATTTGCTAACCATATTTGGAATTTAATAAAATTTCCTAATTGTAAGATTTCCCTATTTCATAACTATATTTCGTAAAATATGATATTTCGTAATCTATCATAATCATAAAATTATCATAAAAAAATGATTTCAATTATTTTTAAGCCATAAATCAAATTAATTAAATAAAAAAAATGATTTCTATTATTAGAAGATTTAATTTCATTAAAAAAAACGTTGTTAGTAAGGTTCGAACTTAGGATCAGTTACACACAAGCTGATGTTTACAAATAAAATTTTAACCAATGAATCAAGGGTATCAACACGTCTAATTAATATGAATATGTCAAATTCAACTTGAAAAGAGTAATTAATAAATTACGTCTAATAAATAAAAACGAATTATTTATGTTTAAAAAATTTTAATCGTTGAAAATTGTGTATATTAGAGAAAAAATTTGAATCGTTGAAAAATTGGAAAATATGAAACTTGGAAGTATAATCTTATGTATCTTTGAAAATTTTGAATCGTGAAAAATTGTTACAAATTACATTTAAATTTTAGCACACTTCATATTTCAAAACCAAATTTGGCGCACTTAGAGCTGACAAATTAAATAATGACACGACATGAAAACAATACACGAACCTGACACGAAATTAGCGGGTTTGGGTTGACGCTTATGTAAGTGGGTCGACACGAACACGACAAGATATTTAATTGGGTCGGGTTTGGTTGAGCTCTTTAACCACGAACCCGACACAAAATTAACGGTTTAGGGTTAAGGCTTGATGACCCATTTATCTAAGTGGGTCGACACGAACAAGACACGAAATTTAAATGGGTCCGATTTGGGTTGGAGGGTTTGTGACCCGTTTACATGTAATAACACGAACACGAACCCGACACGACACGACCCGATCTGTTTGTCAAGTCTAGGCGCACTACATGACACTAGTTTTGAAATAAATTCAGGGTTTAGGGTTTCCACATTCAGAGTTTAGGATTTTCAGACCACATTCAGGGTCGTTTAGGGTTTTCGCATTCAGGGTCGTTTAGGGCTTTAAATATAGGGCTTCGGGACTTAGGGTTTCTATATATAGTGTTTATGGTTTCTACGTAAAATAGCTTAAATTAACCGATCATAGCTTAAAATGCACATATATATTTATACATGGATTAAAAATTGATCATAGTTTAAAATGTATATTTACATGAGTTAACTCACATTTAAGGTTTAATTCTCTTTCTCTCTCTATATATTAGCTTAATTTTCATTTAAATATATACGTATTAATTATGATAAAACCGATCATAGTTTAAAATGTATATTTACGTGAGTTAAATTAACATTTAGGGTTTCACCCTCTCTAGACATATAAAATCGATCTTTACATGAGTTAAACTAATGATTTCAGGAAATTAAAAAACGAAATTCATTAAATAAAAAAATCAGTATATAGAAAATAAAAACGATTTCAGGAAATAAAAAAACAGTAAACATAACATAAAAACGAATTCAGTTAGTCGTATTCAATTCAAAAAATATGATTACAAAAAACCCAAAATTCAGTAAATAAAATAAACAACGAAAGCTGTAAATATTTTAAAAAAAACGAAATGTAGTATACCATTCTTTATCATCATTTCGTTCTTTTATTTAATGAATTTCATTTTTTTATTTAATGCATTTTGGTTGTTTTTATTTAACCATTTTCGTTTTTTTGTTATTTTTCGAATTATGGTTTTCCAAAATTATTATAGTAGAGTTCAAAATATTGTATTTTTATTTAACCCATAATAAAAGATTACAAATACAAACTCTTAAATAAATTTAAACTAACAAATTTGAATAAAATACAATAAAATCAAACAACGAGAAATTTAGTTAAATAAAAAAAAGTTCGGAAAAATATAATATATAATTTAAAATTTAAAATTAGTGAATTCAGAAATAACCAAAGTTTACTTAAAAAAATAGAAGGAAATCAATTTAAGAAAACTTATTCATTCCCTAACTATCTTATTTAAAATATCTAAAAAATAATCATTCAATACAATAAGATTTTCGAGGATATTAATTTAGTAGATTTCAGAATATTAACGATTGTAATTCATAAATAGACGTGTTGATACCATTGTTTAATTGGTTAAACCTTTACTTGCAAACATTTGTCTGTGTGTAATTGATCCCAAGTTCAAACCCTATTATCAACATTTTTAAATTTTTTAAATTAGCAAGTCATCTTTAATTAAGTTAGAATAATCGAAAAATCGGTTTCAAAAATAGTAATAAAATAAAAATAATAAAAAAAACGAGTCTAATACTTAAAATACAAAAAAAATTAATTTCCTGAATATTGATTTATAAAAATAATTTTCAAAAGAATATTAATAAAATACAAACAAAAACCGTCAAAATTAATTACATAGAAAAAAAATTAATTTGCAAAATTAATTTCCAAAATAATTTCCAACAGAATATTAATAAAAGACAAAAAAAACTGTGTAAAATAATTAATACAAAAAAATTTCTAGAATAATAATTTACACAAAAAAAAAATATTACTAATTAATATTTCCGAAAATTTAGTTAAATACAAAAAATAACAAAATATTTTTTAAAAATATTAACTTAGTGGAACATAATAAAACTTAACAAAATAACAAATTTTCCTAAATTATGCTAACTACAGGTGTATAAGAACTTAACTACATTTGTATAATTACTAATATACCCTAACACTAATCCATGCAAATTAACTATGGTTATACACGTGGCGCGGTGTGATTGGTCGTGTATGAGTTTTTCCATACACAATGTGTATCTCTATCGCCTTCCATCAAACTCATTATCAGCATCCTTATTGTAGCCCTAATACAAATCTAAAATATCTAAGTCACCCTCCTTACGAAATACCCACACTTAGCCTCCCTCTCAATTTAAAAAGTTAATTCACCTAACAGAAAACTAACATCTAGTTTTGAAATTTCATTTTTACACCAAATAAAAATTAATTTTGTTTGTTTTGTTTACCTATTAAACCTCTCAAAACTATTATCTAAAGGAAAAAATGAGTCATCTAAAAATGGTGTGGGATGAAACAATAATTAAGATGAAACTTTTCTTATTAAAGTTGATTATTAACAAAAGATGAAACGTCTAAAACCTCTCAAAACTATTAACGTAGCTAATAAATCAAAAGATGAAACAATAAAGTTGATTATTAATTTTCTGAGCACATAATATTTTAATTAGGATTAACTATACATTCTACATCTAAAAAAATAGAAGAACAAAGAAAGTTTTTTAGATTTTAATTAAGATTGACAATATATCACAGTTCTAAATATTAGACAGTAAAATTGATTAGAAATAAAGTTCCTAACCTTTTTAAACTACCTATTTAAATAAATTTTTTAGCTGAATCCATAATCTTACTACACCTAATTAAATTTGGAGTAGTAAACGTATCTCACATTCCTAATTAAATTTGGAGTAGTAAACGTATCTCAGATAAATATTTTTAAGAGTAGTATGTAATATTAGATAGTAGAGTTGATTATAAAATAATATGACACGTTTAAGATGAGTCAAATTCCCATTTATGACGGATATTATTAAATATATATCAAATCATATGGCAAGTTTTCTAGAAAATACCAAAATATTTGTCTTTATTACCACCATGTGGTAGTATTTAATTCGTTTAAATTTAAGAAAAACAATATTCGTTTAGGCTACATTTACTATACATGGAATTGTAAAAACAACTTTGCTTTCGCTTCAACTCACATTCACCGAGCTACTATCACATAAGCTTATTAAGTATGATTCAATTATTAAGACGGGGAGGAGAAATTTGAAAAAGAGAGATCTAAGAGGACTAAGGGTGTATGACATCTATATCGGTCATTTATTATACTTTAAATATAACAATGCAAGTATCAAAAGAAAGATGTATTCATACATATATATTGTATCTTAAGTAAATGAGTTGTTATGCCTGTTTTGGTTTACGAATTAAAACCGTTTACAACAATAATCTAAAGAAAAAAAGTTTTATTCAAGTGTCAATTAGCGTAGCTAATTAAATCACAAGATGTGTTAATAATAATCGTTAATCAAGTTATGTTAGCCTTACAATTGTACTACAAATCTCTTTACACAATAAAGATCAAAGCGCTCTTAAACATTTTACATATAGCCAATCATTTTAGAACCCGTGAAACGCATGGGCATCCCACTAGTATGTATTATGTTTGGGGTGTCTAAGATATTAAAGACGTTAGCATTATTTGGTAATGAGATTGTTAAGTAATATATTATATATATTGTTTTATGTTTTAATAATGACAAGTCTAAGTAATTATGTTTTATATGCATATGCGTGTAATCGTGCGTTTAAGTGTACAGTTAATTCTAGAGCGACGATCGTAGTTTAATAAAGTATAATTCAATCGAAGAATTGAAGAAAGGTCAAGCTCATGTTAAGTGTCAAGTCTTTTTGGAGATTTACAAGACACAAGTTTTATTACAATATCAAGAATTCTTAAGTTATAAATCATTCCTATAACTATTGAAGAAATGAGGTTTGCGTGAAATAAGTCAAGGCATGAAGATTTATGCGTGCTAGTAATATTTTATTATATATTAATTTAGTAATCTTATAAACGGTTTTTAAATAGAAATATTCTTTAGTTAACAAGAATTTAAATATTTTATCTTATGAGATAAATATTAATTCTAAAATGCTAAGGATTTTATTTTAACCGTTATTGTCAAATTCAAGTTCCTAGGAAAACGTGTTTCAAGAATATGTCTTGAAAAATGTGTGTATGAGACGAGCATTGGGAATCGTGCGTGTAGGGATATGCTTCTCGTTTTCCTATACGAGTCCTAATACGTTTCATATTATCTCTATGGTTAATTAAATAAATAAACTTGTTTATTTAATTTACTATCAAGATTGACTAGGATTTGGTTAAATATAATTTATTATATTATTGACAAGAATTAGGAATTGATTCAAAGTAGGATTCTATATTTTAATAGTATAAGATATTTCCTAAATCCAAAAGGATTGTAGAAATATTATCTTATATCTTAAATATAATATTATCTTATTTGAATCCTTCCTAAACTAAATAAGATTAAGTTTTAAATATTACCTAGAATTAGTATTCTAGATAAAGTAATATTTCTAAACTATCTAGGATTCAACCTAGATCTAAATTAGTATATATACCTCAATAATCACACGCCTAAAGGACATAACATATACGAGCCTCACGCAATTCAAGAATAAAAAACGGACGTAGTCTCTCACGCGTCTCGATATTCGTGCAATCATTGTCAAATCTCGTATACAAGACTACAAGCATTGAAGAATATTTTCATACATTCAAGATCATCAATACAAGAAGTTGTTAAAAGTTTATCTTACTTACTTAAGATAGTTTCGAGTATTTAACGGTACTCATTGTAAGCAAGTATTTCACGGTACTTGTCGTAGCTATATATTTTACGGTATCTAGATTGAGTTACAACTAATATCAAAGTTGTACGAGTGGGTTGATAAATTTGTAATCCGGAGAAGGTACTAATTTTATTAATCGAGAATAGTGGACGTAGGTTTCAAAGTGTGAAACTGAACCACTTCAAAAGATCGTGTCTCCTTTACTTTATTGTTCTTACTTGTTACTTGCTATTACCACGCGTCATAAACATACATCGAAAAAGAATCGAAAAAGTTGGCATACTCAATTCAACCCCCCCTTCTTGAGTATATCTAGGTCAATAGACTCTTCAATTGGTATCAGAGCCTCGTGCTCTTGAAAGCCTTACAGCTTGAGATTGATCCTTCTATTGATTTCCAATGGATTCAAAACACCTTAAGTGTCTTATCTTCGATGGAAAGAACTATAACTTGTGGAAGAACATGATGACCCACTACGTCAAAGGATGTGACTGGGAATGCTGGAAAATAATTCAAACTGGACCAAGAAAGATCTTGGTTGCATCTGCAAATGGAACCACATATGAGAAACTAGAAAGTGACTATGTGGAAGCTGATTACAAGATTGCTGAGAAAAATTCAAAAGCCATGAGTCTACTCCAAAACGGTATGATTACTTCTGAATTTGATCGCTTCTCTTCTTGTAACTTAGCTAAAGAAACATGGGATGGCCTAGAACTTGCCTACGAAGGTACCTCCGCAGTCAGGAAACATCGTATAGACTTGCTTATTCAACGATATGAACTTTTCACTATGGAAAAGAATAAATCGATTGATAGCATGTCTGCACGATTCTCCTGCATACTTAATGAACTGCGGAACCTTGGTAGGAAGTATGATTCTGAGGACATAGTCAGAAAGGTCCTTAGAAGCCTTACCAAAAAGTGGCAACCTAAAGTCACTGCAATTGAAGAAGCTCGTGATCTCTCGACCATGACTTATCAAGAACTTATTGGATCTCTAATGGCTCATGAGATCATGCTCAATAGAGATGATGATGATCATCCTAAAAATAAAAAATATTGCCTTACAAGCTTCTACAAGTGAAGAATGCGAACCTGAACTGGAACATGAAACAGTTCTATTCGCAAGACGCTTTAAAAAAGCAGTCTTCAAAGGTAGATACACCAAATCAAACAATAAGACAGGTGACAAGAAAAAAATGACTCTAAGCAAACCTTCTTCAAACGAGGATGCTTTAAATGTGGTGATCAAGGACATATGATCAAGGATTGTCCAAGCTGGGACAAAATAAAAGACAAATCCAAACGAGATAAAACCAAAACTGAATTCAAAAAGGTTATGCTCGCATCTTGCTGGGGAGAATTGGATTCCGACGATGACAGTGACTCAGAAGAAGAGGAAATTGCTAACCTGTGCCTAAGCAACATCAGTTTGGATCTAATCTCCGACGATCATGACTCATCACAATTCTGCCTCTATGGAGAATCTGACTCTGAAGATGAAGACCAAGAGGTAAATTTTTTACAGCTTAAGAGTCAAGTTAAAAATTTATCTAAATCTGCTTTAATTAATTATTTCGAACAAACCTTAGACCAATGTCACGAACAAAGTCTTGAATTAGACGAGCTGAAAGAACAGATTCTTGACATTGCTGAGGAAAATCAACTCCTAAAGGCCAAAGCTAAGAAACTGAAATCCAAGGTTAACATTGATACAAATGTTAAATTGGAAACAGTAATGTCTGAGAAAAAAATTCTTGAGTCTAAAGTTACAGCCAATGAAGCTGTAATCTCAAAATTAAAACTCAACATTAAAGAGCTTGAATCTAAGATTATAGCCAATGAAGCTATAACCTCAGATCTAAAAAGGTCTAATGAACTTCTAAAGAGTAAATCTACACCAGTTGTTGTAGATGAAACTCATCTAGAAGAAGTTGAAATCCTCGAGCAAAAAATCATGGATCTAGAATTCAACTTATCCAAAGTTAAAAAGGAACATGCGCAAATCGTGTTCAATTTTAATAAAGACATTCAAGACTTGAAAGATCATAACAATGTTGACCATTCCTCCTGCATAAAAGAAATAGATTCCTTAAAAGACCTTCTTCTTCATGCTCGTAAGGTTCACGAAAAATGGGAAGGAAGTACTAACGTACTAAACTTCTTAACGGAACAATCTGATAACAACTTGAAGATGGGTCTAGGTCATGAGTGCTATGGTAGGAGAGACCATTCTAAATGTCAACAAAAACCTGATGAACGTGACTTTAGCAAAAGAAAGTATGTAGATTTGCCTGAATACTTAATTTGTACTTATTGTGGTCATAATGGACACCTACGAGAAAACTGTGTAAAACACGCACTCGACTTCAAAACTGGAGTCAAATTTGTTAAATCTCTAGGTATACCAAATGACTCCATATCTATCATTGATAGTGAGGAAGTTAATGAAGAGGTTGAGGAAAGAAACAATAACCACAGATGGTTCTATGACATGTCCTTCGATTACGCAGAAAAGAAAAATAGAACCACACAAACTCATAAACCTACAACCTACAAAAAAACAAAACCCAAAGACTCACACTAGACCAACAAAGCCTAACTACCATAGTTACAAAAAACCTATAGTGAGACAAGTCTGGGTTAAAAAGGAAGATGTTTTTATTATTACTAACTCAAAAGGACCCAAGTATGCTTGGGTACCTAAGTCCTGTCTTTAAACTATTTTGTGTAGATAATCGCTAAAGAAAATAATCTATGGTACCTCGACAGTGGATGCTCCCGACACATGACAGGTGACGCCAACCTATTCACTACCTTAGAACCATTCGACGGAGGAAAAGTTACCTTCGGTGACAACAAAAAGGGAAAAGTAATAGGTGTCGGTAAGATAGGCGTCTCAGCTTCTCACTCTATTAGCGATGTATATCTGGTAAGTGGTCTTAAACATAACTTAATTAGTATATCCCAATTATGCGACAAAGGAAACAAAGTTGTTTTTCATGCAGATATTTGTCGTATAATTATGGAAGGTACAAGTAAAGTTATTCTTGAAGGACATAGAAAGAAAAATGTTTATATGATTGATTTAAACGTTGTGCCTACTGACTCTCTCTCATGTATGAAAGTTACGTTAGATGATCCATGTCTCTGGCATAAGAGATTTGGGCATATTAGTTCTCCTATTCTTAGCAAATTGAAGAGATGGGACTTGGTCGAAGGTCTCCCCAAGATCAGATTTGATCAAGAAAAGATGTGCGACACATGTGCACGATGTAAACACGTCAGATCATCCTTCAAACCAAAAAGAATAGTAAGTACTAACCAAGCTCTTGATCTAGTACATATGGATCTCTGTGGCCCTATGAAGGTAAGAAGCAGAGGCGGTTCCAGGTATGTTTTCGTTCTAGTTGATGATTATTCTAGATTTGTTTGGCCTATCTTTCTTCACTCTAAAGACGAAACATTTGATGAATTTGTTAGTCTTATGAAACTTGTTCAAAACAAATTAAAAACTAATCTAGTAACTATTCGAACTGACCATGGAACTGAGTTTGACAACCATGCTTTTATAGAATTTTGTAAATCCAACGGTGTTGGACATAACTTCTCTGCACCTAGAACACCACAACAAAACGGAGTAGTAGAACGCATGAACAGAACCCTAGAAGACATGGCTAGAACAATGCTTCTTTGTAGTGGCCTACCTAGAAACTTTTGGGCTGAGGCTATTAGCACAGCTTGCTATATTCATAATCGTGCTATGATTAGACCTATCCTTAAAAAGACACCCTATGAACTTTTACGTGGTCGTAAACCTAATATATCTCATCTAAGATGTTTTCGGAGTAAATGCTTTGTTCATAACAATGGTAAAAATCGTTTAAGCAAATTTGACCCTAGAAGTGATGAGGCTATTTTCATAAGATATTCTGATCATAGTAAAGCCTATAAAGTTTTTAACAAACGTACTTTATGCATAGAAGAAAGCATACATGTTATCTTTGATGAGAATAATGTCTTCGACAAGCCTTTACAGGACGAAGAGGAAAACCTAGACGAACCTGACTTTAGGTTGTCAAGGGAAGATCCTCCTGAAATAGAAAATAACGATGAAGGCGAAATTCAAGGAAACACTGATGAACTTGACTTGGAAGGAAATGGTGCGAGAGATGAAACTACAGTTGATGATACTGTGGATAACTCTCAAACCATTGACTTAGAACCCAGAGTTATAGCTGATGAAGCTACAACTTTGAATCAAAACCAAAGGGAAGAGGGCATAGTTATACCTGACTCTCCTACAAACCCTGGTTTGGATTCAGGGGGAACAAGTCAAAATCCCGAGTCAAGCAGTAGCAATGAAAACAATCAATCAAGAAACTGGAGATATAAAGGCTCTCACCCTCTGGATAATATCATAGGAAGCCTTACAGAAGGAGTTCAAACTCGAAGAAGCTTAAACAACTTCTGTTCCTTCTACTCCTTTCTCTCCACAATTGAACCTACAAATATAAAAGAAGCTCTTGCAGAACCTGACTGGATAGTCGCCATGCAAGAAGAACTACAACAATTCGAAAGGAATAAAGTATGGCATCTTGTTCCTCGTCCAAAAGATAGATCAGTAATTGGAACAAGATGGGTATTCAGAAATAAATTAGATGACTCTGGAGTCATCGTTCGTAATAAAGCAAGATTGGTCGTTTAAGGATACAACCAACAGGAAGGGATCGATTATGACGAAACCTTTGCTCCTGTTGCTCGCCTTGAAGCGATTCGCTTGCTCATAGCATTTGCTGCACATAAAGGAATGAAATTATTTCAAATGGATGTTAAGACTGCATTCCTTAACGGATATCTTCAGGAGGAAGTCTATGTTGAACAACCTCCTGGATTTCTTGACACCAAACTCAAGGATCATGTGTACAGATTGGACAAAGCTCTCTACGGGCTGAAACAGGCCCCTCGAGCATGGTACGATAGACTATCAAAGTTTCTATTGGAAAGCGGCTTTAAGAGAGGATCAGTAGATAAGACACTATTTCTGAAAAGCGAAAATTCCGATCTACTAGTAGTCCAAATCTACGTTGACGATATTATATTTGGCTCAACCAACAAAAAGCTGTGCCAGTACTTCTCAGAGTTGATGACATCCGAGTTCGAGATGAGTATGATGGGAGAATTAAAATTCTTTCTTGGTCTTCAAATCCAACAAACGAACGAGGGTATCAAAGTGCATCAACAAAAATACGTCAAAGAACTAATCAAGAAATTCGGAATGGAATCCTCTCATCCTATGCCTACTCCAATGGTAAAAGATAAGAAACTCACCAAAGACGAGGACGGTAAGTCGGTAGATGAAACTACCTATAGAGGTATGATTGGCTCACTTCTTTATCTTACTGCAAGTCGTCCAGATATAATGTTTAGTGTCTGCGTTTGTGCTCGGTTCCAATCTGCACCAAAAGAATCACACATGATTGCGGTTAAGAGAATATTAAGATACCTAATTGGAACATCAAAATTATATCTATGGTATCCTATGGACTGTAACTTTAACCTATTAGGATATTCAGATGCGGATTATGCAGGTTGCTCTTTAGACAGGAAAAGTACTTCTGGACTTGCGACATTCGTTGGACCATGTATTATATCATGGGCATCCAAGAAACAAAATTCAGTCGCCTTGTCAACCGCAGAAGCAGAATACATTGCAGCCGCACTGTATGTTCCCAACTACTATGGTTAAAACAACAGTTACTTGATTATGGTATTGACGTGAGATGTGTACCTATATTATGTGACAATACGAGTGCTATTATAATATCTAAAAACCCGGCTCAGCACTCGAGAACAAAACACATAGAGATTAGACATCACTTCTTACGTGACCATGTAGAAAAGAAAAACATTAAGTTGGAATTTTGTAGTACGGAAAAACAATGGGCGGATATTTTTACTGAACCTTTGGCTAGGGAACGATTTGAGACTCTACGATTGGAAATTGGTTTAATCGGTGGCACCTAATCGATCTTAAGAGCAGAAAATAACCCAATGATTGACTATGAAAAGACTGAATTATATGACTGTGTCCGTATATTCCGCTTCATGCCTATGTGTGTTATTTTTTTATTGAATGCTCGAACTTTGATTATATCATGCTATATGTTATACGAACATGCATAACCAATTTCTCAGATCAAAATAATAATATACAAATATTAACAAATTTATACCTAATAATATTATTATCATATATATATATATATACCTATAGTTACGTATCTCAAATATGTAACTTAAAATAAAATCGTACTTACCAAATTCACGTAACAAGAAAATCGTAACGAATCAAATATACGTACCAACAAATCGTAACAAAATAAAAAAACCCACCTAATTTTTTACCTAGCCCACGTGTAACCTCCCTCTAATACTCAATATTTACTTTTTCTACTTATACACACTACCTATAACCGTCATTCACATCTCCCTCACTCTTCACTTCACCATTATTACTATCACCATTAAAATAAAAAACTGTCACAACAAACCTCCCAATTTCATCCTCTTTAAAAAATCTACCTCAAAAACTAAAACTTAACTACAAAAACCATGCCTCCAATTTCTGCTAGACGATCTACCCGAAACAGACCCTGTTCTCCAAAATTACCTACCCCGACTCCATCACCACCACCGTCCCCGGAGCCGATTACTGTGACCATTCCGAAATCAGAGGGAAGCAAACGACGCAAGTTGGATAAGGGAAAGGGTGTTATGGAAGACGAATTATTTCACGAAGGTCTCTCTCCTCGACCTCTGTTTCAGGACGTCTCAACCGAAGCTACTCAAATGGGTTTGGAAAAGGTTCGTGTCACTAAACACGAAGGTATGTTAATGGAACGACTCTTACCTTATTCCATACATGCAGGACGATTTTACCCCACTTCTTGGATTAATGAGTCTCCGTCTCTAACATTCTTTAAAGATTTCTTAATTTTTCAAGAGTGGCTTTATATTAGTAATTTCTCGGGTCTTATTTTCCCTATTGAAGTTATCCAATTTTATGCTACTGTGAAATCGTCTGAGAATGGGGTAAAGGCTGTCATAAATGGGAAGGAAGTAGAGATTTTAATGGAGGATATGTGTCGGATTTTCAAGTTGTCGAGTGACGGGTTGGTTCTTGACCCAAGTAAAGAGTGGTCAAATGTGTCGAAGGATGAGAAAATGGTTGTTAAAAAGTATTTTGATGAACAAGCTACTGAAGTCAGTCCTCTTTTAACAAACTCGTTTAATCCTAAACTCAAATTCTTCGTGAACTTTCTTTGGAATACGATATTACCTCGTCGTGGTGGACGAGATAAACTTAGTTGTTGTGATGCTATTGTGTTGTACAAATGGTTAGTCGGAGAAAGGGTTAGCTTGGTTCCTTTGGTGTTCTCGAAAATCGTGCATGTCTCAAAAGTTCTTGTTAAAGAACGGTTCTGTACGACTTTGGATATTCCATACGGAATGTGGGTATCCGAGTTGTTGTTTCAGGCTGGTGTTGTTGACATAAGTAGTTATGGGGTGATTCCTCGTGACCGAATGAGCAACAAGGTTATGAAATTAATGGGGATCTTTGGTAAGAATGGAGACCTTCTGTTTGGGCGTGAGAATGAGGAGTCAAAAGGGAATGGAAATTTGGTGGATTTAGAGAATAAGATGGATAAAATCTTCCTGTTAATGTCGGAATTCAAAGCTCCTAAGAGTGAATCTGGGCATAAGGAGGCTGGTAGTATCGGGTTGGAGGAGTGGATGCAAAGGATGGAGGGTCATCTTACTCATATGAGTCGTGAGATTAAAACAATTAAGGAGGAAATCGTCATGGTTAGTGACCGTCATCAGTTTCTCACAACTCAGGGAGGGGCTCTTGTTCGTGATACGATGATGCTTCGAGAAGATGGTACACAGTGTTTATCCGCGGTTAAAGCATTGTCCCTCAAAGTCTTGAACTTCGAGCGTGCACTAGACGGTCAAGGACGTAACGTTGCTAGTTGCCTTGATCGGTTGGACACCTTGGAGTTTCGAACTCGTCCTGGATATGTCAATCCTAACATCGTTCATCATCCCCGTTAAGAATTAGTCGTCTTTGTTGCCTTGTTTTGTTTCGTTTTGCAGGTCAGGGGAGTTGGCTTTGGGTTCTGTTGATGGATGGTGGTATTCCTAGCCCAATTCCCTTTCCTAAACCAAACTATATTAGCCTTGTTATCTTTTGTGTTTCTGGCCCATTTTCTTTAAACCCTAATTCGGCCCAGATGGCTTTGTATTAAAACTCTTGCTTTCCTCTACTTTTCGGCCCATTACGACACTATATTACTACTTTTGGCCCAAGTGGCGTATGTTCTTCACATTCGGCCCATTAAGGCCTTATCCTTTGTAAATTCGGCCCATAGGCTATCTAGTACTTGGTTGTGTGTCATATTTCCGTTCGTATATCGTGTTTTCATGTTTTAATTACGTTTGGGTATTTGATTTAGATTTGCATGCTTAGGTTTGTTTCGTATTATATCATTCTAGTCGTTTTATATCCTTGTTTCCGTCTTTTCAATGATGTCAAGAGGGGGAAGAGAAATGCGACCTAGATTACGAATTTGCCTAAGATTGCTCCTTGTCGTAACGTTTTGTCTCTCAAAGTTCTTTTTAGTAATTGATTTAGTTTCAAATGGAAACCCTACTTGATCTATATTATAAAAAAAGACCAATATTATGTTGAGGGGGAACGTTACTACGTTATACTTAGACACGATTCTAGGAAAGACTTGCCATCATTAAAAAGGGGGAATTTGTTAAGTAATATATTCTATATATTGTTTTATGTTTTAATAATGACAAGTCTAAGTAATTATGTTTTATATGCATATGCGTGTAATCGTGCGTTTAAGTGTACAGTTAATTCTAGAGCGACGATCGTAGTTTAATAAAGTATAATTCAATCGAAGAATTGAAGAAAGGTCAAGCTCATGTTAAGTGTCAAGTCTTTTTGGAGATTTACAAGACACAAGTTTTATTACAATATCAAGAATTCTTAAGTTATAAATCATTCCTATAACTATTGAAGAAATGAGGTTTGCGTGAAATAAGTCAAGTCATGAAGATTTATGCGTGCTAGTAATATTTTATTATATATTAATTTAGTAATCTTATAAACGGTTTTTAAATAGAAATATTCTTTAGTTAACAAGAATTTAAATATTTTATCTTATGAGATAAATATTAATTCTAAAATGCTAAGGATTTTATTTTAACCGTTATTGTCAAATTCAAGTTCCTAGGAAAACGTGTTTCAAGAATATGTCTTGAAAAACGTGTGTATGAGACGAGCATTGGGAATCGTGCGTGTAGGGATATGCTTCTCGTTTTCCTATACGAGTCCTAATACGTTTCATATTATCTCTATGGTTAATTAAATAAATAAACTTGTTTATTTAATTTACTATCAAGATTGACTAGGATTTGGTTAAATATAATTTATTATATTATTGACAAGAATTAGGAATTGATTCAAAGTAGGATTCTATATTTTAATAGTATAAGATATTTCCTAAATCCAAAAGGATTGTAGAAATATTATCTTATATCTTAAATATAATATTATCTTATTTGAATCCTTCCTAAACTAAATAAGATTAAGTTTTAAATATTACCTAGAATTAGTATTCTAGATAAAATAATATTTCTAAACTATCTAGAATTCAACCTAGATCTAAATTAGTATATATACCTCAATAATCACACGCCTAAAGGACATAACATATACGAGCCTCACGCAATTCAAGAATAAAAAACGGACGTAGTCTCTCACGCGTCTCGATATTCGTGCAATCATTGTCAAATCTCGTATACAAGACTACAAGCATTGAAGAATATTTTCATACATTCAAGATCATCAATACAAGAAGTTGTTAAAAGTTTATCTTACTTACTTAAGATAGTTTCGAGTATTTAACGGTACTCATTGTAAGCAAGTATTTCACGGTACTTGTCGTAGCTAGATATTTTACGGTATCTAGATTGAGTTACAACTAATATCAAAGTTGTACGAGTGGGTTGATAAAATTGTAATCCGGAGAAGGTACTAATTTTATTAATCGAGAATAGTGGACGTAGGTTTCAAAGTGTGAAACTGAACCACTTCAAAAGATTGTGTCTCCTTTACTTTATTGTTCTTACTCGTTACTTGCTATTACCACGCGTCATCAACATACATCGTAAAACAATCGAAAAAGTTGGCATACTCAATTCAACCCCCCCCCCCCCTCTTGAGTATATCTAGGTCAATAGACTCTTCAGAGATATTCGGTAGAATTTAGCTTTCAAGCCTATTTATGCAAGCATATGTAGAAGTTTCCTTATGTTTATAGTAATATTACTGAGGATATATACACCCTATAGGGTTACAACAATTTATACATACACAATTTTTGTGAAAAAATAACCTCTATTAATAAAATTACACCAAATAAAATCGCCATCAAACTCATATTAATCACCCACAAATCAATAAAATGATCACTTCCAATGTTAGTTTGGCAATAATATTGTGTGTACTAGCATTGTGTTAACAATTAAATAGAATTGATTATGTGTACTTTACAACCTTATATACCTACTATATATTCATAAGGAGAATAAGATACATATGTCAAAGAAATAAACAAATTATCATCTTTACATCAGAGGAGCAATTCAGGAGCTTGATTTGAGGAAGAGCCAACGGCTCTTTGATTCTGTCCCAACAGCTCTTTGGAGTTGCCTAACACCTGCTCGCAAGTTGGAGTGTGGAGGTTCGAGACACCCAACTTGGAATGAAGATCTTTGAACGGAGCACGGCCAAGGGCTTTATTGAAAACGTCCGCTAGTTGAGCTTTAGTATGGACATAAGACGGAGCTATTAATCCCTTCTTGATTTCATCCCAAATAAAATGACAATCAACCTCAATGTGTTTAGTTCTCTCGTGAAAAACCGGGTTTCGGGTGATGTAGAGAGCTGATTGATTATCACATTGAAGGTTAATGAGTGTATAGTGAGAAATACCAAGCGTTTGAAGCAATCCTTTAAGCCATTCCAACTCCCATATTATAAAAGCAATAGCTTGGTATTCGGCTTTTGGCGGATGAGAGGGAGACAGTTGCTTGTTTCTTGGTCTTCCATGAGATTGGAGAAGCGCCCAGGAAGGCAATGTAGACAGATAGGACCGACGGCTAATGGGGAATTTAGCATAGTCGACATCAAAATAGGCGTTGATTCGCAGTTCGCGGTCAGATCAAAAGACGAGACCTTGGCCCAAAGAATTATTTATACATCGGACAACATTCAAGGCGGCAGTCCAGTGTTCCGTAGTGGCAGAATTCATAAATTGAGCGAGTACGTGAACAAAGTATGTTAATTCAGGACGAGTGATGGTAAGATACATGATGCGTGCATATTATTTACACTTTCTAGCACCATTTGGCACTCATCTTAAGGCATTTACATATGATTTCTACCTTGT
Source organism: Silene conica (assembly GCA_029255685.2). Classification (NCBI taxonomy): domain Eukaryota; kingdom Viridiplantae; phylum Streptophyta; class Magnoliopsida; order Caryophyllales; family Caryophyllaceae; genus Silene; species Silene conica. The sequence goes on from CM055315.2 coordinate 64,458,905, forward strand.
TTTGCCTCAAATTTGCTTCTTTGTGTTTCTATTGCTATTTTGTAGGAATAAGCTAAGAAGCGATGAAAACCAAGATAAAACTCGTCCCAAGTGCTTTCAATTAGAAGATGGAAGTTGGAATAGGTCTTATAAGCATTGGGAAGCGCAAGTCATTCAAGTGAAAGGCTACTTGAGGTGCGCAAATTGAAGAATGGGAGCTAAGCAACCAAGGAAGAACTTCAACTTTCTGGTGCCTACTTTGGAGAGCCATATCTCGACTTATACAACAGATAATCAGGTGATTCCAATTGGAGATGAAAGCTTATCCTCTTAGCTTTCCAACACCATTAAGCACTCTTGAGTTGAATGAGTAACGAAGAAATGGCAGCCGTTTGAAGTTCAGTGCGCGAAGCAGGAATTACTCGCTGAGAAGTCCTCGATCGAGTCTGTAATCCATTCGATCGAGGGATTTTGATCTGTAATCCATTAGATCGAGGGGTTTTGATCTGTAATCCATTCGATCAAGAGGTTTTGATCTTTAATCCCCTTGATCGAGTACTTTTGGTCCTTAATCTACTCGATCGAGTGGGTTTGAAGCTCGATCGAGTAAATCACTAATGGGCTTTGGTTTTCGTGCTTCCTTTTCTAGATTAGATTTTGACTTAAACTAATCTCTCTTATAAAAAGAGATGAGGTTAAGGTAAAAAGGGGGATCTCACACACCACTCTTAATCTCTCTTAGTTCTTGTCACTATAAATTTCGGGTTTTCCTCGTTCTTCCTCCTTTCTTGCTCGGAATTCTTGTAACCTTTTCTTTACCTTTAATCTTTTTTTGTTCTTTATTTTCTTGTTCATTTTTCTAGTTTAATTCATCTTTTTTATGTCTTTTGTTAATCGTATCTCAATGGTTAGTACAGAATCCCAAGCCATGTGTAGCTAATTCCGTAATATGTTAGGATGAGGGAATCGCGGTAATAATATAATAAGATTCACATGTATAGTCTATTTTGTGACGAGGTTTGTTTATAAGGAATCTAATTATAAAACTAGTTGATTGAATGCATGCATGAGGCCGATTTACTAGTAAACCTCCGCCTGGATCGAAAGATTGGTAGAGTAGGCTTGCTTAGGACAATCTATATAACCTATCTGGATCGAAAGATTGGTAGGGGAGTCTAGGGTGATTTCAGACCGAAAAGACATTAATCGTTAGTTCCCACCTTATCATAGAATTGACTGACTTAGCACTTTTATATTACATGAATTACCGCGGTGACCTAAATCCTAGCATATTCCCTTTTACATCGTTTCGAATCGTGTTTTTAATCATCTCCTTTTATTATTTGTTTTGTTTTTTCTTGTTTAGTTTGTTTCACCAAACCAAAAACCCCGATTTTTGTGACTGAACAATTTAAGATCGCAAATGGAATTTTACCTCCCTGTGAATACGATCCCTATTTCCACTAGCTTCTAGTTAGTAGACTTAGGTCTTTATCTTTGGTGGATAACGACACACATCAATACATGAGGTGTCTGACAAGTCTCCAATAAGGTTGAGGGTTTGACATTGCCGCGGCAGTAGATAGGCCTAGTCGATGGTTTTGTTCCATCAGAGTTGGTATGGGTTTGGTGTCAAGGAGCCCAGTTTCACTTAATATGTCTAGAGCATATTTACGTTCTGAGCCGAAGAGGCCCGTTTAGTTTCATGAGATCTCGAGACCTAAAAAATATTTAAGGGTGCCGAGGTATTTCATATAGAAACAATTACTTAAATATTCCTTGAATTGAGTGATAAAATGTGAATTGTTGCGACAAATAACCAAACCATCGACATAGACAAGAACATGTACCTCGGTGTCGGGTTTGGAAATGGAGAAAAGGGAGTGATCATAGGGACAATGTTGAAACCCATATTTAAGGAAAGCGGAAGCAAGTTTAGCGTACCAACAACGGGGTGATTGACGAAGGCCATATATCAATTTTCGTAAGGGACAGACATTGTCATTTGCCAAGGACAGAAAACCTTGAGGCGGTTTCATATACACTTCTTCATCGAGTTCGTCGTGGAGGAAGGCATTATGTATGTAACATCCCTTATTTTCGTAAAGTATATATATTTAATAATTTAAAGTATTTTTCATAATTTAATAATATTTGACTTAACTTCGTAATTTAATATTTAGAAATAGCACCAAGTTCCGTCTTAAGATTTATTTAGTCTTAAGATGTCTTTTTCGCTTGGCATTTTCGCTCTTTAAGATTTCCGTTTAATTAAAGTGGAAACCCGACTCAAAAGTAACATAAAAGCTTTCCTTCTTATTTCCCTTCACAATTTCCTTCTACCTTCCTGTACTTGAAATCAAAAGAAAGAAAAAGAACCACTGAACCAAGTTCACCATCTTCATACTTCTCAAGTTCACAAATTTCATCATCTAGAACTCATTTCTAATCGGATCGAGGTAAAGTTTCTTCCTACGCGTTGATTTCTTTCACTTTCAAATTTCATTTTGGTACATTTGATTTCTGGGCTGTTTTGCCCTAAACTCAAATTTAAACTTTTTAACTCATGTTTTATGCTTTTAGGAGTTGATTTGGAGAACCCGGAGGTTGACTCGTACGTTGTAGAAGAGGAAACAGAAGATTAGAGGGAAAATCAGGTGACGATAATGAGAAAGTCGACCTTTTGTCTATATTAGCACTTAATGTGATATTGTTGTGTTTTTATGGAAGTTAGTGTTGCTTATGATTCTTAGGAACTTGGTTGTTGTTTATAAACTGATTCTTTTGAGAATTACATGGTGAACTTGATATAGGTGTTGATTTTTGAGTATACATGAAAGATGGGTTAAATTTGGGAATTTAATATGAATTCACATGAGGGATGTTTGTTAACAAGTTTGTATGCCTAATTGATATGATATTTATGCTGGGACTATTGAGATGTTGATTAGAAGCATGTATAGGAAGAATTATGGAAGGATTGGATTGTTGTATATGTCGAAAATAAGCTATATATCGCGATGCACAGAGCCTCCCAGCCGGTCGACCGACCGACCGGCGGCCGACCGACCGGCTGAGAAGCCTTTATAGTGAAACCGTTGTTTAGGCCGGAATTTCGTGATGTTGCTCCCAGCCGGGTTGGCGGCCGTCGGTACACCGGCTGAGAAACCCCAATGGATGCATTGTAGGCTTTTTACGAAATTGGTGGAGTGGGACTCCTAGCCAACCGGCCGGCGGCCGGTGGGCCGGCTAAGAACCCCATCTCCTTTGAGAAATTGTAGGAATTGATGGGAAGAGATCCCCAGCCGGGTGGCCGGCAGCCGATCCACCGGCTGAGGACCCTTTTTCTCCCTAAAGTTGTTTGTAAGGGTTGTGTAATGGCACGGACTCCCAGCCGGTCGACCGGCCAACGGTCTACCAACCGGCTGAGAGCCCTGATTCCATTAAAAGATGATTTTTACTCATGATCGGTTCTTCCGATTTGATTGATTCTTCTTCCATGTGATTTGTATGCTTGTAAGCTATCATATATTAGACCGTAATCTAGTAGAAAGACTAGGTCATAGTTTAGATGTGGTGCATATTGGAAATATGTCTAAGTCGGGACCTATAGAGTACAATATGTATCTTTATTATGTTGCGTATTGAACTATGTCTGAGTCGGGACCTCTAGTTTGATACGTGTGTGGATGTCGCGTGACGGAGATGTCTGAGTCGGGACCTCTGAGCCGTTACATGTATGGTTGATGCATTGGGATATGTCTGAGTCAAGAGCTCTATTCCTTTGTGAGCTTGTATGACCGGTGGATCATGTCTGAGTCGGGACCTCTAATTCATTAGAAACGTATTGGTTATGTCTGAGTCGGGACCTCTGAACTAATACTAGCTGATTGTATCCTTCCATGCCTGAGTCGGAGTTCATGGATTGATATTGCTGATTGTTGTATCTAAGTTTACCTGAGTCGGGGTTAGACTTGGATACTGCTGATTGTGTTTAGCTTGCCTGAGTCGGGGTATAGTGCTAGACATTGCTGAATGATTTGTATATACTTGTCTGAGTCGGGGTATGGTGTTATATACTGTTGATATATGTTTTAGATATGCCTGAGTTGCGGTATTTGATCTAATTACATGACTATGATTAGATAAGGATGGATGAATGAGTACTTCACATGCTTTATTTGTGTTGGAGTATGATACTTGTTTATGTATGTTTGTATGTTGTATGTGTTATTGACAATATGTGGCTAGGAGAACTCTAGTCACTCCCCACTGACTGTGGCGCACATGTTGTATGTGTGAAGGTTGGTGATGATGATTCTATAGAGGGATTTCACAGAGGCTAGCGAGCGATGATCCTTCATCGATGACTTACCTTATTTCGTTAGCTAGACCTTAACTTTTGTTATACAGTTTTGTGCATGTAGGGATATGCTATCTCGGGCTGCAGTTTTGTACTTATGTTTTAAATACTTAATTATGTTTCTTTCATTTCCGCACTTACAGTGTTGGTAATACTTTAACCTCGCATGCTTAGTTATATTTATATAAAAAGTTGAAATTCCGCTGCATTTTTAGTATATTGTGTGTTTATTTTCCGCTGTCGCGAGGTGGGGTTTTACAATGTACGTCCATTTGATGGAGAACCTTGGCGGCATCAATAGCAAGTAACGTGCGGACGGTGACCATTTTTATTGTTGGGGGGAAAGTTTCAGTGAAGTCTACACCCTCAATTTGACGATTTCCCATGACAACAAGGCAGGCCTTGTACCGTTCCATTGATCCATCCGAGTGATATTTTATTTTGTAAACTCATTAAGAGCCGATAACCTTTGTATTATGAGGGAAGCCTTCAAGAGTCCATGTGTTGTTTCTCTCGAGAGCATCGATCTCTAACTGCATAGCCTCACACCATTCGGGTACCTGCACCGCGTCCTTAAAAATACTGGGCTCATGGTGTTTAGTCACGGCCGACAAAAAAACTTGATGGTGAGGAGAAAACTTAGCATAATTCAGATAATGGGAAATAGGAAAGGCGGTACCTGAAGACGTTAAGGAGGCAATTAGAGCGTTCAACGAAGGGCGAGTTTTAGAGACAATGAAGTCATTTAGATTGGAGTTGAGAATTTTTATGTGATGGCCTCGTCCAAGAGGCTGGACTTCAGTGTGAACGAGTTCGACGTTGGCAGGAGTTGTATGTGGCGGTTGGACAATTGTGGTTGGGGGGAGGTATGTGAAGGAGTGTTTGGGGATAGGTAAGGTAAGGAGAGGACGAGATAGTGTAGATGACCTCGTGGTCAACAGTGGCGAGGGACTTGTGAAAATAGAGGAAGAAGTAGCAGTATCATCATGAATATTTAAAAGTTTATATGGAAATTCAGTTTCAACGAAAATAACATATCGTGAGTCAAAGTACGATCCTGTGTCAAGATCAAAAAGACACAAACCTTTCTTATCAAACGGATAACCAATAAAAATGCACATTCGACTGCGGGAAGCGAACTTACCGTTCGAGCGATTAATATCTTTAGCATATACAAAACAACCAAAAATTCGAATATTTTCAAATGGTGGTGGTTTATTAAAGAGAGCTTCATACAGGGTTTATCTATGTAAGAGTTGAGGCGGAGTGCTATTTATTAAAGAAACAGCACTTAAAACACATTCTCCCCAAAAATATAAAAATAAGTTGGCTTGAAAAAGAAGGGCACGAGCAACATTTAATATGTGACGATGTTTACGTTCTACTCGTCCATTTTGTGGAGGTGTGTCAACATTTGAAGTTTGAAAAATTATACCATTCGCTTTGAAAAACGGAATTAAGGAGCGAAATTCGGTTCCGTTATCGGTCCGTAAAATTTTGATTTTCCTTTCAAACTGTCGTTTAATCATGGCAAAAAAATCAAAAGAGTATGTTTAGTATCACTTTTGTGACATAAAAGATAAACCCATGTTGCACGTGAAAAATCATCAACAATAGTAAGAAAATTACGTGAACCACAAAAGGCATGTTTTGAGTATGGTCCCCAAAGATCGCAATGTATAAGACCAAAAAAAGATGTAGCATGACTTGAACTGGCAGAAAAATGTTCACGAGTCCGTTTCGCGTGTAAACAAATATCACAAGTTTTGTTGTGAAAGCATTATTATTATTACGAGAATTTGTAAAGAAAGGTTAAAAAAGTGAGATGTTGAAAGAAGGGTGCCCCAACCTACGGTGCCAAAGTTTCATAGAATCGCCCGTTCCAGTCAGACAAGCATGGACGTGAACATCGCCAACCCCTTTCAGGTAATAGAGTCCTTTTTTTTGCTCACATGCTCCAATCATCATCTTCGAGAAACGGTCCTGAATAAGACAAAGATTCTGTGAGAATTGAATTGTTAGAGTAGCAAAAATCAAAACTCTACTTGGGAGACCTAATGGCAGCGAACTTGTAGACTTATGATTCGAAAAATGGGAAAGGCATCCCGACATATGATAGGATGCCCCCGTACGTATCAATAATCCAAGAAAAGAAGGGAGAAGAGTAACCATTAAGACGGTCAGTAGCAGGCTTCCTTTTGCGAGCATTCCAGACGCTGCCCAATTCTTCCAGTTCATGTGGTGTCAGCGATTTAAGGTCCAATTTATCAAACTGAGTAAGGGACAGGGCAGAGGATGAAAAGGGCAGCCATGTGCGTACTGTACTCGGAGCAAAGGATGGGATGTGAACAGTAGCCATGTGTAGTTTGGGAGTCGTTGATAGGTTCAGTCGTACACCTATACAAAAATAACCAATGTACAACAAATAATAAATGTTGTAAAGGGGTCGAATCCACTAAGACATGGGGTATTACCGATAAGAATGCTATGGAATGATTTCTATCTATGTCGATTAGGATTATTTAGGTGCGATTAACCGAACTGAATTAATATAATGGTTCGGTGAACCGAACCGGTTCAATAAAATATAACTCGGTTCGGTTTCGGTTCATGATTGCATAAACCGCGGTTCACCGAACCGAACCGGTAGGCCAAAATTATTTGTAGAAAAATATTTGACTAGTGCGAAGTTGGGCTGACCCATATTAAACAGAGAAATAAACCCTAATTTCCTTCACACACTTAAGCAGCCTTCTTCCTCCCTCTTCCTCAAAAAAGAAAATAATTCACATAGCCTCATCCTCACAACCTCACAATCATGCTCTACAGTCACTCAATTATCACGTTGCACCAACCACTTCAATTCATCTGTTCGCCGCCATCGTTGCTCTATGTATTTTAGGCGTCCGCAACTTCCTGTCATCGTTTACCGTTCGTTTTCTAATACCGACTCGTGTGTAATTGATTTTTGGCAGAAAAGATCTATTTCATTTTGTCTTTTCGAGAATTATCGTAAGTTTGGTCTATTATTTAGATCTCAAATGACAAGCAAAACTTTGATTGTTTGTTCATAATCAATGATGTTTTGTTATGTATTGAATATATTTTATTCTTAGCATTTATAATTTTTAAGACAATCAATCAAAAAATTTAGTGATTTCATATTAAAATTTGTACTTGGATTACTTTTATGAAAATCTGACATCTCTAGAAAACATGTTGCATTCAATTGATTCATCATGTTCAACTTTATCAAGTTAATTGGCAGTATCACAATAATTGAAAAAAAATCAAGCAATAACACCGGTTTCGGTTAACCGTTAAAATCGAACCGAATAACCGCTTAACGGAAACACAAAAAACCGGATTAAACCGGTTCGGTTACGGTTCACTAATAGCACGAACCGTTTGACCGGTTAACCGGTCAATTAAACCGTGAAGAGTCTATTGATACGAATATACTCAAGAAGGGGGGGTTGAATTGAGTATGCCTTCTTTTTCGATTCTTCTTCGATGTGTATGTTGATGTGCTGAATAACGAGTAAAGAAATAATAAGAAAGACACAATATTTTTGAAGTGGTTCGGTTTCACAAATCGAAACCTACGTCCACTATTCTCGATTAATAAAATTAGTACCTCTCTCCGGATTACAATTTTATCAACCCACTCGTACAACTTTGATGTTAGTTGTAACTCAATCTAGATACCGTAAAATATCTAGCTACGTCAAGTATCGTGAAATACTTGATTACAACGAGTACTGTGAAATACTTAATCTTGAAAGAGCACTTGAACGAATAAGAACGATTTAGAGCACTTGAGTCATGAAACGGAATATGACAATTAAAGCGCGAATCTTGAAGAAAACAAATGCGGCGGTTTTTCTTGATTTGCGTGCAAGCGTGTGTGGTTTCGTGTATGTTAATGTGTCACAAGTATTTTATTTATATAGAATTATGTCTAGGTAATTCAAACCCTAGACGATTTAGAAATATTACTTCAACTAGACTTCTAGTCTTAAGGTAACATTACCATAAATCTAATCTTAATTTATTTAGGAAATATTTAATAATATATTTAAGTGTTATATATAGAATCAATTTCCTAATTCATATTTAGGAAAGATCTTATATAATAAATAAATAATAACCTTATTAAGATCAACTTCCTGAACCTTGTCAAAATATAATAAATTATATTTCCATAATATAATCTAGTTTGTTTTAGGATATTTAAATAAATACATAATATTTATTCAACCAATCCCTACATAAATAGAACGTGCATGTAAGGCACGATTTCCAAAACTGTTACTTACGGTTTCCATGATTATATTATTTGACAATTTTAGTCAAATAAAAATCCTTAGTTTATCGGAAATAAATAATTAACTCATAAGAAAATTATTTATTCATTTTTAGCTATTGGATATTTTATTTTAACAAATTAAGATTAATAATTTCATATTCTAAAAATAGAATACCAATTAAACATTAATTGTTCACGTCGACTTTGGAATCCAAAATCTTTTCAACCATCACAATTCTTCCGATCATTTCTTTTTTATGGAGTTATAGCTACGAGCTATAACTTGAGATCATTGCATACTAAAATTATAGTTGAAAAGTATAACTTTAGTCAACTTCTGTTTCTTGACATCTATCCTAACCAATCTTTATCAAGACTTGGAAGGAACTTGCGATCTAATATCAATCTTTGATTGGTCAAACCTTTGACTAACAATCTTGAATCTTTTATATTGATTGACGAGATCTTCCAATTCTATAAACTGTACACTTAGCACACGATTATACGCACGAGTATATAATATTTTTAGCTAGACTTGTCATTATCAAAATATAAACATATATACTTAATATATACATTTGAATATATGGTTCAACAAATTCCCCCTTTTTGATGATGGTAAATCTTTCTTTGAATCGTGTCTAAGTGTTAGTTCCCCCTCAACATAATAAAGGTCAATTCTAGCATGGATCAACTTAGGGTTTCTATCTTTTATCTAATCCATATTCGTTAAGAACTCTAAGAGACAATGAATTACGACAAGGAGCAAGCTTAGGCAAATTCTAATCTAAGTCGCATCTTTCCCCCTCTTGACATCACCGAAAAGACAAGAACAAAGACATATAACGACTAGAATAATATACTACGAACACGGATAAGCATGCATCAAAGACGTAATACACAAGCACAAACAATATCATACAAATAAGAAATGCGAAATCCGGACAGAATCACTCGATCGAGTAACTATTCTTAGAAAACTCCGCGATCGAGAAACATTAGTCCTGCATCCCTTCGATCGAGTGACTCCAAAATCCTCGAAACCATTTTACTTCCTGCAAACTCCTCGATCGAGTAATAAATCACTCGATCGAGTACTTCTTCTACTGCATCTACTCGATCGAGCAAAAGCCAGAGCTCGATCAAGCTCCTGTCAGACCAAAATGCTCTTTTTGTTGTTCTTTTGCTTCTGTCCTTCGTTTTTACCTAGGTTGACGCTCTTATCAGCTCAAAACTGTACTTCTGAGGCTATGGGACTCCTTGACTTTGTTCCATCTTCTAAAAGTAGCCTACTTTGGACAAGAAAAGCTCGGTTTCCGCAACTTTAGCATATTTTCATTCAAAACAACAAGAGATACACAAAGAAGCAGAATAGGGGCAAAATGGCACGTAAAACGCATGAAAATGCATGGAAATGCGTGCCAAACGATGCTAAAAAGTGTATAAAATAGGCACGCATCAAATATTCCCAAACCAAACCTTTGCTTGTCCTCAAGCAAACTAATGCAACTACAAGAATGAAAACAACTAACTAACTACCTAATGGCATGGAATCACCTCAGAACCAACTATGGATCACTTGTTAACCATATAAATGCAGAAATTCAATCACCATGAAGTTCGAAACCAAAAGCAACGAATTCATACATGTAATGAAAAACAACTTTGACAACTGACCTTGAATGACTTTTATACTTTGGACTCTCCCGAGTCACTCATCTCACAACAATAGGGTGAACATATATGTGCAAGAGAGAAAGATAAGAAAATGAAGACACTCTCCTAACTGCGACCAACATATCATGCAATGCAACTAGTATGACTAATGGTTCTAACTACCGTACACACGCATAACAACCTATCAAAGTCTATCACATGCCGAATACTTGCAAGTTATGGTTATGTGAGGTGAAATGGGTAAAAAGAGGCAAAAAAACGATGTGGGTAAGAGGAGGTAACGACTCGAGCTAGCTACCATGACTCAACCAAAAGTAGAACCATCTATATTACTCAAAACAATGCCATGCTCGACATATCACTCAAACAACCGCGGAACATGAATCGGTCAAAAACACAAGCTTAGCTTATTCTTTTTTTCCCTTTTTTTCTCTTTTCTTTTTTTTTTTTCAAATTTAATTCCCAAAAGATATAGAATGAGCACGAGAATGCATTTCTTTCTTTTTCAATTCTTTTTTTTTCTTGCTAAATTTATTGAAACTACCAACTCCGAATTCAAGTTCTGACAAACTCAATTCACCAACTCCAACGTGAAATCCAAACCAAAACTGAAACAATGAAAATATACCAGCAAACCACACTAAGCTAGCTCGACACAAGGTAGGCTAAGATCTAGATGTAGTTTATGGGTCAAGTGGCAGTTTTTTGCTAAATGTGGAGTTAAATAGGTAAAATGAGAAAAGGGATATGCAAGTATTCTCCAAACATGTTATACCAACCACAAAACCATCCGTGCAGGCAAAAAGCAATCAACAGCCATACATGTGAAATGCGATGATACGAAGGGATTACTACTCTCAATCCTAGATGAATTGATCATGAATGTCACCAGTTATGTCCTCCTCCGAGCTCTCATCATCTCCGATGCCACTCCCATCACCGCTACCGCTCTCCTCACTCCCTCTCCCATCCTCATCACCTGAGCTCTCTGCTGCCTCCTCCTCGCCTCTGGCACTGGCACTCTGAACGGCCTCCTCCGTACGTTGCCTCACCTCCTTCTATACCAGTGTCTCCACAGGCTCCTTGGGTAAGGGTCGTAGGTACCCGCCATCTGAGTATCGGTAAAAGGAGGGGTGAGGTCCCCTGGGAGAACGGAATGTACCAGTGCGCATCCTCGCATCGTAATCTGGAAAGCTGGCCAAGGCTAGGTCTCTATGAAGTATAGACTTGGCCCTAAGAAGCTCAAAAATAAGAGGATCACGGTACTCTCAGTCTGCGACCGGTGGTGCCTCAAAAAGCGGAGGTAAAATAAAATGGGTAGGGAAGCCTGGGGTAGAGGATGATGATGATGAAGGGGTGGTGAAAGGGGTAGGTGAAGGTGAAGGTATAGGTGTCTGGGTGGTGGTGGTGTGTGTAGTAGTGTGAAAGGTGGTCGACTGCGATGATGAGGGAGAAGGTCGAGAACTAGGAGGGCCTCTAACCTCTCTCTCGGGTGAAGAGCGCTTCCTCTTCGCAGAAGAAGGTGTGTAAGGAATGCGGTATGATGGTGGGTCTGGTCTCACCCCCCGATAGTGGTGAGGGGTATAAGTGTAGGTAATAAGTCTGAAGGGAGAACTATTGCGGGTACCCCAACAATCCTCCAGGTCCAGCGGTCAACATGAGCAAACCAGGTCAACTGGACCATGGTTGCGATGGAAAGGTGTGTGTCACGGGAAACATGCTCACTACCAGGCCTAGTGCCAAAAATGTAACAGTAAATCCTGGTGACAAGGCCGCCGCCTATGACATCGCTGGTGACTCTGCGACCTATGTCGCTAAGGTGGGTAGCCACTAGATAGGCTATGTTAAGGATAAAAGGGGTACCACTATCGATGTTGATGTACCCCGCGACGTTAGCCAACTTAGTGTTCCTAATGTTGTTGGACTCAGGTCGCGCAAAGATGGTCTCTCCTAGCAGGCGGAGGAAAATACGAACTACAGGGGTATGAACATTGGCAACCTTTGGGTTAGCGAAAGGTACATCCGACAGGGCTGCCCAGATCTGAGGAAGTAGGTTCCTCGAGGGTCTCAAAGGTCCGTCACTGTTAATCCCCAAAACCTTCCCAAATCTAGCCAAGGTCCAGGCATACGACTCATTAAGAAGTCGAAAGTGAATGCATGGCTCGGTGGGGTGAGCTAAAAAGGTGTCGGCCGAAAAAGAATAGGAGCTGAAAAATTCCAAGGTAGGTACTCGGTAGGTGGGCTCAGCCATGGTCGCTAACCCGTACATCCCTGTCCCGGTCAATAGGTCAACTATGGGTCTAGTCAAGCCTAGGAGCTCTAAGTCAAGATGGTACAGAAAAACGACTACAACGAATGTATCTCTCGACTATAGCCTCGATCTGATCTCTCTGAGTGCTGGAAGCGAAAGTTACCTTAGGGATTTCCTCGAGTGAGGGAATCGCAGGTGCCGCTGGTGGACGTGGTGCGCGGCGACGTGACATCCCAAGGATCGATTTTTGACCCTTTTGGCTCAAAACTTGAATTTTCTCCTTTCCCTTATCAGTTGAGGAAGAAGCGACGGGAGCCATGGTTGTGACGGTGGTAGGGTAGTACGTTGTGGTGCCTGGTGGAGTAGCGATTGCAATAGCAGGGGCAGGTGGACGAGCAACCACCATAGCAGTGGTGGTTGTTGCGGCAGTAGTGGAAGGGACACGGCCAACCACCGTGGCGGCTGCCGTGGTGCTGGTGGTAGCTACGGTCGTAGATTTCTCGTCCATTTCTACATAGCAAACACACAATCAAACATGAAACTAACTATAATTATATAAAATTCGAAAAAAATCATTTATATCGCGTTTCAGAACCCTAAATTCGAAATTTGGGAAAAAACTTAAATTGAAACGGAAATTGAACATAAAAACCGTAACACCCCAACCCAAACCTAGGACCGGAAATGTTAGCCACGGTAGCTCACCAGGCTGTATACATGACCCAGAGATCAACACGGGTCTTTTCCAGCGCATTTTATCCTCACTCATGTGCATCCTGGGAACTGTCCCATGAGGTCACTCATCGTAAGACTACTCCTAGCCAAGCTCGCTTAACATTGGAGTTCTTTGGCATGGATAACCAGAAAAGAAAGTGCACTTTGTTGATATGAGTAGAACTTTCAATCCCTTTAAGCACTAGTAATATAAGCCTATCAATGGACCTCTTCAAGGGATTACCCCACCCGAATATCATATTCGGTTCAGTGAAATATTACAAAAATGACTTACTTAGATGATTAGGATGATGATTAGAGTAGAAAATCAAAAACTAGCAACCAAATTTCGAAATTATTCGAACGAACAAACCCTAGCTTTCGAAAAATTTGAATTACTCAAAATTAGCTACAAATTGATGGGGCTTTCACTAGATTAACGAAATTAAGTTGGTTATAAGTGAGATTAAGTGATTAGATTGCCAGATTTCAAAGAAAAAGAAGGGAATCGAAGGAAATGGGTTTCGAAAAAATGAAATCGAGTAAATGAAAGTGAGCATCGAGGACTTCCCTTTATATAGGCTGAACTTCACTCGATCGAGTAACGGAAACTACTCGATCGAGTAAGTCACTTAGGGGAAAACTGCTCGATCGAGTACTGGCTCAGTATCTGCATCAGAAATGATCATAAAATCGTCCTCTAATTTGCTCTTAAACTGAGGCAGGGGCGTTACTTCTAACATTTCTACATCAACAGAAACATCACCAGACATGGAATAGCATGGAACAACCGTCATAGGTGACCGTGACGTGCTTATCTGCGTAAAAATTAGGTCCTCCCCACCCACCTGAAAGGTCAATGTTTTGGTACCTACATCCATTACTGCTTTTGCAGTATGCAGAAAAGGTCTACCAAAGATGATAGGAGTGTAGGAATCCTCAGGAATGTCCAAAACCACAAAATTAACAGGAATAAAGAACTCTCCTATCTCAACAAAATGTCCTCTAGAATGCCTAGTGGTCTTGACATACTACGGTCGACCATCTGTACTGTCATGTTCGTACATTTAAACTTTGAAAAACCCAACTTAGTTGCTAGAGACATAGGTAACACACTAACACTTGCCCCTAAGTCGCATACAACATTATTAATCACGTGGGTACCTATTTGACAAGGAATCGAGAAACTACCCGGGTCGTCTAGCTTAGGTGGACTCTTGTTTTGGAGGAATGCATAACACTCCTCCGTCAAAGCGACGGTCTCAGAAACGTCCACGGTTCGCTTACGTATAAGAATTTCACGCATAAACTTTAAGTAAGAAGGTACCTTTAACAGCAGCTGCAGGAACGGCACATGCACCTTTAGTTCTCATGCTTTAATTCTTAATATCGTTATAGGATCATAGTGCATAATTAGTTTCCTAATTCGTTCAATTGTGAACACGCAAGGAACAATTAAAAAACTCTCTTATTAGCGTAAGATAGTTTTTGAGTATTTAACTATACTCGTAGTGCGTCAAGTATTTAACGATATTTGATTGGTTGAGTATTTAACGATACTCGTAGATACAAGTATTTCACGGTACTTGTTTGAGTTACAACTAGAGTTAGTTATACGAGTGGGTTGAGAATTTTGTAATTCGGAGAAGCTACTAAAATTATTAATCGAGAATAGTGGACGTAGGTTACGATTTGTGAAACTCAACCACTTCAAAATATCGTGTGTCTTTGCCTTTCATTTCTTTCCTTATTTCGTTTCTTTGTTTCGTTCATCATACTCAAGGTGATTAATTAGTTAAATTTTAATCAATAAACTTTAAATAATGAATCACTCAATCATTAGTTTTATTAAACGAAAAAGTTGAATAAAGTTTTAATACTCAATTCACCCTCTCATCTTGAGTATTTCGGATCAATAGACTATTCAATTGGTTTTAGAGCCTTGTGCTCTTGATTGCTTTACCGCATAGAGACTGATCCATCTATTGGTCTATTCTATTTATTTTCTTAGCCTTGTGAGACAAGGATTCCAAGTACTTTAAATGTCCTATCTTTGATGGGAAAAACTATAGTCTATGGAAAAACAAGATGACTCACTATATTAAAGGAAACGATTGGGAGTGCTGGAAGATCATAAAAAACGGACCAAAGAAAATTTTGGTCGGGTCATCTGAAGGCACTACCTATGAGAAAAATGAAGAAGACTATATCGAGGCAGATTATAGAATTGCAAGAAAAATTCCAAAGCAATGAGTCTGTTACAAAATGGCCTGACTACGATTCTTATCATTCAATTCTGCCAAGGAAATATGGGTAGTTTAGAGTTAGCCTATGAAGGTACTTCGCTTGTTAAGAAACATAGGTTTTACCTGCTGATTCAAAAATATGAACTCTTTAAAATGGAGCGACATGAATCAATTGATAGCGTGTCTGCACGTTTCTCTAGCATTATAAATGAATTGTGAAACCTTTGTAGTAAGTTTGAATCTGAGGATATTGTCAAGAAGATTATTCTTAGGAGCCTAACTAAAAAATGGCAACCGAAGGTCACAACAATAGAAGAAGGAAGAGACCTTACTCTTCTCCCTTATCAAGAGTTGATCGGTTCACTCATGGCACATGAGATTATGCTCGATAATCATGACGATGAACCATTAAAATCAAAGGGTATGGCTTTTAAAGCTTCTAGAGGTGACAATGAACCTGCCATTGAGGATGAAACTGGATTATTTGCTAGACGTGTCAAAAAGGCGTTATTTAAAGGCAAGTCGTCAAAATGGAACAATAACCAAACATTCAACAAGAAAACTAGTGAGTCAAAATCATCGTTTGATAATAAAGGATGCTATAAGTATGGAGAATCTGACCACATAATCAATTATTGTCCTACATAGTTGAAAATCAAAAACTAATCAAAAAGAGAAAAGACAAAAAACGAATTCAAACAAGTCTCGATGGCATCGTGTTCGGGAGAACTTGACACAGAAGATGACGAGGAATCTGAAGTAGAAGAAGAGGTTGATCACCTATGCCTGAGCAACGTTATTTGACACGCGGTCGTCGTATACACGGTCAAAGAAAAAACCTAAGTACTACTAACTGAAGCTAGTGGTAGTAGGGTTGATTCCTCAAGGAGGCAGAGTTTCAAGTAAGGGCCAGTTCATTGGTCACAAATGGGGGTTATTGTTGCTGTTGTTGATAAACTAAGAGTAAGACGGATATAAAAAAAACTGAATAAAACAACGATGAATATAATCAATAGAAAGGGAAATATGTCAGGAATCGGGTTATCGCGGTAATACATGCCATGTGAGATAACTAGGTCAGTCGAGTCATTAACGAAGTGGGTAGCGATTATCTCCTTTCTGTCTCAAATCGCCCTAGACTCCCCAACCAATCTTTCGATCTCGGAAGGTTATATCGATCATCCTAAGCAAACCTACCTTACCAATCTTTCGATCTAGGTTTAGTTTTACTAATTAAACCGGTGTCCTGCATGCACTCATTTGACTAGTTTTCTGATTAAATTTCTTATAGACGATCTTCGTCGCAAAGACAACTAACATGTGATTTCTACGACATTACTACCGCGAGTCCCCTCATCCTAACATATTATAAAAATTACCTACACATGGCTTGGGGATCTAAACTAACGATGATGAAATTAACAAAATGCGACATGGTAAATAACGAATATAAACTAAAGAACATAAACAATAAACAATAAAAGTGACAATAATAAAATGAGAGAAAAGGCAAAAGAGATTACAATAACTGGCAGGAAATGATGAACGGAATCCAGGATGAACAATAAGATTATAAAAACAAAACTACTGATTATTGAAATATGTGAAAATGTTAAGTGTAAAGTATGAAAATGATAAAGCAAAAGTTTAGTAACTGATCAGATAGAAAGCTGACTGATTAGTGTTAACCTATTCCTTATATAAGGATTAGGTTAACAACTTAATCCTTAAACCTAAAACAAGAAATGCGAAATCCAGTACAGTATGTGAGTTGTTCGATTGAGTGACAGAATCACTCGATCAAGTGACAGAATCACTCGATCAAGTAACTATTCTTCGAAAACTCCTCGATCGAGAAACATTAGTCCTGCGTCCCTTTGATCGAGAGACTCTAAAATCCTCGAAACCATTGTACTTCCTGCAGACTCCTTGATCGAGTAATAAATCACTCGATCGAGTACTTCCTCTACTGCATCTACTCGATCGAGCAAAAGCCAGAGCTCGATCGAGCTCCTGTCAGACCAGAATGCTCCTTTTGTTGTTCTTTTGCTTCTGTCCTTCGTTTTTCCCTCGGTTGTGTAAAGTTCGTCTAACTCTACCTTACTAATCAATTAGTCACACTAATCATTTTACCACATTAACAATTTAATTAAGGTGTTAAGATCTTATGCATGCAATAATAAAATGCGGAAATGAAAGATTCGGACCCTTACATTCGGTCCAAGTATATGCTAGGACGATCCTCCACGGAGCAACCAAAGTAGCTTGCCTCCTTTACGATGCACCCAAGACTTACCCTTAATACCGAAAATCTCACGGACTAGGTGAAGAATGATCGGTTTCCTTAAAACGGTGTTCTAATCTTATTAGAACAATAATCGAAATACTATAACAATTATAGTGTACAAATATAATCTCTATTATATTTATCAATGAATATTATGTAATATTATTTTAGAGGATTTATGAGATTTTCTCTTACAAGAAAAACTTGCATTAGGTTAGAATGAAATATGATTGTGAACAATTCACTTATATGGTGGGTTGGTGTGTGCCGTGTAAGGGTGAGAATGGGGAAGGGTTAGGGGTTGCTTGTTCTCTTACCCATGGACTTAGGCATGCATACCTACATCTTAGGTATCACACATATCCAATGATTATGTTTTAAAGGTAATTAAATAAAATTTGCAAACCCTTAAACCATGTAAAATCACACGATACATACATATATAAAATAGACCTCATTTTATATAAATGTGACATAATACAATTGTATTAATTTAAAAAATACATATTCATCAAATAAATATTATTTCTAAATTAATTAAATCATATTTAACAAATTTATTTAGTAAATCGTAATTACCGTCCCAAAATATGGTTATTATAATAATCGTTAATACGATATACAACGTTTGTTATAACCACGAACCTTTCTCGATATTTCATAAATATCGATTAATATTTGACAATTGACACGTTTCAATTTCAAATATAAATCTTACATTAAGATTTAACCTCTGATTTCTCGATATTTCATTTTAAGGAATTTGATCAACTCGTATCGTATACAATTGATTAATATATCAATTAAGGGGATTATCCTATCTATAGGTGTGACCTAAAGGGATCAACTGACCACCACCGTCATACGTAGTCAGCCAATCATTACAGATTAATGTTGGTCAGTTGACTATATAATATCGGATCATCCCTTGCATATTTTTTTTTCTGAGATTTAATTACGTGATCGCACTATTGTTGAGGACACATTTCCCAAAAGGTTGACGCTCTTATCAGCTCAAAACTGTACTTCTGAGGCTATGGGAATCCTTAAATTTGTTCCATCTTCTAAAAGTAGCCTACTTTGGACAAGAAAAGTTCGGTTTCCGCAACTTTAGCATATTTTCCTGCAAAACAACAAGAGATACACAAAGAAGCAGAATAGGGGTAATATGGCACGTAAAGCGCATGAAAATGCATGAAATTGCATGCCAAACGATGCTAAAAAGTGTATAAAATAGGCACGCATCATTAGCCTTGACTTAATTACAGACAACGACAATGAAAGAAATGATTCAAGATCACAGTTTTGCCTTCTAGACGAATCAGATTCAGCCGAAGAAGACAATGAGGTTTGTTTCTTAGAACTCAAAAAACAAGTTAAGAAATTATCCAAAAGTGCGTTAATAGATTTCTTTGACCAAACCCTAGACAAGTGTCATGAACAAAATCTTGAGCTAAAGGAATTCAAAGAACAGATTCTTGATAATGCCGAAGAAAATCAACTTCTGAAGGCCAAAGCTAAGAAACTAGAATCTAAAGTTAGCGCTGATACAGCCATAAACTTAGAATCAGTAAATGCTGAGAAAAAAGGTTCTTGAGTCTAAATTTATAGCTAATGAACCTATAACCTCAAAGCTGTTATCGCAGAAAGAGAGAGAAACTGTGATAAGTGAGGCTAAGGTAGAACTGGGACCACTTGACCTAATGTAAAGAGGCATCGACGTAACCTGCGCGATGGCAGCGCAACGTAGTCTTCTATTAAAACCTCTCGCGTTAAAGAGACAGAGACGTTACCTCCTTCGATTGAGGAGCCACCCGGCCTAGTTATTCACTCCTCTTGCTTAAGTTGGGATGAGCACTTCTTTAGAAAGCGAGACCGCGGTATTGAGATGTGGTTTTCTCCGATCGACGACACTTCTTTGTCAACCTCTTCTCTCCGTCTGGTCTAAGGAAGTGCACTCTCTAGGATTGAGTTCTCGTCCCGTGTGTTGAATCCTAACTTTGGCTTCTCTTTCTTCTCCCGCTCTTAGGGTAACTCCCGACCGCCGCTCTAATCATCCTTATACTATGCTTTAAGTTGCGGAAAGGAGGTGATTTAACTTCACAATGCTTTTATATTATTTAATCTGCTTTCTTTCCTTTGGCCGAAGCTGGGTTTCAGCATTAAAGTGCTTCAATCATAAGTTATAGCTAATGAAGCTATAACTTTAGAATTGAGAAAGGCTAATGATCTTCTTAGATCCAAACCTCCACAATTGTTGAAGATTTGAGTCAACAAGAAGAAGTTGATTCTCTAAAGATGCAATTAAGGGATTTGCAAGATCACATTTCAAATGTTAAGAAAGAACACTCTGAATTTGTGTTTATTCTAAACAAAAGGTTTCAAAACTTTCGTGACAACTTCAACGAAGTCAACAAGGTCGATCACTCTGCTTGTAATGAAGAAAGAGAGTCTTTAAAAGAACTTGTTCTTCATGCTCGAAAAGTTCACGATAAGTGGGAAGATAGTACTCACGTTCTAAACTTTTTAACTGAACAATCTGACAATAACATAAAGATGGGGTTATGTCATGAATGCTATGGTACAAGAGATCATTCAAAGTGTCAGAACAGTCCGTCAGATAGAGATTCTAGAAAAAGAAAATATGTTGACCTACTTGAATACTTGATCTGTACTTATTGTAGTCACACAGGACACCTTCGCGAAAACTGTGTGAAACATGCTAAAGACTTCAAAACTGGAGTCAATTTGTCAAGTCCTTAGGTATACCTAATGACGAATTAACTGATACATTTAATGAGTCAAGTCATACTGAAGAAAGAAACAATGATCATCGTTGGTTTTACGATATGGCATTCGATTACACTAAAATGAAAAGTCAACCAAAGAAGGACCAACTCCCTAAGCAAACCCAATCCAAAGACTCACAACCCAAAGGACCCAACTTAGCTTGGGTACCCAAAAACTGTCTCTAAATTGTCTTGCTGGTTGAGTGAAACGAAACAACTTATGATACCTTGATAAGTGGATGTATAAGTCACATGAATGAAAAAAAAATCTATTTCTTTCACTCAAATTCCTTCATAGAGGAAAGACCTCTTTTGGCTATAATAAGAGGGATTAATTGATAAGAATACTCTGAACTATGGGTGTCCTGCTCAAAATACTCCAAACTCTATATTAACTACCATTATAACCAACTAATGCTCTCATTCGCTTTTATTATAATATATGACCTGCTACCTGCTAAATAAGTGAAGAAATTTTTAACCCTTCTTTAACCCGTCTTTCTCTTTTTTACTTCTCTGTTAATCTATTCACCTAATCACACCATTAAAACATGCTACAAGAAGTTAACAAAACAACAAATTCTATTCAAAGCAAATAAGGGCATTAGTTGGTTATATTGGTAGTTAAAATAAAGTTTAGAGTATTTTGAGCAGTTCACTCATAGTTCGGAGTATTTCTATCAATTAATCCTAATAAGAAAAGGAAATTGAAGGCATAAGCGATGAACTTGACATTGTCTCATATGATAAGGGGAAGACAGCTGAAGTTATAGTTGATGATGCTATAACTTCCTCTTAAAACAACGACTTGAATACCAAAGTTATAGCTGATGAAGCTATAACCTTGAATCAAAATCGAGGTCGTGAGTCAAGAGTTATACTTAACTCTACTACAACCCTAGGATTAGATTCAGGGAGAACAAGTCTACTTAATCTCGAGTTACATAATGGTGCATGCCCCATTTTGCATGATCGGTCATCCAACAAATGGACATATAAGGATTCTTATCCCATGGACAATACTCATGGAAGCTACAGAAAGGAATTCAAACCTCGAAAAGTTTGAACAACTTTTGCTCCTTTGACTCATTATTTCCAACCATTGAGCCTACCATCATCAAAGAAGTCTCTGCAGAAAAAATATATCTGGCATTACAACTTTTGTTGGACTATGCACGATATCGTAAGGATCAAAGAATCAAAATTCAAATCGCCTTAACCACTGCGAAGCTGAATATACTATTGCTGCCTTGGTATGTCCTTAACTATTATGGCTTAACAATAATTATTTGACTTTAATGTGAATGTTGGTGGTATCCTTATTCTATGTGGTTACACGAGTGCTATTATTGTTTCCAAAAATCTCGTGCATCACTCGTGTACGAAACACATAGATAATAACCACCATCTCTTAAGAGACCATGTAAAAAGGGGGAACATAAAACTTGAATTTTGTAGTACAGAAAAACAATGGGCAGATATTTTGACAAAGGTATAAGCTAGAGAACATTTTGAGACTTTTTGGTAGGAAATTGGTTTAATCGGTAATGTAACATCCCGTATTTTCGTAAAAGTATATTTTAATAATTTAAAGTGATTTTCCGAAATTAATAATATTTTATTATATTTCGTAATTATATTTTTAAGAAAATTCTGTTAAGTTCCGTCTTAAGATTATTTCATCTTAAGATATCATATTCACTTGGTAATTCCGTTCTTAAGGTTTCAGTTTCATTAAATAAGAAACCCGACTCAAATTATGATGAAATTATTATGTATTAGTATAGGAATATACTAGGAAATCTGTTTCATATGCTTGATATATGATTTAGTTAGTGAATATGAAGTTTCATATGAATTAGGTGCTTATTTCACATGTTGAGGAATTCTGACGGATATGTATAATTGATCATAAGATGAGT
This sequence comes from Silene conica, assembly GCA_029255685.2. Classification (NCBI taxonomy): domain Eukaryota; kingdom Viridiplantae; phylum Streptophyta; class Magnoliopsida; order Caryophyllales; family Caryophyllaceae; genus Silene; species Silene conica. The sequence continues at coordinate 64,481,442 of CM055315.2, forward strand.
TTCTTTTGATGTTTAAGTTGTTATTCATGCTTTACAAGGTTGTTGAATACTGGGTAAACAATTGGCATTTGCGAATTATAAGTCGTATATTGATCGCTTGAGTTTTTGATTGAGTCCTTGACGAAATTGCTATCGCGGGCACAGCGGGGTGCTCAGCCGGTCAGGGGCCGGCAGTCGGTCGACCGGCTGAGATCCATTTATAGTGTCTTTTGCACGTTTTGAAGAAAATAGGTGTTGGGGTGCTCAGCCGGGTGGCCGGCCGCCGGGCCACAGGCTGACGGTCCCTTGTGTGCGTAGTTTGTAAAGGAGGAAGTAGGGAGATGGGTCTCCCAGCCGGGTGGCCGGCGGCCGGTCGACCGGTTGGGAACCCTTTCTTCATAGTTTGTTGTTTTTAAAGAGGCAGTTGTGGGTGGGATTGCTAGACGGCAGACCGGCAGCCGGTCTGTGGCCGGCTGGTAGCCCCATTCATACTAAACATGGTTTTTCTCGTGATCGGTTTACCCGATTTGATTGATACTTCTTTCATATGTTAGTCGTTAATCTAGTAAGTAAGAGTAGGGCATAGTATTAGTTGTAGTGCATATCGGAATATGTCTGAGTCGGGACCTCTAGAGTACGATATGTACGGTTGTATGTTGTGTATCAAGCTATGTCTGAGTCAGGACCTCTAGTTTGATACGTGCGTGTATGTCACGTGACGAACATGTCTGAGTCGGGACCTCTGAGTCGTCACGTGTATGGATGATGCAGTGGGATTTGTCTGAGTCGGGATCCTGATTCACTATGAAGTGTAATGGTTATGTCTGAGTCGGGACCTCTGAACCATTACTAGCTGACCGGTATCCATTCGTGCCTGAGTCGGGGTTCACGGATGTATGCTAGCGGACCTTGTGTACCAAGTCTACCTGAGTCGGGGTGTGGCTTGGGCACTACTGATTGTGTGTCTAGTTCTTTCCTGAGTCGGGGTTAGTTATAGATACTATTGTTTGCATCTGCTTACCTGAGTTGGGGTACAATGTCAGATGTTGTTGAATGGATGTTTATCAAAGAGTATCCTTTATCATTTGAGTTAATTGTTAGTCCAAGGAATTGGACGGCTCTTATTCTGAGTTCAGAAATTGGTTTGAGGAAAAAGACCCCCTAGAGGGAGACCGTCTCTCGCCTCAAATAGTTTCCGAAGTTGGTTAAGGGTTCTGCATAGTGATGCATGTTGATGTGATGCATGTTGTATTCTTCGCATATTGTGATGTTGGAGTATGTTGGATGATTATACTTATATGTTATGTGTTATTGACAATAGGTGGCTAAGAGAACTCTAGTCACTCCCCACTGATTATGGCGTACATGTTTTCATGTATGTAGGTACATGATGGCTGATGGAGGGGTTACTGAGGCTAGCGAGCGATGATCCATTCATCGATGACTTACACGTTTATCGTTTAGCTGGACCTTAGCTTTTTGTTATACATTTGGTGCATGTAGGGATATACTATCCCGGGCTGCAGTTTTGTACTAGTGGTTTTTGTTATACTTAAATACTTATCTATGTTTTGTTTATTTCCCCATGTATAGTTTTGTTAATTCACCTCCTGGATTGCCACTCAGATGTCTAGGAGCCATGCTAAGACTTGCGGTGGGGAAGTTGATCCAGTTGCATTATCGGAATGGTTCAGAGATATGGAGAGGAGCTTCTCCATGTACTCAGTTGTTAGGGAGGATAGGGTGCGATTAGCCGCTCACTTTTTGACACTTGAGGCAAACCTATGGTGGACTCTTACTGGTCCGAATTTTCTCCTTGATCCAATGTTTGATTGGGACATGTTCGAAGACAACATAGAGACTCGCTTCTACCCAAAGGAACTTCGTGCTCAACGGCTAAAGAATTCATGGATCTGAAACAGAGAAAGATGACGGTGCAAGAGTTCACGGACAAGTTTAATCAGTTGGCTCACTTTGCTTCTCGATTCGTGAGGGATGAATCGGAGAGAGTCTACTTCTACAGAGGGAATCTAGGACCCCGCATCGAGAGTATGGTTCGTAGAGATTCTACTTCCTTCGTTGAGGTGTACGACGATGCCATTTGGGCTGAGAGCTCAATTAAGGCTATTAATGCTGAGACTCCTGTTGTTTCTGCTAGTGCTTCTTCGCACCAGGGGTCTACTTTTCAGGGCAAGCGACCTTTTGTTCCATCTACTGCTGCACCTACTTTTCAGAAAAAGAGGTGCGAGAGGTTTGTTGCTCCAGCTGCTAAGACCATTGTTCATACAGAGACCTCGACGGATAAGTGTAACCGTTGTGGTAATGCTCCTCATCCTCGTTTTGATTGCTACAGACAGGCGTACAAGTGCTACACTTGTAACGGATTTGGGCATAGATCTTTTGAGTGTTCGGAGAGGAACACCGCACTAGGTAAGGTTGCTACTGCTGCTGCAACTACCTGAGGGAACAAGGCGAAGGGGAAGATTTTTGTCATGACCAGACCAGAGGCTGAGGCGAATCCTGATATCATTGTTGGTATAGTTTTTGTCCTCGGTGATGACTGCTTCATCTTATTTGATACTGGTGCTTCATTGTCTTTCATATCGACTCAGTACACCGATAGACTAGCTCTCGAGTCTTCTATTTGTGAGGAGACTTCTATCTCATTGCCTTCCGGAGACGTTTTATCCTGCTCTTCTTCCCATAGGGATGTACCCATTGTGATTGGTTGCTCCACATTTCCAGCGAACTTACTGAGGTTTCCTCTCGAGGAATTTGACATTATCCTCGGCATGGATTGGTTGTCTCGGTACCATGCGCGTTTCGAGTGCCGTGACCAGAAAATCTGCCTGAGGAGTCCTAAAGAAGTTCGTGTTTCCTATAAGGAAACTCGCCCTCGAAAGGGTGTTCGCGTCATTTCTTCAATGAAAGCTTCTTATCTTCTTATGAAGGGTTGTCAAGCCTTCCTATGTGTTGTTTCAGCCACGAAGTCATCGTTGCCGAAGTTAGAAGAGGTGCCTATTGTTCGAGAATTTCCAGATGTGTTTCCAAAAGAGTTGTCGGGTATACCTCCTGAGAGAGATGTTGAATTTACGATCGAGCTTGTACCTTGTACCGGACCTATATCTAAGGTTCCATATCAGATGGCTCCTCCTGAATTGAAGGAACTGAAGCAGCAATTGGAAGAGATGATCGAGAAGGGATTTATTTGACCGAGTGCTTCTCCTTGGGGTGCTCCAGTGCTTTTCGTCAAGAAGAAAGATGGATCGATGAGATTGTGTATCGACTACAGCGAACTGAATAGAGTTATGGTGAAGAACCGTTATCCTTTACCTAGGATTGATGACCTATTTGATCAGCTTCATGGTGCCTCCAGATTTTCCAACATTGATCTACGGTCAGGGTATCATCAGATTCCAGTTCGAGAAGCTGACATTGCAAAGACTGATTTCCGTACCAGATATGGACATTTTGAGTTTGTGGTCATGCCATTTGGGTTGACCAATGCTCCTACGATATTCATGGATCAGATGAATAGGACATTCAGTGAGTACTTGGACACTTGCGTTGTGGTGTTCATTGATGACATTCTGATTTATTCGAAGACTGATGATGAGCATTCCGAACATCTTCGCATCGTACTTGAGATTCTGCGCCGACAGAAGTGGTTTGCTAAGTTTTCCAAGTGTGAGTTCTGGTTGTCTCAGGTTGCCTTTTTAGGACATGTTATCTCTGGTGAGGGTGTCATGGTTGATCCCTCCAACATAAAGGTTGTGTTAGATTGGGAGAGTCCCAAAGATGTGGGAGAGATTCGTAGTTTCCTTGGATTAGCAGGTTACTATCGCCGTTTTGTGAAGGACTTTTCTAGACTTGCTCGTCTGATGACTCAGTTGCTGAAGAAGGAAACTAAGTTTGTGTGGACTGATAGCTGAGAGAGTTCGTTCCAGGAACTAAAGACTAGACTGACGACCGCTCCAGTGCTTAAGATGTCTACTGCGATGCTTCCATGCTTGGGATAGGTTGTGTACTGATGCAGAGTGGGAAGGTGATAGCCTATTCCTCCAGACAGATGCGGGTTCACGAGGTGAACTATCCTACGCATGACCTTGAGTTAGCCGCAGTCGTTCATGCTTTGAAGATGTGGCGTCATTACCTCATTGATGCTCAATGTCGTATTTTCACCGACCATAAGAGCTTGAAGTACATTTTTACTCAGAAGGATCTTAATATGAGGCAGCGTCGTTGGCTAGAGTTAGTCAAGGATTACGACATCGAGTTTTTGTATCATGAGGGCAAGGCCAATGTTGTTGCAGATGCGCTTAGTCGCAAGACTTCTCATTCGTTGAGTGTTATTCGAGTGTTGCCAGAAGAGCTTTGTTCTGAGTTCGTAAGTTGAGGTTAGAGATGGTTGGTAGTGGATTCAATTGGTTAGATGCGATGGCTGCTGAACCGACTTTGTATTGGGAGATTTGTAAGAGTTTGCCTACCGATGCGACTTTTAGGAAATTCGAGGCTAAGATTGCTAGTGGTGAGGCTAAGGACTTTCTGATTGGTTATGACAGTTTTCTTCGTTTTCGAGGTCGGATGTATGTTCCTGACGCTTATGATTTGAGGAAGAGGGTGTTAGATGAGGCTCATTTGACTCCTTATTCGATTCATCCTGGTGGCGAGAAGATGCATAAGGATCTTAGGCTTTTGTTTTGGTGGCCTGGGATGAAGAAGCACATCTTGGACTACGTGAGTAAGTGTTTGACTTGTTAGCAGGTGAAGATTGAGCATAAGAGACTTGGTGGTCTGCTTCAGCCGCTCCATGTTCCTCAGTGGAAATGGGAGTGCATCTTCATGGACTTTGTGATCGCTCTACCGAAGATTGTTGGCGGTAAGGATGTCATTTGGGTGGTAGTTGACAGATTGACTAAGTGTGCTAGGTCCATACCGATTCGAGAGACATGGGATATGAATCGCCTTGCTAAGGCTTACATTGCTGAGATTGTTCGCTATCATGAGGTTCCGAAAGAGATCGTTTCAGACAGGGATCCGCGTTTCTGTTCCAGGTTCAGGAAAGCTCTTCAGGAGGCCATGGGTAGCCGACTATTGATTAGTACTGCTTTCCATGCTGCTACAGATGGTTAGTCTGAGAGGACCATTCAGACATTAGAAGATCTTTTGCGTGCCTGTGCACTTGACTTTCAGACTTCGTGGGAACAGAGTTTGTCGCTAGTTGAGTTCTCGTACAATAACATTTATCATTCGTCGATCAAGATGGCTCCGTATGAGGCTCTTTATGGTAGGAAGTGTCGTAGCCCGATTTGTTGGGATCAGTCGAGTGATGTTCATGACCTAGGACCCGATCAGTTAGCTGTGACTATTGACCATGTTCAGCTGATCAGGACCGGCAGAAATCCTACGCCGATGTTCGCCGTAGACTGCTCCAGTTTGAGGCTGGTGAGCGTGTGTTTCTCAGGGTTTCTCCGATGAAGGGTGTGAAAAGGTTGGAGTTAAGGGCAAGTTGAGCCCAAATTACATTGGACCTTATGAGATTGTGAAGAAGATTGGTGTCGTTGCTTATAGGTTGGATTTGGCTCCGAGTTTGGGCAAAGTGCATAGTGTCTTACATGTTTCACAGCTCCGCAAGTATGTCAGTAACCCCAGTCATGTTCTTCAGAGCGAGATCGATAATCTTGAGCCTAACCTTGCATTTGAAGAGCGTCCCGTGAAGATCCTTGATTGTCAGGACCGGAAGCTGAGGAGCAAGATGGTGCCCCTGGTGAAGATCATATGGCGATGTGGCGATGTGGAAGAGCAGACTTGGGAGACCGAGGCTTCGATGCGCGCTACGCATCCGACCCTTTTTTATTGAGGTATATTCTTAGACTTTTCTTCGTTCAAGTTTCGAGGACGAAACTTTTTGAAAGTTGGGGTGATTGTAACATCCCGTATTTTCGTAAAAGTATATTTTAATTATTTAAAGTGATTTTCGTAAATTAATAATATTTTATTATATTTCGTAATTATATTTTAAAGAAAATTCTGTTAAGTTCCGTCTTAAGATTATTTCATCTTAAGATATCATATTCACTTGGTAATTCCGTTCTTAAGGTTTCCGTTTCATTAAATAGGAAACCCGACTCAAAAACAAATATAAAAGACAACCTCCTTATTCTCTTCAACGTTATATCATTTCTCCAAAAACAAAGTCACTGTAAACATACTTCTCCATTTATCTCTCTTTTTAAGCTTCTTAAAAGATCATCTAAGAACTCATCTCAACTCGGATCAAGGTAACGTTTCCACTTTCGAATTCCTCTCGCAATTCTCGTTCTTTCTATCACTTTCGTTTTTCAATTCGCTTCATCTCATTTCCGGGCTGTTTTGCCCTAGACTCGTTTTCAAGCTCTAATATGTATTTTTATTTTTTTAGGAATCGACTTGGACAATCCGGAGATGGATTCTTACATCATAGAAGAAGAAATCGGAGCTTAAAGCGCTTGAGGTGACGATAATGAGATACTCGGCCTATTTTTGTTATAATAGAATACTATGTGAATGTTTGTTGTGTTTCTGAAATTATGATGAAATTATCATGTATGAGTATAGGAATATACTAGGAAATCTGTTTCATATGCTTGATATATGATTTAGTTAGTGAATATGAAGTTTCATATGAATTAGGTGCTTATTTCACATGTTGAGGAATTGTGACGGATATGTATAATTGATCATAAGCTGAGTTTCTTTTGATGTTTAAGTTGTTATTCATGCTTAAGAAGGTTGTTGAATACTGGGTAAACAATTGGCATTTGCGAATTATAAGTCGTATATTGATCGCTTCAGTTTTTGATTGAGTCCTTGACAAAATTGATATCGCGGGCACAGCGGGGTGCTCAGCCAGTCAGGGGCCGGCAACCGGTCGACCGGCTGAGAGCCCCTTATAGCGTCTTTTGCACGTTTTGAAGAAAATAGGTGTTGGGGTGCTCAGCCGGGTGGCCGCCGCCGAACCACCGGCTGAGGGTCCCTTGTGTGCATAGTTTATAAAGGAGGAAATAGCGAGATGGGTCTCCCAGCTGGGTGGTCGGCGGCCGGTCGACCAGCTGGGAACCCTTTCCTCATAGTTTGTTGTTTCTAAAGAGGTTGTTGTGGGTGGAATTGCCAGACGGCAAACCGGCAGCCGGTCTATGGCCGGCTGGTAGCCTCATTCATACTAAACTTGGTTTTTCTCGTGATTGGTTCACCCGATTTGATTGATACTTCTTTTATATGATAGGCATGCGTGTTAATTCCCATATGTTAGTTGTTAATCTAGTAAGTAAGAATAGGGCATAGTATTGGTTGTAGTGCATATCGGAATATGTCTGAGTCGGGAGCTCTAGAGTACGATATGTACTGTTGTATGTTATGTATCAAGCTATGTCTGAGTCGGGACCTCTAGTTTGATACGTGCGTGTATGTCGCGTGACAGACATGTTTGAGTCGGGACCTCTGAGTCGTCACGTGTATGGATGATGTAGTGGGAGATGTCTAAGTCGGAACCTCTTTACCTCTGTGAGTTTGTTTGACCGTGGTGAGTCAGGTCTGAGTCGAGATCCTGATTCACTACAAAGAGTAATGGTTATGTCTGAGTCGAGACCTCTGAACCATTACTAGCTAACCGGTATCCATTCGTGCCTGAGTCGGGGTTCACGGATGTATGCTAGCGGACCTTGTGTACCAAGTCTACCTGAGTCGGGGTGTGGCTTGGGCACTGCTGATTGTGTGTCTAGTTCTTTCCTAAGTCAGGGTTAGTTATAGATAATGTTGTTTACATCTGCTTGCCTGAGTTGGGGTACATTGTTAGATGTTGTTGAATAGATGTTTATCAAAGAGTATTGTTTATCATTTGAGTTTATTGTTAGTCCAAGGAATTGGACGGCTCTTATTCTGAGTTCGGAAATTGGTTTGAGGAGAAAGACCCCCCGACCGGGCAACCGGAAGAGAGACCGCATCTCGCCTCAAATAGTTTCCGAAGTTGGTTAAGGGTTCTGCATAGTGATGCATGTTGATGTGATGGATGTTGTATACTTCGCATATTGTGATGTTGGAGTATGTTGGATGATTATACTTATGTTATGTGTTATTGACAATAGGTGGCTAGGAGAACTTTAGTCACTCCCACTGATTGTGGCGTACATGTTTTCATGTATGTAGGTACATGATGGCTGATGGAGGGGTTACTGAGGCTAGCGAGCGATGATCCATTCATCGATGACTTACACGTTTATTGTTTAGCTGGACCTTGGCTTTTTGTTATACATTTGGTGTCTGTAGGGATATACTATCCTGGGCTGTAGTTTTGTACTGGTGGTTTTTGTTATACTTAAATACTTATCTATGTTTTGTATATTTACGCATGTATAGTTTTGTTAATTCACCTCGTTTCTTTTCAAGCATGTTAAAGTTTAAATTCCGCATAAATTTTGGCATGTTTGTATGTTTATATTTCCCGCTGCGACGAGGGGTTTTACATGTGGCACCTAAGTTTTTAGAACCGTTTAATATCCCTATGACTGACTAGTTAAGACGAGATTATACGTTTGTGTCCTTATTTTCCGCTGCAAGTATATCATTGTACAATCTTTTATTATCTTATGAAAATATTTCATTTGCTAGTCTATTATATTATCTGTTACATACAAACCATAATTCTCATTCATCACTTATAAATGCTAAGGTTTAGAGCTTCATAAACCAATGACATTCATGATTGGTTTCTTTTAGGATGTGAGTAGTACTCCTTACATGGCATGTAACATCAAATTGCATAAGCATGAAATTTATCTCTTATTGCATGTATACAGTCCAGTTTATGATTGGTGACACATGTGCAGAGGCGATCCTTCCTTCATATTTTCCTCGATCATTAACCTCACATTAGCCAAATTTACCTTGTTTTGACCCATTTCTTCAACTACATTCTCAAATGGCCTACCCTAGTCAAGCTAGTCTTGTTGGTAAGTTTGGAAGTCTTGTTGTGGTCAATTTGGTTGATTTGGTGCTGGATATATATTTACAATAATTTTAAAAATAAGATAAGAGGATTGAAAATAAAATAAAAAAATAAAAATAAAATAAAAGGAGAAAAAGTCCTATCGAAATAAAGATGAAAAAACGACAATTTCCTATTACTCCTATTCTTGTCATTGTATATTACTTAAGGAGTAGTACTTGTTGATGTGAGTGAGTTTGTGCCATACTTGGCATTGTGCATCATTTTTCATATTGGGTTAAAAGGTGGAATATGGTCATCTTTGGTTGTGATCGGTGCTAGGTTGGCGTTTACCTACATATATCCAAATTATTTTGCCCCTTCTTACCCAATCACCTCACCTCACATTCATACGTAAGTCTTCGCCATGTGTTTTGGATCTCACTTGATTGGAATGTATATGTATGGTAGCTAGAGATATATATCATGTTACAGTGCATGCTTGCTTTTGTAGGTTGAAGTTAGGTGAGTGACTATATTTTCTCTCTCGCATACAAAATATGTACTCATCCTTCCTTTGGTTTGTATCAAACACTTTATATCTATGGCGTGCTTATGATACTTTCTTATACTATAATATTTTTTGTGTGCAATATTTCCTGCCTCGATTGATATTATTCAAGGCGTTCTATATATGTTTGTCCTCGTCTTTTCGATGATGTCAAGAGGGGGAAGAAATTATCATGATTTCGTATTTGCCTAAACTTTCTCCTTGTCAAGACCTTTAGTCTCTAAAGGTCCTTTGGTGCTATAACTTTGAACATAAATGTTTAGACCTTGCGTTCTATGAGCTATGATTAGATAGTATTATGTTGAGGGGGAACTAGACTTTAATCACAAAATCATAGAAGACTTGTCATCATCAGAAAGGGGGAATTTGTTGGACCATATAGTAATATGATTATGTTTTGATAATGACAAGTGTGATTAAATTTTATATAGACTTGTTGCTCGTAATCGTTTGTTTAGTTGTGCTAGATTAAACATGGTTACACTCTGACAAGATGATTTGTGAAGTAAAGCAATAATTTGTGAATGTACAAGAACAAGTTCATTTAAGCTTATGACAAAGGACAAGAATAAGTTACAAAGTACCAGAACAAGTTACAAAGTACAAGAAAAAGTTACAAGTTACAAATGATAACTGAAACTCCATATAAGCTCAAAGATGAAGAGATTATGATCAAGGTGGAAGAGAAGAATCTTATTCCGAAGATCTCTAGGGAGATTAGATATAATAGGTTTCTATCTTATGACGGTATCAAAAGAATTAACCTTTTGACTAATTAATTAATGTTATAGATTCGCAGCTATAACATTGTTAAGAAAAGGTCTTGAAGTTATAACTCTTGAGCTATAACCCTGAGCTGCACGAGAATTAATTATAACTCTCGACAAATTGCTTTTGTTTTAAAGTCTTTGAAAATGTTTGTATAAATCTTATCATTTCTTATGGCATTAAAATATTTATAATGGGCTTAAATATTCTTTTGGATATGAGACATTAGCTATCCTAAAATTAGTAGAGTTGATAAAACAACTTATGAGTTGTTTTCTCCTGGTACTAATTAGGGTTTCAAATTCCTTACATTCAAAACCCTAAGTGGGGCTTGACCTAGAGTTTCGTGCGTGATAAGTGGGCCGTAAGCCATCATACCCACGTAAACCTATTTGTGTTATATTTAATTTATCCTCAAGATAAAATATCTAATATCTTATACTATCACATCATTGGTTAAGATTTGAGAATAAAATACTTGGTATATTATTTTTATCTTCTTTAGGGTTTGTGAGGAAATAATATATTTATAACTAACTAAGATATTTCATATCTTGAGTATTATAATATATTCCTATCTTACAAAATTATCTAGAAAATAATATAGTTGAAATAAAAATTTTTTATTCCATTAGTATTTGCGTCAATTAGGGCTCTCAATATTTCTCATCCAAAATCCTAATTAATCTAACCTAAAAATCCCAGAGAGGGTGTGCCTCTTCCTCACGTCTCACATAGAGGCGTTGGATAGTAGGCTAAGATAAGATATTCTATTTATCTTATGAGATAAATTGATAAAATCCTATACTCTTGATTTTTAGTTAAGATTTAAGAACTAAATATTTAATTATTTGATTTTTATTTGATTTAGGGTTGTTGGGAAATAAATTTATCATGTGATTTATTTAAGATATTTTATATCTTATATATCTAGCATAATATATTTCTCAACTAAAAACGATTTGCTCTATAGTATTAGTTAGAATAAAACTCTTTTATTCTAATATTGTTCTTAAGATCTAGAGTTTCCATTCAACCTAGATCTAAGCCCTCACTATAAAAGAAAAATGTGTCATAGCAAATCAGTAAGACTTTTCCACGCCTTATTTTCAAACGTGCAAAATCATTTTAAGAAAAACTATTTTGCAATAATTTCGAAAAGTCGTGTGCTCTCTCATGCTTTAATTCTTAATATTGTTATAAGATCATAGTGCATAATTAGTTTCCTAATTCGTTCAATTGTGAACACGCAAGGAACAATTAAAACACTCTCTTATTAGCGTAAGATAGTTTTTGAGTATTTAATTATACTCGTAGTGCGTCAAGTATTTAACGATATTTGATTGATTGAGTATTTAATGATACTCGTAGATACAATTATACTCGTAGATACAATTATTAATTGAGAATAATAGACGTAGGTTTCGATTTGTGAAACTGAACCACTTCAAAATATTGTGTGTCTTTGCCTTTCGTTTCTTTCCTTATTTCGTTTCTTTGTTTCTTTCATCATACTCAAGGTGATTAATTAGTTAAAGTTTAATCAATAAACTTTAAATAATCAATCACTCAATCATTAGTTTTATGATGTGTTGACCTTTGCATTTTGGGCTTGCCTTTAGATTATTTTCTTAGTCCATAATTTCCATGCAACATGTCATGTAGTTCTCTATACTTGGTTCATATCTTCACTTGCTTCTTGTACTTAACTTGTATTCTAACTTTGCATTATTAGTAGGATTATACTCATAAAAGCATAATTACCTACAAAACATGACAAAACCAACTAGAATACAAATATTAGGTCAATTAACACTAAAATTTGTGCAAAAATCAAGTAAAATAAAGCTAAACTAGGAGCGAAAAGTATATAAAATAAATACACATCAAACTCCCCCAAGCTAAACTCTTGTTTGTCCCTAAGCAAGAAACCACATCCCAACAATTGTAATGTCCTAATCAATCTAAGCATAATGATTCAAACCCCAAAACAACATGGGCAATATGATAGTGCAAACATGGATGAGATTTACATGACAGTGTAGCATGAGAAACTTCAAATGAACATTTAGGCTTTTGCATGATCTTTTGACTTATGGACTTTCAGTTTGCACTCACACTCATTTATGTGAAAGGATATTTTTATGAAAATCACTTAATTATCCTCAACTTACAAGAATGTACCCGCAATCTAGTATGGTAAACATTTCAAAACTAACAAGCCAAAACAATCATATGTAAGCATGAAATAGAAGCCAAAATGTTAGAAAGTAAGGTGAAAAACATGGCTAGAAAAGGGGAACAAATGATTTATGGATTTGTGGGGCTTATGGTGAAGCTAGCAACTATCTAAAATGTAAGGATGCTTAATCCCAAGAATCATCCTATGAGCCATTGTGAACGCGTGCAGCGAAACCCACGACATCTGGGGTGTTTTCAATTTTATTAGTGGAGAGATTACGAACACCCTCATCTTGCAACAAGCGATTATAAATAAGATCTTTAGAGGGAAGAGGAGTGATACCGAGAATTTGAGAATGAATGTTAGTAAAACGATCATCAAGACCCATCAAAACATCACGAACCCGTTTCTTTTCACGACGACCGTTGATGATTTTTAACCAATTGCAGGCGCACGGGTTACAAGAGCAGGGCGGAAGAGAATTGTGTTCCAACACAGCGTCCCCGATTGCAGTCATGCGTCGTAGTATGCCATCAAGGATTCAGTTGACCCTTGAGGACAAGCCAATAACTCAGCCTGTAATTGATAGATTTGAGCCTCATTCGCCTTACAGAAGCGATTCTTGACGTCATTCCAGACTTGTTTTGCTTCTGGACGAACAAAAAATTGCTTACGGAGAGATGGTTCAAAGGTATTAAAGATCCACATGATGACCAAGGCGTTTGTGGACTGCCATATTTCAAACCATCGATGTAGGATAGTTTACCCTTAGCCAGGAGTGCAAGTTGAAAAGATCGAGATCATTCATCATAATTATTGTCATTGAAGATGACGGGTGTGATGTTATGTCTTGAGTGTTCTGTTTGGACACTAGAAAAGGAGGTTGTTTGTGGTGGATTGACGATAGTTTCAGAGTTGGAGTTAGTCATAGTGTTAAAGATAAAAGAAAGGAGAAGATAGTAGATGAATAAGAGCTGAAGATGGTAGACAAGAATAGAAAAAAAATAGATTAAGACGGCAGAGAAGATAGGAGTAGATGATGAGTATAACCTAGGAATTCAACTGATACCATGTTAATTTGGGAATAATATTGTATGTAATAGCATTGTATTAACAATTGAATAGAATTGATTATGTGTACATTAAAACCTAATATAATTACTATATATACATAAGAAGAATAAGATACATATCGCAAGGAAATAAAAAAATTATCTTATTTACATCAGAGGAGCAATTAAGGAGCTTGTTGATTCTTTCTCAACAGCTCTTTGGAGTTGCCTAACATCCAATTAAATTCCATCAAATGTACATCTACTTTCTTATGAAAATTGTTATTCTATCACGTTAATAATTTATACTTATTTTCGAGAAAAGATAAAGTAAATATAAATTATTGACCATAACGAATGTGATAGATATATTGGTAGGGATAATAATGAAAGTAGGAAATGTGAATAATGCTACATGACCAATAACTTGATAACTACTCCGTATGTTACTATAATTGCAATAAAAAAAATGAGGTGTTGAGAATGTGGTATTATTTAGAGATGATCGGGACTAGAATTAGCACAAGTGGAAGTGAAGGAGGAAGTAGCCGAACAAAATGAAGGAGTTGACCTAACATTTTCATTTTTACAATGACTACTACTATTAACTTGACTTGATGAGTCATCACTACTTCTACTTGAATAACTATTTTTACCATCAATATTAATTTGAGCAAGTAAATCAATAAAAGCACTAATGATAAACCCATGATGTTTTTTACCATTTACCTTCAAGTACCACCCTAACAACTCCTCCAATTCTTCCCAATCATCCCTTACTTTCAAACTTTCTACCATTTCCTCCATTGATCTCTTGAAATCTTCGTATGGGTCTTCACTCTCCATACACATTGCCACACTCTCCTTATACCCCACATTGTTATTATTATTATTATTATTATTATTATTATTATTATTATTATTATTATTATTATTATTATTATTATTATTACTTCTACTACTACTACGTGTTTGTGTAGTATTACTTGTAAGTTTGCGTACATCTGACCCTTTAGCCGTTATGACCTTACTCGTCCTAGGGCCCAGCTTGGGAGAATCTTGTTGGGCCATAGGGTCGAATAAGAGTCGATGATTGACTAAGGATGATTGTTGGGCCCCACGGACGATATCCTCAAGGTGGGTGTCTCCGGAAATGGACATGGATGTGTCGTCGTACTCATCACTTGCTGACCCAGAGCTATGTAGCTCGGACGAGTGCGTGAACCACGAGTCAGGCGTCTCAACGGAGTCTGACTCGTGGTCCAAGTAGACGGAGTTGATGGTCTTGAAAATGTCGTCTTTCATGGTTGCTGTGAGTCGAAAGGAGGAGGTTTTGGGTTGTTGGGTGCATGATGGAACTTTGAAACGTGATGGGAGAAGCTTGACTTTCAATCCCATATTAAGAATAATATTGTTGTGTAATTTTGTAAAGTTTATGCGTATTTGTTGAATGAAGTAAGATTTATATAAAGTAGGAAGAGTATAGTATATAATAATGAAAATGTAAGGTGCAAAGTATGAAATAATGGAAGAAAGAACGAGAATGATAGAGGAAGGTGGAAAGAAAATGGAAGGATTATATTGGATGAGAAATGAAAGGGACCACAAAATATGAGGTGAATGTATTATTGAATAGTAAGTTGTTAAGACGCTGTATTATCGGTCTTGAGTTTAAACAGGTTAAATATTATCAATTGGGGTAATAATGACAAAAATATTGTTATTTTTAGGCGATAGGTGGAGTGATTTGTTATGTATTTGACTCGTTTTACACTTAAGATGGACAATATCGATTTAAAATGAGAATTTGTAATTATAGTATAATGAAATTAGATAAATTTGAAGAAATTTAATAATAATAGAGCTAAGTGCAGTAGGGCGTAGGCGCTATCATTTGTCCATTAAAATACAAGTTTGTCAACTTATCTTAATTAATATTTAATACAATATATCTACCCTAATTATTGATTATTATGTTAGGTGTACACATATCTCTCGTGATCTTTTTGCAGGAATAATTATCATGCATATTGCATACGGAGTATATGCATAACCACAGAACATGTAAGCTACTTCAGGATTAGTTGATTAGTTGATTAGTTGATTAGTTGATTAGTTGATTTGTTAATTTAATTCTGATTAATCATTGTCATTTCTACATACATACAATCATACATGCATGCATTTGACCTCTGCCTTTTCAGGATTATTAAAACGTTTACTTGTTGCCTTTCGTCTTCTCATTCCATCAATTCCCATGTAATCACAATTTTTTTTGGTTTGGATAAAGCTGGATTGAATTAAAACGAGTTAAATGAAACTAAATTAAAATGAAATGGGTTAAGATGAACAAAGCTGGAATCAATCGTGTGGAAAAGAACATAGACCAAGTAGTAAGTAGCATTATATTATACTTCGTAATTCGTATATAAAAAAAAATACCTTAAAGATACTGTTGTTTGTTGTGTGGAATCGTAATTACCTTGTGTTGTATCCGTTGCATCCGTGTTTATTGTTTATAATAATACAATAATATTGTCCGTTTTGTATCAAGTCATCACAGATTTACTTTTGGACTCTTTTCCAAACAGCCTCCTATTTTTATATTTTGTGATATTTAGACCCTGTTTTTTCGGACTTTTTTTTGCTTAATTTAAGTTAAGTTCAGAAAAGTTTAGCAAAAATAAGTTAAGTTCAGCAAAATAAGTTAAGTTAATTTCAGCAAAAATAAGTTAAGTTCAGCAAAATAAATTAAGTTAAGTTTAGCAAAAATAAGTTTGACAAAAATAAGTTTAGTTAAGCAAAAATAAGTTAAGTTCAGTTCAGCAAAAATAAGCTCATACCTGTTTATAGTATTGACGAGTTTTGAAAAATCTAAGATTTTCACAAATTATCTCGTACAAACGTCTTATGTGCTACCATTTTTTTAATTACCCGAAAGTGTCACTATTAACAAAAAAATAGTCGGATTTTGCAGAAAATACACGGGTTAATAACAATTACACACAATAATTCTCGTACGACTTTTATTAAATTCGAAGCAAAAAAAAAGATATTATTTAAGCTAAACATAGTCAAAGATATTTAGCGAGTTAATGGATTTGACGGTGTAAGCGCAGATGAATACGAGGGAAGTGAAGAGGATGCGGATAATATAGAAATAAATTATTAAAAAAATATTTGATATGTGATTTATTTTTCCCCCAAAACTCTTATATTAAATTTTACTTCGTTTCTCAAAATTACTTTAAACTTTATTCTTGATTTATTTTTTGGATTTTTATACATGTGATAAGTTTGATTTAAAATCTATAAAACCCCCTTGCTTTTCATTTTTTGTTTCACTCCACTTCCGTTTTTTTTCTCTTCTTTCTTTTTTCTCTTGTTGAGATGAGAGTTCACTCATGACGGTTCCAAAGGAGATTCATGCCAGCCGACCTCAAAACATTTTGGGACTAAGGCTCTGATGTTGTTGTTGTTGTTGTTGTTGTATTGAAATAAGATAATGAACATATATATATATATATATATATATATATATATATATATATATATATAAAAAAAAGGAACTATTATTATTATTATTATTATTATTATTATTTAAGTTAATATTTATTTAGTTCGGAAAGTTAGACTCATATAAGTTAAGTTCAGAAAAGTTGATAATATTTCATTTTTCACCGAACGTAAAACATGAATTTATACCCTAACAAATTATAAATGTAAAAGAAGATATGATACGAGGTTTCATTCCGTGTTTTTTTTTTTTGCAAAATATGATTAATTTATGGTAAAAAGTGACCACTTTTTGATAAATAGTGATCACTTTTGAAAAATAGGTCTTTTTTTTAACAAAAACATGATCACTACTTATCAAAATGTGATCACTTTTTTACTGATGACATGTACGATTTTCGTAAAGTAGAATTTGTATTGTAAAAATTGTGTCTAGCTGGTAATCAATTTTATTGAAAGGAATTGTTATCCCTCCAAAAACAAATTAAGAGTGGCCGACTAGTGCTCAAGGTTGAATAGACCAAAATCATAATAAAGCCCTACGAGCTGATTGATTACTTTGTATCGTTGCATAAATCCAAACGACATTCATATCGTTCTATTCTAATAGCTTTATACAAGTTCACATTCAACCGTGGTGCAGCAAGGAGAAGAGGGCTAGCGGTACGCTCTTCTGGAATTTTTAGTTAAAATTTTACAGAAAATCCAAGATTATATTATACTAACCCTTTACTCTCATGGAAATTTTTGTATCAGATTGTTTATATTTCATTCTCTATATTTTGAATAATATTCTGGAGTTGCACTAGTATGTATTTTACGTATATTTGAGTGTGATGTAATCAAACACAAATTCTCATTGAAGACGGATTAATTTCGTCTGCTCAAGAAGATGGGCCAAAATGTCGTCATTTTAAGCACAAATATAACTATGTGAAAAAACAACTTGTTAACTTAAAAATTTATATAGGTTATATTTAACGTTAAAATGGTAAAATTTAGTACTTGTCACCGTCTTCCGCAAGACTTGTTGTTAACCAAATTAGTTACGTAGGTAGCAGTCACCAAATTTAAAAATGAGTTACTAGGGTAACAGGCTGGCTACATGCAGAGTTGAGGCAGAAAGGACATAAAAAATATTGAGTTTGTAAAGAAAGACGAAAAAATATAATAGCACATTCCCCATTTAATAAATATATATATCTTTCTACGACTATATATGCTGCTTATGAGTACAGATAATGACAACGTATTATTTATGTTTTACAGCCTACAATTTTGGCCTTAACAACGACAATAACTGTTGTTTTATTTGTGTTTAGCTATCTTAAGTTGGTTGATCATACATTTTTTTTTTAATATTTTATAACTTCATTACTCTTCCTAAAACATTGATGAATAATTGACGACAATACAAGTGATAAGTTGTAAGATACAACAACATAATATTTTATATTTTAATATTTAAGACGTATTTATTTTGAGTTTGTTTTCTAAAACCTCATCGATTTGCTTATGCTTCCTAATTGAGGGTAGTATTATTGCTGGTTTTAACTTAAAATCCCAATAATCTACACAACTCTCAACAAAGTTTTAAATTGGGTCTTGAAAATTCAAAACTTAACTTAGACTCCATAAGAGTCTTGGCACACATTTTTATAATGACAATCAATAAATGACTATTATGTGTTCAAATATTATTGTTTTTTGTTTTATCTAAAACCGAATAAGAAAAATGTATGAGAAAAGTAGAGTTTATAGTAAGTGTGAAGGATAACATATAAAGTTTAGCGTGAGACGATTGATGTGAATTTGAATAATAAAATAACAATAATAAAAGTTAGTGAAAAGTTGATTTGATAAGGCTTTGAGAGTTATGCCTATGAGCAATAATGTATTGCAATAGGTCTTGTGAGATATATAATAAGAAAACAAAAGTTTTAGTGGGATATAAAACGTCTCTTAATAAAGTTATTGAGAGACCGTCTCACTGAATTTTTTATGAAATAATTATATGGGATATAATTGTGGCTCAGCGTAGTAGTGTTTGTAAGTAGGTAAATAATTGGTGAAGAAGGATTGCGTAGGTAGGATAAAGAGGAAGTGGAGTTCATGTGAGTAAAATAAAGGAATAATGTGCAACGATGACCAACGGTGGCGGAATGACACGCATCTTCTGGGGTGTCCATCAATTCCATATTATTCATGTCACACACATAAACAGTCACACAAACATGATTTCGAACTTCTTCATCTCTTCACTGTTCCTTCGCCTACACTAACTACTTGCCTCTTCATTCAACACCATGCATTTCCAATTCCTCTATGCTCAATTATTCATTTACTATAAACTATAATCCCCTTCATTATATATACCATTCAAATGTAAATGTTAATGTTAATGTTAATGTCAATGTCGCCCTCATACCTTGTACAACCATCTTATGTTCATTTTTTTCGAGGAACAAATACTTGTATAAGTCGGTCACATACAGTAATTCAACAAATTAAAACAAAATGCACAACTCCTCACATTTTTGCAACTACATACACAATGACAACGTATACATATCTACTTACATACGTCTCATCTCACTGTCCATCCTGATTAAGCAATGATTTCTACAAATTTTAAAAAATAACCTAGTTTGTTTAGGAAACTTGAATTGGAATTTAATTTGTTAATTGAAATATTTGAAATATTTGGGAACCACTAAAATTTGAAATTGACTCAATTCCTTGTCAATTTCAAGCAAGTTAAAATTTGGAGCTCTCAAATACCTAACATATATTTGTCATTTCAATTTCATCATTTCTTACATATTATTTTGTAATGTAAATTTCGTCGCAATATTTTTTTTGGTGATATTTTTTCCGAGCGGAAATATTTTCCGCGGAAATATTTTCCGTGGCAATATTTATTTTTTTCAAACATTAAAATCCGATGACATTATATTGATCCATATCCGTCTCGCCTAAGTACAATTATAATTCTAATTCTAAATTCAATTGCAATTTCAATTCCATGGGTTTCCGTCCAACAACAACAACATCAGAGCCTTAGTTCCAAAATGTTTTGGGGTCGGCTGACATGAATCATCCTTTGGAACCGTCATGAGTGAACTTTCATCTCAACAAGAGAAAAAAGAAAAAAAGAAAAAAAACGGAAGTGGAGAGAAGCAAAAATGAAAGGCAAAGGGGTTTTATAGGTTTTTAATCAAACTTATCACATGTATAAAAACCCAAAAAAAATAAATCAAGAATAAAGTTTAAAGTGATTTTGAGAAACGAAGTAAAAATTTAATATAAGAGTTTTGGGGGCAAAAAAGTGTATCAAATCCAAAGCGATTTTTTTTTTAGAAAACTCAATAAAAATATCAATGGCTAGAAGTCCACATGTATCATATCCCTCCATAGTGCCCTCTCCATCAGCATCCCTTCCTGAAGCCCGAGAAATCTCATATCGTGCTCAATCACTCTCTTCTCCAAGTTTGTTTAGGTCTCCCTCTACCCCTAGCAACCTTTTCTACACCCTAGGTCTCCAACCTCCTAACCGGTGCGTCCATAGGTCTCCTGCTCACATGGCCAAACCATCTTAGTCGGTTTTCCATCATCTTGTCCTCTATTGGGGCCACTTTTACCTTCTCTCTAATCACCTCATTCCTTAACCGGTCTTTCCTTGTATGGCTGCACATCCACCTCAACATACGCATCTCTGCCACACTCATCTTATGAATGTGACACTGCTTCACGGCCCAACACTCCAAGCCGTAAAGTAAGGCAGGCCTAATTGTCGTACGATAAAATTTCCCCTTTAATCTTTGGGGCATACCGTTATCACACAAAATCCCCGTATCACTTTTCCATTTCATCCAACCCGCTTTAATTTTGTGGGTCACATCTCCATCTAACTCTCCATCTTTTTGGATAATAAATCCGAGATATCTGAAGGAATCTGACCCCTCAACAACATTTCCATCGAAATTAATGCTCCCCACCGTCGTCGATCTCGGCCCCGCAAATTGACACCTCACACACTCGGTCTTACTCCTACTTAGCCTAAACCCACGAGTCTCAAACGTATGCCTCAATAATTCTAACTTTCTCTCAACCCCCTCTTTCGTCTCATCAATCAACACAATATCATCCGAAAACATCACACACCAAGGGATCTCGTCCTGAATATCCCTTGTCAACTCATCCATAACTATAGCAAAGAGAAAGGGACTAAGTGCGGAACCTTGATGCACACCAATGGTAATGAGGAATTCTTCCGTTCTCCCAACATTAGTTCTAACACTTGTACTAGCCCCCTCATACATGTCCTTTATGAGGTCGATATATTTTCTTGACACACCCTTTCTCGCGAAAGCCCGCCAAAGTATTTCTTTTGGGATCCTATCATATGCCTTCTCCAAATCAATAAAAATCATATGCAGGTCTTTCTTCCTCTCCTGATGGTGTTCCATCAACTGTCTCATGATTAAAATTGCATTCATGGTCGATCTCCCAGGCATAAAACCAAATTGGTTTTCCGAGATATCTACACATTTCCTAAGCCTCTGCTCGATTATCCTCTCCCATAATTTCATCGTATGACTCATAAGTTTAATTCCCCGATAATTGGAACACTCTTGAACATCACCTTTATTCTTATACAAAGGGACTAGAGTGCTTCTTCTCCAAGCTGAAGGCATCTTGTTACCCCTCCAAATCTTGTTGAAGAGCAATGTTAACCACTCAATCCCCTTCTCCCCCAAACACCTCCAAACTTCTATGGGTATACCATCCGGCCCCTCTGCCTTCTTTGACCTCATCTTCCTTAATGTCTTCCGAACTTCACTCTTTTATATTCTACGCACAAATTCCCGATTAACCATGCTTGGCGTAACTTGAACATCTCCAAAACCTTGCTCCCGAGGTCCATTGAATAGAGTATCAAAATAAAAACTCCACCTAACCTTTATTTCGTTATCATGAATATTTTTCGCACATCTAACTCTCCCAATATCCTTCGTCTTTCGGTCTCTTATGCGAGCAAGTTTATAGATATCCTTCTCACCTTCTCTCGAGTCCAACCTCGCATACACCTCTTGGTTAACTTTGGCCCTCGCATCACGCACTGCCTTTTTAGCGGCTCGGTTAGTTAGCCTCCTTGTACTTTGCCAAGTTCTCATCACTCCGGCATTTCCCCAAAACCTTATAACATTCACGTTTTGTCTTTATCGCTTGTCTCACGTCATCGTTCCACCAAGATGTGTCCTTACTTGATGGTCTATTACCCTTAGACTCCCCTAGCACCTCCTTCGCCACATCCTTTACCACAAGCTCCAATTTATCCCACGATGCATCTACGTCTTGCTTCTTGCACTCCGACCAAATGTTGTTACCTCCGACCTTATCCACAAACGCTTGTTGGTTTTCCCCTTGTAGCTTCCACCCCTTGATTCGTGCCTCACCGATTACCTTTCTCTTTCTGAAGTCTTTCCTACCCCGAAAATCAAGCACCACCAGCCTATGTTGTGTAGCGGTACTTTCATCGGGTATGACCTTACAATCGGTGTAATCTTTCCTCCATACATTTCTTACCAAAAGGTAGTCAATTTGACTAGCATTTCCACCACTCCTATAAGTCACCAAATGAGAATGCATTTTCTCAAACCAAGTGTTCATTATACCCAAGTCATATGCTAGAGCAAAATCCAAGATATCACTTTCTGCTTCATTTCTCTCACCGAGACCAAAACCTCCATGAATGCCCTCGAAGCCAACTCGACTAGTACCCACTCGACTAGTACCCACATGCCAATTAAGGTCCCCACCAATGATCAATTTCTCTCCAATAGGAACCCTTTCTACCACCTCTTCTAGGTCTTCCCAGAAGGCTCGTCGACAAGAGGCATCCAATCCAACTTGGGGTGCGTACGCACTTATGACGGTAAGCAGCTCATCCCCGACTACAAGCTTAATGCTCATAATCCTGCTCATAATCCTATCACTCTTTCTCGATACTTCTACTACATCATCGATGTATTCCTTAACGATGACAATACCCACTCCATTACGACCTTTCTCCGTACCTGTGTACCACAGCTTATGACCCCATGGCGCTACCACCCTTGCTTTATCTCCGACCCACTTTGTCTCTTGTACACACATTATATGAACCCTCCTCCTCTTCATAACCTCCCATACCTCGGCTAATCTCCGCGTCAAAGATCCAACGTTCCAATTACCAAAACGCAAGCTACTACCCTTCTTATAGTTGTGCCCCGTTTTCTTTACCCTCTCTTGACCATGCTTCCTAGATCCAAACCCATTTGTCACCACTAGGGATGGCAACGAATCCTGGATCCGGTCCAGATCCGTTGGACCCGACCCTGCTGAACCGGATCTGGATCCTTAAAGTTTGGACCCGTCGGATTTGGATCGGATCTGGATCCACAAGTTCAAAAACGGATCTGGATCTGGATCTTGTTGACAAGACCCGGATCCGACCCTAAAACCCGTTTTTAATATTAAAAAAAAGTTATGAATTCTAAGACCCTAAGAAGTTAAATTAAAACATTCCGTCTTAGTCTGAAACCGTCTCATATAATAGTTATGAATTCTAAGTCGTTTCTCATATAGTCATATTTGTTGTTGTTGTTTCTCATATTTCGTTTACCAATATGTATGTTAGAACTGAGTATACTGGTTTGTTTGCCAGTATCTTCTTTTTTCTTTTTTCTTTTTTCTTATTTCGTTTGTCAAAAAGTAAACGACCAATTGTGGAACTCACAAGTGTAAAAAATTGTGGTTGTAGCCAGCTTGTTTCTCATATTTCGTTTACATGGATGGTTCATTTTAATTTTTTTCTTCTTTTTCTTTTTTCTTTTTTTCCCATGGGACCCGCGTAAAACCCGGATCCTACCCGGATCCGCAGGGTCCGGATCTGGATCTGACTTTTCTGGACCCGTCGAATCCGGGTCGGATCTGGATCCTGTTGCCAAAAACGGATCTGGATCTGGATCCGGTCCAGATCCGGCCCGTTGCCATCCCTAGTCACCACACCCATACTTCGAGGTGGCACGCCGCTTTCGGGCGAAGACCTAACAATCCTTGCATATTTTTCACTACACCCGGGCCTAGAAAATGTAGCGCACCCTTGCATATTTGACACCACCCCCAGGTGTAAAGATGGCGCGTCGCTTCCGGGCGACGACCTAGCAACCCTCACATACTTATCACTACACCCGGGTCTGAGAAGTGCATCGCGTCGCTTCTGAGGAGACGCCCCAACGATGTCCAAATTCTGATTCATGTCCATAAAATGGGACTGATTGTTACGCTGGCTGCCACAGACCTACCGCAACCCTCCTCCTTTCTCCGAGCTTGGGACCGGCAATTAATGTCCAAAAACACACACAGGCGGAGTTAATTCCATGGGTTTCCCAAACACAATTTTGGAATTGAATTTGGAATTGAATTCAAACATTTAAATTTCTACAATTGAAATCGTGAAAATAGAAACAATTCCGTATTTTCAAAAACTAACTTAATGAATACTCTTTTCGAGACAATGCTCTAATGTAACAAGTACAAACATGTTACCTAATTTAACCTCATTTTACTTCATTGCCCTAGTATGCACCCAAACTATCTCTAAACACCATCCTACATTCCTACCGTCTTGTACAATATTAATTAATATACACGAGATTTCATAACAGCTCACGACAACAAAGTATTTTCTGATGATCTATAACCAGCTTCTATGGTCAACTTCATCAACTACTTCGTCATCCTCATCCTCATCCTCACTATCTGTCAGACCCACCAGATAGGCATCAACATCATCGACGTCAGACTCCGACTCATTCCCATCTGATTGGGAATCCAAAGAAGAGTTGTTATTAAATGCATTCCAATCCGGTGGAAAAGTTTTTTGCAAAGCTTCCGTAAGTTCTCCCCCCGTCCTCTCAATCTTACACAAGCACCTTGACCAATGAACAGCGGTCCCCATATCCACAGTCAGACCAGAATCTGCCATTTCTTTAGAAATTTTAAGAATTCCTGAACAGATGTATTCTTCTGCCAGACTTGCTCTTGATAGTAATGATGACATCAGGCAGTGATACACTGCCTTATCTGGCTTTAACCCAGCTACTTTCATCTGTTCAAAGCATCTTAGGGCCTTCTCCGGAAGAGATGCTCGAGCCCAACCATGAATTAATGTCGTGTAAGTTTTGACATTAGGGTCCACCCCAACTGTTTTCATTTCTTGGATTGTCTTCTTCGCTCTCTGAGCAAAAAAAGAAAAAACAAAAACATTATGGATCAGATCTGAAGACAATGGAGGACTATTTGGACACAATTATAGCATGCTAATGAAGGTGGAAGTCAGGCATGTTGGTTTTGTTACAGGCCAGGTTAAGTACCTTCCCGTTTAGGTAATGATCAGGCCAAACTGTTAATCTGGGTTGCATCTGTTGTACGGTCAACACTTGTATTGGGTTGAGGATCAAGTCAAAATGATGCGGTGTGTTGCAAAGGTGACTTAAGTTGACTTTTGACTTGACGGTCAACAATGACCATTAATCTCGCCAAATATATGTAAAGGGTACAAATGTAAAATTTGTCACAAACAATTGTTTTCATATCTACCTTTTTAAAATAGTGAAAATAGTGATCAAAATCAAAAACCTAAATCAAAGGAAGAATATGTAAATGGGATGAAAGGAATAGGGGGCTTAGTCAAAAGGTCATAGAAAGAGTCCCAACCTGGAGAATGAAGATAACAGTAAACTTTGTAAATCAGACTCCCATATCCGGAAGTGCACAAAAACAAGCACCAAAATGAGCTACACATGTTGCATGTAAGGTTGTAGTAGTGCTAAGGGCATGTTGGACCCATCTAATATAATTTGAGAAAACATACCACCATATCTCCAGCCTTGCAACATGCATTTACAAAGGATGTGTAAGTATGAATATCTGGCTGAACCCCATCTTCTCTCATTTGTTGCAATAAATCAGCAGCTTCCCAAACATCCCCTCTTCGAGCCCATCTGCATAATTCAACGGCAGCAATGTAGTCTAAGCATTAAAACGCACAAAGAGGGGGGAGACAAAAATACTGTCGTTCTTCTCTTTTTTTGTTTTGGGGGGTTGGGGCACGCATAAAGGACTTAAAAAATGGAGTGGTGTTAATATTTGAGTCATCATTTGTAAAATCCCTAGACATCCGTACCCATCAATTAATATATTGTAAACGAATGTATTCCTCGGGATATTCTGAGCACTCATCTCCCTCGTAACAGCAAGAGCACTTTGCATCCTTCCAGCCTTGCAACATGCCTTTAGCAATGCTTCATATGCATATACATCAAGCTGAAGTCCCTCCTCTTTTACTTTTGTGAAGTATTCAAACGCTTTTCCAGTATCACCCACAGCTGCATACCCTTGCATAATTGTTGTGTATGTGTGTTCATTTGGGCTCA
This sequence comes from Silene conica, assembly GCA_029255685.2. Taxonomy (NCBI): domain Eukaryota; kingdom Viridiplantae; phylum Streptophyta; class Magnoliopsida; order Caryophyllales; family Caryophyllaceae; genus Silene; species Silene conica. The sequence continues at coordinate 64,507,954 of CM055315.2, forward strand.
CCCCTGCTAAAGCCATCTCATCTAATATGTTAAGCGCCTTCTCCATCTGAAAAGAACGTAGAGTAAACAATAAATACAAAATCGATCCAAAGATGAGTCCCATACTCCCATGCCATGACGTCAGTATAAATATTACTCCCTCCAACCCACAAATACTTTCCAAAATACCAAAATTGTAAGATTCAAGGAGTACAAAAGTAAACCATAAGAACCAAAAGTGGGGTAAATGTATGGCCAGGATGAAATGTAACTGGGTATTGGGAAGTAATTCAGAGACAATCAAATAGATTTCAGAGTCTGAGGGAGTATTAAAAAACTCAGTTTCAGCCGACTCCTTGACGGCTAAATATGACCGCCTCTTGACAAAAAGTTACCTAAACAACAAACACTAGTTACAACATAAAAATGGTCACATAAGGTCATCTGAAACCTTCAGACAGAATAGTCCGTCTGAAATAAGAATTAGTGTTTTGCAGTATCAAAGTTAAGTATATGCACCTGCAAAACCAGCAACTTTTACTAGCATTAACCACTTTCCCGAAATGCATAAAAGTGGTTGAAGACTTGAAGCAATAAAAAATTGGAAGTGGATGAAAAGTAAGAAGAGACTATGAACTTCAAATATCAGTAGCTGAGAGTGTGTATACTAAAGTACAGTAATATGTTAAGCAGGGCAATTGTAAAATGTCAGCAGTTATGTGTAGTATTTTCTCTCTTGTATAGAAGGCTAATATTTTTTTACCCGATAACGAATATCAAAAGCAACTGAAATGACCTTTAATCTGAATGTCAGGCACAGCTGTAGGTTTAAAATTAAACCTCGGCCAACTTTAACATTCTAAAATGTAAGCGTCATGCACCCTTTTCACACAACATAAGAATGTTACTATACAATTAGAAGGTTAAAGCCAAGCTGATTTAACTCTGAAGGCCTCAAACCAAAAGCAGAATCTTCGCAAGCTAACTGAAGACTTTAAGACATCTCATCCAGCTCTAGTATCGCTAAATTTGAGAACAGCAACAGAAATGTCCAATCCTCCAATCTATTTCACATAACATCAAGGATCCTAGTGAAATAGCCTCACCATAATATTAGAGGTTAAACTGCATATATGAAGTCCCACCCGCCCACCCACAATTTCACGGTAAACAGTGAATGAAACTCAATTTTCATCGTGTTGATGTGACTTCTAATAGGACCGAGAAAAGCATACGACAAGATAAGTGGCAACAACATCATCCCAATGCCTCATAAAAAAATCAGACAAATTACTACTCCCTCCATTTAAATCCAAATAACAACTTTACTTTTTATACACTATTCACAAATCAACTTTCAATCTCAATTTTCTCTCAATACATAAGAAAAAATATATTCATGTGGGGTCTTGTTTAATTCGTCTTTACGAGAGCATTGAAAATATATAACTTTTATAATTTTTACAAATACGTAGCAAAAGATATTAAGCACGTAAAACGTACGTTGGCAAACGTGAAAAAGCAAAGTTGTTATTTGGATACAAATGGAGGTAGTATACAGAAAATTTGTAAGAAACATGCAATTGGAAGACAAGTATACAATGAAATTAGTTACCTGTCGCTTCTCAACAAGACCGAGAATCAAAGAATTAAAAGTGTGAACTGTTGGGATGCAACCATTCCTCCGCATCATATCAAAAACTTCAAGGGCTCTTCTCATATCTCCAGCTCTTGCAAAGCCATGAATTATTGGTATAAATGTTCTTGTAGTAGGTCTATGCCGTTCCTTTTTCATTTGATCGACCATGCGAAGGGCACGATCCATGTTACCCATTCCAGAGAAGGCTCTTACCATATTATTGTAAAGAACAACATCTGGTTTTAGGCCATCTCTCACAACATCTTCAAAAATAGCAAACGCATTTGCCCAGTCCTTTAACTTCAGGAAACCGTTAATCAGCATGGAGTAGGTCTTCATGTTGTGTCTAATGCCAGCAGATGTCATCGCCTTGCTAACCTCTAAAGCCTTGGAAACTTTTCCCAACTGAAACAAAGAGTTAATTAGTTAAATTGCCAAACATAAAGCTGCTGTTATGCTAAGAACTTAGGGTAAAGAGCTCGTATTCAATTACTCCCTCTATTCAATTAGATTCACTACATTTTCCATGCAAGACTTTCGAATCAATTCACAAAATAATAGAAATTCACTTTGAAAAGACAACTAAACCTCACAAAAACAAGGGGGTTCCACAATATTCACTCATATGTTTGCCATTTGTCACCCTTTCTACTTTCCATTATCTTTAAAACTGTGTCCTATGCAAATGTAATGATCCCAACCAAATGGAAGGAGTACTGTTCCTGTGTTCCAGTATGTGGCCAAGAGTAAATCACTAAACATCTCCAAGCTCCAATACAAAGAACACAAACAGAATATGAACATGAAATACCTTGGTGTAAAGATTCATAAGACACCCGTACGTGATTACTGAAGGTACAAAGCCACATTCCTGAAAATGCACGCCACAAATGAGTCAGTGAGGCAGATAGATGAAAAACCTGCGAACTTTCTTGATAGAGAGATTTGTGGTGATAAGGAGGATAGGGAAAGGGAGGGATGCAATTTGCCTGTCTGGATATTCAATTGGATTGAAGTAAAAGGAGGGGTCCAATTTCCCTCCAACAGGACAGACATAAAACCTTCCAACATAGGACATATTAGGAGATAAAACATCCATGGTTCATTCTCCCTTCCCCCTAATATTTATCTAGACAACGCCCTAAATTCAAGCATGCAAAAATACAATCTTCATGGAGTGGAACGTAAATCTTTACAAAGAAAGTCAAGAAGAAAAGTGTGGAAAGTCAGGTATACTAAATTAACAGGATTTGTTTCAACAACTTATTTGGCGTAGATAATTAGATTCCCTATTTCTTCATGTGTATAGAAAAGAAAAGTGTCGCAGAAATATTCTCGTATGGGAAAAAAGCAAATTCAAGTCTCCCGCCTTTCTTGAAGACAAATAGCATGATACTAAGATATAGAATTATAAGTATATACAACAAAGGTGTTTTAAGTAGCGGTCAGCATTTACTATATCCAGAAAGCACAAATGGTTAGCTGTGAAGGTAACTGATATTATTAAACATGTCATGAAGACTAAAAGTATGCAACAACATAAGAGCCTTAATCCCAAAATGATTTGGGGTCGCCCAGCATAAATCACCCTTTTGAACTGTCCATGGGTGATCGCACGCTTCAAATGCGAAAATTATGCAAGAAGAAATCATTGTTTTATCAATTAATCAACATATTGGGCTTGTACGTATTTATCAAAATATTCAGCTACCACTTATCTCTCTCAAACCTTATTCTTTAATAACTGCTGTCACATTGACACCATCCAAACTCCCAAGTGCTAAGCCCTGTCACTCCTTTTGACTCCCTCATTTTTCAGTGACTTTAAGTGATACCCTTCCCTGTGCACGATAAAAAGCAGCATATCCATTGTCCATCAAATTTTTACATTGTTCACACCTTGTCTTTACTGGGTGAATTGAAAGGCATTAATCATAGAGGCAATGCACAGAGCACCTATATTTATTCTAAAATAATCCCTCAAAAACGAACAGAGATTTTTATCTCTTACAGACCAACAGTCTCCTTCTCAATGACTATCACCGAACCAAAGCTATGAAAACAACTCTTGGACTGTTCTTTTATATATCAACAACAATGACAAAGCATTGAACCAAATATATTTTTTAGGTAGGCTAGTCATATGAAAAAGTAAAGAAAGTATAACAGATGGATAGACAATTAGAGATGAAAAGCCGAGAGAGAAGATTAAGACATTTTTTAATCTGGCCATCTCAAAAAAATACTCCCTCCATTCCAATCATTTGTTTACCATTTTTATTCTTTGTGAGAGGTATTTTAACGAAAGGTAAACAAATGATTGGGACAGAGGGGGTAGCATTCTAAGACTAGGCTAAGTAACTGTACAAAAATTTTAGAACTATATATCAACCATGGTTTGCATTATGTGAAAAACAAAAGCACAGACTGCCTGAAAGTTGGCAAAGCAAATTACCCAAGTTTGGTTGGCTAAGCCATGCCTCTACCATTTAAGAGCAACTAGAAAGCCAAAGGATTCACTAAAGCAATTATGCTTCCTAGACACTGTTTTAGCAATTATGCTTCCTGTGAACATATGCCAAAGCATCAAAAACTGTTTTCTTTTTATAAGAGAAGACCCGAAAAACAAAACTTTCTCCAACAAACAACTCAATCATACATTTTGTACGTAAATTAAAGTGAAAATTATGAGTAGCCACAAGGCTATACCTTCAGCCTCTCGAACACAATCAGACATTTTTCTTCATCACCAACCATGGTGTAACCATCCATCATAGTGTGGTATATAGCGATCGGGGCATCAATACCTTGCTCTTCCATTTCCCTAACATAAGCTTCTGCACGATCCATATCACAAGTTTGGCTGCGTATATAAAAGGGCAGTGACTAAGGATGTTTATCAAGATAACTATGTCAATACAGATTGAATAGGTAGGAAGTGGCATTGATAAAGCCCAACTTACCAGTGTGCATATATTATATTGCCATAAATAATTGAATTTAGAGTTGTGTGTTGCTCTTTTGCCTCCCTGAACCATTGATCTGCAGCCCTTCCAAGATGATCAAAACAAACATCAGAGGTTGCACATCACTCCAGTGAGACGAATAACAACAACTTAAGGAGGGCAGATGATCGAATATAATAAACAGTACTCCCCCCATCCCACTTCTATTGTCCCATTTTCCTTCAACTTTTATCCCAAATTAATTGCCTCCTTTCCAAATCTAGTAATGAAAAACTTCAATGATCCAATATTGCCCCTGGATAACTAACTAACATTATAACCACCATAAAATTAATATCTCCACACTTCTTTAATTTGAGGGGTAAAGTTGGTAAGTTCACCACTTTTCCTTAAATCCTCACAAAATAGAAAGGGGGACAATAAAAATGGGATGGAGGGAGTAACAATAATAAACTACCATGCTGAACTAACTGTGGAATATCCATGACAATGGTCCGAATAAAATAGGACATGCCAATCGCAAATTTTTAAATGACCTAGACAGAACTGCAATAACTATACCAATGGCTAAGAGAGCATTAGACGAATACAACCCTTACCCATAAATAACATAAAATTTTCAGATGACTCTTTACCCCAAAAATGTTGAAGAATACAATTGATATAAGGGTTTCCTTGTCAGAAGGTACTTAACAATTAGGCCACTTTGCACGGCGGTACCTAAACTTTATTTTTTTGCCCAAAAGTACCTAAAGTTTATATGTGGTTTGTTAACAAGTACCAATTAACGTTTTCCGTAACAAAAAAAAGAGTCAAATTTGGGGTTTGATTTGACGGAGAACATGTGAACATGTTTCAGTTTACTCTCTCCTTAATCCCTTTCTTTAAAAATGATGAATCACATAATTTAACTCATATTTCTCCTTTCTACCAACTCCCACCACTTTCTCTATAAGCTAGTCCATCTTCCAACCCATCCATCCTATCTCCTCTCTCACCTTAATCACTTATCTCCACCTTTATCATAATTACTTTATACCTTTGCCCTTCACCTTTACATATATCCCCTAAACTTCTTTCTTTATCCTCCCTCCATAACCTACACATATATCCCCTAAACCCCTTTCTTTATACATTTGCTCTTCACCTCAGCATGTCTTATTAAACATTTTTTAGGTTAATGGGCGTGGACCAGCTCATCGGAAGGCAGCGTGGTAGAAAGGATCATAAACGTTGATGATGGAATTGGATGAGGGTGGTGAGTAAAGAGATGATATGAGTAGATATTAAAAGGGGGAAGTTAAAGCTAGTGAGTGATAAATGTAAAGTGCTTGCTAGTTATAATTATTGATTTTTATTTAAAAGTTCAAGTTTTACGGTTAAGTCAAGACAGAATCTTAGGTACCTTCTGACAAAAAAAAACCTGATATAATCACCCGTAATGCAAAGTCCCATAAAAATATTGACTGTAGAGAGATACTTTAGTAGTTTAATGTTACAAATCCTACACACAGCCATGCTAAGTTAAGTGCATTAATCTGGTCAAAGACCACTCAAAAGTAAAATATCTGCAATTAGTTTGCAAACGCATTTGCCTTCCACAATAGCATCTTCATTTCTAGCTTGGGTATAGTATTTGAAAATGTCAATTAGGGACCAGCTCATCGGAAGGCAGCTCATAAGGAGCCTGACAAGGTGACACTGGCGACGCATCCCCCTTATGAGTATTACGTCTTTAAAATGCTGAAAAGGTTGTATCTTGTGACGACACATCTGTCAAAGTTGACGATGTTTACCACCAAAGTGAGCTGGGGATAATACGAATGGGGTGGAGGGAGTACTAACAGTTTGCAAGCACTAAAATATACATTTCAATAGGGCCCATTCACTTACTTAGCATTTCCAACTCTAGCAAACCCTCCAATGAGAATGCTGTACGTTACCAAACTCATCTCAATCCCTTCTTCTTTCATCTTCCTCACACAGGATAATGCCTCTTCCATGTCTCTGCCAACTGCGTAGGCATGAATAAGACTGCATCGATGATAAAGAATTGGTATTCATTATTCAAACACAGTAACTGAATGTTGAAAGAGCACTAACTAGGCAAAGCAACTTCTTCTTTAAATAAAAGGTCCAGCTTAGTCAAAGAGAATTTCGTTGTTCACACATTTTATACAAACCGCCTCAGTTACAATGGTAATGGGTGAGAAATACCCACGTTTTGTGAGAATTTTTCACGAGCGTAAAAGTAAACAAAATCAAATTAAAGCTGAAAGTTAGTGCCCTAGTTCAGTTTCTTTTGCACAGAGCCCACTATCATGCTTTGAAGTACAGCAGCTAACAATAATCTAAAATTTAGAAAAAATTATGTATATTTTACATCTGCATACCTGGTAAAAACATGAGATGTGGGCTCTATTCCTCTTGCTCGCATGCTTTCAAACATTTCCCGTGCTCGATGCATGTCTCCACGCCTCGCATAGTAACTCACCATCAGCCCATACTCTCTCCTGGAAGGCTAAAATTTACACATGCCAGAAAAAATTAAACACTAATATAAACTTAAAATAAGGGGTGGAAATGACCATTGAAGCACACGCAATAGGGACTTTGTATACCTAGACACATTGAGACTGAGAATGTGAATCAGTCAAAGAAGAAACTCTCAACAACTAAAAACAGTATCAACAACTCAAATCTCCTGGTACAGGTTTAAAAGGGAAATATTTACATATAAAATCGGAACATCAATCTCAATCCTTGAACGAATTATTCCATTGTTTCATTTTGGGTCATTTAGTTACAGTCTCTTTGTGTCACTAACACAGGGTAAGTCCACTACCTTCGACCCCATATTAACCCTGGGGCACTCGTCAAACTCAATTACCGTAGTTATTGAAGTAGCTTAACATCGCCATTGTCATCAATTCGCTAACAATCAAACTTTAAACTAACACAAACACGATGACAATAAGTTGAAGCCAAAACAAGAAAGCATAGCAACGAAATACAGGACCAAATGAATGTAATACCTTATTAAGCATCTCGAAAGAACGAACAACGGCCTGCCAATTCTCGGGCATTGTCTCCAAAACTCTCCTAAATTCAGTCCTCCCATCTTCTCTTTTCTCATGCCAATCATTCCTATACTCCCTCCCTTTCCCTCCTTCCTCTACCCAGTTCCCCCTCTCCTGAACCCGATTCCTCAACCGCCTTCCATCATCCAATTTAACTGTCAAAACCCTCCCGTGAAACTCGACCCCATCAAACTCAACCGCCCTCAATGCTGCCTTCTCCCCTCCTTCATAAATCACAAACCCAAACCCCATATTCCTCTCCAATTCCCCATGCCCTTTAATCAAAATCACACTCTTTATCGGCCCGAATTGTCGAAAAAACTCCTTGACCTCCCCTTTCTTAACCCAATTGGGTAAATTCCCCACAAAAATCTTACCCTCTTGCCGAAACTCCTCCACATTATTTTCCTCGGCCGGCTTCGGCGGAAGTGGCGGCGGAGGTGGAGGCGGAGGTGGTGGGGGAGGAGGTGGAGAGAGAGTGCGGGTGAGGCGGAGTTTAGTGGTGAGGCGGTCAGGGGTATTTTGGGAAAAGTGGAGGGATTTAAGAGGGTTGAAGGGGGGTTCAGAGGGAGAGGGAGGAGGAGGAGGAGAGGGTAAAGAAGGGGAAGGAGGTGAAATGAGGGGTTTAGGTCGGCGGAGATGAGAAGGGAGTTGAGGTGAGTGGGATGATGAGGTGGAGGAGAGAGAACAGCGGAAGGAGGGGGAGGAGGAAGAAGAAGGAGTAGGAGGTGGAGGGTGGTAGTAGTGTGTGGTGGAAGGTAGACCAATCATTATCCCTTGAGTCTCTGTTTTTTAGTGAATTCCGACGAGATTATAAGTAAGTATGTCACGGAACTATCGCCACTTCGCCACCCATATTCACGGTGGTACAAGGATACTACTCTTACCGTCTTATGTATCATACATTGGCTAATACCATCCTCATTTCACCATTTTTTATCCTACACTTTTTAAACTTTTCTCTTTCTCATTCACCATCAACCTCACATTTTTTCTCACCACCAAAATTAAATAAAAAGACGTTTGCTTTAACAAATGGATCATGCTTTTTCACATACGAATTTTACTCTTTCATATACGACTTTTACAATATTGTCTTTGTCACTTTTCACTTCCTCAAGTCAATTAACTTTTTCTCCTTCACCCCGTCACCAACACCACCACAACACGTCATTCACAACCTCCGGTTAACGCATAATTAAATTCAATTAAAAAATAATTATTAATCATCTATCCCCAACTTCCATATTATCCCCAACCTCCATGCCACCACAACCAGACCACCAACAACCCAGCCCCAGCCGAGGACCTCACCACCGAAAGTCACCGTCTTCAAAAGAACAGCTTCCACTGCCCCAACCGACCACCGACAATAACAGACAGCCTTGCCATCGAAACCCCTCTCTCGTTTCATTCTCCTCCTCTCTTGAACTCCCCTCCTCTGTCGCACACCTCCTCCTCACTACTCTGACCACCACCACCACCGCGCACCAACTGTTGTGACCACCATCGCGCACAACCACCGTTAACCACCCAAACGCACCACGTCATCAACGATTGATTCATAGGTAAACAATTAATTTCCCTAATTAACAACCCTAATAATTCCAATCAAACATATAATTAATTCTTACCTAAACAAAATTAGTTCACTAACTGAAAAATTATAATTCACTATTCAAGTTTTTAAAACAATTGAAATTGATTTTAGGGAAAAATGTATTAGACCAGATTTAATTTGTCTAGATTTAGGAAAAGCGTATGTTATGGAAAATTAATGAAAAAATGTATGTGAAAAAATAAAATATGTACGTGAAAAAGTGATTCTGTGACAAATAGCCATTTTTTTCTCTTTCATACTTTATGTACCCTCACAAATCATAATTAGGGATGGCAATGGATCTTGGATCCAGTCCAAATCCGTAAGACCCGACCCTGATGGATCGGATCTGGATCCTATTTTTTCATACCCGTTGGATCTGGGTCGGATTTGGAACCACTAGTTTTAAAACGGATCTGTATCTGGATCCTTCTAGGCAGACCCTGATCAGCCTCTAGACCCGTTTTCATTGTAAAACATGAAGTTTTACGTCTTAGTTATTTTGTTTCTTGATTTGTGTTTGGATTACTTGCTCATTACTAATTACTACTTGTAATATTTGGTTGAATATAATTGTTACGCTACTAACTATTTTTCCATTTTATTGTATTTTGGAAAATGGATATCAATAGTATTATGATTCATAGGTTTTTTTTCAAAATAATTTGGGGGCTAGAAACTTGAACCAGTAACGGATTCGGATCTGGATCTCACATATATATGTGGACCCGTCGAATCTGGATCGGATCTGGATTCGGGGTATACAATGTAGATCTGAATCTGGATCCTACTGGACCCGGTCCAAATTAGAGTTGTTCATGGGCGGTACCGTCCGAAAATCCGGCCCATCCGGCCCAAATTTTTACCGGGTTTGGATATCTTTTTTCTGAAAAAATGGGTCAGTGGCTAACCCGGCCCAGCCCATTTTAGTAAATGGGCCCGACACGGACAAGAGAAATGCAAAACGTGCTGGGACATCCGGCCTGCTAAAGTAATATGAGCAATTAGTATATAATTAATTTTTGTTTAGTTTTTACTCTTGTTTGGATTTTGGAACTTAATATTCAAATGGCCAAGTTAGTCGTTCTTCTATTTTGTATACTGATGTTAAGAATTAAGAACTTAATTCAATATCGGTTTTGTAAGTTTATCGCATTGTTAATTACTTAATTAATTATTTCTCAGAAGTTAACAAAAAAAATGAGCCTGACAGCCCACGGGTTGCCCGAATTTAGCAATTGGGCAGGTAAGGGCAAGGAGAAGTGGTCCTCTATTTTAGCCCAACCCGCCCGCTATAGTCTTATAGGGCACATTTTTCACTTTCAGCCCAACCCATGCCCGACCCAAACCCGCATTTGGACAGCTCTAGTCCAGATCCACCCGTCGCAATCCTTACTCACAATATTCACATCAACATTTCACTGTCTCACACTTATATTTTTACTTCAAAGTCATTATTATTATTCATAAAAATTTCTAGGTTTTATAATATATTATTTTTATTGATATTATTGTAAATTCGAATTTTTTTTAAACGATTTTTTTGCATCTAAATTATGATAAAATTTTAATTCTCCCACGTTTTTAATGGTTTATTTTACAGCCTTTAATCTCGAGTGATTTTTTATTTAATCTCGTTTTGTATTCTAACAAACGCACATATTTTCTTATTTTAAAAAAAAATATCTGAAAGTATATTATAATAGCAACATTAGAACCAAGTAAAACCTAATATATAGTTGACAAATTAATGTACATTTACATTTTATCAATAGATTATGGAAACTCTCTGTTGCAACTATCAACTTAAGAGCGTGATGATGGGCAACGTCCTCTGTATAGGGCTGGGTAAGATGGTTGCATTTGATAAGGATCTTGAGAAGGATGATAATTACCATAATTAATATTATGATTCATATAATTCATATCATTAAGATTTATTTCATTTCGATTCACATTAGAATGATTCATATTATTATCTATATTTGGATTCATATTGCTATTATTCTTATTTGTGTAAATAATTAATAATTATATGTAATTTGATAAATAAGTAGAGAGTAAAGTAAACAAAAAAGAAGTGTGAGGATATATATTGATATTGAGGTCCTTTTATAGAGGGGAAAAAAATCTAAATTATGGTATTTTTTTCAAAAAAATGTGCTAAATAACTGAAAATACAAATATAGTCGTTAATAAAAGGATCAATTGATGAAAACCCCCTTTAATGTTACACTTTTTAAAACTTAACACCTTATCAAAAAAAATTTAAAACTTAATACCTTAATGTGAACTCCGTTCACATTTTGGTACCTTAAGTGACTTCCGGCCAAAAAAATCTGAAGTACCCATTTTGCCCCTGCCTTTATATACCTTTGTATCCAACACAACTCACCCAATTCTCTCATTCACTCCACAGTAAAAGCACGATTAAGCCCAATTTTCCCCAAATTACCTTCGTCAATCACCAGATTAATTGAAGTTTTCTGGCCCCCAATTAGCCTGATCAGGATCGTATCCAGTCCGCACAATCAACCTAGCCAGGCAGGCCTTCTTGCAGGTATTCCAGCCAATTAAAGACTGGTCATGAAGTATCCCTGCTTAGAATAGCGTACTCTTGAGCAGACAAGAAGTCAAGAGCTGAGTAGAACCATAAAGAACTCTCCATAAGTTACCTGAAGTAATCAACAATGCGGCCAACAAGCATGGAAAGGACTTGGGCTCCTATATTCTAGGGAGACCAAGTCAAAAACCCTAATTGCATACAAGAATTATGTAATCAGCAACCACAAAACGAACGTTGAAGTCAAGCCTACAAAATAGGAACTACCTCCTACTTATACGGAGTCACGTTTGAACAACCAGGAGAACATTGGAAGTATCCAACGTTACAATTTGTAAAACTATATAAGACTAAATGATGAACTTTGTAAGGATATATGATATCAGCAGTATTTGTACTTATTTTCAATTAATTTATACGATTTATTCCTTTTTTACTTTTATATTCTGATCAGAAATTACACATTCTTCTTATTATTTCCTTATATTGCTACTTCGTACTAATAACCAAAAAATCCTGAAATAGATACCCTTCATTCTCATTTGTTAGCTTGATCTTCCAGGCGAAATCTTGCTAAAACAATTGGCGCCCACCGTGGGGCATCTAGTTCATTAAATCTCAAGAAATTCCAATTCTCTATCAATACTCCCGCAGAAAAATGTCAACACCAATCCCAGAAGAGCAATTAGCTGTTGCCTTGGCTCAAATCAGAGAGTTAGAAGAGATCAGATCGAGAAAAGGGCAGCACAGACACAGGCTGAATTTGACAAAGTCAAGGAGTCTGAGTCCAATCTAAAGAAAAGACTGAAAGAGAAAGCGTCAGGCTTTATAACCAGATTTGAGCCTGGAACCCCATTATTCTCTGTCATCAAGAACATAGATTTCTCCTGTTATGCAACTCCGGAGAAAACTCTTACCCCTGGTTAGGAGAATGAAACTTCTGCAACAAACCAGACCAATGCAGCCATAATGATGGCTATGATCCAGGAAATTCAGAAACTCCACAGCAAGATTGAAAATATTCCTAGAGTACCTGATCCTGTCTAGGAGGTTGAAATTGGCAGCTTTGTTGATTCACCTTTTACTGAGGAGATAGAAAAGTTGGATCTCTTAAAGAAATTATATGTCCCGTCAATGAGAACCTATGGTGGGACTACAGATCCACAAAACCACATTGCTGTATTCAAACAAAAGATGTTGGCAGCCTCAATACCTAGCGATCTCAGGCAAGTGTGTATGTGCAAAGGCTTTAGCACCACACTGACTGGAGCAGCAATGCAGTGGTTCATCAACCTACCCCTTGGAAGCATCCAGAGTTTCGCAGATCTGGTCTATGCTTTCAACCAGCAGTTCGCTAACAGCAGGGATATGACCAAGAGACCAAGCAACCTGTTCAGGGTAAAACAATTCCCAGACGAGAATGTCAAGGAATACAAGGGTAGATTTGTCAAGGAAATGGTGGCCATACCCAGATGTGATGAGGAAACCGCAGTCGAGGCATTCAGGCAAGGTGTCCAGCCTGATAGGGACATTTATGCAGATCTCACCAAGAAGGCATGCCCGACCTTCGCTACTGTCCAGTCAATTGCATTGGAGCATGTTCGACTGGAAGAAGACCTCAACTTCAGGACACTTCATCAACAGGAAAGCAGAATTACAATCAAACCAATAGGAAAAGCTCCAATCATAAGGGAAACAACTCCAGATCCGTCCCATACTCCAGGTCGGAACGATCTGAAGTCAATATGGCCCAAGAATACAGAGGTAACCCTTCTACCCTACCTACTATTCCTGAATATAACTTCTCTATTTCGACTGTAGGGTTGATAAAAAAAACTGGAAGGCATGGAAGATACAGTCAAATGGTCAGGGAAATCTGACAATCCCAGAAGAGACTCTTCAAAATGGTGTGAATTTCATCATGATATCGGACACATCACAGAATAATGCATTTAGTTGAGGAAGCAAGTGGCCTACCTGCTCAGGAAGGGCTACTTGAAAGATATAGTTCAACAACCAGACAACAACAAAGACGAAAGAAAAAGTCAGGGAAATGCAAGGGCACCTCCATCTCCTCCGCCCCTTTATGAAGTCAAATTCATAAATGGAGGATCAGAAATCTGCGGTCTAACTAGTTCAGCAGCTAATAAAGTTGCCAGGGAGTCAAAACTTCAATCTTTTTTTAGATCTATTTCTTTGCCTGCCGTCACTTTTGACGACTCTGATTTACAGGGAGTACCAGACTTACATAATGACAACCTGGTCATAACAATGCAAATTGGTACGACCAAAGTTTCCTGAATATTGATAGACGGAGACAGCTCTATCAATCTGATAATGATGGACGTGTTAAAGACCATGAAGATAAGTGAAGATCAAATCATCAAAAGTCAAGCGTCCTGGTCAGGTTCAACAGTGAAACCAGAAGCACCCTGAGAGAGATCAATTTGCCAACATACGTGGATGAAGTTGCATTCCATGAAAGATTTTGAGTCCTGGATTGCCTGTTCTCATACAACATGATCCTGGGTAGACCATGGATGCCCAATGTCAAGACTGTCCCATCCACATATCATTAATGCATAAAGATACCAACCGAATGGGGAATAACTACTATCAGAGGAGAACAAAAAACGGCTCAGGAATACTACTCGCAGGCTTTGAAACCATTAAAGTCAGTTAAGTCCCTAGCATAGCAATTAAAGTCCCCCTTCATAAAGGAATACGTTGCAGAATCATGGATGGAGACATGAGAGGTAATCTTGAATCAAGAATTTCCTGATAGGAAGGTACTTGTTGGCTCTGATGCACCTGACTCAGCCAGGCCTGATCTGGTTAATTTTCTCAAAACTAAGATGTCTTGTTTTGCTTGGTCACATTTTGATATGACTGGTATTGATGCTAATATTATTACCCATAAACTTAATATTGACACGTCTTTCAAGCCTGTGCAGCAAAAAAGGCGAAAATTTGCTTCTGAAAGAAATGAGATCATCAACCAGGAAGTTGAAAAGTTGTTGGATATGGGTATGATCAGGGAAGTGATGTACCCTGATTGGCTAGCCAATGTGGTGGTTGTGCAAAAGAAGAACGACAAGTAGAGAGTCTGTGTAGACTACACTGACCTGAGCAAAGCTTGCCCAAAAGATCCATTTCCCTTGCCATACATTAATGCCATGGTGGATGCCACAGCAGGACACGAGATGCTAATAGACCTGATCATGGGCCGGGCTGGGCCGGGTTTGGGCCTGGCTCGAGCTAAATAAACGGCCCAAATGCATGGGTCGGGCCGGGTCGGGTTGGGCCGCAAGGGTGGGCCATATTCTTTGTCCCAAGCCCATAATTGTTCGGGCTATAATGGGCCTCGGGCCAAAATGGGCCATAACGGGCCAAAAGAATACAATACGAAATAATTAACAAAATGGTTACTTGAACAAACTATTAGTAACGAAATAAAATTTTCAAGTCATAAGTGTCTGATTTCAATTCTTTTGGTTAAGAGAGCAATACCATAGTGTCATACATAACGTATGAGTTGACAAAAAATTATTAGTACACTAACTAATTAAAGTTGTACGATAAAAATATAAAATTATCCGCAAAGTTGGTAATTCAATGCATTAGTGATATTAAATTATTAGTGCGATCTGATATACGATTCCAAAAATCGGGCTTTTAGGTTGGCCCAAATCCGGCCCTATATTTATATCGGGCTTCTTTTGGGCCGAGCCACAAGCTTTTTGGGCCAAACTGTGAGGCCCAAACCCGAGAAAAAAATCGGGCTTGGACCGGGTCGGGCCATCGGGCTTGGGCCATATGATCAGCTCTAGATGCTAACCTTCATGGACGCCTCAAGTGGATTGAACCACATAAAGATGCATCCTTCTGACCAGAAAAGCACCGCATTTATCACTGAGAGAGGTATATATTGTTCTATGACTTTTATTCTGAAAAATGTAGGGGCAACCTACCAAAGGCCGGTCAATATGATGTTTAAAGATCAAATTGGAGATACTATGAAAGTCTACATTGATGACATGGTGGTTAAATCCAAAAGAGCTGAAGATCACGTCAAAGACCTGGAGAATGCATTCGAAATATTAGAATAATTCAACATGAGGCTAAATCCCTCCAAATGTCACTTTGGAGTCTCAATAGATAAGTTCTTGGGCTAAATGGTAACAAAGAGAGGAATAGAAGCCAGCCCAGAACAGATTAGGGCCATTTTGGAGTTAGAGCCACCAAAAAGCGTCAAAGATGTCCAGAAGTTGACAGGAAGGGTAACAGCCCTGAAAAGATTCATATCAAGGTCATCCGAAATATGCAAATCATTTTACAATCTGCTCAGGAAAAACAGACACTTTCTGTGGACCCCTGATCGTCAGTCAGCCTTCGAGGATCTAAAAGCATATGTGTCTACCCCCCTACTGGCCAAGCCAATAAAAGATGAACCCCTGGCGATTTATCTCTCAGTAACTGAGACTGCGGTCAGTGGGGTCCTGGTCAAAGAACTGGACGGAGAACAACACATTGTCTACTATGTAAATAAAAGTCTCCTGGATGCTGAAATGAGGTATGGTTTACTCGAGAAATATGTTTTAGCTTTAATTATGAGTTGTACTAAGTTGAGACCCTATTTTGAGAGCCACCCCATAATAGTCCGGGCCAATATACCCATTAAGTTTATCTTGCGAAAGCCTGAACTTTTCGGACGCATGTGCAAATGGTCAGTTCAGCTCAACACCTACAATATTAAATTTAAACCCAGGACAACAATCAAATCTCAACCATTTGCAGACTTTGTGGCTGATTTCAGTCATACCCTCGAGCCTTCATCAATTAAAAAAATAAATGCACTGACCAGCGACCAAACAGACCTAGTATGAACTTTATTTGTCAACGGTGCAGCCAATATGAGAGGAACATGCTTAGGTATAGTACTCAAATCACCACAAGGGGATATGATAGTACATGCTATAAGTTGTGCATTCGAAGCAACGAATAATGAAGCAGAACACGAAGCCCTGATATTCGGTCTAAAGGTATGTGTTGACCTGGGTGCCAAGAATATAAAGGTACACACTGACTCTCTTCTCATTTCAAATCAAGTCAATGGAGTCTATACTGCAAAAGGTTCAAAAGTGATACTCTATCTAGACATTGTCCAGAATTTGGAATCAAAATTCATCAGTTTCAGTGTTGACCAAATTCCCAGGGACTTGAATACCCAGGCTGACGCCATAGCCGACCTAAGATCCAATTTCAGCCCCCTGACTTTGACAACACCCCTATGGTTTACCTGTTAGAGTCTTCAACAGACAAAATGAGTCAGACTTTCCCCATATAAATTGCCAACTCCTGGACAAAGCCATACTATGATTGGCTCCTTCAGGGAATATTGCCCCTGAACAGGCAAGACGCTAAAGCTCTTCAAATTAAACCTGCCTCGTATACTATTATTAACAATACGCTTTTCAAGCGATCGCAGGGTGGACCGTATCTCAGATGCCTAGAACTACAAGAGGCTGAGCAGGTGCTATCAGAAATACACGAAGGACACCGTGTGAATCATAAGGGCGGAAAAAGCCTGGCAAGCAAGGTACTCAGGACAGGCTATTTCTGGCAAACACTGAGGGCCGATTGCATGGAATTCAGCGCCAAATGCGAAGCCTGTCAGATTCACGCATTCTATATTCATCAGCCTTCTCAGAAGCTACACTCAATTTCTGCCCCTTGGTCGTTCATGAAGTGGGGAATGGACATCGTCGACAAAATGCCCAAAGCTCTAGGGCAGAAAGTATTCATGCTGGCAACGATAGACTACTTCTCTAAATGGATTGAGGAGGATTCATTTAGGCAAGTCAAACATAATGATGTTATCTCCTTTATCAAGAAAAACATCATCTACAGATATGGCATCCCCTTATAAATCATTTGTGACAACGGAAGCCAGTTCATAGGCAAAAGGACAATTGCATTCTGTGAAGCCTGGAATATCAAGCTTATAACATCAACTCCAGGCTATCCTAAGGCAAACCGTCGGATAGAATCAAGCAACAAGATAATCATAAACTGCCTGAAAAAGAAGCTAAAGGAACGAAAGGGCAAATGGGCAGAAGACTTGCCTTACGTGATATGGGCTGATAGGACCACATCCAAGACTACAACGGGGCAGACACCTTACTCCTTGGTCTATGGATGCGAAGTAGTAATTCCAGCAGAAATTGACATCCCATCAGCCAGATCCAGCCTGAATACCCCAACCAACAACACTCCCCCGATGGAGCACAACTTGGATCTAACAGAAGAACTAAGAGAAGCAGCCAGCATCAGAATGACTGCCTATCAACAAACAGTTGCAAAAAGCTACAACAAAAATGTTAAGCCGGGGTATTCAGGGTAGGAGATCTAGTGCTCAGGAAAGTATTTCCAAATACCAGAGAAGAAAATGCAGGCAAATTAGCCCTAGCCTGGGAAGGTCCCTACCTGATTGACTCAATTGAAGGGCAGGCGGTGCCTATAGGCTACAGACCCTGGACGGCGAAATGATTCCTAAAGCATGGAACATCACTCATTTAAAATTATGTCATATATAACCTACATTCCCTTAGTCAGGTATCAACAATAGTACAAAAGTTTTTTATGCGTGACCTAATTGTTGCAATTTGTATGAAACATGATGTTTATTTGAATACAAATGTATTATATCTTTTTCTTCCACATGCCTGATTTGATTCTTATGTGCCTAGCTAGGAATATTTAGCCTGATAAACTAATATGACTATAGCCTGTCTTGCCATAATATTCACTTCGAATCTTAAATAATTGTTTATTCTATGCATTCATGTAGCCTGCATCGTTACTTAAACAAACTTTTAAGATTGAGGGCCACTCCACCATCATACTTCATAACATATATATAAAAACTCAACTTTCAGTTGCAAAAATCTCAAAATAAAGCCTCATAAAAAAATCTGAGCTCAGTCAAAATAACAAGCTAAGGGAAAACCTCCCTGACTTACTTGTCATAGGTAATAAGCCCTCCAGACAGGCAAAATACCGTCAGCCCTCTAGAAAGGCAAGAAAGACCACCCATCACAAATAAAAGCCTGGCCAGAACCCAGCATAAAGCCTTGCCAGAACCCAGCATAAAGCCTGGCCAGATCCAGCATAAAACCTGGCCAGATCCAACATAAAATTTGGCCAGACCCAGATAAAAATTAGCCTAATCATAATACTTCCTTACTTGAAATCACAAAGCTATCTCAAACAAGAACGACAAACAGCCAAAAGATATATATACAATAGTTGGCCAAATAACGTTGACCAACTAAAAATTCTATCCAAGGACTTCCCCCCTGGATGGGATCATTTACAATAAAAAAACAAAAAAAAAGTTAATTGTTTATTCCAAGGAACATCCCCCCTGGGTAGGCCAAAGGACTACTATATCAAAAGAAACTAAGCCAGCTTGGAAGTAGGAGCTGATCCAGACCCTTCAGCAATATCACCAGCTTCCCTAGACTTCTCTTTGGAGCCAGGATACTCCACTTCTTCTTCCTCCTCAGCACCCAAATCGACTAGGTCGGGAAAATGCTCATCTAAGATCTTCTCATCTTGATCGGGGTCCTATTTTGCCCGAGCAGCTTCCGGATCCCGCATAGCATCCACCCGTCCTTTGCCAAAGAAGTATTGAGCAACATCCTCTAGCCTAGCTTCCAGCAGCTCCTTCACATCACCTATTGATGATTCATATTTGTATACACTTTTATGTCTCCCCTTTAGTTGTTTTGAGATGATTCTTGTGCTAAATTGTGTCATTTATATGCTATTTATATTAGAATGTCGATACTTCCGCCTTTCGGTGTTTAATGCAGGATTAATGCATTTATGGAGCAAAAGATGGATTGGAGCACCGCCGACATGAAGGAACACACGTAGCATGGCACGAGGATCTAGGAAGGAAGAGCTAAGGAGATTATCGAAGGCAAGCACAAAAAAGAGCTCCATATAACTAGTACCTACTTTAGAGAGCCATATCTCGAGTTCTACAAATGATAATCAGGTGATTCCAACTGGAGGTGAAAGCTCATCCTCTTAGCTTTCAACACCACAAAAATCACTTGATTCGGACAAGTAACGAAGAAATGGCGACCGTTTGAAATTCAGTGCGCGAAGCAGAAATTACGCGCTGAGAGCACTCGATCGAGTGCCACCAACACTCGATCGAGTGCCTTGAGTGCTCGATCGAGTACCTTCAGTGCTCGATCGAGTGCCTTGAGTGCTCGATCGAGTGCTTTAATTTACCCCGAGTTTCCATAAATTGTTTAGTAGTTTACTATAAATAAAGGCTTCGTAGCCTATTGTTAGATACACTTTGATTACTCTAAAAACCCTAATTATTACTAGTAGCTCTCTAGATTATTATTTAGCAATTGCCTTCGGATCTTGTTCTCTTATTTACGGTATTTAATCATAATCTCTACTTTATTGTTCTTCAATTATTCTTGTTCTTAGTTTATTGCTTTATTAATTATGTTTTCAATCAATATTGTTGTAGTTAGATCCCAAGCCATGCGTAGCTAATTTATTTGTCTAGGGTGAAAAGGGATCTAGGTGATTAGAAGGGGGAATCAAACTTTAATGATGTTTAATTGTTAAACTGCTTATTATTATTGTTCTATTGTTGTTTTAAATCTGATTAATTAATTACTGGCCAGGATTAGTTAATTAGTCTCGCGAATTAGTCTTAGATCCGACCGTAGACTAAGACTAAGATAGGCTACAACAATTGAATAGACTGACCTAATTATAGCGACCGCATGTTAGGTTTAGATCTAAAGATTATATGAATACCGACCGGACATATGATCTTAAATAAAAATCTTGCCCAATTAAATTAGTTAAATCCTATTCCCCTGGATAATTGCCTATGTGAACTTGATCCCTAGATCTTTCCTAATACTTGTTTACATCTTTATTTACTTATTTTGCAATTAGTTCATTAGAAAACAAAAACAACCAAAACAACCCACTTGTTACTTTAAGACTTATTTACTTTAGCAAACAATTTATTACCGCCTCCCTGTGGATTCGATACCTTTCTTACCGCTAGCTATTAGTTAGTAGTATCCTAAGGATTACTTTGATTTAGGGTGACGACTTTACCCTTATCAAATTTGGCGCCGTTGCTGGGGAAGCAACAATTTATTTGTTTGTTACTTGTTTAATTTGTCTTTTATCTCAGGGAACTCCAGTTCCTTGAGACTGTTTTTACGCTTTTCTTGTTAGTTCCTTGTATGCCCAGGTCAAATCGGTCCGAGATCATTGATTTTGATCCTGAACCTGAGAGGACTTTTCGCTACAGAAGGAATTTTAATAGAGAAGTGGGTCAAGTAGAAGACTTGAGTATACTTGACATGATTGAGCCTTTAATTACCTCAGAAAATTCAGCTTCTGACGAGGACGATATTGTTTCTGAGACCATTGTCGCTACACCAAAGATGGCTGCACCCAATACAGCTACCTTGGCAAGCTACAACGAGCCTACTTTGGCTTCTATTCCAACAGGATTTATACCTCCTCCTACTGATGCTGAGGAGAAGCCTTTTGATATCAAGCCTTCTTATCTTGCGTTGGTGGAGCGGAATATGTTTGGAGGTAGATCTTTGGAAGATCCTGCGAAACATATGGATAAATTTGTCACTTATTGCAGCTTCATTCCTTTGCCAACAGGAGTGACCTATGATCAGGTCAAGTACCGACTTTTCCCTTTTTCTCTACAAGATGATGCTAGAGAATGGTTACGCGAGTTGGATTTGACTGCTCATGCCATTACTGATTGGAATTCCCTAGCTCTTGCATTCTACAAGAGATACTTTCCCCCACAAAAGACAAACAATCTCAGGAATCAGATTACTAACTTCAAGCAAGGAGGTAATGAAGATTTTAATGAGGCATGGGTACGTTTCAAAAGATTGGTTCGGGCAGTTCCTCATCATGGGTTTCAAAAGTGGTTTCTTTGTAACCAGTTTTACAACGGGTTATTCGATGATCATAGAGCTCTTTTGGATTCTTCTGCTAATGGAAGATTTCAGAATAACACCACTGATGATACAGCTTATAAATTGATTGATGATATAGCTACTCATACTGCCGAATATGGAAATCCAAGAGGCTCTGCGAGGGGAAGTGGTACAGATAGTGCCGTCGCAGCCCAGTTAGAAGCTTTGAATGCTAAGATTGCACAGATGCAAACAACACAAGCTTTGGGTGGCCAACACCAAGTAGTTAATTTGGTTCTACAAGGGGAAGTAACTCTCTGCGGAAGATGTGGTATAGAGGGTCATATTGCTGATGAGTGTATAAGTCCTATGGAACAAGTACTTGCTTTCCAATCCTACAAACAAGGTAATCCCTTTTCTAACACTTATAATGAGAGGACAAGGGAACATCCCTTTCTTCAGTGGTCAAGCCAGAATGTTCAAAATCTTACCCCACCTCAGCAACAACCAAATTCAAATTATGTGATTCCTCAGAACCGCGGCCAGCAAGGAAACTATAGACAGAATCAAGGAGGTCCTCAGTTTAACAGTCATCGCCAACAACAGTTTCAACCATTTGTGCCACCCCCTCCACCACCAACTGCAAATAATGATATGTCAGAGATCAAAACTATGTTGCAGCAAAGCCTTAAAGCTCAGATGGAGCATAAGGCACAGATTACTCAGATACTGGCTCACAATAAGATATTGGACACTCAAGTTGCCCAACTAGCAAGCCAAAATACAAACAGGCAGCCCGGAAACCTTCCTCCCCAAGGACAACAAGTTCATGAGCAAGTTCATGCTATTCATTTAAGGAGTGGTACTTCTTATAAAGAGTCGGAGATACCCAAAGATGATAGTCAAGTGTCTTATGTTTTTCCTAAAAGTTTAGGGCATCTCTCTTTCAGTGCTGACGAAGAAGAAAAGGAACTAGAGAAAGCTCGTATACATGAGAACAACGAAAAAGAAAAACGAAAAGAAGCGATGCGATCTAAATCCGAGACACTCGATCGAGCTCGCAGTGCACTCGATCGAGTGTCAGCCGCACTCGATCGAGTGCCTCATCCGCGTACTTCTAATTCTTTTATTTCGCTTAATGCACAGGTACCCGATACTACTATTCCAAGCCAGAGTTCTCCAAAGGTCTCTAAGGATGCAAAGGAAGCTGAACCAGTAAAGATTATTCTTCCATTTCCAACCCGACAACAGAAATCAAAATTTGATCAACAGTTCGGGAGATTCATGGAAGTTGTGAAGAATCTTCAAGTAAGCGTTCCTTTTACTGAATTGATTACTCAGGTACCAGCTTATGCAAAGTTTATGAAGGAGATATTAACAAAGAAGAGAACTTTCAACGAAGTGGAGACAATTGCATTCACTAAGGAGTGTCATGCCGCGCTGCAAGCCAATTCTCCACCCAAGCTTAAGGATCCATGGAGTTTTTCTATTCCTTGCATTGTTGGTTCTCTTGATTTTTCTAATGCGTTATGTGATTCTGGGGCGAGTGTCAGTGTCATGCCGTATACTACTTGTAAACAACTTAACATGACCACACTTAAATGTACCAATATGACCCTCCAAATGGCTGACAGGTCCATTCAGCGCCCTATGGGTGTCTTAGAGGATGTACCGGTTAGGATAGGAAAATATTATGTGCCCTGTGATTTTGTAGTGATGGACATGGCAGAGGATGCCGAAATACCTATTATCCTCGGACGACCCTTCCTTAGTACCGCTGGGGCTCTTATTGACCTTAGGGAGGGTAGTCTCATTTTTCGCATCGGGGATGACACCATCACTTTTCTACACAACCAAGCACCTCGTCCTCCTGATTTTCAAGCTACATGTCATGTAATTACCATTCTCGATCCTTCTTTAGATTTTTGCCATGCTTTGTGTATTGACAGGAATTCATTTGACGCTTCTACTACTGCGTCGCATACATGGGAGCTAGAGGTGGATGTGTTCAAGAAGTTGATCTACGAAGAAGAGCCACCTCCTATTTTGGATTATAGCTGTGACGGAAGTGTTGACTTGGAGGCTAAGTTAGATGCTTGGGAAGCCGAAATTTTCAAAGACGACTACCTCTTTAAGGAACCTGAAGATACTGTGGATCTTGCTGATGATCCACCTTTGAGTTTCATTTTTCAAAATGACAAAGAACTTTTTTATGCTTATAATTTGGGTTTTACTCCCGTTGAGACTGAACTTAGACAATTCGTTTTGATATTTGTGTATGTTTGTATTGTTTCATGGTGCTACATAAGCCTGTGGATAGCACACAGAGTGAGTTTCGACCTTCTTCTACGGGCATTGAATTGCCTTGATACGGTAGCATTGGAGCTTTGAGGTCACAAAAAGTTGCTTTGGTTACGTATGAATCGTCAAGACCCCCGCTTTGCAGCTGGTTTGGGGGAGTTCTTATGCTTTCCAGCTGGTATTATCCTTCTTTTATTTTTTCCTTTATTTCCTTTATTTTTAGTGTGTTATGTTTTCTCCTTTATTTCCGTTTGTTAGTAGTGTCCTTTAGGGTGCTGGTTATATTTTATATTGTGCTTTACATGTTTTTTAGGTCACAATGAGGACACTGTGACATTTAGGTTTGGGGGGAGAGTCTTTATTTTATGTTGTGTGCTTAAAAAAAATCCAAAAATATGTTTTTTTTTTCTTTCATTTTTAGGTCGAGTCTTGGTGAATTAAATAGCAATGATGATAATTCGCATTGTTTTTGCATTTGAATCCCAAATAGTTATCCATGTACATTGTTTTGACTCGTTAGCCTATGAAAACAAAGCTCAATGATCAAGTCTTGACCGTAATTGACATGCCTTATATTGATTAGACTTGACAAATTAAGTTGGTAAGCTACTTAAATTCTGAGGTCTATAGAGCTTCCTAGGTCAGGAACATTAATAAACTGGTCTCATTGTCATTTAGGCCTGAGTGTGGTTTCTCCTTGTGGAATATGTAATATCAAACTACATAAGTGTGAAATTGATTGCTTGATGCTTTTATGTGAATGTATGACAAGTACATGAGGATAGGCGATCCTTACCTTCAAATAAGTTTCACATAGCCAAAATTTTGCCTTTCTACCTTTGAAATCAAATTCCCTATGAAAAACTCCTTTGAAACCTTGTGGCATGTTTTGTATTTGAATATTTATAAGCTACTATCCTAGAATTTGCCTACCTTTTCGGGACAGTACATGTCGCAGTTGCTTGGTTTATCATGATTTTTCATTACTATGGTTTGGAAGGGACTAATTTTGTCCAAGTGGGTGTAGTGAAAATTTGGGAGCAATTGTGTCAATCTCTTATATTGAAAAAAAAATATGAAGCACAAGAAAGAAGAAGGAAAAAAAAGGGAAAGAAAAAGAAAAACTTCAAAAATAGAAGAATATTTGTGATTCGAAAAAAAAAAAGAGAATGCTTCATTGGATTTTGTTAAGAGATTTAAGGAAACTATCTAGAGGCTAATGCATATTTGGAGAGTAATGTTATAAACTCTCATGTTCTATCAAGTCGAGATAATTTCTCTAGTTTTGGGTTGGTTTATCTTTCATTAAAGAAGTAGTTTTGGTTTTTTGCGCTGCGACTACCGTCTTAGCTCCACATATCCATAACGTGCTTTGGCACAAACCATTTCTTTACCCTTACCCACTAGCCTCCTTGCCGTCTTGATACATGTACTTTGTCCATCTATACATGCATAATTGTTGGGGAAATCTCTATCACACTAGATTGCATGCATGTTTCATTAAGTTGAGTGAGTGTTCTTATTTCTTTCTATCTTCACATATACTGACCTCACCCTTACATATACATCTGAGCGTGAGTGAATCCGCGAGAATCCGACTAAAATTTGTCTTGCAAGGTCGAAGGGTATTTGGTTTTTGTCTATATTACACTGTCATATCAACCTTGTGACTTGAGCTGCGTTTTATATCACCCGTACCTTTGAATCTGTTTTATTGGTACATTTGGTCATCACTTTGTTATAGATGTGGATAGCTTGGGATTTGTATGTGCACTAACATTAGCTCTGAGTTATTTATTCACCATTTGTATGATTGCCTTTTGTACTGTGCGATGCTTTGCTTGAGGACAAGCAAAAGGTTGGTTTGGGGGAGTTTGATTAGTCATATTTGTATACACTTTTATGTCTCCCCTTTAGTTGTTTTGAGATGATTCTTGTGCTAAATTGTCATTTATATGCTATTTATATTAGAATGTCGATACTTCCGCCTTTCGGTGTTTAATGCAGGATTAATGCATTTATGGAGCAAAAGATGGATTGGAGCACCGCCGACATGAAGGAACACACGTAGCATGGCACGAGGATCTAGGAAGGAAGAGCTAAGGAGATTATCGAAGGCAAGCACAAAGAAGAGCTCCATATAACTAGTACCTACTTTGGAGAGCCATATCTCGAGTTATACAAATGATAATCAGGTTATTTCAACTGGAGGTGAAAGCTCATCCTCTTAGCTTTCCAACGCCACAAAAATCACTTGATTCGGACAAGTAACGAAGAAATGGCGATCGTTTGCAATTCAGTGCGCGAAGCAGAAATTACGCGCTGAGAGCACTCGATCGAGTGCCACCAACACTCGATCGAGTGCCTTGAGTGCTCGATCGAGTGCCTTCAGTGCTCGATCGAGTGCCTTGAGTGCTCGATCGAGTGCTTTAATTTACCCCGAGTTTCCATAAATTGTTTAGTAGTTTACTATAAATAAAGGCTTCGTAGCCTATTGTTAGATACACTTTGATTCCTCTAAAAACCCTAATTATTACTAGTAGCTCTCTAGATTATTATTTAGCAATTGCCTTCGGATCTTGTTCTCTTATTTACGGTATTTAATCATAATCTCTACTTTATTGTTCTTCAATTATTCTTGTTCTTAGTTTATTGCTTTATTAATTATGTTTTCAAGCAATATTGTTGTAGTTAGATCCCAAGCCATGCGTAGCTAATTTATTTGTCTAGGGTGAAAAGGGATCTAGTTGATTAGAAGGGGGAATCAAACTTTAATGATGTTTAATTGTTAAACTGCTTATTATTATTGTTCTATTGTTGTTTTAAATCTGATTAATTAATTACTGGTCATGATTAGTTAATTAGTCTCGCGAATTAGTCTTAGATCCGACCGTAGACTAAGACTAAGATAGGCTACAACAATTGAATAGACTGACCTAATTATAGCGACCTCATGTTAGGTTTAGATCTAAAGATTATATGAATACCGACCGGACATATGATCTTAAATAAAAATCTTGCCCAATTAAATTAGTTAAATCCTATTACCCTGGATAATTGCCTATGTGACTTGATCCCTAGATCTTTCCTAATACTTGTTTACATCTTTATTTACTTATTTTGCAATTAGTTCATTAGAAAACAAAAACAACCAAAACAACCCACTTGTTACTTTAAGACTTATTTACTTTAGCAAACAATTTATTACCGCCTCCCTGTGGATTCGATACCTTTCTTACCGCTAGCTATTAGTTAGTAGTATCCTAAGGATTACTTTGATTTAGGGTGACGACTTTACCCTTATCACCTATCTCCTCATTCTTCTCCGGGAGTTCCTACAGGACCTGCTTCTCCTCAGCCAACTCAGTGCTGACAACATTCTCAGCATCCTTAGATGTGGCTGGCCCGGACAACATCCCGGGCGGAAGCCAACTGAGACTTGAGCTCCCCCTCCGAAGCCTGGAAGATATTAATCTGTTCTTCCAAGACTTCCACCCGTGCCCGGTAGCTTATCAGTTGGGAACCACTGAGCAGGCAGCCATTCAGACACTACACAAACCAAGTAACTAGACAATTCAAAAAATATAGGCAGATAAAAATAGTAATTAAACAAAGGAAGCAGACCAGAGACAAATCTCCTTAGCCTGGGATGTTGCAGCAGTCAAATTCGCTATCAGGGCCTTGGTAACAGCCACCAGCTTGGCTGAAGAATCAAGGGCATCCTTAACCAGTAGCCCCTGATCAACGTTTTGGGCAAACTCGGCCAACTCCACTCTGGCAGCCCCCAAGTCAACAGTCTGGCGGGAGAACTCCCTAATCGGATGAACAACAACGGCCCCTGAAGGCCCTTCCTCCTCTTCTTCCTCATCAGCCTCGCCAATGATGACTCTTTTTCCTCTTCTTAGAAGAGTGTACACTCAACTCCTCAGGCGCAGGCTCAGAAGAGACCTGCACGTCTAGGGTCCTTGATACCGTCGTTTAGTATCAAAGATAAACCTAAGTCTATTAACTATAGCTAGCGGAAGTAGGGTCGAATTCCACAGGGAGGCACGGTCATAAGAAAAAGGTCAGTTTACAAGTCACAATGGGGGGGGGGGGGGGTTGTTGATGTTATAAACTAAAAACAGACGGATATAGAAATAAAACAAAGTAAAACAATGATAGATGCAATCAATAAAAGGGGAATATGTCATGATTCGGGTTGTCGCGATAATATATGTAACATAGCAAAACTAGGTCAGTCGAATTGTAAACGAAGTGGGAATGATTAATATCCTTTCGGTCTGAAATCACCCTAGACTCCCCTATCAATCTTTCGATCCAGATAGGTTACATAGATCATCCTAAACAAGCATGCCTTACCATCTTTCGATCTAGGTATGGTTTTACTAGATAAACCGGTCTCCTGCGTGCACTCATTTGACTAGTTTTATAAATAAATTGCTTATAGACGAACTTCGTCGCAAAGACGACTAAACATGTGATTTCTATGACATTATCACCGTGAGTCCCTTCATCTTAACATGTTATAAAGATTACCTACGCATGGCTATGGGGTCTATGCTAACAACAATGATAACAATAGAATTAAGTATGATTAACAATAACAAAATACTAGAAAGCATACAAAATGAATAATAAAATAACAAATAGAAGTAGAGAATAGAAATTACAGTAATCGCAATAAGGTTGAACGGAATCCAAATGCTTGAACTACAACTAATCTTGAGAAATGCCAGAACTAAATGAAAATGTGTTTAGATCTCAAAACTGATAAAGGAGAATGATGCTAAAAATGAATTCTAAAACTGAATGATGAAAAGTGAGTGATAAAAAGTGTCCTCTGATTAGTGTTAACCTAATCCTTAAATAGGGATTAGGTTAACATCTTAATCATTAAACCTAAAAAATGAGAAAATGTTGATCCGGTACAGTAAGTGAGTTGCTTGATCGAGTGACTAAACCACTCGATCGAGTAACTGTTCTTCAGATTGTACTCGATCGACTAACATTGAACCAGCATATGCTCAATCGAGTAACTTCGAGATCCTCGGGGGTTTAGTTCTTCCTGCAGACTCCTCGATCGAGTAACCCATTACTCGATCGAGTCTTTCTCCTCCTGCATCTACTCGATCGATCGAGCTCTAGTGTTTGCTCGATCGAGTAAATGACAGATAAGTTGCTTCTTTTTTCGATTCTTTTGCTTTTGTCCTTTGTCTTTGCCTCGGTTACCGTTCTTTTAAGCTCGGGACTGCACATTTGAGGTCATGGGACTCCTTGGTTTGCTCCATCTTCTAAAAAAAGGGTCTACTTTGGACGAGAAAAGCTCGATTTCTTCAGCTTTAGTAGAATTCCTGCAAAACAACAAGAAATACACCAAGAGAGGAGAAAGGGGCAAAATAGCACGTAAAGTACGTGAAAATGCATAGAATTGCGTGCTAAATGATACCAATTGGTGTATAAAATAGGCACGCATCAGTCCTCTCACTGTCACTACCAGTAGTCCCTACACTCTTCGACGCCTCATAAATCCTGGCTAGGCCTGCCTTCAAGGAGGCCGCAGTCAACCCAGCCAGCCTAGTTGAAGATCTATACACTGAACAACATAACAAAAACAACTCTTAAGAAATAAATTCTGAACATGAAATAACTGTATACTAAAGAAAACGTAGGGAACCTTACCAGAGAGAGAGCCGACAGAAGCCGTGCCCGTCCCAAAAGGTGTATAAAATAGGCACGCATCAGTCCTCTCACTGTCACTACCAGTAGTCCCTACACTCTTCGACGCCTCATAAATCCTGGCTAGGCCTGCCTTCAAGGAGGCCGCAGTCAACCCAGCCAGCCTAGCTGAAGATCTATACACTGAACAACATAACAAAAACAACTCTTAAGAAATAAATTCTGAACATGAAATAACTGTATACTAAAGAAAACGTAGGGAACCTTACCAGAGAGAGAGCCGACAGAAGCCGTGCCCTTCCCAACCTTTAGGCCACCCGAGACAGGCCTCATGTAGCGGGGCAGATGTTCCATGCACAGGTTTGCAGGCCAAGTCCGCTCTGCCTCCGGGAGGGCTAAGAAAGCGACAATCTTATCAGCAAACCCCTCATCAGGGTTCACAATTCAATCAGCAACTGCAACAAAAAATAAGATATGTCATATATTCATAAAACATGTAAACCTGAACAGGAAACTACAGGAATAATACTCACTAGAAGTCATTGCTGGATATCTGAGATAGTCCATCCCAGGACCAAGAGTCTCTGTCCGGACGAACAAGTAAGTCTTCGTCCAGTATTTATCATCGTCTGAATCGAGATTGGTGATCACGGGGGTCATCTTGCTCCTAATCCGGAGATTAAAGCGGTCATCAGAATGATTCCTGAGCTGGTATACAGCCCTGATATTATTCATAATAAGGGTGAGAAAATGCTTGTTGCACAAATTCTCAACAGAATGTATTAACTTCCAGATCATTGGCATGACCTGAAAGGGAGACACCTCCATAGACCGCATGGCATCAGCCATAAGAGGTGTGAAAGGTAAATGACAGCCGCCCTTGAAGGCCTACTCATGGATACAGAACCAACCAGGAGAAACCCAGTTGGCCCTGATCGGACAGTTCCCTGGAATCCAAATCTCGGCTGATTCGGGAATAAGTTTCTTCTCTCTCAAAATATCACCGTAGTTCTTTTTTAACAAATTTGGATCCTTGAATGAAGAATTCAAAGATCCAATAGCAGTAAAAATGGTATCATGGTATCTGTAGGTGGTAAACTCAGTAGGATCATCAATAATAGCAACCTCATGCTCACTTTCCTGAGCAGGAGACTCACCATCGGACTTAATAATTTTTTGAACAGGTTAACGTCTTTTAGGTGCCATTTTCCCTAAAAGATTGAATAAAATGCTTGGAGAAAGACTTGATTTAGCTCTTTTTTGTTTTGAACTATTTTAGACTGACTCGCACGAACGGAAGCAATGAGCAGAATAAATTGTAGATTTAGTAGAAAGAAGGATAAGGGAAAGAGAATAAGAGTTTTGACGAGAAACAAACCCTCAACAAACTCCTATTTATAAGAAAGATTACAATTGCAACGGTTGAACCCTAGGGAAGTTACGTGTAAATTCAGCATGACATCACAGAAAACTAGCCGTTATAAACAACTAGCAGGATTTGACGTTTGGACTTCCAGCAGATATATTTGCATATAATTTTCTGGAGAAGTTGATATATTATTCCTAGCCCGAACAGACATGAATAAAATGTCAAGGAGCAATTGTTAGGCCCCAATTAGCCTAATCAAGAACCTATCCGGTCCGCACAATCAACCTAGCCAGACAGGCCTTCTTGCAGGCATTCCAGCCAATTAAAGACTGGTCATGAAGTATCCTTTCTTAGAATAGCAGACTCCTGAGCAGACAAGAAGTCAAGAGCTGAGCAGAACCATAAATAACTCTCCATAAGTTACCTGAAGTAATCAACAATGCGGCCAACAAACATGGAAAGGACGTGGGCTCCTATATTCTAGGGAGACCAAGTCCAAAACCCTAATTGCATACAAGAATTATGTAATCAGCAACCAGAAAACGATCATTTAAGTCAAGCCTACAAAATAGGAACTACCTCCGACTTATACGGAGTCACGTTTGAACAGCCAGGAGAACGTTGGAAGTATCCAACGTTAAAATTTGTAAAACTACATAAGACTAAATGATGAACTTTGTAAGGATATATGATATCAGCAGTACTTGTACTTATTTTCAATTAATTTATACGATTTATCTTCTTTTACTCTTATATTCCGATCAGAAATTACACATTCTTTTTATTATTTGCTTATATTTCTACTTCGTACTAATAACCAAAAAACCCTGAACTAGATACCCTTCATTCTCATTTCTTAGCTTGATCTTCTAGGTGAAATCTTGCTAAAACAAAGTTCATAAATGAAGATCATCAACAACCTTTGATCAAGTTTTTATTCATTAATAAGTAAGTTTATTCACTTATTCTTCTTCCTATCGTTATTTAATTAATTTATTTATCTCTGTATGAAACCCTAATTTTCTGAATTGGGAGATTTGATGTGGTTATGTTTTTACTTAGATTGTTGTAGGAGAAATGATTACCGTCGATTAAGTGTTTCTATATATTATTTTGTTGTAGGAATGAATAATTTAAGTGTTAGGGTGGAGTCTAGTGGTTAAAACTTGGGTGAAATTCCCAAGAGACCCGGGTTCAAGCCCCCCCAAGAGCAAAATCTTGTGGAGCATTCTTAGCCCGAGTCCATGCCTAAATAGACTTCGAGCCTGTCACCCTCGGGTGGTTTACCTGGTGTATGTGATTTGCAGGCTATTACATATACCCGCGGGTTTACCCAGTGCGCACCAAAGGTAGCGGCTGCGGGTTCCCTCGTTACCCAAAAAAAAAGTGTTAATTCGCGTGTCAGTCATGGAGGTCAGTTTGCATATAGGGATAATCTCGTATAATATGTTGGTGGTGCTATACAATTGTTAAGTTGTATATGGAGTAATGTCATAAACTTTAAGTATTTGAGGGATTTAGTTGATAAATTAATGGGGAAGTAGTGTGAAATCTGGTAAAAGAGGGGTGGAGTTAATCTGGGTTGTGGTAGAAGGCAAGTTATTGGTGAATATGATGTAATACCATTGCTGAAATCCAAAGATAGAAATAAGGAGATTTTTTTGTATCTTGTTAAGCCACTTCCACCCTCCATAATCACTCCTCTTTTTCCTAGAAACAAGAAACTCTTATTGGGCTTATCCCTAGTTAAACCTCCACCCACATATGGCCCATCTTTGCAGCCCAACATCATTGCATCACCATCTTCAGAAAACATCACAACAACTTTTTTGACTAAGACCAGAAGTTGTACAAAAGAGGGATCTAGTAAAAGAAACATGAAGAAAATATTGAAAGATGTTGAGTGTCATGATTCAGAAAGCAGTGAAAGTGAGAATGAGGTAAGTGATTGTGAGTGGCAGTTTGGGGAGGAAGATTTGATTGATGAAGATGACTTATTTCATGCCAAAGAGGATGGGGAGATACTGAAGGGGGTTGAAAGTATTTTCTGTCAATCTAAAGGTGAAACTTCTGATGCTAATGGAAATCATATTTGGGGTGTTGCTGACATTGAAGTTGCAATTAATGAAGAAAAAGATGATGATGATGATTCTGATGAACTAAAAAGTCTACAGGGTTTAGATAATGATGAGGTAGATCATTATCCTACTTTTAATGAAACTATTGACTTGAAAGGGCCAATTGTTTTAAAAGTAGGGCTTAAATTTTCAAATAATGTTATACTGAGGAAGGCATTAGTTCAACATATCATAGAGAATGGTTATGACTTTGACTATATGCATAATTGTAGTGATATGATAACTGTTCAGTGTATGAACATATGCAAATGTGGGTGGGATAAAGTGAGGTCAAGGCACAGGTCTTTAGAAAAATGTACATCTGATCCAGAGACTAGGTGTTACTTCAAAGTGCTGAATGGGTAAGGGAGGTAGATTTCAGATTAAGTCATTGATTCTTGATCATACTTGTGGAATGTCAAACTATAATAGAAAAGTGTCTTTTAAATACTTAGCTGAGAAATTTCTTGAGTTTTGGAGAACAAACATGGATTGGAAATTTAAACAGTTTAGAGATCATGTTTTCCAAGTTTTGAGTGTGGAAGTTTCATATGCTAAGTGTTGGTTAACAAGGTGTAGGGTAAAACAAATGATTTATGGTAATGACAAAGACCAATATGCTAAGGTTCAGGAATATGTATTAGCTGTTCAGAAGTATAGCCCAGGTTCCTCCTCATTTGTGGTGTATGGTGGTATTGATAGACCACTTACTTGTTTATTTCAAAAGGATGTATATTTGTCTCAATGCTTGTAAGAAGGAATTTAAAGCTGATTGTAGACCTATAATAGGGATTGATGGATGTCACTTGAAAGGAGTATTCCCGGGTATGTGTCTTGTGGCAGTTCACAAAAATGGGAATAACAATATATACCCTGTAGCTTGGGATGTGGTTGAAGTTGAAAACACTGACACGTGGAGATGGTTTTTAGAATTGCTTAACAATGATATAGGCAAAGAGGAAGGACATGGTATGACATTCATGTCAGATAGGCAAAAGGGGTTGCTTGATGCCATAAGAACTGTGGTGCCCAAAGAAGAAGTGAGGTACTGTGTCAGACACATTTGGGCTAACTTTAAGCTCAATTTCAATGGCCAACTCTACAAGGATGCTTTATGGAATGCTGCAAGAGCAACAACATAAGTAACTATCCACTGAACTTTAAATAATTTCAGGCTTAGTCAAATTTCAAAACTCATCAGACTTCTGATTCTAAATTTTCATATGCATGCTGACTTTAACTATCACATGGATGGCATAAAATCATTATCTAGTGAAGCTTATGAATATTTGAAGGCCATACCCCCCACAACACTGGTCAAGACATGCTTTTAGGACTCAACCTAAGTCAAACATGCTTCTTAATAACTTATGTGAGTCTTTTAATAGTATATTGAAGGAGGTCAGAGATAAACCTATCTTGACTCATATGGAATGGATGAGAAGATATGTAATGAAAAGAAACTTTGACAAGAGGGAAGGTGTGGTCAATTATAAGGGAAAGGTGATGCCTTATGTGGCCAATTACTTGAAATGGGCTAGAGAGGAGGCCAAGTATACTAGGGTATTACCTTCAGAGGTGGGTGTATCTGAGGTGGTTTATAGAGGAGAACCCATTACTATCAATATCACAGAAAAAACATGTGCATGCAGGCATTGGGATATTTGATGTGTGCATTTCATATAGACCTTTTTGGCCTTTTTAGCACACATTTGTACACTTATTCCGTAGTATTTTGCTATGTTTATCCCTCGAATAGTCTACTTTGGCTTGTTTTGCATTATTCGCAGGAATGAGCCGGAGTGGAGTCAAATTAGCCTTTTTATGGTATTTCAAGCTTGCATAGGAGAGTCGGAGTGGAAACTTGCTGTCCCGAGATGTGTGGGAGGAACCCTTAAGGATGGAAGAGCGTTCGAGGTGATCAAAACCCATCTATCGAGAGCCTTTTGTCTCGATTGACCTGTTCCTGCGTGAAGTAGCACTCGATCGAACTTAATTGTGCTCGATCGAGTAAATGATGAGTTGAAGACTTTCGTTCGAGAGAGTTTCATGACTCGATCGAGTCGATTGCTAGTTAAGATCTCGATCGAGAACAGTTTGTTCTCGATCGAGCAATTGCCTGGGAGATTCTTCTCGATCGAGGGCCTATTCTTCTCGATCAAGGAACTTCCTGACTGTTGAGTTTCTCTGTTCACGTCATCATCAGTTGAGAAACTGGCTTATAAATCAGAGGTAGGTCGTGAACAGGAGGGACCATTCTTTCTCAGAAACAAAAATTCACAACATCATGCTGCTTCTTATTTCTCTCTTTTCTAGTTTTAGGATTGGTATTACTCTCTTGTAATCGGAACAAATACTTTCTTTTCATCCATCACTTGCTATATAATTTTGGTATTTTGTCTTTTTACTCCTAATTCGATTCTTACTTATTTTCTGCCATGTTTTTGATTTCACAATTCGTTGTTATAATCGCTTCCTTATTAATCATGTGTAGCTAATTATCCCGATAGGATTTAGGGTAGCCATGGCGTAGGTTGTTTTACTAGTTTAGGATATCCGTAATTCGGTTTGTATGTATCCGTCGCATTTTATAGCTGTTGTTTGTTTGACTCGACGCACTCAATTGACTGTGTAGAAATCCCCCTGACCTGGATCAAAAGATTGGAATTGGGGTAGTTTTGTGACGATTATTAGGACCATGCTAATTAGGGCGCAAGCTAAGTTAGTATAGTCTTAGGGTGAATAGCGGACCGGAAGGACCTTTTCATTACCCACAGACCACGATTAGGGTGTCCTATGATTTGTAGTTCGGACCTAGTTGCCATGGTGAACCGACGATCCTTGTGTTTTTCTCTTCTTCTTCTTATTCCTTTTTCCCCTTTTTCCTTGTAGTATTAGAGACCAATTAAACAAAAACCCCAAAATCGGTTTCTTTAGACGGACTTGTTTAAACTATAGAATTCTCATCTCTTTATGGATACGATACCCGACTACCTCTGCTACATTTAGTTGAGACCGATTAGGTTTTATTTTTGATAGGGTTGCGACAGCCGTGTCAAATTTTGGCGCTGTTGCCGGGGAGACGGTGTAATTCAATAGTTTATTTTTGTTTGTCTTTTGTCTCAAGGAATTTATACCTTGAGACAGTTCTTACGTTTTGTTCTAGTGTTTAGTGCTTGCAGGTATGCCAAATATCGCAAGTCATTCTGAGCCTAGTGCAAATGACCTGCCCAAAGGACTTATACTTCCTACAACTAATGAGGGGACGTTCAGTATTCATCCATATTTTCTACAGCCGGTGGAGCGGAATGTGTTCAAAGGCAAGGTAGACGAAGACCCGGCTAAACATGTTGAGCTTTTCACTGATTACTGCTCAACCATTCCACTAGTCGCCGGAGTGACTCGAGATAAGGTTAAGGAAATTTTATTTCTTTTTTCCTTAGTAGATGATGCCAAAGATTGGTGGAGAGATCTTGATTTGACAGCTGTCGAGGTTGTGGATTGGAATACTTTGGCAATAACATTCTACAGACGGTATTTTCCTCCCCAACGAACTACTGCGCTGAGAGGCCAAATCACAAATTTTACTCAAGAAAATGCCGAAAATCTGAGTGAAGCGTGGGCTAGATTTAAAAAACTGGTTCGCTCGGTTCCTCATCAGAGATTTGAGCATTGGTACCTATGCACTCAATTTTACAACGGGTTGCAGTATGAACATAGGGAAATTCTTGATGTTGCCGCGCTAGGAAGGTTTCAGGTTAATGTAGCTGATGACAAGGGGTGGCAAATAATTGAAAATATGGCCACTTACACGGCTAACTATGGGAATCCTAGGAGTGAGCAACACGTTACTGTTAATGCCGTTGTTGACAATGTTCATGTGGATGAAACGGTGAACAAAGATGAATTAAATCAAGTTTTTGCTATGGAAGTAGTGTGTGGTAGATGTGGTGAAGAGGGACATGACCCTATCTCTTGTATGGCTGAACCCGAGCGAGTTTATGCGTATCGGAGATAAAAGCAAAGAGGTTCATTCTCCGAGCTTTATGCATATTTGACCTCTACAAAAAGCCAAGCACCAACTGATAATGGCCAAGTACTCATTACCCAAGCCGAGTACGACGATCTTAAAGCAACTATCCATGAGCAAAAGATTGAGCATAAATCAAGCGCGGATGCTTTCTGCGCATTGCTTGAAAAATGTGAGACTTTGTTTCCCGAGGAAGACCCAGTACTTGCAATTAATTTAAGGAGTGGTCTCAGTTATGACGGGCCAGTATATAATCCAGTGAGCACAGATCCCTAGGTAGAATTAGCTGTTCCTGAAAGAGACGAAGCTCAGCCTGAAACAGGTCGATCGGGTGAACAACCTTCTCGATCGACCGGTTTTGAGGGACAATCTTCTCGACCAAATAATTCTGGTGAAGAAAGTCTTCGATCGAGTAACTTCATTCCTCGATCGACCAACTTGGGGGCAGAAAGAGATCGATCGAAAGACATGACGCCTCGATCGAACATTTTAGAAATCCAAAGTCCTCGATCGAGGATAATCGCAGAAGAAAGCTCTCGATCGAGCACTTCTGAGCCTCGATCGAGCACTTGTGAGCCTCGATCGAGGAAAAGCAGAACATAGACACCAATTCTGATGCCATGAGTGTTGAAGTACCCTCCCAGCTGTGGGGGTACCGAGAAATGACAAAGGAAAGGAGAAAGTTAGGGACCCACTTCCGATGATTAAAGTTCCCTACCCAGGCCGATTGTGAGACACAAAGACGGAGAGGCAATTCAGCAAATTTGTGGACATGGTATGTAACATTAAGGTAACCATTCCCCTTGTTGAGTTAATTGCCCAAGTTCCGTCTTAAGCAAAATTTATGAAAGACATCATTACGCGTAAGAAGGATTTTGGAGAATTTGCTACAGTCGCTTTTATGGAAGAGTCTAGTAGCTTAATCTTAGGTAAATCCCCTCCTAAATTAAAGGACCCAGGTAGTTTCTCGATTTCTTGTGTCATAGGAGATGTGACGATAGATAGGGCGTTGTGTGATCTTGGAGCTAGTGTTAGCATCATACCCTATTCTATCTTTTCTAAGCTTAATTTGGGTCGCCTAAAAATGACCAATATCACCCTACAGATGGCTGACAGATCTGTTAGACGGCCTTTAGGTATCTTGGAGGACGTGCCCGTCAAGGTGGGCAAGTTTTTCATCCCAGTGGACTTTATTGTTTTAGATATTGCTGAGGATACCCCACCCAGATTATTCTAGGTAGACCGTTTTTGTGCACAGCTGGAGCCATAATAGATGTTGAACTTGGGCGTTTGACTCTAGAGGTGGGCGATGACATGATATATGACACATGCTATTCAGTAGATGTTATTGATGAGTCTTCTTATGAGGTTTGGTCGGATTCCCTGACTAGGGATCCGTTAGAGTCACTGATGTTGCTAGCTGAGTGTGCAGATTATGCCGATTACGAGGATCAGGTTACCGTGGAGGAGTTGTTTGGAGTTGCTATCGATGAGATAGAGGTGCCAGATGAGGTTGCATTGATGGATGCCGAGTTGGAACAGGTAGAGAACCTAGCACATCCCTTGTGTTCAGCTGAGGTAAAGGTTCCGGAATGTAAGGCCCTTCCCTCTCATCTTAAGTATGCTTTCCTTGACAATAGTGAATAATTTCCTGTTATAGTAAGTGATGCGCTTAACGATGATCAGCTAACTGCTTTGTTGAGTGTACTTAAGAGAAACAGGAAAGCAATGGGCTATTCACTTGATGACATTAAGGGCATCAGCCCTGATGTCTGCATGTACAGGATAGAGTTGGAAGAGGGTCACAAACCTTGCAGGCAAGGTCAGCGGAAATTAAATCCGAATATGGAAGAGGTAGTGACGGCCGAGGTCATGAAATTACTCGATGGAGGTATAATTTATTCGGTTGGCAACTCGAAATGGGTATGTCCTGTTCAAGTGGTGCCTAAGAAAGAAGGTACTACTGTTGTGACTAATGAGAAGAATGAATTAATACCTACAAGACTAGTGACCGGTGGTGGATGTGTATAGATCGACTATCGACAATTAAATGCCGCCACTAAGAAAGATCATTTTCCCCTTCCCTTCATTGACCGATGATAGAGAGGTTAGCTTCACATGAGTTTTTCTGCTATCTGGATGGATACTCAGGGTTCTTTTAGATCCCTATTCATCCAGATGATCAGGAAAAGACTACATTTACTTGCCCTAAGGGTGTCTTTGCTTATCGTAGGATGCCTTTTGGTTTATGTAATGCCCCTGCCACCTTTCAAAGGTGTTTGATGGGGATTTTTTCTGAGTATATAGAGTCTATCATGGACGATTTCAATGTTTATGGGAATGATTTTTAGCATTGTTTAGCTAACCTTGACAAAGTTTTGCAGCGCTGCATTGAGGTTAATCTGGTGCTAAACTGGGAGAAGTGCCACTTTATAGTTAAGGAGGGTGTAGTCCTTGGGCACTTGGTCTCTAATAGGGGTATTGAGTTAGACAGAGCAAAGGTGCTGGTGATCGAGCAATTACCCCCTCCAGTTAATGTTAAGGGGGTGAGAAGTTTTCTTGGTCATGCCGGATTTTATCGCCGGTTTATCAAGGACTTCTCTAAGATTGCTCGACCACTTACACAGTTGCTTCTAAAGGATGCTCCTTTTGTTTTTAGTGATGATTGTCTTTCTGCTTTTAATACTTTGAAGCAGGCTCTGGTTTCAGCACCTATCATTCAGCCTCCAGATTGGACGCTACCATTCGAGATTATGTGAGATGCCAGTGATTATGCACTAGGAGCGGTGCTAGGCCAGAGGAAAGACAAGGCGCTGAGTGCAATATATTATGCGAGCCGAACTCTGGATGAGGCTCAAGTCAGATACGTCACCACGGAGAAGGAGCTTCTAGTTGTTGTTTATGCATTGGATAAGTTTAGATCTTATTTATTGGGTTCTAAAGTTGTCATTTTTACTGATCATGCAACTTTGAAGCACCTATTGAACAAGAAGGAGGCTAAACCCCGTTTGCTGAGATGGATACTCTTTTTTATAGAAGTTTGATTTAGAGATAAAGGATAAGAAGGGTGCAGAAAATGTAGTAGCAGACCATCTGTCGCGTTTAACGCAACAGGAGGGGGAGGATTCTCTTCCTATTAATGATTCATTTGTTGATGATTCATTATATTATGTTAATGTTTTTTCTGTAACCTCTGTAAATTCTAAGGATGGTGTTGAACCTTGGTTTGCAGATTTTGCCAACTTTGCTGTTAGTCAGAAGCTGCCACCAGATTTGTCTTATCAGCAGCGGAAGAGGTTTCTACACGATGCACGACAGTACTTTTGGGACGATCCTTATCTTTTTAAGGAGTGTGCAGATGAGATCTACACACGGTGTATTCCGCAATGGGAGACTAAAGCTATTTTGGAATGTTGCCATTCAGCACCAAGTGGAGGTCACCACGGCCCATCACGGACCGTGGCTAAGGTATTGCAATCCGATTTTTTCTGGCCAACTCTTTTTGCCGACACTAAGGTTTTTGTTGCTAGTTGTGATGCATGCTAGAGAGCGGGAAACATTTCCAAGAGACATGACATGCCACAAAATGGCATTTTAGAGGTAGAGATTTTCGATGTCTGGGCATTGATTATCAAGGCCCATTCCCGTCTAGCCAAGGTAGCAGGTATATTCTTGTGGCTGTAGATTATGTGTCTAAGTGGGTAGAGGCGATTGCCACTCCAAATTGTGATGCCAAGACCGTGATTAAGCTGTTTCGTAAGACTATTTTCCCTCGTTTTGGAGTCCCTAGAGTCGTCATTAGTGACCGAGGTATGCATTTTCGTGACCAACATTTGACTACTTTATTGTCTAAATATGGTGTCAAACATCGTAGAGGTTTGGGGTATCACCCTCAAACTAGTGGACAGGTCGAAGTCTCTAATAGGGAACTAAAGGTGATTTTGGGTAAGGTAGTGTCTAAATCACGGAAAGATTGGAGTTCTAAACTAGAAGACACATTGTGGGCATATAGGACAGCTTTTAAGACACCCATTGGTGCTTCACTGTATCGTTTGGTCTATGGGAAGTCTTGTCATTTACCTGTTGAATTAGAACCCAAACCTTGGTGGGCTATACGCCAACTTAATTATGATGCTAATTTGTGTGGTGAGAAATGTTTGCTGCAGCTAGATGCGCTAGAGGAATTTCGGTTTAACGCCTATGATAGCTCCCGCATTTATAAGGAGAAGACTAAGCGCTGGCACGACAAGTGGATCATACCTCGAGAATTCCAGGTCGGACAAAAAGTGTTACTTTTTAACTCCCGGTTAAGACTGTTTCCTGGGAAGCTGAGATCAAGATGGAGTAGACCGTACATGGTTACCGGTGTTAACCAATTCGATTATGTTGAGATAGAAGGGTCTGCCGGAATTCGTTTCAAAGTCAACAGTCACCAACTAAAGCATTATTATGGATCGGATGATGTTGTGGGATGCGTCGAAGTGTACTTTTTCGACGAAATTGATGAATATGACGATTGAAGCTCATAGGTCGTGCGGGACCTCATAAACCTACGCTTTTCGGGAGGCAACCCGACTGTTTTAGTTGTTTTGTTTTGAACATTCTTGTTTTTCGAACTGTTTTCGTCTTTGTTTTGTACGATCAGACAATTTTAGTTTTGTTTAGGTGCGTTTTTGCAGCAATGCTCTCGATCGAGCGGTTCATTGTCTCGATCGAGAGGTTCACCCTTATGATTTTGGTCACTCGACTGCTACAGGTGCTCGATCGAGAATTTTATCTTTCAATGCTCTCGATCGAGAGGTTCCTTTCCTCGATCGAGAAAACTCTTCCTCTACCGAGCTGTTTTGGAGCCAATCGAGCTCTTATCCAACCTCACCTTCCGATTCGGTTTGGGGAGGCCCTTGTTGCGCACTCTTCTATAAGTTTTCCGACTCACTTGTCCCAGTTGCATTTTCTCTTCTTTCCTTTTGTACAATGAGGGCATTGTACGGTTTGGTTTGGGGAGATTATGCATCCATTTTGTGTCTGAATTTTAGTTTTCACGTTTAAATCTCGCATGCATTCGTCTTTCAATTCCTGCATTTTCTAGAAAAAAACACAAACGAACATCAAGGCACGTTTATTTTTGCTTTTTAGTTGAGTCGGATTGGAGTATTTCGATGATGATATAGCATTTTATAGTCAACTTTTTGCCATGCCGTGCCATTTCAATCTCTGTTTAGCGAGTCTTGAGCGTTATCTCGCATTTTGTTGTGGACTTTGTGTTAGACTATTAGACTTGACTCGTAATTTTGGCAACCTACTACATTTTCTGAGCTTTAGAGCCTTAAACTGGTGACATCCATGACCAGTTATATTAGGATTGTGAGTAGTACTCCCTGCATTTCATGGCTTGCATGCGTATGAGTTCTGATTTCTTATTGCCTGCACGTACCAGTTAGAGGTTGGAATTACACGTTTGGAGGACTATTGCATCACCCCTTTCTCTTTTTGCCCATTA
This sequence comes from Silene conica, assembly GCA_029255685.2. Taxonomy (NCBI): domain Eukaryota; kingdom Viridiplantae; phylum Streptophyta; class Magnoliopsida; order Caryophyllales; family Caryophyllaceae; genus Silene; species Silene conica. Next base: position 64,550,781 of record CM055315.2, read on the forward strand.
AGCTCCACTTTTAGCCATACTTGCCTTTTGTCTCTTACTACATCCTATACTTTGCCTACCATTGTGCCGAGCTAGGAAATAGTGAAGGAATCTGCCATGTTGTATCGGTTATGGCCTGTTTTCTGATGTGTTGGAGTGCGTGCAAAGGAGAAGTGGAGGGAGTGTTGTTGTGTTTTTCTCGATCGAGAGCATCAATAGATCGATCGAGAGGTTTTTGAATAAATGTGGTGATCGATCGAAAGCATTTTGCTCGATCGAGAAACTCTAAATGAAAAGTTCTCGATCGACTGCCATTTTTGATCGATCGAGAAGAAAGAGGAAACTGCTGAACAATCAGAAAGAAAAAGAAAAAAAATGAATGAAAAAAAGGGGGAACAAAATAAGTACTCGGTTGTCGGTCGAAAAATTAATTTGGGTGTTGTGATATGTTTGCCTGGTCAAGGGAGGCGTTGCACTTATTTTTGAGTCGGGAGATCGGGATGCATGTTAATTTGGTTTGTTAGGTTCTAGCTTGGCTTTAACCCGCACATATCCATACTTGTCTTGCCCTTTCCATCCCACTTAGCCTAACATTCCCCAAATTTGCAATAGTTCGGCGTGTAATGGACATCGACGGTGGTTGTGTGTGTGTACGGTGCTTGAAATCATTATTCATACTAGTTTGGCATGCATGTTTTGTTGGTTGTAGTCTAGGCGATAGTCTATACTTCCTTCTTCTCTTTTTCACATTTAACTTACCATTTTCTTGCTGAGAGAAGAGAGATTCCGGGAGAGTCCGAAATTATACGAGTCTTGCAAAGATAAAAGTCTAACATGTTTACCACAATGTGTATAAATTCGTACGCTCCTTTCTGAGCTTGGCATTGGACGATTATGTGCACAAAAGCGTTTGGCATTGACTATAAGTAGCTTTGAGTTTTACTCCGTCCATTAGGTCCTTTAGTTTGCATTTAGATTGCATTTTAGTTTGCTTGAGGAAAAGCAAATGGTTTGTTTGGGGAAGTTTGATATGTGCATTTCATATAAACCTTTTTGGCCTTTTTAGCACACATTTGTACACTTATTCCAAAATATTTTGCTACGTTTATCCCCCGAATAGTCTACTTTCGCTTGTTTTGCATTTTTCGCAGGAATGAGCCGAAGCGGAGTCAAATTAGCCTTTTTATGGTCTTTAAAGCTTGCATAGGAGAGTCAAAGTGGAAACTTGTTGTCCCGAGATGCGTGGGAGGAACCCTTAAGGATGGAAGAGCGTTCGAGGTGATCAAAACCCATCTATCGAGAGCCTTTTGTCTCGATCGACCTGTTCCTGCGTGAAGTAGCACTCGATCAAACTTAATTGTGCTCGATCGAGTAAATGCTGAGTTGAAGACTTTCGTTCGAGAGAGTTTCATGACTCGATCGAGTCGATTGCTAGTTAAGATCTCGATCGAGAATAGTTTGTTCTCGATCGAACAATTGCCTGGGAGATTCTTCTCGATCGAGGACCTTCCTAACTGTTGAGTTACTCTGTTCACGTCATCATTAGTTAAGAAACTGGCTTATAAATCAGAGGCAGGTCGTGAATAGGAGGGATCATTCTTTCTCAGAAACAAAAATTCACGACATCATGCTGCTTCTTATTTCTCTCTTTTCTAGTTTTAGGATTGGTATTACTCTCTTGTAATCGGAACGGATACTTTCTTTTCATCCATTACTTGCTATATAATTTCGGTATTTTGTCTTTTTACTCCTAATTCGATTCTTACTTATTTTCTGCCATGTTTTTTATTTCACAGTTCGTTGTTATAATCGCTTCCTTATTAATCATGTGTAGCTAATTATCCCGCTGGGATTTAGGGTAGCCATGGCGTAGGTTGTTTTACTAGTTTAGGATATCCATAATTCGGTTTGTATGTATCCGTCGCACTTATAGTTGTTGATTGTTTGACTCGACACACTCAATTGACTGTGTAGAAATCCCCCTGACCTGGATCGGAAGATTGGAATTGGGGTAGTTCTGCGATGATTATTAGGACCATTCTAATTAGGGCGGAAGCTAAGCTAGTATAGTCTTAGGGTGAATAGCGGTCCGGAAGGACCTTTTCATTACCCACAGACCACGATTAGGGTGTCCTATGATTTGTAGTTCGGACCTAGTTACCATGGTGAACCGACGATCCTAGTGTTTTCTTCTTCTTCTTATTCCCTTTTCCCCTTTTTCCGTGTAGTATTAGAGACCAATTAAACAAAAACCCCAAAATGGGTTACTTCAGACGGACTTGTTTAAACTATAGAATTCTCATATCTCTGTGGATACGATACCCGAATACCTCTGCTACATTTAGTTGAGACCGGTTAGGTTTTATTTTTGATAGGGTTGCGATAGCCGTGTCAATATTACTGGAGTGCCATGTCCTCATGCTGTGGCAACTCTTATGAAAGCAAGGCTGAACCCTGAGGATTATGTGGATGGGACATACACTAAGGCCAAGTTCTTGAAAGCTTATGAGCCAGTTGTTGCCCCAATGCCAGGAGTCTAGCACTGGGAAAAGAGTAACATGCCTAAACCTCTACCCCACCCATGCAAAAGATGCTTGGCAGGCCATCCCTAAAAAAAGAAGGAAAGAACCTGGTGAAGGTGAGGGCAGATTTGTGAAGAGGCCAAAGAAGTCACATAATTGTAGCCATTGTAGCTAACCCGGACATACCAAGAAGACCTGCAAGAACCCACCAGCCCCTCCAAAGCAACCAGGAAAACCTAGAAGACCAAAGTCTTCAAATGCATGGACCACTGAGCAGAGGAGCAATGCTTCTAAGAGAAGGACAGCAAGGACAAGAGCTATGGCAGCAACAACAACTCCATCAACAAGTATCATTGCTACTCAATCAAGTCAATGTTAAGTGTTTGCAGAAATAATGTTTTCACAGAGGGCCACTATTTTTTTTAGTTTTATGTTCAGTTTCTTTTTATGCTTTGTAAGACATTTAAGAAGTGATACGAAATTATCAACATTTCAGGAGAACATCAAGTGTTTGCAGAAATCTTAAGTCTTGTTTCCATTACTTCTTCAAATACTTAGTACATAGCATCTAATAACTCATGGCATTACAAGTGAATGGAAAATGGTCATGAGGCATGAAATCAACACATACAACTAACTTATTACATTTCCAAATACAACAACCAACCTAAATAAACTTGTTAAACATCACAAGTAAGAGAACAATGACACAAATCTTCATCTTCACTGACATGAAGATCAATTTTGATCTATTGTTATGCGGAAGATGAGAAACTTCAACTATTTCATCTTTGCCATTATTCAGATTTTGTATCTCCAACTTCCATTTCTTCCTTTCTTCCTTAACAAAATGCAAATCTTCTTTCAAAATGGATACTTCACTTCTTAGGCTTTTCTTCTCCTTTATTAGCCCACAAGTAGCATCCTTTTGTCACTCAGTTTGATATTCGTCAACCCATCTAAAAAAGTTACTACCACGAAAATTTGTTTCTGGGTTGTAAAATTTGCAAGCTTCAAATAATCTTCCCGGATTAGACCGAGCCCAAGACTTGCATCGACGAACCGGATGCCGCAAAAGCATTTTTGTGGAACATGAGCAGATGATTTTGACGAAGAATCTAACCCTGACTTACTCATTGACATTTCCCGAAAAAATCAATTCACAATTTACCCCAAAATTTAAGAACCCTAACTACAAAAAATAAGAAAAAAACTAACCATTTTCGTGGAACATGACCATGTTCGTGGAATATGAACATATACAGAAATTAAAGACTAAAATAAAGGATAAAATAATTACCTTATGGAGAAGAAAGATAAGAAATAAGGGTCTTGCACTTGAGAGATGAAGATATGAAGATATGAAATAGGAATGAGAAGTACTTTAATAGAGAAGAGACGAAGTAGAGGACAGAGAAAGGGTAAAATGGGCAGAAAAAAATGAATTTGAAGGGAAAATTAAAAATTTGCCGGAATATCCTTTTTTTTTTGGCCGGAACTCACTTAAGGAGCCAAAATGTGAACGAAGTTCACACTAAGGTATTAAGTTTTTTAAAAATATTGATAAGGTGTTAAGTTTTAAAAAGTGTAACATTAAAGAGGTTTTTCATCAATTTATCCTTAATAAAAAGAACACCATTATATTTGTGACACCCAGTGATGAGCTATATTTTGGTCATAATTGTCATTGTCTTTTCTTCATTTTTGCTCCCGATTCGACCTCGTTTTGCGTGCCTTTGCTCGATTTTACGTCCATTGCCTCGACTATTCCTATTTGGTTTCCATTTTGTAGGTATTGTGGTGGGAGCGAAGAAACGGGAGCAAACGAGGTGATTTTGGAGCAAATTGTGAAGATTTGTTGAGGTTTTTGGCCCCAGGCCCTCTCAGCCGGTCACAGAACGGCGGCCGGCCGGCCGGCTGAGAGACTTGACTTGACTTTGGACAAAAAATGGCAAAATGTTACAGGAATTCGTTGTTGGACTGCCAGCCGGTCCTCGATCGGCAGCCGGCCGGTCGGCCGGGAACCAAGCCTCTTCAAAATTGTGTCAAAACTTCAGACCCTTAAGAAAAGACTCCCAGCCGGTGGCCAACCGGTAGCCGGCCCACCGGCTGGCTGTACCTGTACATTGAAGCAAATGAAGGAAAAAAATCAGAAGTGAAGAAACGGACCCTAAGCCGGTGCCAGGCCGGCAGCCGGCCTGCCGGCTGGTAGTCAAGTTCAAATAAGGAAGATGTCAATTGTTTACATTTGACTCTTAGCCGGTCACATGACCGGCAGCCGGTTGACCGGCTGAGAGTCAATTCTCAGAATTTCGCACACTATATATACCCGCACTTAGTCTATTTTCATTGACGCAACTTTAAGATATTTTCACGCATTCCTAGGGTTTTGTTACTGTTTCATTCAGATACTCTTAGCCTTAAAAACTCTCTTAAAAACCTTAATCATTTCTTAGTTTTTCCTTTAATCTTGTAGTTCATTATAATCTTTCCTTGGTTATTTCCTAGTGGTTCTTCTTAGAATTTGTTCTAGGGCTTTTGGTTGTAATTGGGAGCATTTGAGAGGATCTTTCATTTGTAATCAAAGCTCATTCCTTTATTCAATTGTTTGGTATAATATTCTTCTTCTTTACCTAGTTAATGCATTTACTTTAAGTTTCTTTTATTCAATTGTTTACCTTTGTTGATTCATTATGTTTAGCACTTGTTTATCATTCATCCATATGTTTTTCTTAGCCATGAGTGAGTAGGCTTATACCTAGGGTTAGGGGGGAACTTGGGTGTTGGTAGATGATAATATCATGCTAGTTTATAGATTAGTTGTTCTTGAGTAAAGGGTTTTCCTTTTATTGCATGCTAAGTGTTTGATGATTTGCTTCAACGAAAGTTGGGCTTTGATTTTAGCGTAACTTGCCTTTAGCGACGGTTGAGGGTTTGTCTTGGCATGTTTTAGGGTTGGTTGTGTGTGTTTGTAGCGAAAGCTAGGATATTCCGACCTAGGTTTAGTCGACTCGAAAGAAGAGACTTACCGAGACCATTTGCTTGAAACCATCTAGTTGACTTTCTAGTATTTTTATCTACCCATCTTAGTGACCCCCGACACCCTAGTTTACCTTTAATCGAATTTACATCTTAGCTTTTTCATTTGCTCATTAGTTGTTAATCATTCCACAAAACTTATTACCCCGACTTCGACTTAAATTAGAACTAGACTAAGCGATTATCCCCACCATCTTCGTGTTCAACCCCGATCTTAATACTACTTATCTTCGGGTTTTATAAATCTTGTTTGGTACCTGTAGTGACGGCAAAAGCCGGTCATCAAAATGGCGCCGTTGCCTGGGATGGTGCTAGAGATTGTTTAGTTTAGTTTTAGTTTTTAGCCTTAGTTAGTTGAGCTTTCTTTGTTTTGTCCAAGCTTTGTTAGTTTAAGTGTAGAGTGGTTGTTATTTTTACTCTTTCCCTAGTGCCTAAAAAACACTAGGACGACGAATTGTGTTGCTAAGTTTTTATGCCAAGGGGTGATTCGAATTCTCTAATTTCAACTTTCGAACCGGAAAGACTTTTTCGAGCCTTAAGGAGAAGGACTATAGCAAGAGTGAGAATTGCTTCCCACGCTTCAACTAGCCACAACAACCCACCTACTTCACCCGAACCATAAAGCCCAAACCAAGATCCGAAAATTTCGACAACCCATTCTACCAATCACCACCACCCTCACCTCAAATTCCAAATCAACCACAAATCCACATAATGGCCGCTTTAAGAAACCATAACCACCCCAACCATAATGACACCACAAACCCCATCAACTTTGGCAATCTTGTGCCACAAAACTTTGAAATACACCCATCACAAATGAGTTCCATTGAGAAACATGCTTTTGGTGGGGCTTCACATGAGGATGCCCATGGGCACTTGAGGAAGTTCAAAGTCAAAGTTGCCATGATAAAGAAGACGGGAGTGCCGGAGGAGACTTTGATATTGATGCTCTTCCCTTATTCATTGACGGATAAGGCGGACCGTTGGTTAAACATTCATCCCCCAAACACCTTCACTACTTGGGCTGATCTAGCCAAGGCCTTCCTTGCTAAGTACTATCCGTCGTCAAAGACCGCCATGATCCGTAACGAGATTACCCAATTCCAAAAAGATGAGGGGGAAAGCTTAGGAGAGGCATGGGATAGGTATCAAGACTTGCTTGCTAGGTGTCCTCATCATGGGATACCTACATGGTATACCACACAAACATTCTTTCAAACACTTCTCCCTCGCACAAAAGAAATAATGAATGCGTCGGCGGGAGGTAGTTTTGATCACTTGCCGGATGAAGATGGGACCGAGCTCATTAAAAAGATTGTCGATTCCAAGGAAAATTATGGGACAAGGGGAAATGTATTGAGAAGAAGTAGCAAATACCCCAATGAGAACCTTTCCAACTCTAAATCCAATGAAGAAACCAATGCCAAGATAGACTTGTTGACTAAGAAGTTGGAAGAGTTGACAAAGGGAGCTACAAGCAAAGAAACCAAGAGTAACACTCCGGGGATGTACCAAGTGCACAATGTTGTTTCATGCGACTTGTGTGGAGCTAGTGGGCATACATTCGATGTGTGTGCCAATAATTCGTATGAGGGAAGTGGAAGTGAAGAAGAGTTGTATGCCTTTCAAGCCTTCAACAACTCAAGAAATCAAAACACTTTCAACCCAAATTCCAATTACAACCACCCGGGCATTCGAGGGAGCCCCTATATGAGCTACAAGAGTACAAACGTCTTGAACCCACATCAAATTCGACAACCTCAAACTCAAAGCCCACCCGGATTCCAACCTAGGGGTGGGAATTTCAACCCGAGGAACAATTACCAAAACCAAGGCTTTAATCAAGGGAACCAAATCAACCAAGCCAATCAAGGCTTTGCACCCAACTTCAATGACCAAAATTACAACAACCCAAACCAAAACCAAAACCAAACCCAAAATTTCAACCCACCCCCAATTCAAAACAACTTCCACAACAACCCAAATCCAAACCAAAACCTTCACAACAACCAAAATTTCAACGACCCATCATTCAACAAAATCCCAACTCCAATAGCCAAATGCCAAAGGGGAACTCTCAAGTTAGGGGCCCTAGGAACGACTATGGGTTTGCTTTGCCCCTTACTAATACCCCACACCAAGAACCATCAAGTGAGACTCAAGTAGGAGAATTACTCAAACTTGTGAAGAATATGCAAACTACACACAACCAAGAGATGATGAACTTGAGGAATGTGAACCAAAAGGAGATACGAGAGATGGAGGCTAGAGTCGCTTCCCAAGCCTTAACCAACCCTCAAAGGCCTCCGGGTGGCTTTCTAGCTCAAGCTCAAAGCTCAAGAGACGCTACAAAACATCATGGACTCAATGCAATTATGACAAATGCCCAAGAGCAACCAATGCTTGAAACGACTAGTAGCGGAGGAAAATCTTCACTTGAACAACTCATGACGGTTTTTGGGAGTGAAGTTGGAGGTGATAGTGAGGAGGAAGCAATGGCGATGGTGCCCATTGCTTCCCCGGAAACTAGTGACCAAGATGGGATGGATGAACATCAATTTGTGATGGAACAAATCAAGGAGTTTCCAAAGAAGAGGAGTGATGGAAGGAAAGTGAATCTTGAGAAAGAAAAAGGTGTGGTTGATGAAGATGTTAGGTTCATATACCTACTTAGTCATACTAGTGATAATTATCTTATAATTAGTTGATCTTATGCATGCTTAACAAGTGATTATGTCGAGATAAAGGAGTAAGAATGAGCTCCCTTACATTTAGACTCTCGGCAAAATTAGGGCACAAATGAAGTCACCTACTTCACTTGTTCTTGAGCTAATTCACACGGATGATCCTCCTTGAACCTTCAAAGAGATGATGGCCTCCAAAAGATGAACACCAAGACACACTAACTCTCAAATTTCAATTGGGTGATACGAGATCACAAAATTTCAACCGAATTGGTAACCCCTTACATTACGGGAAATACCAATTTAAAACTAAGGCCATACTAGAATAATTACATGATTCAAAACAATGCAATATAATATGACATTCATAAGAAAAACGCAGCAATATAATATGTTATAAATATGTTCATTTTAATGCCAAATCGCCCTAATAACTTATTATGTCGAAATTAACCCGGTTTTATGAGATTTTAGCATTTTCAACTCTTTTAAAATGCATAAATTAAAACATACACAACTTATGTTCTAAATAATATCCTAACACATTTTAGGATTCAAAATTAGTCATAAATAATTTTGATAATAATTAACACTTTAATTATATTAACATTGTTCATAAAGCCTTTAAAATGTATAACATTTACGAATTAAATCCAAACAATTATAAAAAAATCGAAATTTTGGATTTTCATTTTCACTAACATTCTGAAAATATTACTTTAATATTTATAATGTAAAAATTTTGGTCATATTACTCGAAATTTAACTCGAAATATCACATATCAATGGCCAAAATTACCTCTTTATACGATTTTAATCAATAAAATCGTAAGACATGCTATACAAAGTCATATTGTACCAAATTTTACATACATTAAGTAAAATAAGCATGTGAGGTCGTGTGAAAATTACAAGGCTAGAAACATTTTCTTTCTTATTTAATCATTTAACTCGATTTTTATCATAAAAATACATATTAAACGATTAAATCTCTATAATGAACAATATATTAAATCTCATAAATTATCATATAACCTAAAAACATTTTAGGACCAGATTTAATATTCATGCCAAAAAGTCGAGTGATATATATAAGGGTCTTGAAATTTTAGTTTTGTTTTAAGTCTCAAAAACTCGGAAAAACTATAAACCGATTAAGCATGCAACAACGAAAGCTCTGATACCAATTGTTAGGTTCATATACCTACTTAGTCATACTAGTGATAATTATCTTATAATTAGTTGATCTTATGCATGCTTAACAAGTGATTATGTCGAGATAAAGGAGTAAGAATGAGCTCCCTTACATTGAGACTCTCGGCAAAATTAGGGCACAAATGAAGTCACCTACTTCACTTGTTCTTGAGCAAATTCACACGGATGATCCTCCTTGAACCTTCAAAGAGATGATGGCCTCCAAAAGATGAACACCAAGACACACTAACTCTCAAATGTTTGTATGTTGTTTTGCTAGAACCAACACACAAGCTTACTAGATTGAAGGAGGCACACGGCTAGGGTTTTGCAAGAAAGGAATTATTTTTCTTTCTTTTCTTATGTTCTCTCTCAACAAGAAAACCCTAACTTTAATTGTGAATGAATGAATTGTTATGAACCAAAAGAACAAAAACTTGTTTTGTCCCTCCATTTGGTTCGGCCGAGATCAAGGGTTAGAGTGCCCAATAGATTGGCACTCAATCCTCTCAAATGTCTCAAGCATGCATTAACAAATTAAATGCCTTGTCCTCCTAATGTTCCTATTACATATAATGTAATATGTAAATGTATGTGTGTTTAAGTGTGACATATCACACGGTCCACATGACTGAAACGGATCCAATCCGTAACATTAGTTAGGATTATATTATTTACGTAGTTTAACATTTTAAACCTCTTATCGTAAATTAGTAATTAAATAATTTTATATAATTATTTAATCGCATTCCATAACTGCAACAATTGTAGTTTATTCGATTCATTCATATTATATGTTTCATAAACAAATAAATAATAGTGATGACATTTCGATCACTAAAATAATTTATAATCTTATTATAAACTATCTCCTCATTTCATTCATAATCTAGAAAATGTATCAACTCGTATCAATATACAGTTGTTACATTTAATATTGAGATAGCTGTCCTAAAGGTGTGACCTAAAGGGATCAACTGGTCACCACCGTCATTACGACAGTAATGTCAAACTCTAGCAAGCCAATCATTACCGATTAATGTTGACCAGTTGACTTATGATAAGAATCATCCCATGAATATTCTTTTATAGAGATTTGTCAATTTAATTAAAATAATTGACGTGATCACATTATTGTCGAGGACACTTACTCCAACAGAAGAGTCTGAATATGAAGAGGGACTCATTGAGAGAAGGGTTTGTGAGTTCTTTCGGAGAATCACTAAAGGAGATCCTCGTTGTGAGGAGTTGATGAAACTTGTTGAAGAGGTGGAAGCAACAAAACCCTCACGAGAAGAGAAAAGAGAAGTGAATGCAATTACTTTGTCCGCCAAGAAAGTCCCAAGCACCCTCCCTATCAAACTTGGAGATCCGGGTAGCTTTTCGATAAATTGCTATGTCGGAGGGAAGAAAATTGAAAATGCATTATGTGACTTGGGAGCAAACGTGAGCGTCATGCCTCTAGCAATGGCCAAGAAGTTGGACATTAAGAATTTGTTCCCCGCTACAACCTCTATCACTCTTGTGGATGGTACCGAGAAACTTCCTCTAGAGGTACTTGAAGATGCAATTGTCAAGGTGGGGAATCTATCCATCCCCACCGACTTCTTAATATTGGATGTCCCCGTGGGTAATAACTCTTTCGTGATACTTGGTAGGCCATTCTTAGCCACCGGAGGAGCTACTATCGATGTGAAGAGAGGAAGGCTATCATTCCAAGTAGGAAAGGAAGTGACGGAGTTTCAACTTCCGGAAGCTCCCGGTACAAGTTACAAAGCAAGAAATGTTGACATGGTTGCTTGTGTGATAGTGAATGACGTCCCTATGATGCTTGATGAAAAGGGAGTCATGGAAAGTATGACTTTGAAGAGTGAGGATGCTAGTTTTGCTAGTGACAAGTCATTTGTTCCGAAGAAAAGGCACCGCTATGGAGAACAAGCTAAGAAAAACCAAGTTGTACTAGTTCCTTTAAGGATCCCTTGGTTGAAAAAGGGGACCTAGGGGAACTAATTGCCGAAAAAGATGACAAGCTTCGAAATTTGATGATGTGTGAAGCGGGATTCGCCCATGAAAGCAAGGTTGATGCTTCGGCCGAGGCCTTTGACCGTTTCCTAAGGTCTTTGGCTAGCATGGACGAAGTTTCCGTTCAAGGAAATTGAAGATTGCTCATGAAGGTTTGGTGGAGTCACTTAATAACCACCGATTGTAAGTATTTGCTTCTCGTCTTTCATGTAGTTTGCATTTTAGTTTGATTTTTAGTTCAATTTTTAGTTTGCATGTGAGATTTGGAATTGTTGGTTACTTGTTTTTTATTAATTCATGAGTATAGTCGGAGGAAGATAGGCAAAATTATTGTTGGCAAAATCAATTTTTGATGCTCAAGTAATTTATTTATTTTTCGAAATTGTGCACAGGTACTCTTAGCCGGGCGACCGGCTGACGGTCCCCAACCGGCTAAGAGGACCTGGGCATATTTCCGTTTTTCATAGGTTTTTGGGCAGATTTCATATTTTGGACTCTAAGCCTGTACCAGATCGACCGGCGACCGGTCCACCGGCTTAGAGTCGTGTAACTTATTCCAAATGACGAAAAATCCAAGGAAGCTTGATTCTTGGCCGGTAGGCCGGCAGCCGGCTAGTCGGCTAAGAATCAGATAACGTGTCTAGATGTTGAAGAAAAGACGAAGTAGAAGGAATCCCAGTCGGTTGGCCGGCAGCCGGTCTGCCGGCTGGGAGTTTTTGTAAAAGGAGAAAAGAAATGAAGAGAAGCGAAGGAGGACCGACTCTGAGCCGGTCGGCCGGCAGCCGGTCCGCCGGCTCAGAATCAAACCTACATTCAAATTCGAAAAAAATCAAAAAATTAAACCTAGCTTTGAGCCGGTCGACCGGTGCCCAGACCGGCTCAGAAGCTTCTGTCGCGATTTTAAATAGGCGTGATTCGTCATTTCTTCGTCATTTCTTCTTCTTTCTTTCTTATTTCCTCCTTCTCTCTTAAAATCCCATCCTACAAAAACACCCCAAATCATCCCAAATCAACCCCCTTCATCCTTCCCACCCAAAACCAAGTCCGGAAACCGAACGGAGAGGAGATCTAAATCAAGACATGATCCGGCCGTTGAGCAAGAGGTGCGAAATGTGAGGGATAGCAGCGATATTAGTCCCGATCCGGACTTTCCCGGACTCCAATTTGCCACCGTCACTCAAAAAGGTAATTTCACTTACTTCAAGCATCGCCCCCTTCACCCGACCCGGTTCATTGATAGGGTTTCCTTGAGGGAGTTAGGGATTGATAAGATAACGGAAAATTTGTTTAATGGGATGGGAATGAAAGCATTGTATCAAACTAGACTGGCTCTTACCTCTCCCCGCTTGACTTAGGAGTTTTTGAGCTCACTTGTGGTTACTAAAAACCGTAGTCTAGGGACGGTAGTTTCCTTTGAGTTCCGTCTTATGAATAGGCAATACCGGTTGACATTAGAGGACTTTGCCTTGATATTTGGTCTAAATGGGAAATTGCCCATTCATCCTCCGGAGGGCTTTGACACGGAGGTTATTTGGACGGCCATTACCGGCTTGGTTAGTGACCGAACGAAGAAGAAGCCGGCTAATCGGGTGCATTTGGCGCCAATTAGGATTTGGCATCGCTTTATGGGGTGGACTGTCCTATCTCGGGATGAGCCACATAATTTTAGAACTGAGGAGCTTGAGATTTTGGGTTCTTATTTGATCGATGGGCCAAAGCATATTGCCCATCACATGGCTCTCCATTTGAGCCGGTTGGCTACCCAACCCCAGCTTACCACACCGATTTGTGTTGGGGGGATGGTTACTTTGACAGCCGACAACCTTTGTCAGAGGCATTTCAATGTGGATTATATCCAAGAAGAGAACATCCTATCTCGCCGGTACATGCAAGAGGCCTTGGGGTGGATAAAATAGAACCCCAATGATCGTCTAGAATATTGGCAGATTCGTGTTGACAACAAGTTTAGAAATTCCATTCCTTTGCCCAACACCGAAAGGATGAGGGTAGTGCCCGGGGAGTGCCTCCTACCTCCTTGACATTGAGGTTGATCCAGATGCGCTCCCAGCCGATCAGCGCCCTCCCAGAGTCTATGCCCGTGATAGGGTTGGTACGGCCATCTTAGACCTCCAGTTTCAGCAGCCCTCCGTCACTATGCCTCCTTTTGAGAGCGGTCCTACTTTTTCCAGGGCTCCACCTCCAGGTCCGTTCCTCCCCCTCAGCCTTCCCCATTGCATTAGGACTTGATTGATTTTATGGTCCGGGTTGATTTGAACCAGAAGAGGGCAGTAGAGCTTGCTGATGAGCGCCATGAGTTGGCGGATGAGCGCCAGAGGAACGTGTGTTATAGGCTTGACTACTTGTACCACGATCAGGCCTATGGGACCTTCCCCAGCTATGACCAGTCTGTTCGTCAGGGCTACCGTCATGCACCCGGTGGTCATCCTTCTTACTACTTGCCTCCTGAGGGTGGATATGTGCCCCCTGAGGGACGTTTCTATGGGGAGATTCATGTTGCTCCGAGCTACTTCTCTAGCCCGATTTTTGCCCCGACTATGCGTAGAGATGGGGACTCAGGCCCTCCACGACATTCCTCTTCTCGTGGTATGGTTGGTGATCCCGGAGCCAGTGGCTCGCATGCTTCACCCTTCCGCGATGTCTTCAACAACCCGGGCGACTACATGCAAGTGGATGGCAATGGAGATGATGATGATGATGATGATGATGATGATGATGATGATGATGATGATGGACATGAGGACGATGAAGGTTATGAGTCCGAGGATCATTTTGATCAGTGACCACCCTTAGAGGTGGTAAGTAATGTCTTTGCTCCCATTTCAAAATCCAAAGCAAGTATTCCCTTAATCCAAATTTCTCTTTAGTTTTGCATTCTTCATTTTTGCATGCATTTAGAGTAGTTAGTTAGTTTAGATAGCTCGTTTTAGTTTCATTTCTATCATTTCATATCATTAGTATAGTAGCATTTAGTTGCATTCATCTATATGCATTAGATTTCCTTTTTGTAACATATTGTCACATGTAGTTTGCATCCATATAGTATAGTGCATATAGGATTGCATCTTAGTTTAGTTTTTTGTTTTTAATTTCCTTTGTTTATTTTTGCTTTTATTGCTTTCAAAAATCAAAAATCCAAAAAAAATTGAAAAACCAAAAAACTTCAAAAACATGTTCTTTACTTTCCGGTTTTCCTCCTCACATTATGTACATAGATAAGTGTGGGGAGGAAAAACCGTTTATTTCAAAAAAAACACAAAACAAGTTTTTCCTTTTCTTAAAAATCTCAAAAAAGGCCAAAAACATGTTTGTTTTCGTTCTTTTTCTTCATTTCCCCCTTGCACGTTGTTCCATTGAGGACAATGTAATTATTAAGTGTGGGGAGGGAAAATATCCACCTTGTGAATATTTCTTTGTTTTTGTAAATATGAAAAAACTTCAAAAATGCCTAAAAATCGAAAAATTTCAAAAATTTCAAAAAAAAAAAAACATGTTTTTCCTTTCCTTTGATTTTGTTCTTTGCTTGCATTGTATATATATATGTTTGTTAGACTAACAAGTGGCAGATGCAACAACAATCCGAGGGATTAGGAGAATGAAGATGTTTGGTATACTCTTTCCTACTTCTTTCTCTCCTTCCCTATTTCTTTTTATGTTGATAGCATGAAGGAGAATGTGATTTTTGTGCCTTGGATGTTCCTTTGGGGAACTTGTAGTTGTTGTGGATGATGTGCTGCTAGATTAGTCATTTTGTTGTTGCATGTTTGTTATGCTTGTTGATAGTTTAGTGTAGTTTCACATGCTTTACTTTTTTCATAGTTTTGTAAATATGTGTTAGTCGGTTTTTCTCTTTTGCATTTGTTTGTAAATATGCATAAGAGGTTGAATAGTGGAGGATATATGCCGCCAATGATGATATTTGTCTTGCCTGTGTCTTACCCCTCCTAATAGCTTGCACCATTTGATGTCACCTTGTTAGGGTTCTTGCTTGCAAGGACCCGGAAGTCTAGGCTTAATGACCAAGTTTCGACCACCATGTGAGACCGTGTTAGACCTTGACTCGACCTAGGACCGACATTAGCTACTCAAATGTGAAGATAGAGCCTCCTTTATGGTCGGCCCATCAAACCGACCCAGATTAGGATTGTGAGTAGTCCTCCTTACGTGGTATGTTATGTCTAGACACATAAGTATGGCGCTCGTTCCTTAATTCCGTGTTTATGTTCATGTGCATGTGAGACAACTCTTGTTCAAAATAAATCAACTTCACTTTTGCCAAATTAGCCTTGTTTTGACCCTTGCATCTTATCCCCTCGTTTTGATTAACCACTTTGAGCCTTAGCTTTTTCATTTGGCCTTAACCACTAAATGAACTACATCCCAAAAAACACCCTTCCTTGATCAAGAATGGTTGCTTTTGTGGTACCTTGTTGGTGGTAGATGTTAGGTTCTTATACCTATTTAGTCATACTAATATTAATTATCTCATATAATTAGTAGATCTTATGCATGCTTAACAATATATATGTCGAGATATATGAAGAAAACAAGCTCCCTTACATTGATAATCTCGGCTAATATAGGGCACAAGTGAAGTCACCTTCTTCACTTGTTCTTGAGCTTATCACACGGATGATCCTCCTTGAACCTTCAAAGAGATGATGGCCTCCAAAAGATGAACACCAAGACACACTACTCTCAACTATTTGTATGTTATTATACTAGAATCAACACACAAAATCACTAGATAGTGTAAGGAGGCACAGGGTTTTAGGGTTAGAAAATATGAGTTAATTTTCTTTCTTTTGTTCTCTCTAAACAACCAAAACCCTGAGTGTAATATGAATGAATGAGATAGTGTGAATAATGAAAGAACAAAACCTTCTTTTGCTCTCTCATTTGGTTCGGCCGTGAGCCATGGGTAGAGTGCCCAATGGTTGGCACCTCTACATCATCCAATGTTTCCCATGGTTGCCTTCACATTTAATCTCTTGTCTATCTAATGTTCCTATAATAAAATGTGTATGTTTGTTTGTGTGTGTGAGATCACACGGTCCATGTCACACAATGGACCCATACGAACATTAGTTAGAATAACATAATTTACGTAGTTTGTAGTTTAACATTTAAACTCTTTACCGTAAATTATAAGTAGTTATAAGTATTTAACTAATTACTTATAATATATTTAGTTACTACAACAATTGTAGCTTTAAATAATTCATTCAACAAACTTTACGTTTCATAAACATATAAATGATAGTGATGACATTTCAATCACTAAAACAATTTATAATCTGATTATAAATTATCTCCTTATTTTATTCATAATCTAGAAATGAACTAACTCGTATCATATACAGTTATTTCATTTATTATTGAGAGAGTTGTCCTAAAGGTGTGACCTAAAGGGATCAACTGGTCACCACCGTCATTACGACAGTAATGTCAAACTCTAGCAAGCCAATCATTACCGATTAATGTTGACCAGTTGACTTATGATAAAGAATCATCCCATGAATATTCTTTTATAGAGATTTGTCAATTTAATTTATAATTGACGTGATCACATTATTGCTGAGGACACTTACTCCAACAATCTCCCACTTGTCCTCACAAGTGTGGATCACCGATTCTCTTGTTCTATTACATCATCTCCCACTCAATGCAAGGTGTCTTACAGGTCGTACTTGCACGTGATCAAATCAATAGTGGTTTTTCTCGATATGGAGTGTAACTCATAGACCGGAATTATCTACCATAGATAGTCTCCGAGCGTGGCCACGCATTTCCAGTTCACTACTCCTCGAGTGGCCTTGAGATTTAAGATAACCCTGACAAGGGGCAGAACAATTCCTTTCCAACTGTCCTCCTTGGTCAACATCATCCATTGTGACCCAAAATATATCCATTTGACCCCTTTTACGGAAGATCGTAGAATATAAATTAAAGTCATTCTGAATAATGTTACCTCTAGAGCAACCAGTCTTTAGTCAAAGAATCGACTCATAAGAATATATATAGCAGCTCTTGCCACGACCAGGCTCTATTGAATTCTAAAGAACTCTATAAGCGGTCACTGCCCGACACAAGTGTACCTTACAGTTTGTCTATATGATCGACTAGTCATCCCTTATGACTCTATGGTGTCAGAACTCACCATCAATCGCGTCATAATCTAGTCACTTCGAGACGTCACCTCATATAAGTGACTAGGGGCAATACTAAGTTAATCCAGTTCACTTCTACAGGGTTCAGCAATTGTCTTATAATCCTGTTTGGATTTAACAAAGTATATATAAATAAACAAGTTATATAAAACTTTAAATGATGAACGAGATTATCTTATATGAACGTAAAAACAACATTTTTCATTTCATATCGTATAATCGGTTACACATTGGGTAAACTCTTAAGACCCATAGAACGTGCATGAGAATCATGCTTAGCTTGCGACAAGGGTTTGGTTAAAGGATCAGCCACATTATCGTCTGTCCCAACCTTACATATCTCTATTTCCTTCCTATCAATGAAATCCCGAATTACATGATATTTTCTTGGTACATGTCTAGATTTATTACTAGACTTCGGCTCCTTAGCCTGAAAGACAGCACCACTGTTATCACAGTACAGGGTGATTGGATCTTCAGCATTTGGAACTACCCTTAGTCCCTCCATAAATTGCCTTATCCATACTGCCTCCTTAGCAGCTTCTGATGCTGCAATGTACTCTGCTTCCGTTGTAGAATCCGCAACGACTGGTTCTTTGAAGCTCTTCCAACTAATGGCACCACTATTCAAGATAAAGACAAATCCAGCCTGGGATTTAAAATCGTCTTTATCTGTTTGGAAGCTTGCATCTGTGTAACCCTTTACACACAACTCTTCTTCCCCTCCAAACACTAAGTATGAATCCTTAGTTCTTCTTAAGTACTTAAGGATGTTCTTGACTGCAATCCAGTGACTTTCACCTGGATTTGCTTGATATCTACTAGTCATGCTCAAAGCATACGAGACATCAGGACGAGTGCATATCATGGCGTACATGATAGATCCCACGGCGGAAGCATAAGGGATCATTTTCATGCGTTCAACATCCTTGGGCTCTGTGGGTGATTGAGACTTTCTCAATATAATGCCACTTCACATGGGGATAAACCCTCTCTTGGAATTTCCCATGCTGAACCGTCGAAGAATCTTATCGATATAAGGTTCTTGACTTAGTGCCAATATCCTCTTGGATCTATCTCTATAGATCCGGATACCTAATATGCATTGTGCATTTCCTAGATCTTTCATCTGAAAATGGTTACCTAACCATCCTTTCACTGATGAAAGCATTGGAACATCATTTCCAATGAGTAGTATGTCATCCACATACAAGATTAGGAATACAACATTGCTCCCACTGAATTTCATATATAGACAAGGTTCCTCGACACTTCGAGTGAAACCATTTTCTTTTATGACTTCATTGAAGCGATGATTCCAACTCCTTGATGCTTGATTAAGACCATAGATGGATCTCTTAAGCTTGCATACCTTGTTAGGATTTTTAGGATCTTCAAAACCCTCAGGTTGTATCATATACACATCCTCCTTTAAATGCCCATTTAAGAAGGCGGTTTTGACGTCCATTTGCCACACTTCATAGTCATGAAATGCGTCAATCGCTAACATTATCCTAATGGATCTTAGCATGGCTACCGGAGCAAAGGTTTCATCATAATGAAGACCGTGAACTTGGGAAAATCCCTTAGCTACTAGCCTAGCTTTATAGATATCATCATGTCCTTCTATGCCATTCTTCACCTTGAAAATCCACTTGCATTGGAGAGGTCTTATCTCCTTAGTCAAGTCTACCAAGTCCCATACTTGGTTTTGATGCATAGAATCCATCTCGGATACCATGGCCTCTTGCCATTTGGCGGAGTCGGGACTAGAGATTGCAGCTTTGTAAGTGGTAGGCTCATCACTTTCCAAAAGTAATACGTCTAGGCTACCATCTTTCTCAATTAGTCCAACATACCTATCAGGTTGATGTGGGACCCTACTCGACCTCCTGGGTGGAATAGGTACCGAAGTGGATGAAGAAGGAACATCTTCATCTGTCTCAGCTTCAGTTTGTGGCTCTTGAACTTGTCGAACTTCATTAAGTTCAAAATTTCTCCCACTCTGTCTCTTAGAAATAAACTCCTTTTCTAAGAATACAGCCTCAGAAGATACAAACACTTTGTTTTCATGAGGTTTGTAGAAGTGGTAGCCACGTGAGGTGGTTGGATAACCAACAAATATGCATTTTTCGGATTTTGGTGCGAGTTTGTCATCGTTCTTAGACTTGACATAAGCATCGCATCCCCATATCTTCATATAGGATAAGTTAGGAACCTTTCCTTTCCACATCTCATATGGAGTCTTATCGGTCGCTTTCGTTGGACTATTGTTCAACGATTTGATGGCTGTGAGGATCGCAAATCCCCAAAATGAATTAGGTAAATCATTTTGGCTCATCATTGATCGGACCATATCCAATAAGGTTCGATTCCTCCTTTCTGCCACACCATTAAGTTGTGGTGTTCCTGGAGGTGAAAGTTGTGACACAATGCCACACTCCTTTAGATGTGAATCAAATTCATTACTAAGATATTCTCCACCACGATCGGATCGTAATGTTTTAATCTTCCTGTCGAGTTGGTTCTCTACTTCATTCTGAAATTCTTTAAATTTCGTAAAAGCTTCACTCTTATGCTTCATTAAGTAGATATACCCATACCTACTTAAATCATCAGTGAAGGTGATGAAATAGTCATAATTGCCTCTAGCGGTGATAGATAGTGGTCCACATACATCCGTATGTATTAGTCCCAATAGTTCACTGGCTCGTGTCCCTTTACCACTAAAGGGGTTACGAGTCATCTTTCCTAGAAGGCAAGCTTCGCATGTACCATAAGATTCATATTCGAATGGTTTAATTATGTTGGTCTTTACCAATCTTTTAATGTGATTCTCATTTATGTGACCAAGTCGACAATGCCAAACATATGATTCATTTGGATCACTTGTTTTAATCCTTTTGTTATTAACGTTGTAGACATTTTTAGACGAGTCGAAAGTTTCCAAAACATAGATTCCATTAATTGAATTGGCACGGCCAACTACCATGTCATTCTTAGAAATTACACAACAATTGTCTTTAATGGAAAAATTATATCCCTCAATGTCTAACATTGCAACAGAAATAATGTTTTTGGAAAGAGACGGTACAAAATAACAATTATTAAGTTTTAGCTCGTATCCACTCGTCAAGGCAAGAGTGCAAGTTCCTTTAGAAGTGGCCGCTACCCGAGCTCCATTTCCAAGTCGGAGATCCATATCACCCTTGTCCACCTTCTCCACTTCTCTTAAACCCTGCAAACGATTACAAAGGTGAGAACCACATCCGGTATCCAATACCCATAATGTGTTGGATATAAAATTAATGTCAATAACAAAAATTTCAGATTTGGAATTACCTAACGGAATCACAAGACCTTCTTGGATATGACGTAAGTACTTGGGGCAATTCCTCCTCCAATGGCCCATGACACTACAATAGTGACATCGCCCTTTTTCTAACTTTCTCTTCTTCTTCTTATTCTTTGCAAGACTTTTCTTGCTAGAACTCCCACTAGCTTCATCATAAGCTCTTTCCTTCAAGTATAAGGCGTCCAATTCTTCATTTAGCTCATCTATATAAGCCGTGTCAAGAAATGGACCTTCGGGAGGTGGGAGAGAAGAAATGAAGTTAATACTGCCATCCGGACCCGTTCCGAAATGAACTTCTCTAGTAGTATCAATGTTGTTTTGGTTGCAAATATCGTCGAAAACATTATGACAAGAATCAATAGTGATAGGGTTGAATGAATCCATTGCGATAAAATAACTACAAAAACGGAAACGAAGGAAAAATTAATGTTCATCATTTGAATACTTGTTAAACATTTTAAACAAGTTAAGAATTTATTTAACGATCTCTTACACAATTAAGTAAACTATCCCGAGACCCAAACCCATACTAATGCGGGCACGGTGTAGCCGATTCAACCCGTATATATAGGTATAATTTGGTGGATTAACCCTTTAATCGGTTCTACTCTTAGAACTCTCGGTCGACAATTTTCTTAAAATTATCTTTAGCCCGAACTTATTGCAACTACGGTTACGAACACTTTCGTTGAGATCAACCAAATTTCAAGGTGTAATCCTCATTACCCCACTTACCCAACGTGACAATTTTAGTACCCCGGTTTAGCCGAGCCTACATGTTTGTGAAGAAGGGATTCATGGGTCCATACTCTTTGGTAAGGCTAAGTCTCAATATTTTAATCGTAAGAGATCTTATCAATTATTATCTATCTCCTTTTAAGTGAACTAATTAGGTGAATTATCGATAATAAAATGATACGTTGAAGACCCGATACTCGATATGCATGACATGTTAATGGCGATTTGGCTATGCATGCAACATATTAAAACAAAATAAAGCAAACGATAAATTCCTAGTATGGCCTTATCCTAGAAAAGAAATAACAAGAGTACAAATTCGGAAACCAACTCCTTTGGTCCCTTGAACTTGACGAGGCACGCAAATCGAGGCAAACACCGTCTTGATCGGAACTCCTTTCCGAATGGCACCGTCTTCAAGGTTCTCCGGAAATTACAAGAATTACAACTTTTCTAGTCTACTTTATACATTATAAAATAGAAATAAATTACAATTGGGTGATACGAGATCACAAAATTACAACCGAATCGGTAACCCCTTACATTACGGGAAATACCGATTTAAAAACTAAGGCCATACTAGAATAATTACAAAATTCAAAATAATGCAATATAATATGACATTCATAAGAAAAACACAGCAATATATATATGTTATGAATATGTTCATTTTAATGCCAAATCGCCCCAATAACTTATTATGTCGAAATTAACCCGGTTTCACGAGATTTTAGCATTTTTTACTCTTTTAAAATGCATAAATTAAAACATAAACAACATATGTTCTAAATAATATCCTAACACATTTTAGGATTCAAAATTAGTCATAAATAATTTTGATAATAATTAACACTTTAATTATATTAATATTGTTCATAATGCCTTTAAATTATGCATAACATTTACGAATTAAATCCAAACAAATATAAAATTTCAAAATTTTGGATTTTTATTTTCACTAACATTCTGAAAATATTACTTTAATATTTATAATGTAAAAATTTTGGTCATTTTATTCGAAATTTAACTCGAAATATCATATATTAATGGCCAAAATTACCTCTTAATACGGTTTTAACAATAAAATCGTAAAACATGCTATACAAAATCATATTGTACCAAATCTTACATACATTAAGTAAAATAAGCATGTAAGGTCGTGTGAAAATTACAAGGCTAGAAACATTTTCTTTCTATTTTAATCATTTAACTCGATTTTGTCATAAAAATACATATTAAACGATTAAAATCTATACTATGAACTATATATTAAATCTCATAAATTATCAATATAACGTAAAAACGTTTTAGGACCAGATTTAATTTACATGCCAAAATGTCGAGTGATATACATATGAGTCTATAAATATTAGTTTTGTTTTAAGTCTCAAAAACTCGGAAAAACCATAAACCGATTAAGCATGCAACAACAAAGCTCTGATACCAATTGTTAGGTTCTTATACCTATTTAGTTATACTAATATTAATTATCTCATATAATTAGTAGATCTTATGCATGCTTAACAATATATATGTCGAGATATATGAAGAAAACAAGCTCCCTTACATTGATAATCTCGGCTAATATAGGGCACAAGTGAAGTCACCTTCTTCACTTGTTCTTGAGCTTATCACACGGATGATCCTCCTTGAACCTTCAAAGAGATGATGGCCTCCAAAAGATGAACACCAAGACACACTACTCTCAACTATTTGTATGTTATTATACTAGAATCAACACACAAAATCACTAGATAGTGTAAGGAGGCACAGGGTTTTAGGGTTAGAAAATATGAGTTAATTTTCTTTCTTTTGTTCTCTCTAAACAACCAAAACCCTGAGTGTAATATGAATGAATGAGATAGTGTGAATAATGAAAGAACAAAACCTTCTTTTGCTCTCTCATTTGGTTCGGCCGTGAGCCATGGGTAGAGTGCCCAATGGTTGGCACCTCTACATCATCCAATGTTTCCCATGGTTGCCTTCACATTTAATCTCTTGTCTATCTAATGTTCCTATAATAAAATGTGTATGTTTGTTTGTGTGTGTGAGATCACACGGTCCATGTCACACAATGGACCCATACGAACATTAGTTAGAATAACATAATTTACGTAGTTTGTAGTTTAACATTTAAACTCTTTACCGTAAATTATAAGTAGTTATAAGTATTTAACTAATTACTTATAATATATTTAGTTACTACAACAATTGTAGCTTTAAATAATTCATTCAACAAACTTTACGTTTCATAAACATATAAATGATAGTGATGACATTTCAATCACTAAAACAATTTATAATCTGACTATAAATTATCTCCTTATTTTATTCATAATCTAGAAATGAACTAACTCGTATCATATACAGTTATTTCATTTATTATTGAGAGAGTTGTCCTAAAGGTGTGACCTAAAGGGATCAACTGGTCACCACCGTCATTACGACAGTAATGTCAAACTCTAGCAAGCCAATCATTACCGATTAATGTTGACCAGTTGACTTATGATAAAGAATCATCCCATGAATATTCTTTTATAGAGATTTGTCAATTTAATTTATAATTGACGTGATCACATTATTGTTGAGGACACTTACTCCAACAGTAGAGTCGGGGTTTGGATGCCGGTTGGTGGCTTCTTCCGTTGTGGTCTTACTTGTTCTTTTCTTGGTAAATGAAGTTTGAGAAAAAGAAAGAAAAAAAAAAGAAAAAAAAATGAAAAAGAAAGAAAATAGAAAGTCAAAGAAAAAGATTGAAAAAGTTTTGAAAAAGTTTTGAAAAATCAAAAAAAAAAAAAGAAGTGTATATATGTGTTTTGAAATAGAAAAAGGCTAGCAACAACTCCCTTCTATCAAGGGGAGATAAAAAAAGCCGTTGCTATAATAATGTGGTCTTTTGATGTTTTTCCATGCGTGCCGGGGTTACACTATTTTTTCATTTGATTTAGATCTTAAGTCTTTTGTTAGGGTGTAGACGTTGTTCGGTGTGTTAAATAATGACCACTTTGTTAAAGGTTGTGATGGGTTTGTTTTTTCAAAGTAAGTTGGGGTTTATGCAATTTTTGCTTGGTTTTGTCAAAACCAAAGTTAGGGCATAGACGTTGCTTAGTTGTTGCAATAAGGAGTTGTGTTGATTATGGCAATCATTCTTGTTTTTGAGCCTCAAATCCTAGAACGGTGCTTGCACCAAACCATTTTCACCCAACCCAAGCCCCGTTACATCCTTGTTGTTCTCATCATGTGCATTTACATTTTCTCATGGACTTTTGGATGGAGTACCATTCTAGATTACGGGCATGCTTCGCAAGTTGAGGTAGGTGAGTGATTTTGGTTACTTCTTGTCACAAAAATCATCCCCCTTTCTTTCCTTGTGTGTTGAGTGTCACCCGTGAGAGTCGGTGCTTAGGGTTTTCTTATCGGTTAAGGGTCTAGCATGGAGTCGAATCATGTGTGCGTCGTGTCAATCTTGGAAGTATAGCTTAGTGCTTCCGTTTGCCCGCCTTGAATTAGTTTCTTGGTCTTTGGTGATGTCATTGTTGGTTGCTTGAGCTTGATTTAGAGGTTTGATACCACAGTTAGACTTTGAGTCGGCATCCTCCGCTATAGACCTCCCTTGTTTAGTTTTTCAAAACCCCGCTTGGATGAGGCAAGCGGTTGGCTTTTCTTTTTCCCGATGCATGTTGTTTGTTTATATGTGTTTTGTTTTGACTTGTTTGCATCAAAAATTTTATAGCAAGACAAAACTTGCCTTGAAATAGGGCGTTCTTCCTCATTAATGTCAAATTGTGAGTTGAAAGGCCTACGGGTGTCGCTAAACCCGATTCGGCTTCTAGTTAGCTTAGTTAGTTTGTTTCATGTTTCGAATAAGGGTTATATAACTTCTTGATCTCTTACTCGAGGACGAGTAAGGTTTAAGTGTGGGGAATTCTGATGAGCTATATTTTGGTCATAATTGTCACTGTCTTTTCTTCATTTTTGCTCCCGATTCGACCTCGTTTTGCGTGCCTTTGCTCGATTTTACGTCCATTGCCTCGACTATTCCTATTTGGTTTCCATTTTGTAGGTATTGTGGCGAGAGCGAAGAAACGGGAGCAAACGAGATGATTTTGGAGCAAATTGTGAAGATTTGTTGAGGTTTTTGGCCCCAGGCCCTCTCAGCCGGTCACAGAACGGCGGCCGGTCGGCCGGCTGAGAGGCTTGACTTGACTTTGGACAAAAAATGGCAAAATGTTAAAGGAATTCGTTGTTGGACTGCCAGCCGGTCCCCGACCAGCAGCCGGCCGGTCGGCTGGGAACCAAGCCTCTTCAAAATTGTTTCAAAACTTCAGACCCTTAAGAAAAGACTCCCAGCCGGTGGCCAACCGGTAGCCGGCCCACCGGCTGGCTGTACCTGTACATTGAAGAAAATGAAGGAAAAAATCAGAAGTGAAAAAACGGACCCTAAGCCGGTGCCAGGCCGGCAGCCGGCCTGCCGGCTGGTAGTCAAGTTCAAAGAAGGAAGATGTCAATTGTTTACATTTGACTCTTAGCCGGTCACATGACCGGCAGCCGGTTGACCGGCTGAGAGTCAATTCTCAGAATTTCGCACACTATATATACCCGCACTTAGTCTATTTTCATTGACGCAACTTTAAGATATTTTCACGCATTCCTAGGGTTTTGTATATGTTTCAATCAGATACTCTTAGCCTTAAAAACTCTCTTAAAAACCTTAATCCTTTCTTAGGTTTTCCTTTAATCTTGTAGTTCATTATAATCTTTCCTTGGTTATTTCCTAGTGGTTCTTCTTAGAATTTGTTCTAGGGCTTTTGGTTTTAATTGGGAGCATTTGAGAGGATCTTTCATTTGTAATCAAAGCTCATTCCTTTATTCAATTGTTTGGTATAATATTCTTCTTCTCTACTTATTTAATGCATTTACTTTAAGTTTCTTTTATTCAATTGTTTACCTTTGTTGATTCATTATGTTTAGCACTTGTTTATCATTCATCCATATGTTTTTCTTAGCCATGAGTGAGTAGACTTATACCTAGGGTTAGGGGGAACTTGGGTGTTGGTAGATGATAATATCATGCTAGTTTATAGATTAGTTGTTCTTGAGTAAAGGGTTTTCCTCTTATTGCATGCTAAGTGTTTGATGATTTGCTTCAACGAAAGTTGGGCTTTGATTTTAGCGTAACTTGCCTTTAGCGACGGTTGAGGGTTTGTCTTCGCATGTTTTAGGGTTGGTTGTGTATGTTTGTAGCGAAAGCTAGGATATTCCGACCTAGGTTTAGTCGACTCGAAAGAAGAGACTTACCGAGACCATTTGCTTGAAACCATCTAGTTGACTTTCTAGTATTTTTATCTACCCATCTTAGTGACCCCCGACACCCTAGTTTACCTTTAATCGAATTTACATCTTAGCTTTTTCATTTCCTCATTAGTTGTTAATCATTCCACAAAACTTATTACCCCGACTTCGACTTAAATTAGAACTGGACTAAGCGATTATCCCCACCATCTTCGTGTTCGACCCCGATCTTAATACTACTTATCTTCGGGTTTTATAAATCTTGTTTGGTACCGGTAGTGACGGCAAAAGCCGGTCATCACCCAACAACATAATTTTTGCCAAAATCCAATTTTTCACTTTTTTTCCTCTCTTTTATGCCAAGTGTCTTCTCTTTCGTCTTCCACCATTTTCATAAAAAATAGTGAAGAGACCATTGTAGATGGTCTAAGGTTTACCATTCCACTATCGGAAATATAACAATCACTCTTATAAGTTTAATATTCTGTGTAATCAAGCTCTTACCTTAATCCATAAGTTTTTCTTAATGTAAAATTAACCACATAGTTTATTTTTAAGAATAAAATTTATAAATCAAATATTTACTATTATTGAAAATCAAAATTATAGATTAGATTTTAATCCTAAAATTCTTGATTATTGAAAATCATATTCAATTTTTTTTTTTTATTTTATTTTGGTGAAAATTAACTCCATTTGTGAGTGTTTTCGGGCGTTCATTGTCTGTTCCAAGCCCAGAGAAAAAAGGAGGGTTCCGGTAGGTTGGTGGCAGCCGGAGTAAAAACTTCTCAGAAACGACGCGTTGTACTTCTTACACTCGGGTGTAGCGAAAAGTGTGTAAGGGGTTCTAGGTCGTCGTCCAGAAGTGATGTGTCACCTTTACACCTGGGGGTGGTGGTGTCAAATAAGCAAGGGTGCGCTACATCTTCTAGGCCCGGGGATAGTGAAAAATATGCAGGGGTTGTTAGGTCGTTACCCCAAAGTGGCGTGCCACTTCAAAGTATGGGTTTGATGTCAAATGGGTTTGGATCCAAGAAGCAAGTTCAAGAGCGGGTAATGAAATCATGGCACGACTCTAGCTAGGAACGGTAGTAGGTTACGTTTTGATACTTGGAATATTGGCTCGTTGATAGGTAGATTAGCCGAGGTAAGGGAGGTTATAAAAAAAGGAGGAGAGTTCATATAATGTGTCTACAAGAGATAAAGTGGGTTGGAGATAAAGCAAGGGTGGTGGCGCCTTGGGGTTGTAAGCTTTGGTACACGGGTAAGGATAAAAGTCGTAGTAGAGTGGGTATTGTCATTGATAAAGATTACATCGATGACTGATAGGTTACCGCACACCTAACAAAATTTCCCTAATCTTAGCTAACAAATGAACGTAGTAAAGTAATAGGGGTCGAACACAAGGAGACAAAAGTTGCAAAATGATTAGGTATGAGTAGTGAAGAATCTATTGATCCTGAAATACTCAAGAAGGGGGGGGGGGGTGAATTAAGTATCCAAGACTTTTTAGAACTTTTTCGATGCAAATAATTATGATTATTTAAAGTTTATTGAATTAAACTTTAACTAATAAATCACAAACAACAATAACACGTATAGAAAACGGTAAAAGGAGAGAGACACAATTTTTTGATGAAGTGGTTCACTTTCACAAGTCGAAACCTACGTCCACTATTCTCAATGAATAAAATTAGTACCTTTCTCCGGATTACAATTTTATCAATACTACTCGTACAACTAATCTTTAGTCGTAACTCGACTAAGTATCATTAAATACTTAACTAATCAAGTGTCGTTAAATACTTGATGTACTACGAGTATCGTTAAATACTCAGTTATCTTACGTTAATAAGAAAGAGCTTATGAATGTTCTTCTAATGTTCACAATTGAACGAGTAAGAATGGTTTCTAGCACTATTATCTTATAACAATATAGAGAATTAGAAGCACAAGAAAGAGCACATAATTTTTCAAAATAAGCAAAGTAGTTTTTCTGCAAAAATGGTTTTGCACAATTGTATGTGATAAGGCGCCAAAAATCTAATTAGTACCATGGCAGTGCTTCGTTATTTATAGCGAGTTAGGTGTCTTAGGTTTCTAAGAACCCTAGAGCCTTAATAATATTGGTCGATCTAGAATTCTAATTCTAGCCAAACATTCTCAATTAAATCTTGTAGAACTATGAAATATATTATATTAGAAAAGATATCACATATCCTTAACTAGATCTTATAATAATATTGTTTCCTAATTACCCTTTGTAACACCCCTTCTTTTATAAATGTTGAGTTGTGACTCAACTCGGCCGAGTCAGTCGAACTCGGCCGAGTAAGTGCAACACGGCCGAGTACGTGTTACTCGGCCGAGTGCGTCTTTTCGAAAGTTAGACCGCGGTTAATTATCTATATATATATATATATATATATATATATATATATTAATCTGAAGATTTTAACCTCATTCACCCTAATTCAGAATTAACAAAACCTCATTTACCTTCCTTTCTTTCACTCAAACACCTTCAAGGGTCCTTAGCAAGAATCTAGAAGTGCTGATCATCTAGCCTAGTCCGTAATTCCATCAAGAGGAGGATTCGTAGCGGAGTGTTGGTAGAACACTCGTAGAATCTATATTGATGTGATTGTTTGAGGTAGGGTTTCCCTACACAGTTCTGGTAGATTTTGATTATGACGATACCGTCGTATTATCTTATATCATTGTATTACTGTAATATTGATTGAGATAGGGAACATATGTGTGGGACCGTTGTGGGAAAAGGCTTTACCTCCTACGATCGATTTTCGTGGGACCCGCCACGGAGAGAATGTGCACATTAAGGATCTAGGTACCTCTTGCCGTGAGCAAGTGGGGGATTTATTTGAGGCTTGAGGCCGCCACCTGTATGGTTGTGAAAGTTGTAACAGTGCATATCAGTTGTGGTGTTTTATATTGGGGCATGGTATTGATTGTGTTGTTACCGTCTTATTTATCAGTTCTGACACTTGTGGTTTTTACTGTGACGATCCATGTAATGGTGAGTAGAGTCTCGGGTACGACGATATTGATGATTGCTAGCTTGTGGAGGAGCGATCGTCACATTATTCACTTGTCTTACAATTTTGTTTAGCTTCCGCGACTCTTTATTTAGTTGTAATGTCAGACTTTGTATTTCTTTAAACTCATTATAATAAAGGTTGTTTTGGTTGGTTTACTTTGATATTATACCTCTAGAAACTGAAATTGTAGCACTATCATAGTTTGATGGTCCTTATTAAAGGCCTTGAATTATGAGGGTGTTACAAATGGTATTAGAGCGACGATCTTGGCACTTAAAACCAATGAACCCAATGAACTTAGGATGTGTCTTAAGTAAAATGAACCCCAAGTATCAGTTTGTAAGGCTACTGTAAAGGTTTGGGAGACATCCCGGAACCGCGAAATTGCTTACAATCTTGTACTTGACCACTAAGGGTAGATTAGAATGTATATATGTGTGTGGCATCATGTGTGGTATTATTGAAAAAGATATAAGTTGTGAAAGATGGAAAAGTGTGCTATAGATTGTATGATTATATGCAAGAGTGCAACTGTGGCATAGACGTGCTGGTAGTTAAGGTGTTGTAGTGAGCATATTGGTTGTGTAATGCGTAGGATAAGTGAAGGGTGATTTCCCCTTTATGAAGCCTGACTGATATGTATGACTCGGCCGAGTAGGGTGGACTCAACCGAGTGGGAGTAACTCGACCAAGTAAGTAATACTCAACCGAGTGTTTGTTATTCGACCGACCTAATGTGATTCGGCCGAGTAGGTTTAACTCGACCGAGTGGGAGGTACTCAACCGAGTGTGTGTTACTCGGCCGAGTTGGGTGCACCAGATTTTGTTTTCTTTTTCTTTTCAGTCATAGGCTATATGCTTACGTTTATCCCTTTTCTTCTTAGAGTTGTGATGGCCCCTAGAAGAGCCAACACTCCGAACCTTCCACCAAACCCGACTCCGACCATGATTCAGGCCGCATCCATGTCAATCGAGGAGATTGCCCGATTGATTGAAACCAATGAAACTCTGAATATCGCTATCAGGAATTCAGAGAGAGCTCGAGCACCTCCCGTGAGTGCTCATGATATCAGTAACGCTATGACTCGTCATTGCCCTATTATGTTTGACGGTGCGGGGACACCGTGACTTCTAGAGGATTAGTTTAGGGAGATGGAGAGTGTGTTTGAGGGGATCAGATTGTCCTGATAACCTTAAAGTGTACCAGGATATGTTCTACCTGCGTAGTTTAGCCGGGGGATGGTGAGGGCATGAGAAAGAGAGGGCTCGTGACTATTTTGCGGAGATGGGGCAGTATTATGTGCCGTGGGAAGCCTTCAAGGCTGTTATGAGGCGTGAGTTTGTTCTTGAGCACGTCCGTAGTCAGTTGAGGGATGATTTTGACAGTTTTTGGATGATTGATGCGATGACTATTTCTGAGTACTACATCAAGTGTAACGACTTGGCTCGAAAGGTGGAGGAGATGGGTATGACCCCGCATGCGTTGGCCCTTCAATTCGGTTCGAGAAGGGGTTGACTCTCCGTATTAAGGAGAGATTACCTGTTGGTACGGTGTCTTACCTCAAGGAGGTCTATCAGAGGGCTGGGCATGCTGAGAGGTTGGCCAATCTGGTCAGGGACACCCGGGAGAAGAGTGGGGAGAAGAGGAAGTCGGAGAGTGAGAGTGTCGGAAATGGGTACAAGAAGGGGAACTTCGGTTAGTGTCGTTCATATTCTACAGGAGCGGGTGTTGGTGCTGGTGGTAAATGGGGTCGCAGTCTTAGTGACACCCCTGTGGCGAGGTGCTATAACTGTACTGTCGCTGGGCATAAGAGGCTAGAGTGTAGGAAGTTCGGGGGAGGCAGCTACCAGGGACCTTCTCAGAGTTTCAGAGTTATGGGAACAACAATCCTGCAAGTACGTGGGATAACCAGGGAAAGCCTAACTACAACCGTAAGGGAGGCTATCAGAGACCTAATGAGGGAGGTAGCCAGGTATCAACGGCTAAACATACCTCATCTACGATGACAGTTCAAGGAGAGGGTTAGAAGAGTAGTGGCAATTTATTTGCCATGGGGAAGCAGGCTGCAGCTAAGGATGCTCATGTGGTGATCGGTACTTTTCTTATTCATGGGAGTCCTAGCTTTGTTTTATTTTATTTTGGGGCAACCCATTCGTTTGTGTCTTTAAGCCGTGCTAGTAGTTTAGGGTTGGAGTCATTTGAGATAGCTAATGATGAGATATTTATACCTTTTGGGGAGTCAGTGGTATGTCAGAGAGTGCATAGGGGGAGTGTCTTTTGTGATAGGCCAGGTTGACTTTCCTATCGATTTATTTGAGTTTCTGTTCGATGGCTTTGAGATAATAGTGGGGATGGATTAGCTAGGTCGATATAAAGTTACCATTGATTGCCACCAAAAAAACGTGACATTGAGGGGATCTTAAGGGGTCAAAGTGTCATATAAGGGCTTTGTTGTTAGACCCAAGGTCATATCAGTCTTGACTTTGAAGTCTTATTTGAGGAAGGGGTGTCCTTTGATTCTCTGTCATGTGAGGGATACCCGAGTTGAGGAGGTGACTGCTGAGAGTATTCCAATTGTGGAGGAGTTCGGCGATGTGTTTCCAGAGGAGATTTCTAGGTTACCACCCAAGAGGGTCATCGATTTCAGTGTTGAGTTGAAGTCGGGAACGAGATCTATTTCAAAGGCCCCTTACCGGATGGGTCCGAGAGAGTTAGAAGAGCTGAAGAAGCAACTCAATGACCTGTTAGACAAGGGGAACATCCGACCTAGTGTATCACCTTAGGGAGCACCAGCGCTGTTTGTAAAGAAGAAGGATGGGAGTATGAGACTGTGTATAGACTATCGTGAGCTGAACCATGTGTCGGTGAAGAACCACTACCCTTTGCCGAGGTTAGATGATTTGTTTGACCATCTGACAGGGGCTTGGGTGTTCTCGAAGATTGATCTGAGGTCGGGATACCATCAGTTTAGGATCAGGGATGGTGACATACCTAAGACTGCCTTCGGGTCTAGATATGGTCATTATGAGTATGTGGTAATGTCGTTCGGGTTGACTAATGCACCTGTTGTGTTCATGGATCTAATGAAACGTGTGTTTAGTCCCTACTTGGATAAGTTCGTGGTTGTTTTCTTTGACGACATCTTGGTCTACTCTAAGACCAAGGAGGAACATGAAGAGCATTTGAGGATTGTTTTGCAGACTTTACGGGACAACAAGCTTTATGCTAAGTTGTCTAAGTGTGAGTTCTGGTTGGAGAAGATACCTTTCTTAGGGCATGTGATCTCGAAAGAGAGCGTGGCGGCAGATCCTAGTAAGATAGAGGAGGTGTCAAACTGGGAGGCTCCCAAGCATATGGTTGAGGTACGCAGTTTTTTGGGTTTGGCAGGATATTATAGACAGTTTGTGAAAGACTTCTACAAGATTGCTAGACCAATGACTGCGCTCATGAGGAAGGATACTAGATTTCGCTGGGATAGGGAGTGTGAGAAAGTGTTCCAAATCCTCAAGGAACGTCTAACTATAGTTCCTGTCCTAGCCTTGCCAAAATGGATAGACAACTTTGAGGTGTATACCAATGCTTCGAAAAATAGGTTGGGATGTGTGCTGATGCAGAACGGGAAGGTGACTGCTTATGCGTCGAGACAGCTTAAACAGTATGAGGAGAACTACCCTACTCACGACTTAGAGTTGGGTGGTGTAGTCTTTGCACTAAAGATTTGGAGGCGTTACTTGTATAGAGCGACTTTCGTCTTTCAAGGTGTTCTCAGACCATAAGAGTCTAAAGTACATCTTCACCCAGATGGAGCTTAATATGAGGCAGAGGAGGTGGATGGAGCTGATCAGGGATTATGATATAGAGATAGTGTACCATGAGGGGAAGGCGAACGTAGCTGTCGATGCCCTGAGTAGGAAGAGTGTGCATTCCTTGTGCACAGCTATGTCCTTGATGAGACTGAGAGAGAAGGTGGACAAGATGGGTATTGATGTGATCCGAAAGGGTGATGTGCGAGGCGACTTGACAGTGGAACCAAAGCTATATGGCGAGATCAGGGAGAACTAATTGTTAGACCCTAAGTTCTTAGAGTGGAGAGCGAAGCTGGAGTCAGGGGGAACGTCAAGGTTTTCTCTTAGTAATGATGGGTGTTTTTGGTTCGACGGTAGATGATATGTTCCGGATAATGCTGAGTTCAGGAAGAAGATTCCGACGGAGGCTCATTGTGTACCTTATTCAATGCATCCTGGTGGGGATAAACTGTATAGGGATTTGAGATAGACTTTCCGGTGGCCAGGTATGAAGAGGGATGTTGCATAGTTCGTGGCTCAGTGTTTAACTTGTCAGCGAGTAAAGGGGGAACAACATCGACCACAGGGTAAGATTCATCCATTAGAGCTACCAGAGTGGAAGTAGGAGTCGATCTCGATGGATTTCATTATGGGGTTACCTCGATCTCATGGGGGTAGCAACATGATCTGGGTAATTGTGGACAGATTGACTAGGTCAACTCATTTTGTCCCCATAAAGGATACTTGGAGCAGGGTGGAGTTAGCTTTAGCCTATAGGAAGAACATGGTCAGATTGCACGGGATTCCTAGGGATATCGTGTCGGATCGGGATTCTCGCTTCATTTCAAGGTTTTGGCAAGAATTGTAGGAGATGAAGGGTACTACCCTGAAGATGAGTACAACTTTTCATCTAGCTACTGATGGTCATACGGAGACGACCATCAAGACTGTGGAGGATATACTAAGAGCTTGTGTGATGGAGTTTGGAGGTAGTTGGGAGAAAGGCTGGATCTGATTGAGTTTTCCTACAACAATAGTTACCATGCGAGTATCGGGATGGCACCATTTGAGGCCTTGTATGGGAGGATATATAGGAGTCCATTTTTTGGGATGATAGCTCGGAGGCTATAGTGTTGGGTCCTTTGTAAAACAATTACACGGGCTTATATTGTCTTATGTTGGCATTTTTGTAATTCACATAGAATATTGTCTTCTATTTGAATTTTCTTAAATCTTCCTAAGTTAGTGTTTACACACGGTCCGCTCTATGTGGCCATTTCGAGAGTCACATGCAAAAAGGGACTAAAGATTCTTATTTGCGATGATGAAGAACGCGCGTCCAATTTCGAGAAGTTATAGTACAATTGTAATTATGATTGTACACCATTACTGCTCATTGTGCTGTTTTTCTTCTTTTTAAATTTTTATACTTGTTATGCTATAATATATGACTAAAAGTAATTGTGTTTTTTGTTACCCTATTTTAAAAACCATCTCCATATATTGAACCACAGTACCACACTAACTAGGTAAAATATGATCTTATTTAAAAAATAAGTTATATTAACGACATTTTTTTTACAATATTTAGAGTGCAAGCCCGTGCAATTTGCACGGGCATAAGACTAGTATCAAATTAAATTCATGATTATGCAATTTACTCACAGCTCTTGTATCAGCTGCAACATTCAGATATGACAAACGTGAGCATGAAGAAGATGATAATTTCAATAGCAAGCGACTGTCCATTTGATCCAGCCGGAACGGTCCCGAAAAATGCATTAGGGGTAACCTCAAACATCATTGATAATGTGCAACTGGCCAGTATTGATCCCATCAACTGAGCCACCATGTATAATGGTACCTCTCAAAGTTTATCATGCATACCAAATAAATACAGTACATAATAAAGAAATCAAGTTGAAAAGTTTGAACTTGTGACCTCATTGTTTAAGATGACTTACAAATTACATGTTATTGAAGAACAAGATATTGAGCACTCAAACAGTAGGTGAACAAATGCAACTAACCATTAGAAATACAGCAGGAAGAAATTATTCTGAGTCGACAGTTCCGCGAAACCGAAATTGGTTGTGCACGACGATATTGCGGGTCGCTTTTTTGTGCAAATAGCGAAGCTAATTGATGCGTGCATATTATCTATACTTTCCAGCACCATTTGGCACGCATCTTTAGGCATTTACATATGATTTCTATCTTGTTTTGCCTCAAATTTGCTTCTTTGTGTTTCTATTGCTATTTTGTAGGAATCAGCAAAGAAGCGATGAAAACCAAGCTAAAACTCGTCCCAAGTGCTTTCAATTAGAAGATGGAAGTTAGAATAGGCCTTATAAGCATTGGGAAGCGCAAGTCGTCCAAGTAAAAGGCTACTTGAGGTGCGCAAATGAAGAATGGGAGCTAAGTAACCAAGGAAGAACTTCAACTTTCTGGTGCCTACTTTGGAGAGCCATATCTCGAGTTCTACAACAGATAATCAGGTGATTCTAATTGAAGATGAAATATTATCCTTTTATCTTTCCAACGCCACCAAGAACGCTAGATTTGAACGAGTAACGAAGAAATGGCAGCCGTTTGAATTCAATGCGCGAAGCAGGAATTACTCGCTGAGCAGTCCTCGATCGAGTCTGTAATCCATTCGATCGAGGGGTTTTGATCTGTAATCCATTCGATCGAGGGGTTTTGATCTGTAATCCATTCGATCGAGTCCTTAATCACTCGACCGAGTACTTTTGGTCCTTAATCTACTCGATCGAGTGGGTTTGAAGCTCGATCGAGTAAATCACTAATGAGCTTTGGTTTCCGTGCTTCCTTTTCTAGGTTATATTTTGACTTAACCTAATCTCTCTTATAAAAAGAGATGAGGTTAAGGTAAAAAGTATCTCACAGACCACTCTTAATCTCTCTTAGTTCTTCTCACTGTAAATTTCGGGATAACTTTTTCTTCCTCGTTCTTCCTCCTTTCTTGCTCGGAATTCTTATAACCTTTTCTTTACGTTTAATCTCTTTTTTTTCTTTTTTTTCTTGTTCATTTTTCTAGTTTAATTCATCTTTTTTATGTCTTTTGTTAATCGCATCTCAATGGTTAGTTTAGAATCTCAAGCCATGTGTAGCTAATTTCGTAATATGTATGTTAGGATGAGGGAATAGCGGTAATAATGTAATAAGATTCACATGTTTAGTCTATTTTGTGACGAGGTTTATTTATAAGCGATCTAATTATAAAACTAGTTGATTGAATGCATGCATGAGACCAGTTTATCTAGTAAAACTGCGCGTGGATCGAAAGATTGGTAGAGTAGTCTTGCTTAAGACAATCTATATAACCTATCTCGATCGAAAGATTGACAGGGGAGTCTAGGGTGATTTCAGACCGAAAGGACATTAATCGTTCCCACCTTATCATAGAATTGACTGACTTAGCACTTTTATATTACATGAATTACCGGGGTGACCTGAATCCTAGCATATTCCCTTTGATATCGTTTAGAATCGTGTTTTTAATCATCTCCTTTTATTCTTTGTTTTCTTTTTCTTGTTTAGTTAGTTTTACCAATCCAAAACCCCCTGTAACACCCCCATTTATTTAAGAGCCTTTAGCAAGACATTCTCAAATAAATAGAGCTGTTACCATCTCGGAATGACCGAGGTAGTGAATAACAAGTAAACAAACCAAAGTACTTTATATAAAAACTGATTAAATTTAAACTTTCGATATTACATCGATTACACAAAAATAAAATTACAACTGATAACATCTATCTATATGATCTAGTTCTAAGTAGGTCCAAGCCATGTCTCTATCTCCTTGCCCAAGCTCCTAGTCCACCTGTCTCTGACCTGTAGAGTCTACTCCCCATTCCGGATCATTGTAGGTGTACACGAATACACTGTCAACCTCGCGGTTGAGTAGGGTAACACAAAAGTAATTAATGCAACAAATATGATATGCAATGCCATGATATGCTCGAGCTCAATCACAATCTCAATCTCAAACCCGTAACTCCCAGCCATACCGAACCTCCCAGCCATACCGAACCTCCCGGCAGACTATAATCGGTCGTCACCGAACACCAGCTCAATAGCTGATAAGACACCAGGCCTGGTCTGCAGAACCACCCTGGGCTTTATATCAGAACAATATTTGATTCACATCTTTCTCAGTAACCAATGCATATGTCATGCTCATGAATGCAACAATACTCTTAATCAATCATACTATTAATAATGCAATGCTCATGCCACTAATAATAATCAACACTCATTCCAACCAATATCATTATCATATCAATCATACTCAGCATCCTTAACACACAATACCACATTCATTCATAACACAGCACAGAGTATAAGATCAGTGTATCCTACCTGGATAGCAATATAGTCCAATAGCAAGCCAGTAAGTAAACGGATTTATGCCACTTCAAAACTTCACCTAACAAATATAATATGCAAAATTACTAGCTGATATAATTACTGAAACAAGGTATAATCTATTAACTAATTAATTTAATTAACCAAATGGTACTTCAAGCATAACGAGATTATAAACATAACTAGTCGATTAACTAAATTCGTTAATTAATTAAATTACCGTCACAAAACCATAAAAGCAAATTAACTAATCTAACTAAAAAGCTAATAACAATAACAAAACATAAAGTAATCAAATATTATCAATAACCATCATATAACTATTATCAAGCTACTAATAAACTTTTAACAATAATACAAACAACTTAAAATAATTGTAATTCTAATACTAACAAGAATAACAAGAATAATGATAATAATACCATTAGTAAAAATAGCAATAACAATAATAATAATAATAATAATAATAATAATAATAATTATAATAATAATAATAATAAAACAACATGACAACCATAACACAATTGTCATGGTAATCATGATAACACAATCATTATGATAATAATACAATAATAATAATAAGATAATAACACGCAGAACCCATACAAACATATAGACTACGACATCAAAGCAAAACGCGAACAGACCCGACACCAACTTCGCGACACCACCGTCACTAGCTTGGTCCCTAACCACCGACTCCACTGGCCCCATTCTAAAGTTTGTACTACCCACTGTAACTTCCACCATTAAGCCACCACCAGAGGCCACCACGGCAACCACCGCGCCTATCCTAAACAGCCTGCCCACACACGTACTTACTCCGTTTCCAGCAACTCGAATGCATACCCCTTACTTCTCTCGTTGCTTTCTCTCTCCACCATGCCCTCCCACCGCCTCTGGCCACCACCGTTGTCACCACTGACCCACGGTGGTGCCAGGGTGGGTAACCTTCCGCTTTAGTCTCCCTTCTACCGCCATAAAAACCACCATCAAAACTCACATCTCAACTCGGTGTTCGGCAACCACCGATACACTTACTGTAGAAACCCGACTCCAGCCGCTACTGCCACCACCTTAACCACCACCTGAACCTACCCCCGACTTCTCTCAACTCCCACGACTACCCTAGTGGCAAACACCAACCCTCGACGCCCCTACAACCACCTGCAAACAGCCGCTAAAACTACCCGTCCTCCTCCTGCTCTGTTTTCCCTTGACTCTGTTCACATACACGACCCTTTTCTGGTGGTGCTCCGGCCACCACGCACCACCCCACAGCACCCAAAACAACCTAAAGACACCCTACTTCGACTACCCCTACTACTTGTACCAAAACGAAGCCATGATAACAACTCAATGGCAAATAAAGAAAGAACAGCGTGAAGATAAACAAGCTACTGTCGACCAAAAAAAAAACGACTTACGGGTGTTGGTTACGGTGGTTGACGAGCGATGATGATGACGACGATGTCTCTCGTTCTCCCTCAATCCCATGGCGACTGATATGAATTAGGGTTTTGAAATTGTACGAGATATGGGAGGCTATTGTCGATGGATTAGAAAATAGGGTTTGGGTTGTATATTGATATGTCGATGGATATGGGTATTGGCTGGGGTGAACGGAAAAAATGGGGTTTAGGCAAAATTAATAAATAGGAATTAGGTATAGTTGGGTACTAAATATAAAATAGGGAAAAATAATTAGTTAAAACATATTATTAAAGTTAAATAAATACGAGTAAAATGTCATTTTACGAAATAATCATCAAATATAAAATAATTATGAAATACAAAATAATCGTAGGAATACGATTTATAAAATAATAACATTTTACGTAAAATACTTTATAAACATTCATTTTGAAATACGAGTATAAAACACGGTTTGACTGTCGTTGACCGAGACTAAATTACGGGGTATTACAGTCTTCCCTCCTTAAAATGAACTTCGTCCCGAAGTTCGCCACCCGTAACGATAACAAAAACCTAACAAGTATAAGGCAAACACAAGTAGTACATATACATAAGCTCTAAAACGCGAAGTGTTACATTCTATCCCCCTTAAGAAACTTTGTCCCCAAAGTTTAACATACGACAGAAGTATATGACACTTAAAGAACCGCAACATTGACCAATACATAACAAATTAAAACAGCAGACTCCATGCATGGTCAATCTTAGTCAGGCAAACATAACATATCACTTAGCCAGATCGTAAACCATCTAGATTTTACAATCCTATCCTCCTTAAAACATGGTTACGTCCCCGTAACCCCATCATAAAATTCCAAATTCATTGCTCAAGAAGATTACCGAATCAACAGTCACAAATTATCTGATATGTTAAGCGTTCTATACTGGGCAATTAGCATTCAACTATTAAAGTCACAAAACATATTTGTCGGTTTCATGCTACGCAATAAAACAAAATCACGGTAACCAACATCTATACCCTTGGAAATTTTGACTCAAAATTGACACATTTATACCGAGGTAGACAATCAACTAACTCATAGTTCACACTTGCCAAATTAAAACATTTCATGCTCATACTCAAATTATGGAGGTAAAACTCTTGTTTATGCACATAAGAGAGAATGGCATCAAGCAAAATTCATCAACATGTAGCTACAGATTATGTCATGTTGCAAAATAATTACCATAACCATCAAACATCAGCCTTATCATGGATTATCACCTTGAAAACATTTTGAAACTTTCAAAACGATGAAGTTGTTATTACTGGCAATCTATAAACACGAATCACTGACGATTTTATAAGTTACAGAGCGAACATAAATCTAGCCTTCCCTCAATTCACATGTCAACCAAATTACTAATTCAATATATAGTAAACAAATTTAAACATACAATACGTTATTCACCTTGTGGCATAACAACAATGCCGGCATAAATAAAACTAACTTTATATAAAACTCACCAAAATAAGTAAGGTTATACTATCATATAATAAAGTTCATATCCATATCACATACCTACTGTCCATGCTACTATTGGCATGTCAGAATATTACATGGTTACATCACATAATCCATAGTTGATTAAACTTTTATATGAGACCTATATAACTCATAATTTCAACAATCAAACATCATGCAACAACTTTCAAAAACTATAATTAAATAACCGTTCAGTATTTGTGAGATATTATTGTTTTTAGAAAATATAATGAATTAGCTAATCATAGGAAAAAGAATTAAATGCAAAACTTAAGGGAATTATTTATAACAAATTTTACAACTCAGTTTGTCTGAACAGAAACTTTACAGCAATTAGTAGAAAATTGGGCAACTTGCAAAAATCACTATTAAATAACGACTCATTAAGATTTTACGTGGTTTATCATTTTGAAAACGTGAATAAATATTCTAAGCAGTGGAGTTGGAATTATGAATAAACAATAAACACGTTAACAATCTGACCACTGTTAACCAAATTATTTATTTCCTTCAAAATATGTCGTTTTAACATGAAATCAAAATTATTAGAAAGCTAACTCATAAGGTTATCATACATAAAATTTACACATTCATATAGAGGAACACATATTTAAACTGCAGCCCGTACAAATAGGTAACATTCTGGAAACTTATTCATCATTTCCAACTAAAATTGTCATCCAGGAAGCGGTAAGATTGTGAAACTGAAAAAAAAATATAATCAATTAAATAACTTAATAATTATATATGTATAAACAATGAATTAGTTTCTACCATCGCAGTAAACATAGTAGATTTAAGCACGTAAATATATCCTAGAAATCACGAAGGTGCTACTTACTATCACTTCATTACACATATCATTATATTGTATCTTTACCTAAGGGTTCAGGGATCATATAGCCGCATGCATATCACCAGACATAAATTAATATAACTTATAAATCTGATCATTCTCATTCGATACAAAAC
Organism: Silene conica; assembly: GCA_029255685.2. Lineage (NCBI taxonomy): Eukaryota > Viridiplantae > Streptophyta > Magnoliopsida > Caryophyllales > Caryophyllaceae > Silene > Silene conica. Next base: position 64,592,969 of record CM055315.2, read on the forward strand.
AATATATTACATAGTTGCGATAGTCATTTAGACCAGATCTCATATAGACATTTCAAAACACCAAAATCATATGATCATATCACTCCAAATTATTGTTCAATAAATATACAACCATTCTCTGAAAATTTCAGTTCAAGCGTTCAGATCAACCAGCATTTTAAGATCAGTCGTATTCGTCTAATGCACATCATCATACAAGTCAAGCTTATATTTCAAAAATCACATTCCAATTTTATTTTTTTTTTTTTTTTTTTTTTTTTTTTTTTTTTTTTTGGTTCTCAATACTTAAAAATCATACATCTCAATCAACACTCAATATAAATCTCATACAACAAAGATCTCCAGCCATATATGTAACATCCCGCATTTTCGTAAATTATATTTTAAAGGTTTTAATTTATTTTACGGAATAAAATAATATTTTAATAATAAATCGTAATGTTACTTTTAAACTTCCGTTAAGATCCGTCTTAAGAACCTTAAGTCCTTAAGACGAAATAACTTGGCTAAATCAAACCCGACTTGAATCCGTTTCACAAAAACAATAAACCCGACTCAAGTAAAAGTAAAAAGGACAACCTAAACCCTACATGAGACCCATCCATCGACATCTCCTCCTTCTCATTTCATTTCCACTGTAAACCCAAACACACCATTTTCATCTTTTCCTTCAAGCTCAAAATCAACATTTCGACCCCTTCCCGAACTCGTATCGAGGGGTTTTACAGTTGGTATCAGAGCGTTATCGCTCCCGACGCACTCATGTAACCCCCAACCTTAACTTGACCATATAATTGAATAATGAATGAGAGATGGGGTAGATTTAAGGACTTATATTGTAGTCTGTTTTGTGATTGCTCTTATTAGGCTCTAACGTGTTTGTTGATTGTCATTGACTTCACTTTTATATCTTTCGATCGACGAACCGTGGGCTTATCCATTTGGCGGTGGAGATCGGAGTTTCTACCGAAGATAGAAGATTCATGCTATTGTTTCAGAATGCTTCTGAACCTTGAAGATACTCCTCTTTCTTTGTGCACCACCTTCTTTGATAACTCCGAATGCACATCCTTCTTTTAGAATATTTGTCCATCTCACTTGAACAGATCTTCATATCTTTTCAGCTTAACCTCGTTGCTTGCTTTCTTAAGGTGCCCTCTAGGTAATCTTCCCTTTTAATGGATTTGGAGGAACTAGTCTTAGGATAACCGTAAGCTGTGTTATGAGAAATATTGTTATTTGAGGAATAACTTAAGAGGTATCAAGAGACATGTTTTGGTGATCAAAGGGTCGTCTATCCAATTGGGAGAGTGAAAGTGAGGGATAGGATACTTGCTTGAAAGTTGAATTGCATACTTAGTGTTCGGTGGAACCTAACCTTGAGAACCATGCTTAGATCGTGAAAATTGTGGATTGAAGAGTATTGTTTAAGGGTTAGATAAGATACTTGAGGATATAGAGTGACCTAGAAGAACAGATGGTAAAGTGAGTTAGTATCACTTGACTTAGGTGAGTGATTGAGTTGAGAAAGGTCCGTTGTTGAGGAATGCGAATCATTAGCTATAATGGTTGAGTACTTGAAGAGTTTTGACTTAAATCTAGGAGAAGTGAATCACTACTTGATCCTGGGTTGCTTAATGGATCTAGCGTTTATCCAATGAGGAACTTAAGAGAAATTTAAGGATGCACCACCGGTATGTAGATAGAATAGAGAAGTTTATTTGGGGATGAAAGTTCGGAAAACCTGATGGTTTAAGAATTGTTATCTGGTGGACATTAGGGTAAGTAAAGTAGATATAGCATATAGGGGTGATGACCCGAAAGTGTTGTTGAATTGTCATTTGAGGAACTAGTAGAGATGTGACATCTCAAACTTTTGGGAATATGTAGCTGCAATAGTGATATTGTCTAAAGGTTTGAAGATTTGGGCGTGTAAATCGTTCGAAGAATTGTTCGTGAGAACCGACTATTGGATGGCTTGATTTGAGAAGTAAGAAGTGAGAACCCGGTGAGAATAGTGAGAGACCCGCACCTTGGGAGATTTCCGTAATCATTTCTTTCATATCGCTTCTCTCCTTTCTTCTCCTTTTCTTCTTCTTCTTCTTCTGCTTTTGGCTTCAATTTTATTGGAGTCCATAGCCTAAAATTTCTTACCTTGTCATCTCGTTGTTCCTCGAGTCGTTTTCTTATGACTCTCTCGGAATCTGTATCGTGTTTGTCCCTGAGATTTGTATCTCATCTCTTCTTCCTTGAGCCTTGTTCCTTTTTATTTAGATTAGTGGCGAGATCGACCTGTTCTCGGGGTAGAGATACATGCCTTGAGGAATGCTTGGTTTTGCGTTGTCAGGATTTGGTTGAGAGAGTTGGTGAGAATAATGTTCGGGCGATGGTTGACAGTGTGCCGTCTTGAGAGTCCATGTTAGATGGATCGTGTGTAAGTGATCTTTGTAGATTTCTAAGCACCATTTGAGGATTGGAATAGAATGCTTGGAGTTATAGATGAATTTAGAGGAATGTGCCTTAGATCGTGATGATGTGGTCAAATGGATGAATGAGGTAAGTTAGTACTACTGGATCTTGAGGAATTGCTTAATCGCAGGAAGGATCACTTACTTGAGGAATGAGAGTTATTGGTAACTGTGTGAGAGTATTGAGACATTTACAGGTGGACTTATAAAGCTGACTGAATGTTGACCTTGAGTTACTTATGGAACCTCGGCAATTGCCTATTGATGTACTTACAGGTAACCGTTGATGTTTGAGGTAATTATAGAATATAAATTTGAAACTTATAAGTGTTCACAAATATCAATTTAGGAATCTCGGAATGTGAATGCCTAAGACTTATGGAAACTATAAGAGTGAAAGTTGTTACTTCTTTGTGACCTTCTTTGAGATGTATATTGTTGGTAAATGGTTGAAATCAGAGGATTTAGAAGTTGTTACTTTAGTAAGATCTTGTTTCGAATGTTAATGGTGATAATAAAATTTGGGAATTTAAGATATCGAACCTTGTGGAATAGGTTTGCTACGATCAAACTGTCAAAATTTAAGGTTATACGATAATGAGTACCATATCTTGGGTTTCGAGGTTCGTTGTTATGATATTAGAATCCCGGTCCAGAGTTTTGAAAGCCTTCTTGTTGAGGAATACCTTGTTCTGTGGATGAGATAATGGTAAGAGGGATCGTGAAGCCATTGAGAGTCCGGAGATCACTGGAATTGTTCTTCCGGGGATATATTAGGAATCGTTGTAACGATGCGTTGACTATGGATTGAGTGGTTAGTGACCCCATGTTTGGCAATAGTTACCGTCTTCCTTGACCTTTAACCTGGTTGTTCCGTTCCTTCGATCCTCCTTGTATGTTCTGTCAGCTGTGAAACTTGAAACTTTTGATCCTTCGTGTCGAAAGTAATCTCTATGTTTGTTTCTACGCTCCCAATGACCGTTTTGGAGTTGTTCACTTTGGAAAGCTTGCAGTTTTTTTTGAAAATCTTGTTTGTTTTCAAATTTGAAACTACTTCCTCTTTCGTTGATAGTAACCTTGGTCGTTGTTGCAATTTTACTCTTTTGAGGAATCGAAAATAAAAGTTTATTTTTGGGAAATTTGGTTTTAAAAGAACTGGTTTATTTGCAATATGATTGATCTCAGCGTCGATTTGTCATTTGAACTCGTTATTGGAGACGTCTGATAACCTGAACTATGCTTACCGACACCGGATTGATCTAAATTTTGAACTTTTATTGATCTAATTTTGGGACTTGTCAGATTTGGAATGTTGGACTCTTGAATACCTAACGAGAATCCCAATGTCAATTGACAAGACTTGTGCCTTAGACCCTATTTCTTTTTGAAACCTTTTCGAAAGTTAAAAGTTTTGGGTTGCCATAAACCGGGCAGTACGTTTTGATAACTAGAGTTGTTTTCGTACTTATTTCTGTCTTCAAGTTTCGAGGACGAAACTTTTTGAAAGATGGGGTGATTGTAACATCCCGCATTTTCGTAAATTATATTTTAAAGGTTTTAATTTATTTTACGGAATAAAATAATATTTTAATAATAAATCGTAATGTTACTTTTAAATTTCCGTTAAGATCCGTCTTAAGAACCTTAAGTCCTTAAGACGAAATAACTTGGCTAAATCAAACCCGACTTGAATCCGTTTCACAAAAACAATAAACCCGACTCAAGTAAAAGTAAAAAGGACAACCTAAACCCTACATGAGACCCATCCATCGACATCTCCTCCTTCTCATTTCATTTCCACTGTAAACCCAAACACACCATTTTCATCTTTTCCTTCAAGCTCAAAATCAACATTTCGACCCCTTCCCGAACTCGTATCGAGGGGTTTTACAATATATCACATCATACTTACCTCATTCCTTTTCTGCGGAAACGTTAGTACAATATATATATATTGGGTCCTGTCCTTTATTCTATACTACCCACGCTCTCCATCTCTCAAGGGTAACCAGGTTAGACTGAAAGGGCCAGTGGCTTGGTTTGAGGGGGCCCCTAACTCATCCCAATCCTGGGGCTCCTAACAGTTACTAACCTGGGGTTCATTTTATTAGACTCTTCCTACGTTAATTATTATTCATTTGGTTTAGGCCTGAGGATCGTTCGCTCTGATACCACTTTGTAACACCCCCATTTATTTAAGAGCCTTTAGCAAGACATTCTCAAATAAATAGAGCTGTTACCATCTCGGAATGACCGAGGTAGTGAATAACAAGTAAACAAACCAAAGTACTTTATATAAAAACTGATTAAATTTAAACTTTCGATATTACATCGATTACACAAAAATAAAAGTACAACTGATAACATCTATCTATGTGATCTAGTTCTAAGTAGGTCCAAGCCATGTCTCTATCTCCTTGCCCAAGCTCCTAGTCCACCTGTCTCTGACCTGTAGAGTCTACTCCCCATTCCGGATCATTGTAGGTGTACACGAATACACTGTCAACCTCGCGGTTGAGTAGGGTAACACAAAAGTAATTAATGCAACAAATATGATATGCAATGCCATGATATGCTCGAGCTCAATCACAATCTCAATCTCAATCTCAAACCCGTAACTCCCAGCCATACCGAACCTCCCGGCAGACTATAATCGGTCGTCACCGACACTACAACATTACATACCTTTTGTGGCATTTATCTAACAGCATAAAAAACAAATGCCACCTTAATTAGACTTATGGTGACATTTACTTTGACAAATAAAATAAGTGCCGCCTTAGCCTAATTTTTTCGTTGGCGCGTATATACTTTAGGTTTACCGCTATTTTCAACACTATTTTCTAATCACTCCTTCCTAAATATCAAAACCCCTAAATTACTTTACAATTCCTGAATATCAAAACCCTAACTCGATTTTTGGCTTTCATCTTCCAGGTTACATCTTCTCTTCTTCCTCCTTTTTAATCATTGATCATATGTCATCTATGTTTCTATTTGAATTGAATTATTTTCTTCTTTTTTGCCAATATCGAATTGTAATCGAACGCTTGTTTCAATTTTTTGCTACTTATTCGAACAAACTCAAATTTTATTGGCTAAATTTGGGTGATTAAGCATGTACGATGTGTTTTTGATTTATTATATTTGATAGAGTTTGGGAATTTGCTGGGTAATGAAATAATTAAGAAGTTTGTTTGGTAAAATTTGATGCAATTGATTTTGATCTCCAAAAATAATGTTGTATAATGGGTATGCACTCGGTAATTGTATATTATTAGATTCAGCTTTTTTTTGCGATACCCATAATTAACCTAAACCTCTGAGAATGCAGTTTGGGGAGATTACATTAGTGATAGACTGAGTAGTGAATATGTTTAGTACAGTAAACTTATTTCATTTATTGAGTAAACTTAAGAGCATGTTCCTGTCTTCTCATTTTAGTCTCCGAGTATCACTTATCTATCACTCTATCAGTATGGGTTTGTGCAAACTCCAAACTGACTACCAGTTAGTTCTTGTTGAAATTGAGTTATAAACTTGGAAAATGCATTCATTTTAAATTGGTATGGCCTATTTTAGAATCCAATCTATTTGCCCCTCTAGTTTCCTTGATTCCGTTAATTCTGAAATCGAATCTTAGAACTGTTATATTGCATGCTACTTATTGTTCTGTCGTTGAGGTATCTTACATGATGGAACTTCCAGCATCTTCGCCGCTAAACTGGGAATAACGGTTGTCTGTATCCGACCCCTTATCTGCAATTTTTAGGACCCGATTGAGATACTGAGTCTATGCTTTTATTAGCTTTCTCTATTTTTCACACTTAAGAACGCTATATGTTGATGATAACTTCAGAAATTTTGCTGTAAATTTCAGTCTCATGCTATCTACTTTCCCTTTCTCGTATTATTTTTAGCTCTGATTTAATATCTGAGGTTCCTGTGAAATATGAGGGTTTCTGAGAAATTATTAATCAGTGAAGTTCTCTAGTATCCAAGATAGTGTTATTTCCTAGAATGTGTCCAGTGGTTTCCACCTCCTGATGATATTGGGCAGTCTATTTATCTTGCATATAAGCTGACGTTTTTTTAGTATGTCGCTATCTTACTTGTTTCAGGTCAATGGTGAAAAAATGACCTCGTACTGTGAATGTCCAATTTGGTTGTGATGACATTACATCTGTTCAGACTCCACGACCACCACCTAACTCTCTTCAAGGTTCTGAAAACGAAGTGTCCGAGCCTCAGGTCAATTATAGCGATGAATGGATTTTTGTAGACATGACTCTTGAAGGTGTAAATGATGGAGGTAAGATGACCCTTTCTTTTGAAAGTTATTCTCATACACATCATAAAGTTAACTATGGGGGTCTGTCTCATAAACAACTCTACTTGGAGTGACTGACCTATCATATTTTCATGTTTGAGAAAATGTGAAGAATTTACCATTGATCTGGTTAGGAGTGCGTGGATTGTAACAAAATCGATAGCAGGGATCTGGTTGTTTGTAGTGAAATCTGTTAGGGTTGATTATGATCTTATTCGGGGTTGAAATATCAGGAGTATAAGTTTAAATTGATAACTGTTAGGGTTGATGGTAATGAATACATAGAAGGTGGTGGTGGCCAATATATAACGTACTGATGCACCAATTGAGTCACCTGCCTTACTTGCTGTGGTTTTCTGCATTTGAATGATTAAGGTGGTGGTGGCCAATATATAGCGTACTGATGCACCAATTGACCCACCTGCCTTACTTGCTGTGGCCAATATATAACGTACTGATGCACCAATATATAACGTACTGATGCACCAATTGACCCACCTCAAGCCGAAAAGTATGTGTTGCAATCAATGGGAAGAAAATGGAGTAATTTCAAGGCCGAACTTAAAACGACTTCTACGAACCCACTCATAGAAATATAAGTAGTGTCTTGAATGCTAAACCTGATAATGTACCACGTGACCCATGGATTTTATTAGTTACTTATTGGAGTTCAACAAAAGGAAAGGTATGATGTGAATCTCTAACTTTGGTTACAGTAAATCCATTTTTTTACAGTATAGCCATTGGTTAATTGTTTTACAGTACAACCATGATTTGTTCAGTTTAAAACTTTGGTTGTCCTTGGTTAGCTTTGGTTAAAATGAACAGGTGCGCAATGTTATAAATAGACAGAGTCGTGACTCGTGAGTGTCAGGTTATGGCACACACTGCTGGATCGAAAAGTTTTGCGTGTGTCATTGAAGAACAGGCTTGTGCTGGTCTCTTATGGTTATAATTTATTAGCATAGATCTTATATGTTCGTAATAAAGGTGATTTGTCACATGAATTTTGTTTTACCAGACTGTTGATGGAGTTCCTCCATCCCGAGTGCATGTGTTCTTAGAGACTCACAAGGACCGCAAAACTGAACCTGCTCCAATGGATGAAAAATCAAAGCAAGCAGTGGTGGGTAGAGATATCATTAGTCATGGTACATAGCCGATGCCGCTACAATGGTTGCACGGAGAAATAGTTTTGCTACGAGAAATGGTTGCACGGAGATTCATGGGAATTTTTTTTGTAAATGTCCTATTACCTATATAAACTCTAACATTTTGATTTTTGGATGATACCAAGTTAGGCTCGAGGTTATCTTTTGATAAGGTGGTAACGAATTGAGTTATTTTTTACTTATACCCACCCTTGTAATGACAAGTTTTATTTTCAATATTATATATTATATTTCATTTTATATGTTTCATCTTTTTTATTAGTTATAAGTATTTTTTATTTTATGGAAAACAGAGAGATATAAAAATTTGAATAAAATAAACACTATTATTGTATCTAGGCAGCCAAAATAAAAAATTTATATTAAAGAAAAAAAGGAAAATGACGAAATGTATTAATTCATAAAGAGGGGTTAGATGGCGTTTATATATGCATTTACCAGCATATCCGTTAAATGCCAGTATAGCTTTTAGCGACACTGCATAAGGCGGCATTTAATTATACGCTGCTATTTGTTTACGCGGCATTTATATACGCCGCCAGAATCAAAATTAAACGCTGCTAAAGCTATGCAATGTTGTAGTGCGAACACCAGCCCAATAGCTGATAAGACACCAGGCCTGGTCTGCAGAACCACCCTGGGCTTTATATCAGAACAATATCTGATTCACATCTTTCTCAGTAACCAATGCATATGTCATGCTCATGAATGCAACAATACTCTTAATCAATCATACTATTAATAATGCAATGCTCATGCCACTAATAATAATCAACACTCATTCCAACCAATATCATTATCATATCAATCATACTCAGCATCCTTAACACACAATACCACATTCATTCATAACACAGCACAGAGTATAAGATCAGTGTATCCTACCTGGATAGCAATATAGTCCAATAGCAAGCCAGTAAGTAAACAGATTTATGCCACTTCAAAACGTCACCTAACAAATATAATATGCAAAATTACTAGCTGATATAATTACGGAAACAAGGTATAATCTATTAACTAATTAATTTAATTAACCAAATGGTACTTCAAGCATAACGAGATTATAAACATAACTAGTCGATTAACTAAATTCGTTAATTAATTAAATTACCGTCACAAAACCATAAAAGCAAATTAACTAGTCTAACTTAAAAGCTAATAACAATAACAAAACATAAAGTAATCCTAAGGGCTATAGTGTCAAGGAAGGTTACCAATGGGTGAACCCAGATGGAATTGAAAAACCTTGGGCAGCAGCTGTGTGGAATAACTGGAATGTACCCAAACATTCCTTAATTACCTGGATGAGATTACAAGAGGGTATGAATACCAAAAGCAAACTTGTCAGATTTGGCTGCTGCCAAGATGATTTATGCTTTCTGTGTCAAATATATCCTGAGACCATTGATCATTTATTTGAGGATTGCCAATTTACTACTATGGTGAAGCAGCCATTACAGAATAAAATTGAGATGCAGATTACCTTGGCAGACAGGGGGGCTAGAAGCAGAACTTCAAAACTCTGGAAAATTCGTATGGCTATCTTCAATGCCTTCCAATACCATATTTGGAGACAAAGAAATGAAACTCGTATACATGCTCTGATGCATAGGCCTGATTATATGGTTGATAGCATTGTACGAGAGCTGAAGAGTAGATTGCATAAGAAAATAGAGGAGTCAAATGATCAGGAATGTTTAGACTGGTTTCGAAAAGTTTATCCTTGATGTAATGCTAGTAAGGGGGCTCGAACCCTTACCTCCCTTGTAATTCTGTCTATGATATAATATACTTACTCACATTTCACCAAAAAAATAAAGTAATCAAATATTATCAATAACCATCATATAACTATTATCAAGCTACTAATAAACTTTTAACAATAATACAAACAACTTAAAATAATTGTAATTCTAATACTAACAAGAATAACAAGAATAGTGATAATAATACCATTAGTAAAAATAGCAATAACAATAATAATAATAATAATAATAATAATAATTATAATAATAATAAAACAACATGACAACCATAACACAATTGTCATGGTAATCATGATAACACAATCATTATGATAATAATACAATAATAATAATAAGATAATAACACGCAGAACCCATACAAACATACAGACTACGACATCAAAGCAAAACGCGAACAGACCCGACACCAACTTCGCGACACCATCGTCACTAGCTTGGTCCCTAACCACCGACTCCACTGGCCCCATTCTAAAGTTTGTACTACCCACTGTAACTTCCACCATTGAGCCACCACCAGAGGCCACCACGGCAACCACCGCGCCTATCCTAAACAGCCTGCCCACACACGTACTTACTCCATTTCCAGCAACTCGAATGCATACCCCTTACTTCTCTCGTTGCTTTCTCTCTCCACCATGCCCTCCCACCGCCTCTGGCCACCACCGTTGTCACCACTGACCCACGGTGGTGCCAGGGTGGGTAACCTTCCGCTTTAGTCTCCCTTCTACCGCCATAAAAACCACCATCAAAACTCACATCTCAACTCGGTTTTCGGCAACCACCGATACACTTACTGTAGAAACCCGACTCCAGCCGCTACTGCCACCACCTTAACCACCACCTGAACCTACCCCCGACTTCTCTCAACTCCCACGACTACCCTAGTGGCAAACACCAACCCTCGACGCCCCTACAACCACCTGCAAACAGCCGCTAAAACTACCCGTCCTCCTCCTGCTCTATTTTCCCTTGACTCTGTTCACATACACGACCCTTTTCTGGTGGTGCTTCGGCCACCACGCACCACCCCACAGCACCCAAAACAACCTACAGACACCCTACTTCGACTACCCCTACTACTTGTACCAAAACGAAGCCATGATAACAACTCAATGGCAAATAAAGAAAGAACAGCGTGAAGATAAACAAGCTACTGTCGACCAAAAAAAAAACGACTTACGGGTGTTGGTTACGGTGGTTGACGAGCGATGATGATGACGACGATGTCTCTCGTTCTCCCTCAATCCCATGGCGACTGATATGAATTAGGGTTTTGAAATTGTACGAGATATGGGAGGCTATTGTCGATGGATTAGAAAATAGGGTTTGGGTTGTATATTGATATGTCGATGGATATGGGTATTGGTTGGGGTGAACGGAAAAAATGGGGTTTAGGCAAAATTAATAAATAGGAATTAGGTATAGTTGGGTACTAAATATAAAATAGGGAAAAATAATTAGTTAAAACATATTATTAAAGTTAAATAAATACGAGTAAAATGTCATTTTACGAAATAATCATCAAATATAAAATAATTATGAAATACAAAATAATCGTAGGAATACGATTTATAAAATAATAACAGTTTACGTAAAATACTTTATAAACATTCATTTTGAAATACGAGTATAAAACACGGTTTGACTGTCGTTGACCGAGACTAAATTACGGGGTATTACAGTCTTCCCTCCTTAAAATGAACTTCGTCCCGAAGTTCGCCACCCGTAACGATAACAAAAACCTAACAAGTATAAGGCAAACACAAGTAGTACATATACATAAGCTCTAAAACGCGAAGTGTTACACCCCCGATTTTTGTGACTGAACAATATAAGATCGCAAATGGAACTTTACCTCCCTGTGGATACGATCCCTACTTCCACTAGCTTCTAGTTAATTAGTAGACTTCGGTCCTTATCTTTGGTGCATACGTCACGCATCACTAATGACTCAAAAAATCATGTGAATATGATAAGAGAATTGAGAAGGAGAGAATGAATGTGATAGTTCGTAATTTGATGGTCGGAGCAAAGAGAACGGAGGCCATGAAGGTAGCTTGTCGAGCACCGTATTTTGCTAAGGAACTTATCACTGTCCAGGACAGCGACTAGTTCTATTTTCAAATTTAAAAAAATCAGAAATGATGACGTGGAACCATTTTTGGTAAATAGTTTAAAACCGACCCTACTTTGTTAAATAGTTTGCTTTTAAGCATCATTTAAGCAAAAACTTTTGAAGAAGGGTTGTGAGACAAACGGGCCTATCTAAGTGGAGAGAACCACTTAGAAGGTTATGAGATGTCTTTTTAAAGAGACCGTCACAAACAAAAACAATGTTAATCTTGGCATCTCTGGTAGATCATACTTTAACCCCAAAATCTCGCAAAGCTTGTGATTCCACAAATCAAAGGATCTTGAAGACAAGTGATAGTAACGAATATTACGACTTTCATTTTCCATCATTTTATGTTCAAACTGACTAGTATCCACTTTTACAGCGCAACTTTCAATCTGTTACAAGTCAAGATTATTACTCCGTATTTCATATACTTTACATGCGAGATCGTCATAAATCCAAGTATAAGATTTTGTCTGGAGATATTCTTGTATATGCCTATATTAAAAACCAAACTTTATACGAAACCGATTTAGACACGGAAAAATCAATGCCTCGTTAATTGGGAGAGAAATACTTGGTGTTTTAAACAAGTGATCAAGGATTTGATTTCTAATCGTGTGAAAAGAAGTTATCTGGTAATCGGACTGTCAAGATAACCCGGGGATCATGTTATAGATAGAGACAGATTGATGCAAGAGTGTAAGAAAGGAGTATCGAAGATTAATTAGTACTATTATTTCTGATTTTACATTTGACTTCCTGTACAGAATTTTCCACAAACAATTCCCACTAATGTTGCAGTATATGTGAAAGAAAGATACTGTATGGTGAAAAAGTAGTAAAATGTCAAAGGCAGCTATGAAAAATGTTACTAATAATTAGAAGTAACTAACTATAAGAGCAGAGATAACTTTACAGTTTACACACTATTATGAGACACTATCACACTTGTAATTCCACTTGTTCCTTGATCATTCAATGGCATTGCATCCGTCTTATGGCTCAAGTATCCATTTCCTTCTGCATCAAAGCTTGCATGGACACTATACAATAAATATACAACAATCGCCAGTCCCGAAAAGAATCCAAACCGAATATACGATGGCCCATCCAGAGAACCGAGCAAGAAGATGTTCAGAAATATCGATAGAGCTGGTATCCAGGGCATTAGAGGAACTCCCCAAAACTCGGGTTTCTTTGCTTGAGGGACAAGGCAATGGAATAACTGTACAAGGGCGATTGCGACTATGGCACATAACACGAGCATGACGTCTTGCACTTTACCGGGTTTTACATAATGCCATAGTAAGGTGAATATTGCAGAGGCTAGTGAAAAAGAGAGGAGGAATGATAGTGTAGGGCGAGGATTAGTCGTCCCAGGTGTTACATAACGCCTGTAAATTACAGCATTACCGACCATGTAGAAGACGAAAAGAGTACCGATTGATACGAGGTTGAGGAGAATGTCAAGATCAGTGAACAGAGCAATGGTGGCTGTTAAAATTCCTGGAACAAAATGGACTGCATATCAGAAGCAACTTAAATTTTATGATAATGCCACTACATAAGTAGAAGAATGTTGAATCAATTAACAACAAAAATAAGGTAAGCCCGTCCATTTGAGTTTAAAACACATCAATCATCCTACCAGCAAGCAAGCGACCTTATCCGAAACATTTTGACCGATGTAACGCCTAAACTGTTCTTCAACATCCACCAACCAGCATAACTTGATAAAATAGGAGCCAAACACTTGAAAATTCTCATGAACAAAGATTATTCCATTCAATAGTTGGCTCCATTTTCAAAAAATTAGTTTGAAATTAACAAATGGGAGTAATGGGATCAAGAAGAATGCTTATTCTAACAACAAAGCTAACAGTCTCACATAATTTATATTAATAATTAGTACGCGATTACTTTAAAGTAGCGAGAATTTCTGATCTTAAGCAAAGTAGCAACAGTTCATGGAATAGCATGCCAGAAATATATTACTATGATTATCTCCTTAATCAATATCTAGGTTGTTAGCATCTAACTTGATACTATTGGAAAGTGTGCAACCTTTCTTAAGATATTATAAATAATCCATTGTTAAGTACTACCTCCATCCTCCGATTCTTAGGAATAACTCAATTGATTAAAATAGTCCTAACAAATCTTACAAAGTGGTATTATTCAACATGAAATCATACAACTTCACTGCCATACACACTCAAGAAACAGAATTAATGCTCGTGTCCGAGTACATGTATTCTACTTCTAATCTCTAAACTTGCTTCACATTCTTAAACATATATCTAGCAGGGCATATTTTAAAACTATACCTATACTTGTCGTACAACAACATATATAGTTAAATGAAACATTTTAAGTTTCGAGTGATTAAATGAGACGATCTCAAACAAGTAGTTTTGTTATAATAAAGAACTTGTATTACGATAATGTTCATCACTCATTTGAAAATTGAAAATTGTGTGGTGGAAGCGTCTGAAACTCTTCCTCCTATTTTGAGCCTTTTGGGAGTCCATACAGCCATAGTTTAACATCCAAGATGATACAAAAGTGCCTTTTTTTGGCTGAAAATGATGCATTAGCTTTATCAAAGATTAGCACTTAAGCACTAAAACTAGGTATTCTGGCCAACAATAAATAATGTGTGACGTATCACCAACAACCTTCCTTTGCCATATGCATAAACTCATTTGCTACAATGAAGAAAAGGGAAAAAAAAAAAAGAAGGGGTGATGGACACGAGTTAGTACCCTCTCCATTTCCTAATCAACGGCCAGGATTTAACCATAGGCAAATTCATATTCATTCCCGGCCCTCTCTACTTGCTCTCTCTATTCGCTAAGTTAGTAATTGACCTTTAGTTTCTTCTAATGAAATAGAGAGGATCCCAATTCGGTGGAGACTACGATAAAGAAGAAAAAGGGTCACGTCACGAGAAAAAATACGTGCTTTAATTGATAAAATGTAACATCAGTCATATGATCAACAGATTAAGACACTTTTTGTACATGGGGATACATTTATATACAATTAATCTCCCAAATTGAGGAAAATTTTGAGTGTGAGCTCTGTGTTTAGCACTAAACGAAAAGGTGATAAAAAAGGATGAAAATTTTGCTAACACTAAAATGCTAATTGGACAATGAAAACAGAAAACCTTAGTGATGTCTAGTTTTATAATCTGGCCAGTCGTTGAATTACACTCAATTTCAATCAATCTCAATTCTCAACCAAGCTTAAGATGATGATTGATGCCCAATCAATGATCATATACTATGACTAACACATACCGTTTGAATGTTGGTTGTCGAAACAAATCATTTCTAAGGCTAATCTCTACCAGAGTACCAGGGGTATGAATCCGTGAATGAACGAAAAGTAGCATGAATCCAAAGAATGGGAAGGAAGGCCAAAATAATACTCTAATTAAGAGATTTTACTAAAATATTTCAGGACACAAATTTAAAAGAATAATACACACAATTTGCATTTCAAATATTTTAGGAGTTGGCTTTCCGTCCCATCTAAGAACTTTTTGCATTAAATCTTTTGGCAAACCCAAAAAGACACTCCTTAACAAATTAGCTTTAAAGTGTAAACAAACACAGTTTGCAAAGCACCACACTCACTATATACTAAAAAAGAAAGAAAAAGTGTTATTAAGGAAATAAGCTCCATCGTACATCAATAGAGTTGGGTAAAACAAAAGCGAATTTGTCACAAACAAGACTTATTATTTTCTAAAATAGACGACTCACATAAATCACAGTGAGCCGTAAAAAAAGGCTCTCCTTGCCCTAAAAGATTGTGTCCTATAGACTTGGTGTATATGGAGTACTCCGTATTTATAATTTATTCGAGTTGTACTCTCGGTTATGGCACCAAATATACATCTCAAATCCGCGTTCTTTTGAATTTAATTTCAATTTATCCAAGTTTAGTTGGTATGAGGTCTTTTAAGTTTCTTTCTTTTTTGGTTTGTCACTTTTGCTAAGTTTAATTCAAATTCAATAACTTCAAATTCAATAAATAATGCTTAGTTCAGTTCGTTTCTTATTTTACTTAACCGTGAACTCAACGTACAAATATCTAAAAAATAATAGTTCATTCGTTCTGGTTATTTGTTTAGCTTTGATTTTGACACAAAGATGAAGAAAAGAGAAGGGGCCTATTTATGAATAATGTTATTGAATGGCAAGTATAATATAGATTATGTGAATGCTCGGACAAAGTATAAAATCGATGTTGAAACTTGAACATAAGTTAACGTTTTAGATCCAGATAGATGGTTTCAATGCGACGAAAATGTTAAAAATTCAAAATGAGATGTATTTATTTAAGATAAAGGAGGAGGAAGTCCATAGTGGCATAGTGGCTAGTAGTGAAGTAAGATAGGACAAATATTGACACAGAGAAAAGAAAAGCACATTAGTAGCAAACCAATTCATAGAAGATGGGATGGTAATTGGTATTCATAAGATTAATAGAAAAGCAAAGTAATGAAAAAGGAGATGGCCGACAATAAGAGAGGCAAGTAAATGATAGGAAGGAGGTGGGGCAGATGTGAATTAGCTGCGGCTTGTTTGGAATGCTTGATGCTGCTAATCATCACACTATCTATATCTTATAAGATAGTCCAAAAACCAACACGTAAGCTTGTCTCTTCTAATACCAAGTGTATGTTACTGTTTTACCTTCTCTATCATTATACATTATACTATACTCACTATTATTATTCACAACATTTGACACGTGAGCATCACATTATACTACTATATTTTTCATCACAATTCACATTCACACAAGTGTGGAATTCCACTCTTCAGCACCACTTTTTTTCCCTTTTTAATAAAATTAATCTGTCTTTCAAAATGATTTAGGAACTTAGGGTATAACAAAGTCGATATAAACTCGAGCTTGGATGGCCTCCGGCTCTTCTTATAACTTTGAGCTTCATCTTCAGCTTGGGCTCGATTTTAAACCCATTAGACTTAAAAATAGAAGCCAAGTTTAAACGTGTCGAACAGGATTCGACAAGTTTGCTTAGATCATTTACCTCCCTAAATGAGTACTTAGCATTGTTTTTCAATCTGGTACTTAGAAAATCGTGGGCCTAGAAATGAACAATGTTTTGAAATTATCGATTTAAATTCAAAATCTAACTAGTCAACTTGAAAACTTTGTTCAAACTTATTTATCATGAATAAAGATTGTGTTCACCTAATAGATAAAGTATATCGGCTATCAACTTCACACGTAATTAGTTTAAGGCAATCATTTTGACTATATCTAACTGTTCTTAAATCTTTTCATTATTTTAAATGACTGAAACAGAAATATGATTAATCCAAATGTTATATATAGAAATTTTGAAAGAAAATGACATTTGAACCTGCATACATGAGCGTACATAGTAGAGTTTGCAGTTATTTATGTTATGTACATTGACAATTTTTACGAGTTAAGAGGGATCGGATATCACGGTTTATAGTGAAGATATTTAAAGATTTAAACACATTTAGTTTGGACTTCCAAATTGAAATTGTGTAAAGATTTTGTGTGAACATACTTTATAACCTAAAGTTAAAATTGTACACGTAAGAATAAAAGAGCAGGTAGTTGGTAAGATTATGAGTCTAGGCATTAAAGCATGAGTAGTGAATACGATGTTACCGTGTGCAGCAGCAGCTAAGTGTAGGTGGCACACAAAAAAAGAGGGTGCAAGTAAATGACATTGTTGTCCCTGTCAAAATTAGAAGGCATTTGGAAAGGGTCCCACCAACGTAGCACACAACGACCTAACTTAATAAAGAAACAACAAAACCCCACGAAATAAAACACGCACCAAAAAGCCAAAAACATGAACCAACTTGTAAATTAAAGTGCAAAATCCAAACCAAACCATCAACAATTACGCAATAACTTAACACAAATGGTCGCATGTGACGGGTTTATACGTCGCAAGCTTAGACAAAAGCACGTAAGTAGATAACACAAAAGCAAAGTGCCTAAAATATACGAAGTAATAATCTATACTTTTGTCTTATGCACCAACATGATTTATACTTGATCCGTCGCAAATTTATGACGAATATTCTTGTCACATGGAAGACTCGTTGATAACTTAAAGGACAATCAAGGTTTTTTTCTAGTTTAAGTTTTGGTACATTTTGTTGGTAGCGATGGATACCATGTGTCCATGTTGATGTTGGGTATGAAAAATGGTTTAAACTCATTTTGGCAGTGGTGGGGAGAGAAGCAAAGGAAAAAAAATTATAAAAAAAAAAAAAGAGGAAAGAAAAGGAGAGTTACCGAGGAAAACGGAGGCGTTGACGGGAGTAGATGTCTTAGGGTGGACCCTAGCAAACCAAGCGGGGACAACGTTAGAGCGTCCGATGACGCACATGTAACGTGATTGCCCTAACATCGCCACCATCAAAGACGTCAATATTCCAAAACTGGCCCCACCTCCTATCACATTTGACACCCATCTCCATCCTTTCTCTTCCTTAAACGCCCCTGTAAATGGTGCCTCTGGATTTATCTACACATTTGTTTTTTTTTAATTTTATTACTCCATTATTTATGCTTACATTTACATAACAACATTATCATTACTATCATTTCTTTTCCCTTTTTACTTTTTGTCTACAATACTATTTTTTTCAGATTTCATTGCCATCTCATTTTTATCTCTAAAGGAGTCAAGGATAACGTTCCTCTGTTCTTAATTTCTTATCAATATTTTGATTTAAGTTATTTAACCAAGTGGATTCCATGTTACTAACATTAATTGTTAGTAACACGAGGAGGCGTTATGTCATTTTAAGTTCCATATTTGGAATAATATTCATTTACAAATTTTCATTGTCAAGACGGCAGTATCTGTCATAAGTTGAAGACGATAACGCTTCTCACTTATAATGTAAAATTGTAAATGAATACCCATAAAATGCTGCATTTTCTCTCGCCTATATTTCACTTGCTTTATCGTGATAGTTCTTCCGCTTATGATCGATATTATTCGTCATAAATATAACTTCTTAATGCTCCTTAAACGTTCAATTGGTTGTAGATACTAGATAGAATACAATAGAGATGGTAGTAGCTAGGGTGAATATGTAGGTAGTTTGAAAAATTTAAAGTCGGGTCACATCGTGCTATAGTTAATTTCCTGATACAACAAAAAGACATTTTTCTGAATTTGCAAAAACAAATTTGTTTCTTGTGTGATGGATGGAGTATTTGTCAAACATCACTTTAATAAATGTAATAGTAGTACAAATGTAGAATATATAGAAAGAACAATAGGAAGTACGTACGGCGTCGTATGGAAGGAGTAAGGACATAGACGTAGCCATCAAGCAGTAAAGCACCGTCACCAATATAACCGAACCCGACACTCCAATTGGAATATCTTTCACAGGATTCTTTACTTCCTCCGCCATTGTGGATACCGCATCGTATCCGATATAACTCAAGTATACCATGGCTGCCCCGTTAAAGACGCCGCTCAACCCGTAAGGGGAAAACCCGCTCGGATTATCATCCGGGTTTTGTGGGTGTGTCAAGTTCTTTGTATCCCCTTTCCAGATTCCAATCACTATTATGAACCCAATGAATATTAAGTGGGCCAATGTCAGCAGCATGTTCACCACTGAACTCTCCCTAGTACTGTACACACATTATTTTGTTTTATATGAGACGGTTTTGGTTTTACGTTATAAGAAATACTCCGTAGATAATAAGCAATAACAAGTGGAGTAAAATTAGATACCTGTAGCAAATGACGAGGGTGATGATGAGGATGACGAGGACGGCAATGACATCGATTTCATTAAATCCCTTGGGAAGGGGAGATACTATGAATCTCCACTTTGAAGTTGATAATCCGACGGCAGTCCCGAAATAAGCCGTAAAACTCCGTGCGACAGCGGCATTTGATAGAACATAGTCTAAAACCAAATTGGCTCCTGTTATGAATGCCGCAAATTCCCCTGTTCCATTCATTGGATTTTTAATTAGTCACAAGACTCACAACTCACAACTCCAATCTACTATCAACCTTTTCTTTTCTATCTTTTTCTCCTAAACCAATTAAATAAAACAAAGATAAACAAATGATTGAACGGACCAAATGTGACGCGAAGATAGGTGAAGGCGCCGCCAGCGACAGGGATATCGACAGCGAACTCAGTATAACAGAAGGCAGAAAGGAGAGCGCACAGGCCGGCAATGGCGTAAGATATGATGACGGCAGGGCCGGCGAAAGAGTGCGAGGCTCTACCGGCGGTCACGAACACGCCGGCGCCAACCATTCCGCCAACGCCGAGTCCCACAAGGTCGTACCAACGGAGTGACCGGGTCATGTTCGACCCGGATAGAGCCCGGAAATGGGTGAGTTCGTCGTACGAGGTAGATACCGAGACGGCTCTTCGAGCGAGCCGTCTTGGGGTTTGTTGAAGGGCTTGGAAGTATGAGGAGCAACTTGAGAAGGATGATGATGATGATGGGTGAATATGATGGTTCTCCATTGTTTGATTTTGTTTAGGAGAAAGGAATTAGCGAGAATATGTATTTAAAGGGGTGGGTTTAACTGTTGAAGGGAGAAATGGTGTGAGCTTTTAAATTTTAATGTAAGGGAACAAGGAAGTTGAAACGGAAGAAATAGAGCAAATTTAGAATGTGATTAAAGGAGATAATGGTGAACGCCAATTTCATTACATTTTTTTATATCCGTTCTAAATTTTTAACGGGTCAAGTTATCTCACTTGAACATATGCGACAAAGCATAGAAAATCGTAAAAGATTTGTTTTTTCCTACTCAAGTGGATAATACTTCACTCGTCACAAGTTTGCGACGAATATGTCCGTCACAAATGAGAATTTGTGATCTATATATATTCCAACTTATTAATTTTTGAGGAGACTTTTTTATAAAATCGGTTAAACAAAATCTGATGGGTTATTCTATATGTTAATCCTGTATTTTTTTAAATTCTACATGGTAATCCTAATGTTTTTAGAGAACACACGTGTTAACCCTTAACTTTGTTAATAGGTATTGTCATGACCCTTGACTTTGTTTTCGTTAATTTTGGCAATTAAGTAAGTAACGTGGTCAATTGAATTCTGAAATATTTTACAGGGTAACCCTATATTTTTTTAAATCCTACCAAATAACGCTATTTGTTTTATTACAAAAAAAATCTTTAAAATAATTTATTAATTTCTCAATTTATCATTCTTAGCATGTTTTTTCAGTGTATTATTCCGAAAAATGTCAACTCTCAATATCATAATCTCTTTAAGGTATCACCGTATCACTACCACAAATCTCCAAAAATCGGATTCAATAATTAAGCCTAATGTTTGCAAATGAGTCTCCACTCCTCCGTTGTACCCAACTTTATTGTGTGTTTGTGTCAATTTGTCGAATAATTAAAGTAAGTCATTATTGTGTTTACAACATTTTCAGTTACAGGGTATTTGTTTATGTTTTAAAAGCAAAAGTATTTTTTAAACCTATGAATCAAATTTGGGATTGATTATTATAATGTTCTACTTTTACTATGATATTTATACTATCGTATTGATAATATTTTGATGTCCAAAAACTCTTATTGGATATTTCTTTTTAAAACTCGATTAATTGAAGGGTAATGAGGTTAGAATTGATAATTTGGGTGTAATCGAGTGAAATCTATATAGTACTTTGATACCATTTATAAAATTCAGTTACAAAATTTTACGTTTTATTTGTTAATCATATTACTTGTAAAAACGAAAACGAGTTGCATGCAAGCAACTGTATGCTCTGATACCACTTGTAGAGTACTTAGTCATACTATTCCTACCACAAAATTAGTCTCACTAATTAAAAATACCAATTTACTATTAAATTCGGTTTAGATCTTATGCATGCAAATAAAATGCGGAAATATAAAGAATCGGACCCTCACATTCGGTCCAAAATTGCTTAGGACGATCCTCCACAGAGCAACCAAAGTAGCTTGCCTCCTTTACGATGCACCCAAGACGAGCCCCTTAGAACCGAGAGCTTACACGGAATAGGTGTCGGAACTCGGTTTCCTTAAAACCGTATACTAATCTTATTAGAATACTAAATAAATATAAATACTATAACTATTATAGTATCTTATTATGTTTTGAGAATTAATAATTTTCTTACTAGAAAATATTTTAGAGCAATTTATATGAATTTCTCTTACTAGAAATTATGGCATTAGGGTTAGAATGAATTTATGTGAACAATTCACATATATAGTGGTGAGGGGGGTTGAGCCGTGAAAGAAGGGCAAGGGAAGGCCAATGCATGGCCTTGGTCTTACCCATACATTTAGGTTTGCATGGCTACCTATTAACCATCATACCCTAAACTAATGATTATGTTTTAAGGAATAAAAATATCACAATATTAACCCACAACACATACATTTACACGGTTCAAATTATGTAAAATGGACTTCCATTTTACAATTTGTAATTTGTACAATTGTGTAAAATGTGACATCCTATGTAACATAATACAATTGTATTAATTTAAAATAAATATTTATCAAATAATA
Organism: Silene conica; assembly: GCA_029255685.2. Taxonomy (NCBI): domain Eukaryota; kingdom Viridiplantae; phylum Streptophyta; class Magnoliopsida; order Caryophyllales; family Caryophyllaceae; genus Silene; species Silene conica. The sequence goes on from CM055315.2 coordinate 64,615,428, forward strand.
AATATTATTTCTAAATTAATCAAATCATATTTAACAAATTAATTTAGTAATTCGTAATTACCGTCCCAAAATATGGATATTATAATAATCATCAATACGATATACAACGTTTGTTATAACCACGAACCTTTCTCATTCTAATTTCGATATTTCAAAAATAACGATTAATATTTGATAATTGACACGTTTCAATTTCAAATATAAATCTTACATTAAGATTCAAGCTCTGATTTCTCGATATTTGATTTTAAGGAATTTGATCAATTCGTATCGTATACAATTGATCAATATATCAATTAAGGGGATTGTCCTATAGGTGTGACCTAAAGGGATCAACTGACCACCACCGTCATACGACAGTAATGTCAAACTCTAGTCAGCCAATCATTACCGATTAATGTTGGTCAGTTAACTATATAATATCGGATCATCCCTTGCATATTCTTGTCATGAGATTTAATTACGTGATCGCACATTTCCCAACAATCTCCCACTTGTCCTCGACAAGTGTGCGTCACCAATTCTCTTGTCCTATTACATCATCTTCCACTCAATGCAAGGTGTCTTTTAGGTCGTACTTGCACTTGAACATATCGTGAGCAGTTTCCTCGATCTGGAGATTTAACTGCTTTGACCGGAATTATCCACCATAGATACCTTCCGAGCGTGGCCACGCATTTCCAGTTAAATTTCTCCTCGAGTGGCCCTGAGATTTAAGATAACCCTGACAAGGGGTTGGACAATTCATATCCTACTGTTCCCTTCGACTAACACAGTCCATCATGACCCAAAAAATGCCCATTTGACCCCTTTTACGGAAGATCGTAGAGCATAAATCAAAGTCACTCTGAAACTGTGCCACCTTGGGCGAACAGTCTCTAGTCTAAGAATCGACTCATGAGAATAATATAGTAGCTCTCGCCACGACCAGGCTATTATAAAATTTCCAGAACTCTATAAGCGGTCACTTATTGCCCGACAGAGTGTCTCCTGCAGTCTGCCTATGTGATCGACTAGTCATCCCATATGACTCCATGACATTTGAACTTGCCGTCAATCGCCTCACACTCTAGTCGTTTCGAGACGTCGCCTCATACAAGCGACTATGGGCTATACTAAGTTAATCCAGTTCACTTCATGGGGTTCAAAATTGTCTCCCACAACCCATATGGATTTGACAAAGTATTTATCAATAGTGAGTTAATGATAACTCAAACGATAAGAGTAATTGTCATGCACGAACAGTCAATACAATATTATTATTCCACACTATACAATCTTTGATGCTCATCCATCAATTTGTATTAATGATTTGATATGTGAATACACCATTTATTCACATCATCCAAACCTACAAATTTCGTTTTCCTTTTAACTCATATTATCTCGTATAATATGATCTTCTTCAAGTACATGTCTAGTCCTCATACAAGATTCGAGTCTCCTTTCCTGAAGGAAGCTCCCACTGTTATCTTATAACTTGTGACATGTTCTCACGTACACAGTCACATTGTACTAGAATTCATATTGTAGTTTACCCAGATCCGAACCACTAGTCCTCCTCGAGAACTTATATCGAAATAAGGTTTTTGTTTCAACATTTTGGCATGTTAATCAAGGTTGTACGAATCAACACTTTCATATCTAGATAGGTGATTCTACATTCATCGATATGAATAATTTATCCAACGTTGTTGATCATAAATAGGTGACGTTTTATTATCATATAATAAACTCACTTATGATTGTCCATCATCCTATGATGTGTTCTTAACATATTTACTCAATTAGAATTGAAAACCTTCCATTCTTTTCATAAAAGAATTATCATTCTCTCTTAATGATAGGTTCAACTTTCTAATGACTTTTTCTCCCACTGAATTTTGTATCACCATTTTTATAGTTAAACAACTCCCACTATCTCTATAATGATTAACTCCTACTCAATCAACATCGTCTCATCTCATATGAACATTTCATTTTTCGTCCTCGTTCCCTTGGAAAGCACCAGGACATGATTTCTCCTCTATAATCCTTTAGAATAAGAAACACTATCATCAAGAGGACGGGAGACGATTTCTCCTATATTATCTTATAAAATCAGAAACATTAACTTCACGGAAACGTTTTCCTTCCGTTTATACACGCGATTCCTTTTGTCCTCTCTAGGAACTAATGACATAAAGAACATTTCTTTTTGTGTCCTCGCGTAGTTTCTTCTGTGTCCTCTCGTACTTTCTTCTATCCATTCATTTAGGGTTCTTCTCAAGGACCCCATATAGGATTCTTCTCTAAGATCCCCTATTTAATCCATTGGTTTGCGGGCGTTAAATTTCTCCCACTCTATCCTTTAAAATAACCGTTATTCTTATAAGGATAGCAATTTCGCCTAAAAACAATGTATTGGATAGTAAGTATTATGAGGGGTGAGATATTAGTTCTCAGTTTCACTTAAAATGATCATCTTATAATGAACTAATTAACTCACTTTTGAGTTTGATGTTTATATCTTATATTGATTGAGTGTTTTTCACGGAGGTGTAATTCTCGTTTAAGCAAATCAAATTACTTTATTGTGATCTTATCATGTCTAGCGTACGATGAACTATTCAAGGTACTTTATTACGATCTATAAGATCATATTAACTCATGTTATAAAAAGCATTTCAAAACAACGATTTGAATTAAGAACAAAAGTGATGACTTGGGTTGAAAACCAAGTCACCAATATTCAACATTGCAGCCATTGTTTGAAATAACTAAATCTTTGTTATACAAGAAATACAATGTTCTTAAAATTAAAATGCATAATCGAAAGAAGACATCAAATGAAAATTAGAGTTAATTAAGCTTTTTATGTCTTGAATCTTCGGATACTACCATAGCGATCCATGAAAGGAACTTCAAGCTTCATTTTATTTCTCTTTGCCTTTATCCTTGGAGGGAGCCCCTTTAAAACAATTATAAAATGGAGAGAGTCAACAACTTGTATCAACATACAAAAGTTGACAAAATAACATGAATTTTTTAAAAGAGAATTATTACCTACTGCAAGAACCCTTCCAGCTTTGAGGTCGTTTAGGTAGTTTTGCCAATTCTGCTTCCAATGCCCCATCTTAGTGCAATAATGGCACTTGTCTTCGACTTTTGAAGACGATGTAGAAGCACCTTTCGAAAAGGTCTTCTCTTTAGAAGATGCGGGTTTGAAGGCCTTGATACCTTTGCCTTTGTTAGCCTCCCGCTTAAACTTTCCCTTGCTCTTTTTCTCGATGTTGAGCACATCCTTCGTGGAACTCTCATTAAGTCTCATATCCCTTTCCGCTTGGCCGAGCATCTTATGCAATTCGTCCAAAGAGGTTTCTTGATTACGCATGTTAAAGTTCACCCGGAACTGAGCATACGTTTTCACTTTGTTGAGGGAGTGAAGAATTCTATCTATTATGAGAGAGTCGGGAACATTCCCCCCTTGTACTTTCAAGGTTTCGGCTAGCTCAACCATTTTGAGCACATGAGCACTAATCCTTTGACCTTTCTTCAAGGTCAAGTCAAAGAAGGCGGAGGCCGCCTCATATTGAATCACCCTAGGAGCTTGCGAAAACATGGTCGTAAGCTTGGTGTAAATCTCATTACCCGTGGTTAGCTTAATCATTCTCCTTTGGAGATCCGGCTCCATGGAGAAAATAAGCGTGTTCTTAAGAGTATGCGACTCTTTCATATAAGCCTCATAGGCCTCACGAGTCACAACCCGGAACAAGCGGTGGGAGTGGGAGGAGCGGCTTCGGTGAGGAAATGAGTCTTATCGTCTCCTTCCGCGGCCAAAAGTAGTTGCGCGTCCCAATCCTTAAAATTAGCGCCATGCTTCTCAAGCTTGCAACGATCCATGAAGGATTGAAGCCATGATACATTCGTGAGAGGTGGAGCGTTATTAGCCATTTGATAATTGTTGAAAATGAACTACAAACAAAATTAAGGAATTAAAATAATTATCGTTTATTAAAACTTGTAACAAGTTAAGCATCTACTTAATGATCTCTTACCCAATTAAGTAAATGATCCCGAGACCCAAATCCATACTAACTCGGGCACGGTTTAGCCGATACATCCCTCATTAATATAATTCGGTGGATTAACCTTTAATCGATTCTACCTTAGAACTCATGGTCGACAAGAATTACATTAATCCTTATCTTTAGCCCGAACTTATTACAACTACGGTTGCTCGAATACCTTCGTTGAGATCAACCAAATTTCGAGAGTGTAATCATATTACCCCACTTACCCAACGTAACAAGTTTAATACCCCGATTTAGCCGAGCCCACTTCCTTATGAAGAAGGGATTCATGGGTTCTTTACTTTTTGGTAAAGCTATGTCTCAATATTTGAATACGTAAGAGATCTTGTCAATTTATTATCTATCTCCTTTAAGTGAACTAAGTCGGTGAATTATCGATAAATTAATTGACACGGTCGAAAAACTCGATAAACATGCATGATATGGAATGACGATTTGGCTATGCATGTAAACATATAAAGCATAAATAAAAGCATAAAAACTTTAAAAGCATAAATAAATCATAGTATGGCCTTCCTAAAATAGAAAATTAAATGAAAATTACAAATTCGGAAACCAACTCCTTGGTCCATTGAACTTCACACGCGGCACGAATCCCAAGGCAAACTCCGCCTTGGTCGGAACTCCTTTCCGAAAGGCACCGTCTTCAAGGATCTCCGGAATAAATAATTACAAATTTTCTATCTATTTCATACATTATAAAATAAAATAAAGCAATAAAATAAAGTGATACGAGATCACATTTAATTACAACCGAATCGATATTTCCATACATTTCGAGCAATAACGATTAAAACTAAGGCCATACTAAGTAAAATTACATAATTCCAAATTACGTAAATAGAATTATGACATTCATAAATAAATAATATCGGAATATTATCGGTTTTACGGGAAAAATAATATAAAAATCAATTGAGTCATAAAATATTTCGAAAATTTCAAAATTCAAATTTTGAACATGAAAATTCCATAACCTTAAAAACATAAATATAAACGAAATAACCAATTTATTTCGAAATAATACGTAAAAACATGCATATTTAGTCGGAAATTCTAAATTACCTTTTAAATAATGCAATAAAATACTCTAATAAAATTTTTACATATTCCAAATCACTCAAGAGACTGAAATGGACAGAAAAATTTCAGAAAAACATTGTTCAAGGACCGAAAAATCATATTATGACTCTTACAATTCAATTTTTAACTTCAACTTTTTAAAAATTAAAAATCAAATTTTCATAAATTTTTGGCTCCCAAGAAAAATATTCTGATGAACATATCTAATATGACATATATGGGTTTTTCCGGCCATTTTAGTAACTTTGACTATTTTTAACGAATTTTATCATATAATATATGATTTTAACCATTAAAATCATTTCTCATGCAATATTCGAAAGAAAAATCTCAAAATTTACATGCATGCTAGAAATAATATGTATGAAACTGTGTAAAATTTTTATAGGCAAATTCCAACTCAAACTATTTAAGTTGAATTATGTCATCACTATTATCTCGTTTTTTACCATAAAAATCAATAATCATGCAATACTTGATAAAAACTTCTGAAAAATTTAATGAACATTTTAGCTATTGCATGTGACATACTCAAAAATGTTCGTAGCTAAATTCATAATCTAACTAAATAAACCCATTTTAAACTCATTTTATGACAATTTAACTATTAAATTTCATAAACCATGCATAAAACTCCAAAAACTCGGAAAAATTTATATTCATAATTTATAAAATGCATGTGAGAACATATATAAAAATTTCGGTCAGAAAGTATTATATGCTATTTTTCCCATAATTAAAGCATTTTAGTCGATTAATAAGCATAAATTAACAATTAATTTCAAAAAAGAACAATATAATTCCATAAATCATTTAAAATGACCTAAAACATTTTTAGGACCAGAAAGTATACATGCATAAATATTTCCGTGCATATCTTATATGTACCAAATATTTTACGTTTTATTTGCATATTACTTGTAAAAACGAAAACGAGTTGCATGCAAGCAACTATATGCTCTGATACCACTTGTAGAGTACTTAGTCATACTAATCCTACCACAAAATTAGTCTCACTAATTAAAAATACCAATTTACTATTAAATTCGGTTTAGATCTTATGCATGCAAATAAAATGCGGAAATATAAAGAATCGGACTCTCAAATTCAGTCCAAAATTGCTTAGGACGATCCTCCACAGAGCAACCAAAGTAGCTTGCCTCCTTTACGATGCACCCAAGACGAGCCCCTTAGAACCGAGAGCTTACACGGACTAGGTGTCGGAACTCGGTTTCCTTAAAACCGTATACTAATCTTATTAGAATACTAAATAAATATAAATACTATAACTATTATAGTATCTTATTATGTTTTGAGAATTAATAATTTTCTTACTAGAAAATATTTTAGAGGAATTTATATGAATTTCTCTTACTAGAAATTATGGCATTAGGGTTAGAATGAATTGATTGAACAATTCACATATATACTGGTGAGGGGGGTTGAGCCGTGTAAGAGGAGCAAGGGAAGGCCAATGCATGGCCTTGGTCTTACCCACACATTTAGGTTTGCATGGCTACCTATTAACTATCATACCCTAAACTAATGATTATGTTTTAAGGAATAAAAATATCACAATATTAACCCACAACACATACATTTACACGGTTCAAATTATGTAAAATGGACTTCCATTTTACAATTTGTAGTTTGTACAATTGTGTGACATGTGACATCCTATGTAACATAATACAATTGTATTAATTTAAAATAAATATTTATCAAATAAATATTATTTCTAAATGAATCAAATCATATTTAACAAATTAATTTAGTAATTCGTAATTACCGTCCCAAAATATGGTTATTATAATAATCGTCAATAAGATATACAACGTTTGTTATAACCACGAACCTTTATCATTCTAATTTCGATATTTAAAAAATATCGATTAATATTTGATAATTGCACGTTTCAATTTCAAATATAAATCTTACATTAAGATTCAAGCTCTGATTTCTCGATATTTGATTTTAAGGAATTTGATCAATTCATATTGTATACAATTGATCAATATATCAATTAAGGGGATTGTCCTATAGGTGTGACCTAAAGGGATCAACTGATCACCACCGTCATACGACGGTAATGTCAAACTCTAGTCAGCTAATCATTACCGATTAATGTTGGTCAGTTAACTATATAATATCGGATCATCCCTTGCATATTCTCGTCATGAGATTTAATGACGTGATCGCACTATTGTTGAGGACACATTTCCCAACAGGTATGACCGTTAGGCTTAGGCTATCGGTTAGGTTTCAGATTGTCTGCCCTGAGTCGGGGGTATCTCGTTCCTAGCTAGTTCGAGTCTTGGAAGTATCCTGAGTCGGGGATACTTGTCGAATCGAGGAAGGATTATACCTCGAGAGTCTGGCCAGATTTAGACTAGGACCGTATATCGGTTTGTCGTCCTACCAGGGGATTGTATTCGCTGAGACTAAGTAGACTTGCTGTTGTCGTATAATGGAGTCTCATATGAATTCTCCCATGCTGTGATGTTTGTTTGTGTCTAGTCTTGCCTGAGTGGGGGTCAGACTTAGATACTGTAGATTGATTTGTGTTTAGCTTGCCTGAGTCGGGGTATAGCGTGCTAGACATTGCTGAATGATTTGTATGTACTTGCCTGAGTCGGGGTATGGTGTTATGTACTGTTGATACATGTTTAGAGATGTCCGAGTTGCGGTATGTTATCTATTTACAAAATTATGCTAAGAGAGGACTTATGATTGATTACTTCACATGACTGTATTTATGTTGGAGTATGATGGTTGTTTATATGTGATTGCATGTTATGTGTTATTGACAACAGGTGGCTATGAGAACTCTAGTCACTCCTCACTGACTGTGGCGCACATGTTGTATGTGTGTAGGTTGGTGAAGATGTTTGTACCGGGGGATTTCACAGAGGCTACCGAGCGATGATCCTTCATCAATGACTTACCTTATTTCGTTAGCTAGACCTTAGCTTTTGTTATACAGTTTGGTGTCTGTAGGAATATGCTATCCCGGGCTGCAGTTGTACTTATGTTTCACATACTTAGCTATGTTTGTTACATTTTCCGCATTTCAGTTTTAAGACTTTACACCTCGCATGTTTAGTATGTTTATCTAAAAAGTTTTAATTCCGCTGCATTTTTAGTACATTGCGTGTTTATTTTCCGCTGTCGCGAGGTGGGGTTTTACATCCCGGGCCAACAGAGTTGGAGGATTCTGGTTTGGAAGATCATGACAGGCTCGTTACCAGTGGGTGAAGAATTGTTGAAGCGTGGTTTGAACACGAGTGTGTGTTGTTCCTTTTGTGAAGGAGAAGGAAAAGTGACCGAGACGTTCCAACACCTATTCAAAGATTGTCCTATTGTCATGCGTATATGGAAAGGGTCTTCATTGGGTTTGAACTGTATGGGAACAGAGGGTATTGATATTGGAGTATGGATTGCCAATTGGATTGAATATCTATGGAAGGTGGAGGCCGGTTTAAAGGTCGTTGTGAATTTCTTAGCTATTCCGTGGTAGATATGGATTGCCAGAAATAATGCCATTTTCCGGAAAGTTACTTTTTCCCCTCCGACTTTCTTCTTGTTAGTGCAGGATTTGGTGGAGACAACATGGAAAGCTATTCAATATGAGAGGGATAAAAAGGAACGAGGCCGAGATGCACAGGGAAAAATGGAGCAAAATATGAACTCTTGCTCTCATGGAGAGCTACGAGATTCGGTTCCTTTTTTCATGATTAGGAGGGAGCACCATCGCGGGGTTATTAGGGTCAAGATGGATGCGGCATGGAAAGCAAGAGAATCGGCCTCCGTGGGTTGGATTGTGTATGACTATGATGGAGTGGTGGTGGCTCAGAATTTTCGTACTCTCTATGCAGAGTCTGCAATGCAAGCCGAGGCAATGGGCATTGTGGACGTCATGCAATGGGCATAAGGTTTGGTTTTTTACATCTTAATGTGCTTTCGGATTGTTTGCAGGTTATTCTTCAGATTGCAGGCTTGGAGGTTGGTCATCACCACATTCGAGGGGTTATTGAAGATATTCGGGCTTTGGCAATGTCATTCCAATGTTCCATTGCTTGAGTCTTAGTTTTATATCGTGTAGTCTAAATAAGAGAGCACATATTAATGTGGCTCGGTTAGCATTGATGTAACCTTTATTTACAATTGCCAAAAAAGAACCCATTATTCACTTATTAAGAAACCGAGATTTAAGCATTCTATTATCGTTAGGTTTGGTATACATATATATTCATTCTAATATTTTGCATTTTTCGCTTTTTCGGTAAAACACCTCTATATATTACGGGTGTTTGGTTCACTTCAAAAAGGTATGAGGTATGACTAGAATAAGCTAAACTCATACCATCTATTTGGTTGACAAATGTAGGGTTTCATATTTATACCTCAAATCTATGAGGTATAACACAAGTTATGACATGATGTCAAGTCCTCCATATACTTGTTTGATTAAATTTTTATTTTCATGATTTTACAATACTAAAATTTTGATTTAAAATATTTTATTTTATCGTTTTAACTTTTAATTGAAGTTCAAATTCATATCACCCAAAATTGAAAACAAACCTATAATATGGATAATCAAGTTCCAACTCCATAACAACTATATATAATTCCCGATTTCAAACTCATTATCTTTACGCCAAACGTATTCTAATGAGAAAGTAATTAAATCTCTCCCAAAAATCACTTTACCCATATTACTTAACTATTTTTAAAATGGGTGAAATATATATGAATAATCTGTTTAATATCCTGATAAAGTTAGTAAAGTTGAAATATTTGGTTAATCAATTGGATTCCAACACATTTCAAACATCTAAGTTAGTTGAGAATTTGTTAGCATTAAGCACATGAGTCATAAACAAGATAAATGGCATTACTCTGGTAATATGTTATCCAATACTAAAACCATCTCCAAGCAAGGTCGTTAAGGAGGTCGTAATCTTGTTAAGTCATGGTAATAACATAATTAACTAATTAATTTTGGTGATTTTGTATTAATTTTGGTGACCTTGAAAATCCGAAGGTCAATTTGTGACCTTGTTGGTGATATTTGATGTGTCAAAATAGTATCGGTTTACGTTAACTAATATTTTAATAAAAATCGTCAACGTAATATTTTAGATGAATATACATTAACTAATAATATTTTACTTAAAACCGTCAACGTAATATTTTAAATGAATATATGTTAACTAATATTTTTATGCAAGCATATTAGTTTATGTCGAATCATGTTTTTAGTAGTTTGTATTTATTTTCAATAAAATCGTCTTTTTACTTTTTAAAATTTAAATATTGCTATTTAATAATTTTTTTCGCTATACGTACTAAACATATTAGAATAATTTTTATTTTATCAAAATGACAACAATAACCTATTTATAATATGTTAGTAAATAATAGATGAAAAATGGAAAATGATTGAGTTGATAACGTAGATCGTGACCTTGTGTTTGAAAGGATGAAAATGGGTTGAAAGTGAGGTGAGATAATTAAGGTAAATCAAAAGTATAAATATTGATAACTCGACTAATTTGACGTTCCACTTAGACCATCCCCAAGCAAAGGTCAAGCTAACTAGGTCACGACCCATTTTTACTCTTAATCACTCATTAATTATCTTGACCTACTTTTACCCTCCCAAGCAGAAGGTCACGACCTAGGTCACAAATCCATTCATTTTCCACTTTCCAACCCTTACATTCATTTCTCACCTTCTCTACCCCACTTTTCTCTCTCTCACTCTACAATTATTTTCCCAACATTTTATAAATTTAGTTTTTTTTTTCTATTATGGTAAATATCTTAATAAAATAAAAACTACCAAAATACTTTACGTTTATATCATCTTATGGCATAATTTACGGGAAAAAATATTAAACAAGTTGGTTATAATTTCGAAAAGTGATTAAACGATTTTATTAACAGTTAAAAATGAAATATCTAGGCGAGCAAAGGACTATAATTAATTTAGCGGTATATCGATGCTATTAACGAACATATTTGAAATATTAGTTGACGGTTTTGACGAACGTATTACTCGAAAGAAAGTTATCCATGTGAAAGTTGGTCCAAAACCACTAGTTGGCCCAAAGAAAGTTATCCAACGACTACATTCGATCGATCGGTTATATTTTGATTTAACGGCTCTAATTATTCAAATGTAACGACTTTATTTGATATATTAGTTGACGGCTTTTTTATGAAATATAATTCGACATATAAAAAAACGAATACATAATTGAAAAATACGATGAAATAATAAAATGTAGTATTCGAAACTAATTACGAACGTATTGACACTATCACTCGAGACAAATAAATTATTTACGACTAAAAAAGACGTAATCTGTCACAACCAATAAAAAACTGACACATACTAGTTCAATTAGTAGGTCAAGTTTTGACAACAAAGGTCACAAATTGACCTTTTGATAGTGTTGGTTACAAATTAACTTCAAAGGTCACAAATTAATTAGCTTAATTGTACTATTAACCGTGACCAAGCAAGGTCATGACCTACCTATTGACCTTGCTTGGGGATGGTCTTAAAATAGTCAAAGTAATGTCATAAACGAGAAGACACAGTTTGACGTTATCATCGGAAAAGGCTGGAGTTACACTTGGTGTAGGAGGGGTTTGCTACACTTCCACTGGGAGGGTGTCATGTGTCCATTTTGTTGGAATCTGATTTTTGCATCTTTTTTGGGATTCCTTGCATTAAATGCCCACTTGCATGATTACCCCACCTAATTACCCAATTAGTTATAGTTTAATACATGTTTATTTTTTGTAACTTTTTACTTTTTCAACACATTTTGTTTTGTAGAATATATTTAAGGTATTTTGTATTTAGTTTGTACGGTATACAGCATACGGTATACGGTATACGGTATTTATACGATATACGATATACGGTATTTATACGGTATACTTTAATTTTTATATATATTTTTTAATATATTACTTTTTTTAATATCCGTATTTTCGTATTTTAATGTCGTATTTATACGGTATTTTTGTCTTGAATTGAATATGTTTTTACTAAAATTAATAAAAAAAAACAAAAACATAGATTATTATTTAAAAAAAGAGTAGATGTTTTTTATGTTGACTTGATATATTTTTTTAAAAAAATTATTTTTAAGTAAATGAAAAAAAAATAAGTAGATATACTTTTTTTACGGTTTTTTCCCCACTAACCACGTCCTGAGTAGTCTTTATATTTAATAAAGATTGTAAAGTAATCAGTTGTTTACAGTGGCTGAGTTGGTTGATTGTTGTTTGTGTAAGAGGCCGCGTGTTTGAGCCTTGCGTAGTGCCCCTATGTTGTATTTTTTGTTGTGAGGGATTATTAAAATTCTTCTACTCGAGTTGTGTTTATTTTTTTGATGTCATTCGTTTTATTGAAAAAAATTAATTGTTTCCCTTACTTGTACCCCTTACTTGTATTTATTTTATTTAATTATTTAATTTGCAAAAATTGATAGACCAAAGTCGTCTTCTTATTGACACAAATGTGTATTAATGAAACCGAAAATAAAACCTGAAAATCAATTACAATATTCAACCAAATCTACGATAATTCTACTAATCCGATCTAATAATTCTACAATCCGATCACCAAATTATGTATTATACTAAATTAGTAGGATCTTATGATTCTACAATCCGATCCTACTAATTCGATCCTAACAACACTCCTTTCAATAGAGAAAGCAAAGAAAGGAGGAAAAGATGGACGTAAAAAGAGAGGCGCTACTACCAGTGGTGCTAGAGTTGACGCCGTATCGACGACTTAATTTAATAGGCGAGATATATCTGCGCTTCCTACAATATACTTTAGTAAACCGTTAACCCTAACCTCGTAAAACCTTAGACGCTTACGTTAAGCTAAACCATAAATGTAACCATTTATTCAAAAAACAATTAAGACGCCATATTCTGATTTTAGAATAGTAATAGATTTTAAAGATGAACTTGATTATAGACGAATTTTATTTTAGAATAGTAATAGGTTTTAAACTTGAACTTGATTTTAGACGAATTTGATTTTAGAATAGTAATAGGTTTTAAACTTGAACTTGATTTTAGACGAATTTGATTTTAGAATAGTAATACGTTATTAATATGATCGAGATTTTTAGACGAATTTCATTTTACTTAATATGTAACCCAGTCGTACGTCAATTATGTATTTTACTAAATTAGTAGGATCTTATGAATCTACAATCCGATCGTACCAATTATGTATTATACTTCCTCCATTTTTATCCAAATACCCTATTTGCTTTATTCACGTTTGCCAACGCAAGTTTTGCGTGCTTCATATCTTTAACTACGTATTTGTAAAAATTATAAAAGTTATATATTTTCAATGTACTCATAAAGACGAATTAAACAAGACCCCACATGAATATATTTTTTCTTACGTATTGAGAGAAAATTGAGATTGAAAGTTGATTGGTGAATAGTGTACAAAAAACAAATATGGTATTTGGATAAAAATGGAGGAAGTACTAAATTAGTAGGATCTTATGATTCTACAATCCGATCCTACAGATTCGATCCTAACAACACTCCTTCCAATAGAGAAACTACAATATACTTTAGTAAACCGTTAACGCTAAGCTCGTAAAACCTTAGACGCTTACGTTAAGCTAAACCATAAATGTAACCATTTATTCAAAAAACCATTAAGACTTCATATTCTGATTTTAGAATAGTAATAGATTTTAAAGATAAACTTGATTTTAGACGAATTTGATTTTAGAATAGTAATATATTATAAATACGAACTTGATTTTAGACGAATTTGATTTTAGAATAGTAATAGGTTTTAAACATGAACTTGATTTTAGACGAATTTGATTTTAGAATAGTAATACGTTATTAATATGATCGATATTTTTAGACGAATTTCATTTTACTTAATATGTAACCCAGTCGTACGTCAATTATGTATTTTACTAAATTGGTAGGATCTTATGAATCTACAATCCGATCGTACCAATTATGTATTATACTAAATTAGTAGGATCTTATGATTCTACAATCCGATCCTACAGATTCGATCCTAACAACACTCCTTCTAATAGAGAAACTACAATATACTTTAGTAAACCGTTAACCCTAACCTCGTAAAACCTTAGACGCTTACGTTAAGCTAAACCATAAATGTAACCATTTATTCAAAAAACCATTAAGACGTCATATTCTGATTTTAGAATAGTAATAGATTTTAAAGATAAACTTGATTTTAGACGAATTTGATTTTAGAATAGTAATATATTATAAATACGAACTTGATTTTAGACGAATTTGATTTTAGAATATTAATAGGTTTTAAACATGAACTTGATTTTAGACGAATTTGATTTTAGAATAGTAATACGTTATTAATATGATCGATATTTTTAGACGAATTTCATTTTACTTAATATGTAACCCAGTCGTACGTCAATTATGTATTTTACTAAATTGGTAGGATCTTATGAATCTACAATCCGATCGTACCAATTATGTATTATACTAAATTAGTAGGATCTTATGATTCTACAATCCGATCCTACAGATTCGATCCTAACAACACTTCTTCCAATAGAGAAACTACAATATACTTTAGTAAACCGTTAACCCTAACCTCGTAAAACCTTAGACGCTTACGTTAAGCTAAACCATAAATGTAACCATTTATTCAAAAAACCATTAAGACGTCATATTCTGATTTTAGAATAGTAATAGATTTTAAAGATAAACTTGATTTTAGACGAATTTGATTTTAGAATAGTAATATATTATAAATACGAACTTGATTTTAGACAAATTTGATTTTAGAATAGTAATAGGTTTTAAACATGAACTTGATTTTAGACGAATTTGATTTTAGAATAGTAATACGTTATTAATATGATCGAGATTTTTAGACGAATTTCATTTTACTTAATATGTAACCCAGTCGTACGTCAATTATGTATTTTACTAAATTAGTAGGATCTTATGAATCTACAATCCGATCGTACCAATTCGATCCTAACGACACTACTTAATATGTAACTCGTGTGAGCTCGACTAGAGCCCCGGCTCGGGTCGAAAGCTTTACGAGTCGAGACGATTTTAAATATGGATTTGTTTTTAGAATAGTAGTTGTAGTACATTATAAACATTAAATCAAGTCCTGACCATTCATTGCAAAATAAATTTAATTATGAAGAACATCTTGGCCGTTGGTTTGGCTAGTGTCACACGGATTACGAATTTCATTACATTATAAACATTAAATCAAATCCTGACCATTCATTGCAAAATAAATTTAATTATGAAGAACATCTTGGCCGTTGGTTTGGCTAGTGTCACACGGATTACCAATTTCATGTGTTTTATATTTTGTCTATAAAAACTAACAAAATCCAACTCCATCCACATTTCTCTCTCTTTCTCTCCAAACCCATCACGTTTTCTCTCTTTCTATCCATCTCCAAATCCATTACCTTTTCTCTCTTTCTCTCCAAACCCATCACCTTCTCTCTTTTTCTCTCCATCTCCAAATCCATCACCTTTTCTCTCTTTCTCTCCAAACCATCACCTTCTTTCCATTAAAAACAAACCTTAACCCTAAAATATGGAAGCACTTCGTAGCAATACTGAGGCACTTCTTCGAAGTTACGAGGATGCATTAACCTTTCTTCTGTAGTCTTTTTTTAAAACTACTCGTTTTTACAAATAAGTAGTAGTTTTTTTAAAATATTCGTTTTTTGTTGAATTTCTAGTCATTTTTATTTTTAAAACTAATCGTTTTTTAAAATAAAACGTCGTTTTAAGCAAATTATAAACTTATTATTAAGCTAAGCTTCCACAATAAGCATCACAATTTCTCAAAACCAATGAAATGAAAATAAAATTAAAAACAAATAATCTTTCAAATCCAAGTTGTAAACTTAATCTTTCAAATCCAACTATATTAGAATATGATATTCTTTTTAAAAATATTTGTTTTAATTTAATTTCTAAAGAATTCGATAGTCATTTTTTAAAACTAGTCGTTTTTCAAAATAAAAAGTAGCTTTTTAAAATATTACTTTTTTAATTGAATTTCTAACGAAATTCAAGAGTCATTTTTTAAAAGTAGTCGTTTTTAAAAAAAATAAAAGACGCTTTTTAAAATAGTTAATCGTAATTTAAAACAAAAAATAGACGAAGATGACGCACTAATAATATTATTTTATTATTAAGCTAAGATTTCACAATAAGCTTCACAATTTCCCAAAACCAATGAAATGAAAAGAAAATAAAAAACAATTAATCTTTCAAATTCAAGTTGTAAACTTAAACTTTCAGATCCAATTATATAATTTCTAAAGAAATTCGATAGTCATTTTCTAAAATACTGTAGTCGTTTTCTAAAATAAATACTCCCTCCGTTCGATTCCACTTGACAAGTTTGTTTTTTCACGTTTGCCAACGCACGTTTTAAATGTTAAATATCTTTAGCTACGTAGTTGCAAAAATTATAAAAGTTAGATATTTTTAATGTACTCGTAAAGACGAATCAAACAAGACCCCATATGAATATGCTTTCTCTTACGTATTAGGAGAAAATTGAGATTAAATGTCCACTTGTGAATAGTGTACAAAAAGCAAACATGTCATGTGGAATCGAACGGAGGGAGTAGTTCAAATAAATTAAACTGTTAAA
The DNA here is from genome assembly GCA_029255685.2 of Silene conica. NCBI lineage: Eukaryota > Viridiplantae > Streptophyta > Magnoliopsida > Caryophyllales > Caryophyllaceae > Silene > Silene conica. The sequence continues at coordinate 64,632,303 of CM055315.2, forward strand.
ACGTCGTTTTTATAAACTGCTAAAAAATAAAAAGTCGTTTTTGTAAACTTTTAAAAACTAACTGTTAATTGAAAACTTGCATAAATTAAAAAAAAAAAAACGTTTTTGTCAATTCTTTTAAAAAACAAATAATTCAAATCGTAAACAAATGAAAAAGGTGCTTTCTTTGTAAACGTTTAAAAAATAAATATTAATTCAATTTCTGTTAGAATGTTCTTTTTTTAAATCTAGTAAAGTATATTAAAATAGTACGAGAGCCTATTAATTCAAAATCTTAAAAAATAAAAATGTAATTGAGCGGTTTCAGTGACACAATAAATACTCCGACGGACGTCACTCCGGTTTTTGCAGCATCTCAAACAACGCCAACGATACCCAAGTCACGACAGTATTGGCCGCAATACTCGTCTTTGCAGTTCTCCGACTCTCAACAACGACGGTCGCAATACTCCAATTGTTTGTACACTAATTACAGTAGGTTTGGTTGAACATTGTAATTGATTTTTAAGTGGTAATTTCGGCGATTTATACACACAGAAAATAACGTATCAATCAAGTTGTAGAAAATCCGTTTGGTGTATCAATTCTTGCAAATAAATTAATGAATTGAAATAAACACAAGTACAGGAAAACACTAGAATTTTGGTCAAAAAAGCGAACGAAAAATTAAACACAAGTCAAGTAAAAAAATAAAATGAAATAATAAAACATAGTACCACCAAATAGGGCTCGAACACGGGACCTATGGAAGAAACAACACACACCTTAAACAAACAACAAACAACCAACCTAGCAACTATAAACAACTACATACTTTACAATCGTTATTAAACATATTCACCACCAAGGACGTGGTTAGTGGGGAAAAAAACGTTAAAAAAGTATATCTACTTGTTTTTTCTTCATTTATGTTAAATTTTTTTTTAAATAAACATAAACAGTTAATCGTAATGTAAAACAAAAATAGCCGAAAACGTACTAATAATATTATTTTATTATAAAGCTAAACTTCCACAATAAGCTTCATAATTTCCCAAAACCAATGAAATGAAAATAAAATAAAAAAACAAATAATATTATTTTATTATTAAAGCTTCCACAATAAGCTTCACAATTTTCCAAAACCAATGAAATGAAAAGAAAATAAAAACAAATAATATTATTTTATTATTAAGCTAAGCTTCCACAATAAGCTTCAAAATTTCCCAAAACCAATGAAATGAAAATAAAATAAAAAACAAATAATATTCTTTTATTATTAAAGCTTCCACAACAAGATTCACAATTTCCCAAAACCAATGAAATGAAAAGAAAATAAAAAACAAATAATATTATTTTATTATTAAGCTAAGTTTCCATAATAAGCTTCATAATTTCCCAAAACCAATGAAATGAAAAGAAAATAAAAAACAAATAATATTCTTTTATTATTAAAGCTTCCACAAGAAGCTTCACAATTTCCCAAAACCAATGAAATGAAAAGAAAATAAAAAACAAATAATATTATTTTATTATTAAGCTAAGTTTCCATAATAAGCTTCATAATTTCCCAAAACCAATGAAATGAAAAGAAAATAAAAAACAAATAATATTCTTTTATTATTAAAGCTTCCACAAGAAGCTTCACAATTTCCCAAAACCAATGAAATGAAAAGAAAATAAAAAACAAATAATATTCTTTTATTATTAAAGCTTCCACAATAAGCTTCACAATTTCCCAAAACCAATGAAATGAAAAGAAAATAAAAAACAAATAATATTCTTTTATTATTAAAGCTTCCACAATAAGCTTCACAATTACCCAAAACTAATGAAATGAAAAAAAAAATAACAATTAATCTTTCAAATCCAACTTGTAAACTTAATCTTTCAAATCAAACTTGTAAACTTAACTTAATCTTTCAAATCCAACTTGTAAACTTAATTTTTCAAATCTTACTATAGTCGTTTTTCGTTTTTTAATATGGTCATTTTTTAAAATAGTCATTTTTGTAAACTGTTAAAAAATAACTAGTCGTTTTTTAAAATAAAAAGTCGTTTTAAGCAAATTATAAAATTATTATTAAAATAGTCGTTATTATTTTGAAATATTCGTTTTTTTATTGAATTTGTATAGTCATTTTTTAAAACTAGTTGTTTTTTAAAATAAAAAGTCGTTTTATTCACTAAGTTAGTACAACTATATTAAAACTATGAACGAATGGTAACAAAAGAACACATATTCGTTTCACTAATTCTTATTTCATACCGCAAGATCCGTCTGAAATAATAAGACGGATAACATTTTCTCTAACAAAATATTCATTTAGAGAGTGAGTGGGAAAGCACATGGGATGTCCCACTATCCATGTGGTTTCCACTTGTGGGAGGTCTTTTTGTATCAGACGAAAGTTGCGGTTTGAAGCAAGACGGACTACGTTTTTATTTCAATTTCTAAAGAAATTCAATAGTCAATTTTTAAAACTAGTCGTTTTTTAAAATAAAATGTAGTTTTTTAAAGAAATGACTTAGGTAGTAATAATATTCTTTTATTATTAAGCTAAGCTTCCACAATAAGCTTCACAATTTTCCAAAACCAATGAAATGAAAAGAAAAAAAAACAAATAATCTTTCAAATCCAACTTGTAAACTTAACCTTTCAAATCAAAGTTGTAAACTTAACTTAATCTTTCAAATCCAACTTGTATACTTAATCTTTCAAATCTTACTATAGTCGTTTTTTCGTTTTTTAAAAACGTCGTTTTTGTAAACTATTAAACAAAAGGCGTTTTTGTAAACTTTTAAAAAATAACAGTTAATTGAAAACTTGCAGAAATTAAAAAAACATTTTTATCAATGCTTTAAAAAAACAAATAATTCAAACCTTAAACAAATGAAAAATGTGTTTTTTTGTAAATATTTTTAAAAAATATATTAATTAAATTTCTAATATTAAGCTAAGCTATAAAAAATAATGACATAATCACTCAAAAAAACGAATGACGTAAAAAAATAAACACAAGCCAAGTAAAAAATTTGGAGGTAAAATGAAAAATTTTAACCAAGTGAAAATTTGGCGTAAAATGAGAAATTTGGAGGTAAAATGAAGAATTTTAGCCAAGTGAAAATTTGAGCCAAATGAAAAATTTTAAGGTTAAAATGGAGCCAAAAATTTGGAACTAAGTTGGAAATTTGACCTTCAAATGAAAAAATAAGTGAAATTTTGGCGTAAAATGAGAAATTTTGAAGTAAAAATGGAGCCAAATGTATGATTAGATTAGGACAAAATTGAAATAAAACAAAGTGTACAAGGGTAGATAAGTAATTATGCATAAATTTTAATTTTTGTGCAAAAAGTAAATGTATAGAAAGTAATTTTTGTGCAAAAAGTAAACAAAGTGTACAACCAATTTGGACAACTTGGACCATAATTTCGTAACAATATAAAAATATGTATATAAATAATTAATTATTGACGTTTAGGATAACTTGGACCAAACTTCCGTAACAATATAAAAATATGTATATAAATATTTATTTATTTTCTTTTGTTTGACAAACGAACATTACTACATTCGGGTAATTTCGGGTTTCGGTTGAATTTCGGTCATCATTAAGCAGGTTGAAAACGGTTCGGGTGTGTTTCGATTCGGGTCAAACCAGTTCAGGTTGAAACAGTCTCGGGTCTATTTCGGATATTACGAATTCAGTTCAATTTCGAATCAGTTCAGGTCGATTCAGGTTTCGGGGTGGAGTTCATTTATACCTTTCGGATGTACGGTCAAGTGTCGATTCAGTTATTTCGATCGATTTTTCGGGTTCGGTATACTTTTGCCAGGTCTACAAATTACAGTAGATTTGGTTGAACATTGTAATTGCTTTTGAGGTTTTATTTTCGGTTTGATTAATACACATTTGTGTCAATAAGAAAACGGGTTTGGTCTATCAATTTTTGCATATTAAATATTTAACTAAAATAAATACAAGTAAGGGAAACAATTAAATTTTTGTCAAAACAACGAATGATATCAGAAAAATAAACACAACTCAAGTAAAAGAATGAAATAATCCCTCACAAAAACAAATGACAGAAAAATACAACCTAATGGCACCGAGCAGGGCTCGAACACACGACCTATGGAACAAACAACAACATACACAAACAACAATCAACCAACCCAACCACTGTAAACAACTGATTACTTTACAATCTTTATGAAATATAAAGACTACTCAGGACGTGGTTAGTGGGGAAAAAACCGTAAAAAAAAACATCTAGTTATTTTTTGTTCATTTACTTTAAAAACATATTCAATAGATGGGTAAATAAACATCAAGTCAATATAAAAAACACCTACTCTTTTTTTAAATAATAATTTATGTTTTTTTTTTTATATTAATTTTAGTAAAAACATATCAATTCAAGAGAAAAATACCGTATACCGTATAAATACGACATTAAAATACGAAAATACGGATATTAAAAAAAGTAATATATATAAAAATATTAAAGTATACCGTATAAATACCGTATACCGTATACCGTATAAATATCGTATACCGTATACCGTACGCCGTATACCGTAGAAACTAAATACAACATACCTTAAATGTATTCTCAAAAACAAAATGTGTTGAAATAGTAAAAAGTTACAAAAAGTAAACAAACATTAAACTATTTTTAAGTGGGTAATTAGGTGGGCTAAACATGCAAGTGGACATTTAATGCAAGGAATCTAAAGAAAGATGCAAAAATCAGATTTCAACAAAAAAGACACATGACACCCTCTCATTAAAAGTGTAGCAAACCCCTCCTACACCAAGTGTAACTCTGTCCTCTTCCGTTATCATCTGAAATATAAGTAACTCGTAAGTAGACGACTTTGGGATTTGGATAACTGGAGGCTGGAGGGTACATTGATCCATGCTCAAGGGCAGCTGGCTGACACACTTTTATGGGAATTGCAGGCCAACTTATCCAACCCACTTCCTTGCCGGATAAGAACGAAGATATACACGCACATCTCTTTCTCACTTTCTTCCAACTACTCCGTATGTAATAGCAAGTCTTGCTTGCGACGGGTTATCATTTGTGACGGATATTTTGTGAGATAAAATAGATAAAAAATGAGTTAGTGGAGAAAGGGGACCACATGAATAGTGTTGGAGAAAGAGATAAAGTGGGTATTTTGTGGGAGGAAACGGTATCCGTCACAAGCTTGCGACGGATAATACGGTTGCAAATAAGAATTTTTGACTATGTAAAATTTTCCAGTTTTAAAACTTTAGACATCCCCAAGTTGGTAATGATTAATGAGATAATTAAAGTGATTAATTGGTAATTAAATTTACTAATTTGTGATCATATGACCAACCAAATTAATTTGTGATCATTTATGAACAATATTGACCATATTTGTGACTACTTAGGTGGACAATTGTGATTGGTTGAGAAATAAAAAATAATAAAATGATTGGTAAGAGGGAGGTTTTGTTGGGTGGAAAAATGTGATAAATGATTGTTTTTTTTTTTTTTTTGGACAATGTGTATAATCCCCTCGCCGCGGGTGCTCTCACGAAGAGGTAAACGGCTGGCCAAAGTTTTGCTCCATTCTCATGGGCAGGGATCGAACCCTTGACCTCATGGTTAAGGGATGAGTGAGCAACCACCACACCAAACACATTTGGTTATAAATGATTGAAAATGTTGAAAAGCGGGAAAATGGTTAGGTTGATGACCCGGATCGTGACCTTCTGCTTGGGAGGATGAAAGTAGGTCCAGATAAATAAGGTGGGATTAAAAGTAAAATCAGATCGCGACCTAATTATGGCGATCAGTGGACCACTCTTTGGAAATGGTCTTATAATCAATTTTCTACTAATTTTTATTATTATTTTTATTTTTCAGACTCACCCTAAACTCGTCTTAAACTTTATACATCATCCGTTAAACTTACCCAAAACTCTATTTTTTTTTAGAGCACCTCTTTTTCTTTTACAAAAAATGTAACATAAGATGATAATTTTCATTGAAAGTGACAATCAAGAGTCACTTAAAGTCATCAATTGAGTCGCGTGTTTTTAAAACTCCCCTTAAGAATTAAGATTATGATAGATTATTTTTTTTTTTGGTAAATGATTATGATAGATTATTAGTGCAAGTGCAATGGAGTGAAGTTCTTTCTATTTCCATGTCATTTTTATTAATTAATAAGTTTAAAATTTTTACATCAAAACGAAAAAACTTTTTTTAATTCTTAATTAGGAGTTAGGACCCACTATATATTAACTATCTTATCTCCATCAATTTAATTTTTTTTAGAAATCAACAAAGTCTTAAATAAGAACCATTTTTTTATTTTGACAAACCCGATGTCATCCACAATGGAAGAACTTTATTTTTGAAGTTCTTATTCACAAATTCAAGAATAAAAAACTACTACTTCGTATTTCACTTGCTCTTTTAGTAGTCTTAGGCAAGTCTTGTCTTTAAAATTATGAAAATTGTGTCTCAAAACTACCAATAATCTTACCTTAGCTAACACTTTTATGTATTTTTACCTTTTGCGATATTGCCTCGTCAAGAGTGCAAACTGATAACAAATGCAAATGTATCATATCCTCCCTCGTCAACACCACCTAATTACCACTCAAACTAGGAATTCAAGAACACAAATTCCTATTTGCAACGGCACTATCTGTCGCAAACTTGTGACGGATACCGTTTTCCCTCACAAAATACCCACTTTTTCTCTCTCTGCAACACTATTCATGTGGTCCCCCTTTCTCCGCTAACTCATTTTGTATCCATTTTATCTCACAAAATATCCGTCACAAATGGTGATACGTTGCAAGCAAGACTTACTAATTCAAGAATAACTAATAACTAACATAAGTAACATTTATACTCTGTTTGTAAGGGTGAAGTCTAGTTGTTAAAATTTGGGTGAAATTTTTAGAAGACTTGGATTCAAGTCTTCCCAAAAGCAAAAATCTTGTGGAACATTCTTTGTTCGAGTCCACGTGGTTTGCAGGTTATCGCATATACCCGAGAGTTTAGCCAGTGCACACCGAAAGTAGCGGCTGCGGGTTCCCTCGTTAAAAAAAAATAAAAAAAGTTATACTCCTTTGTAATAATACTTCATATGATGTTCATTTTTTTTTTTTTTTTGACATAAGAATAATGAAATTAATCTGTACCACATAATATACGTAATCTCACATCAAGAAAAATATTCAGAAAAGAAAAGAATGAACAACAATGAAATTGGATGGAAAATGAAAAGAAACATAATATGAACAATTGGTCTTGCTTAAGACGGGTCGGTTTGAGAGACGGGTAATCACACTCACAAAACGAATAGAGGGACAAGGTGGGGCACCCCATGTGCTTCCCTTTCTTCTCTAAGTGGGTATTTTGTGAGGTAAAATGGTATCCGTCTTAAGTTTAAGACGGATAGTGTCGGTCTGAAATAAGAATTTGTGTAATACGAATTAGAAGACAATATATTATATTAACTGATTTAACTCGTCATATAATAATCACAAATTCTTATTTGCAACGGCATTATCCGTCGCAAGCTTGCGACGGATACCGTTTTCTCTCACAAAATACCCACTTTTTCTCTCTCTCTCTCTCTCTCTCCAACACTATTCCCGTGGTCCCCTTTCTCCACTAGCTCATTTTGTATCCATTTTATCTCACAAAATATCCGTCACAAATGGTGACCCGTCGCAAGCAAGACTTACTAAATAATACTTCGTAATATTGTAACCGTGCTGTGTGAGAACTTGTTATGTTTATCGTGTCATTTTTCTTTAATTAGAAATACCAAAATCTATCAGTGTTCTCGAAGTGCAAGTTTCCAAAAATTTGTTGATAAACGTACTTCAAAGTTCAAACATAAATTTTCATTTAAGATTGGCACAATCTCATCCGACTAAAATAAGAAGTTGTGACTACTGAGAACTCATACTCTTAGTCTTGGACCTTGGGCATTAGTTTTAGCTAGACTGACTCCGAAAGAGTTATGACTATGGACCAAGCTCCGAAATGAACGAGAAAAAAATATGTTCTCTTAAGAAGATTACGGTAAAAGTATATCATGCTTTGTAGGGCCGTTTGTGAGATTTCGGAGGCCTTGTGCGAAATTTTATGAAGGTCCTAGATTAGTATCGTTTAGATCCTTTTTAAGCCATGTTCCATGATTTTTTCTTTACATTTTTCATGTAAAACAAATTAGCTATTTCATTTAGTATTTTAATCATCAACAATAAGAGAGAAAATTTCAACAAATATAAATGATATCGACCATCACGTAAGAATTTATAACAGATATTAGAATTAAACTACAAAGTATTTATTAAAAGGGTGAATAGTGGGCCTCACAAGTAAAAAAGACAAAGATTTGATCCATTTTTTTTTTGATAAGGTAAGAAAACTAGGTTGATCATCTTGGATAGGACCAACCTATCTCATCGTTTCGAATGAGTAAGGTAAGTTGAAGCCACCGACTTTCAACCCCCCTCGAAAGAGTTGGACATGAATGTCCAACGGAAGCCATGAAGTCAGCACCCTTGTTGGCTTCACGGAAGCAATGTTTAATTATCACTTCATCGAAAAGATGAAGATCAAGTTTCACATCCTTGATAATACTAGAGATTTCCCACGGGATCTACCAAGTGCTACGGAGGGAGTTGATAACACATAAATTATCGCCCTCCACAATTAACTTAGAGATTCATAAGTGTTTAGCGGCTAAAATACCTTCTTTTAAGGTGAGTGCTTCTGCGACAATAATAGTATTTGATCCGCACATTTTTGCTCCTAACAACACGACTTCACCATTATGATCTCTTATACAATATCTTAAAGCAGCTTTATTGCCATCTATCCTCGATCCGTCAAAATTTAGCTTTAGGAAACCATTTCTAGGTTTCTCCCACCAGATTTCCTTCTTACTAGAAGTGTTTCTAACAGACTTTACTTTCTCAGGATTGTTGAGATCTTTATGTCTAGTTTCGTTCCAGGCCTTAATGCTATTATTACATAACGTAATAAGTTTGTTTATATTGAAATTAACATTATTAAAGATAATATCATTTCTATAAAACAATGCATTCCACCAAATGAAAATGATCTTAACGAAATCATTATGTGGAATTAAGTCTTTAGATAGTTAAGCTTCATAAGAAACTTTGACTTGCAATATTATCATAATTTGACAAAGAGTTATTGTAACTAGTAATGTTCATTTCATGGGTAATAGACCCAATCAAAGAACATTCATAAAAGAAATGATCTTTATTTTCACTAGGATAGTTACACAAAATGCAATGAGGTGGGACATTAATATGACTTTTGAGAAGTCTATCTTTCGTTGGGAGGCCGTCAACACATGCTTTCCAAAGAAAAAAAAATTCAATTTTGGTGGAATATTCAATTTCCAAACCCACTGAAAATTACATATGTCATGAGTGTGATCGAACAAACCTTGCGCTAACCAAGTTACTGTTTTTGTAAAGAAATTTCCATCCACGGATAACCCCCATATGAGGGTTCCGGAATATCATTATGAGGCAGTGGAATGTTAGTAATCTGATTTACAATATCGTTATTTACCAAGTTGGCTAATTTACAAACATCCCATTGTTTGTCAGAGGTTATGAAATCTTTAACCAAAAGATTAAGATCACGACTACTATCATCATCACTCGTAATGCTGGTAAGTAGTTGCGAGAAAACCCAATTATCAGACCAAAACTTAATATTGCTATCATTACCTACCTGTTATCTCAATCCTTTTCTAAAGAGAGTCCGAAGACTCATAAGCTTACGCCATTGCCAAGAAGACTCATAAGATTTGATCCGAGTTGCTTTTCTAAAACATTGACACTTATACCACTAAGCTATTGCCATTCTACTAATTTTATTTGTCTCAAAGTATATATAAATTTTCTCTCATGTTACAGAATTGTGCCCCAAATTTTTGGGGGCCTAGTGCAACCGCACGGGTTGATCACCCTATTAAGGAATAAAATCAAAACTTATCTTCAAGGAATATAATCTTCCGTCATTGACCTTTTATGTATATATTTTATACTTAGAATATCTTTTATTCTTTCCTAGAATATAGTAGGTTGTTGCTATCTTTTAGGCTAGATTAGTTCTTTGCTATTTGTATATAATATCCCTTGTATCCTATGAATAATATTACGTTCAAAACAATTCACATACAAACTTTATATGGTATCATAGAGCCAGCAATATTTTTCTTCGAAAAACGTTGTCTTCCTTATGGCAAATCACCAAGCTATCATCGTCCCTAACAATGCTCATCCCGACTCCCCTATCATTTTTGTTAACCTTTCCCAATGCAAAACTTTAACCACCACAAATTACGTTCAATGGTCCTTTCAAATCCGCTCCTTCTTGGAAGGCCTCGCCCTATTTCCCTTTCTCGATGGATCCAACCCGTGCCCACCCAAAACAGCCACCATTGACGGCCGCACCACCACGAACCCAGTCTACACCAACTGGTCTCGCCAAGATCGCCTCCTCCTTGCATCCTTAGTCGGTACTCTCGACAGTACCATAGCTCCTCTTGTAACCGAGTCCACCACATCCCGTGAGGCCTGGACCACCCTCTCCACCACCTTCGCTAACCCATCTCGTGGTCACATAATGCAAATCAAACAACGCCTCGATAATATTACCAAAAAAACCCGACCAATCTGTTACCGACTATATGCACCAAATCAAAACCTGCACCATAGAGCTTGCCAATCTCGGAAAACCAATGGACCCGGAGGACATTATCGCAAAAGTCCTTCGTGGCCTTGACAAAAACCGTTACCGTGCCATTCGTGAAACTGTAGAAGCCCGGGATACTCCCATCTCCTTCGATGCCCTACATGAAAAATTGATCAACCATGATCTTCAAAATCCCGAAAACATAACTGCCACTCCTCTTCCCACCTCTGCATACGCGGTTCACTACCGCACCAACAACAACAATTCCAATCGTTACACCCCACGCCAAACCGAGTCCTCTGACACGACCAAAGATCCCATCGTATGTCAATATTGTGGCTACAAAGGCCATAACTTCCTTAACTGCCGCAACTTCAAGAAAACTCACCCTTCCGTCACCATTACCCCGTACGTACGCCCCACCAAACCGTACACAGCCCGCCCTCAAGCCCACACCGCTACCACCTCCACCTCTCCTCCTAGCTCGTGGCTTGTAGACAGCGGCGCCACTCACCATCTTACCAATGATCTTTCAAATCTCTCACTCCATGCCCCATACACCGGTACTGATGACGTTGTCATTGGTGACGGATCCTCTCTTCCCATCACCAACATAGGTTCTTTTAATCTCTCCTCTAATTCTACTACTCTTTATTTTCGAAATGTTTTACATGTTCCGAATATTTCTCGCAACATTCTCTCTGTTTCTCAATTTTGTGCTGATAACAATGCTATTATTGAATTCTCTTCTTCTAATTTCTTTTTTAAGGATATCTCGACGGGCCGGATAATACTCCACGGCAAAACTGATCGTGGGATCTACTCCTGGAACCCGTCTCCGCCTCACGCCTTAATCGCTACTTCTGCACCGTCATTGGCCTTGCTTTGGCATCATCGCCTCAGACATCCATCATCACATGTTTTTTCGTTTCTTAAGAACTCATTTGATTTATCGTTTTCTGCTTCTAGTTTACATTTCTGTCATGCTTGCAAAACTAATAAATGCTATAAACTTCTGTTTGATGTCTCCTCTCTCGCGTCTAATGCCCCATTAGACCTCATCTTCTCGGATGTTTGGTCATCCCCTATTATCTCTTATGATGGTTATAAGTATTATGTCATATTTGTTGATCATTTTACAAAGTATATATGGCTTTACCCTATGAAAAAGAAGTCTGACATCATCACTATTTTTCAACAATTCAAACTCCTTGTCGAAAAGCACTTTAACAAACCTATCTTAACGATGTTTTCTGACAATGGGGGCGAATACATCAAAATAACTCCATCCCTTCTTCAAAACGGAATAAGCCATTTAACCTCTCCTCCTCACACACCTCAACATAACGGTTATGCTGAACGACGACATCGGCATATCGTTGAAACCGGTCTCTCCTTACTTACCCATGCAAATTTACCGACTAGTTTCTGGCCAAAAGCTTTTACTACTGCTGCCTATCTAATTAACAGGTTACCTACTCCGACATCACAAATAAATCCCCATATTTCTCCCTATTCAAATCACATCCCAATTACATGAAACTTCGCGCTTTCGGTTGTTTATGCTATCCATGGCTCAAGCCTTACACGTCTCACAAACTAGAACCAAAATCAATTGCTTGTGTTTTCCTAGGCTATTCCCAATCCCAAAGTGCCTATTTATGTTTCGATCCTTCCACCAAGCGTCTCTATGTCTCTCGCCATGTAACCTTCGTCGAAACTGACTTCCCATATACCCGATTGGCTACCAAACCTCCCCTCCCACAGCCTCTCCTATTGATGACTGGTGCTGCCCTCCCATTGCTGTCCTACCCACCTCCCCTGCCTCCATATCACTCTCGTCTGTCCCTCCCAACTCACCTCTTCAGATCCCTCCTACACCCTCCTCTCCATCCCCTACACCTTCCCAACCACCGGGTTTTCTCAATGACAAATACCCAACTCATGTATGTCGCCTTAACAAAGCCCTCTATGGTTTAAAACAGGCACCCCGAGCTTGGTACACGGAACTCAAGAATTATCTCATATCCTTTGGGTTTCGTGTCTCTCTTGCCGACCCGTCTTTATTTATTTATAACAAGTCCACTCAACCATTGTATGTCTTGGTCTATGTTGATGATATACTTGTCATTGGCCCGTCACACTCGTTCTACACGTCATTTTTGAAGCATTTTGCCCAAACTTCTCGCTAAAGGATCTTGGTAATTTGTCTTACTTCCTCGGGGTTGAGGTTACTCCAAATCCGAAGGGTCTCCTCTTATCTCAAACCAAATATATACATGACCTTCTACAAAAACACAATATGCTTGAGAGTAAACCATCCACCACCCCTATGGTCACTCATCCACCACTCACTCACGATACGACCTCTCCCACAAGTAACCCCACTGACTATCGTTCCGCTGTTGGTTCACTCCAATACTTATCTCTCACTCGTCCTGATATCTCCTATACGGTCAACCGGCTCGCTCAATTTATGCAACACCCCAAACAATCTCACTGGTCTGCCTTAAAACGCCTACTTCGGTATTTACATGGTACGATTCACCTCGGTCTCCAGCTACACCGTGACACTCCCCTTCGCCTTCACGCCTTTAGTGATGCGGACTGGGCTGGAGACAAGGACACTTACGTATCAACCTCCGGTTATCTTGTATACTTGGGCAAAAACCCCATTGCTTGGGCCTCCCGCAAGCAACAGGCCGTGGCCTTATCGTCTACCGAGGCCGAATTCCGTGCAGTGGCTAACGCTACATCCGAACTAATTTGGATACAGTCCATGCTCACTGAACTTGGTCTTAAATGCAACGCCTCCCCTGCCATTTATTGTGACAATTTAAAAGCAACGCATTGTTCGACGAATCCCGTCTTTCACTCCCGTATGAAACATGTCGCACTTGCTTTTCACTTTGTTCGTATGCAGGTACAAAACAGGGCAATCCGTGTTGATCACATCAGCGGCAATGACCAGCTGGCCGATATACTAACCAAGCCGCTGGCACGACCGCGCCTACATGATCTCCTATCCAAGATCGGACTTTACAACGGACAGTCCGTCTTGCGGGGGAATATTAAGGAACAAATTCAAAACTTATCTTCAAGGAATATTGATACGTGTCTATTTTATGATGTTTTACATCTATTTTTACACGTATTTGGTCGCTCATTTACTATGTTTTAGCCTCTATTTCCCACAAATTGTGTACTTTCGTATTTTTATGCACTTTTGCAGATTTATGCGGAAAAGAGACGATTTAGCACCAAATTCGTATCCTCAAGTCTTTAGCTTAATTAAGGAATAAAAGGAAAGTCAACTGGAGTCAAAGTCAAAGTGCCAAAGGTCAAAACAGAAGAAATCCGAAGACTTCCGTAAGAAGCGGTCGACCGACCAGTAAAATGGGTCGGCCGACCAGGCCCGATTTTCGCCAAGCCCAATTTTCGAGGAACTCCGGAAATAACAGAAGCCCAGCAAGAAGTGGTCGACCGACCAGTTATACGGGTCGGTCGACCAGAACGAAGCCCATACGATTTCTTTTCGTTTTTAGAAATAAAGTAGAATTAGAATCTTAAGGAAACTCTTAGTTTTTGCCCTATATAAACTAATCTTGTGATTAGGGTTAGGGGGATCCTTTCATCTCTTTTACTATCTAGTTTTCTCATCTATTATCATTCATACATCAAGTTTTATTCAAGCTTCAATTTTGTAATCTTTCAGCAATCCCCAAGCATTCAATAAAGTTTGTCCCTTTCTTAAATTCAATTGTGGTAATTCTTCTTTAATCTGGTTTTCATTATTGTTCTTATTTCTTTATTTACAATTGTTAAGTTAGAATCTCAAGTTTTATTGAATCTTGCATGTTTAGATTATTTACCATGTTTTCCATGTTTATTCCCAAATTTGTATTCGTCTTAACAGTCATGAGTAGCTAACTTTCATATGTTAGGATGTAGGGGATAATATGCGTAGGTAGATAAAATCCGAAAATCCGACCTGTAGCAGGACCGCGGTCGGCCGACTGGAATAGCTGGTCGGTCGACCGAGGTCGTGGTCGGCCGACCGGAGTAGCTGGTCGGTCGACCACTCGCGTCTGTTTCCTTATTTCGCCTTTTCTTGTGAATTATAATACCCTGCAATGAGACCAATAGGAGACTTGTAGGATGTTAGTAATGACCTACCCAAGATTGAAAGATACGGGAAGGGCATTGGTTTACACTTTGAGACGGATAGGTTACTCAAGGCTGAAAGGTATGTAACCTGGGATTTAGGAATCACCCTTATTGTTGACACCCAATAATTGTGAGACCTAGGAACTAATAGCATAGGCCGAAAGGAGCTATTAGGTAGCATAGACCTAAAAAGATATGTTACACCCCCTTACGCGACTGCAATACATGTTGACCTTAGGATTTATTTTACCTTAGCTATTTATTACCCCGAACATCCTAGCATCCCTTTTATTATATTTTATTCTCATCTTTTAATTCTTGTTTTATTTTAATCTTTTCTTTAGATATAGTAATCAACCAATCAACCCCCAAATTTGTTACCTTTAAACATTAACATTAAGACAATAAACATTCCCCACCTCCTTGTGGTTCGACCCTGACTTTCACTATCTATTGTTTAAGTTAGGAATATAAATTTATCTTTGGTACCCTCAACGACGGGCATCAAATTTTGGCGCCGTTGCCGGGGAGGTGACGCCAGTGTTTATTGTTTTTTGTTTTTGTTTCTCTTTGTTTAAGGAACTTTTGTTCCTTAAACCTTCTCCCCTTTTTCTTGTAGTTTCCTCTTATGCGCAGGTCAGTACAAGGAGAACTCCTACCACTTGATCTGGAAATTGAGAGGACTTTAAGAGAAAGAAGAAAGCAACTTCTAGCAAATCAAGAGGGAGGGTCACCATCCTCTTTATTTCAAGAAGACCTTTTCGAGTTATCACCATCTTCACCAAAAACACCATCTTCACAACCAGATTCACCCATCAATCCACTTTCACCAAAAACACCACCTTTTACCCACTTTTCAGTTTTTCCTAAAGAAGAGGATAACATGACAGAAGAAGCTACTATTGCCAGTCACTCTATGCCTCAGGCAAAGGACCTATACAAAGGGTTCACTTTACCTGCAGGTACTGGGAAGCCATTCGAGGCCAAGCCTGCCTATATTACTATGGTTGAAAAAAACCAATTTGGAGGCTCGGCCAATGAGGATGCGGCTAAGCATATTGAAATCTTCACAGATTACATATGCTCTATAGCACCCCCAGAAGGAGTGACGCAGGACCAGATTAAACAGACCATGTTTTATCTTCTCCCTTAGGGACTCTGCGAGAGAATGGTATAGAGACCTTGACCGCACTGCTGCGGGAGTTACAGATTGGAACACCTTAGCCCTAGCTTTCTACAGGAAATACTATTCTGCATCAAAGACTAACGCCTTAAGAGCGCAGATCACTAATTTCAAGCAAGGACCCAATGAAGACTTTAGCGAGGCGTGGGACAGGTTCAAGAGACTTGTTCGATCCATACCACATCACGGATTCGAACAATGGTTTCTTTGCAACCAGTTCTACAATGGCCTCTATGATGACAACAGGGCCTACTTAGATGCTGCAGCTAATGGAAGATTCCAGGATAATTCAGGAGAGACCAAAGGTCTCAAGTTAATAGAAGATGTTGCTGTGCACCGCGCTGAGCATGGTACTTCCAGAGGAAATCAGAGAAAATCAGAGTACAACCTGGCAGCAATTGAGGCCTTAACGGCCAAACTAGAAAAATTTGAGGCTGCAGGAAGGCTCGATCTAGGAAGTGGAAGCAAGGGAGGAATTTACCAGGTGAACGCCGTTCAGGACGGACCCTTTGCTTGTGAGAGGTGCGGTGGAGAAGGGCACGTGTCAAAGTTCTGCACTTCATCTAATGAAACATGTGCCGCTTTTCAGCATTACCGTGGGAATAATTTCTATGATCCAAATAATAACAATGTCCATCCCAACTTAAGGTGGACAAGCCAGAATGTTCAAAACCCACAACACATGCAACCTCAGCAAAATTCCACATATGTACCCCCACATAAACAGAATTTCCAAAGACCACCTTTCAACCCTCAACCACCTTCTAATCCACCACCCAACACAGATACTCTTATCCAAAACCTTATAGGGTTGGTTCAGAAGGAGTCACAGGCTAGAGAGGCGGGGATGAAGATGTTAGAGTCCCAGATTGCTCAAATCGCGAGCAAGAATGATACTAGGGCTCCGGGTCAGCTTCCAACTAAACCGGACCAGAAGAAGGAGACTCTAAACGTCGTAACCCTGCGAAGTGGAGCTAAAGTGGGGGCTGAAACAGAAAAAACAGCGAGTAACAGCAAAGTCGGTCGACCGACCGAAAATTCTGGTCGACCGACCACAGAGCAGGATCCGGAAATTTTTCCAGAACAGGAGACTGGTCGACCGACCAAGGATACTGGTCGACCGACCACTGAAGCAGAACCCGAGGTTCCCTTTCGTCCAGAATTGCCGAATAACTTAAGGGATTTCCTTTTCAGGGGTGATAAGACCCCCAGGTTTTTAAAAAGGGCTGCAAATACGGAATCCTCAGCTGCTCCCTTCCCAGAGAGACTCGTGCCTTCGAAGGATCAGGTATCTTTTGATAAATTCAAAGATGTAATTCGTTCATTAAATGTCCAAGTTCCATTTTTAGAATTAGTTCAACAAGTTCCTTCTTATCTTAAATTCATGAGACAGCTTTTGTCAAGAAAGAGGTCTCTAGAAAAGGTTGAGTCTGTGGCTCTCACTGAAGAGTCATCTAGCTTTTTAACTCATGTCATTGCCCCCCATAAACTAGAAGACCCTGGAAGTTTTTCTGTCCCCTGCAATATAGGAACCTTCCCAGTCAAAAAGGCTTTATGCGATTTAGGTGCTAGTATAAGTGTCATGCCCCTAAGCGTTGCCTTAAAACTAGGAATGACCGAATTTGCAGTGACCAGTATGACGGTCCAGATGGCTGATCGCACGTCTATGGAACCTATAGGGGTGCTAGAAAACATCCCTGTGCGTATAGACAGGTTTTTCTTCCCAGTAGACTTTGTTGTTTTGGACATCCCAGAGGATGCCCATATACCCATCATTCTAGGAAGACCCTTTCTTCACACTGCAGGTGCCGTTATAGATGTAGGCACTGGAACTCTAACCTTCAAAGTAGGCAAACATTCTATTATCTATGGCCTATCCTATAGGAAAAAGGATCCTATGACCCCCATTACATGTAATGCTATAACTTCTGAGAAGAAGTATGAGGTCATCACTACTTCTCCACCTTTATTACCTGTTCCTGTATCGGTTTTTACACCTCCGCCCCAGATTGGGAGCAATAGGGAGGACACTTCTATCGTGACTATTGCAGGAACTGGTTTGGGGAAACCCAGGGAGAAGGAAGTTATCATCCAGCGAGGAGGAATGGGATGCCTAAGCTATGGAGAGGATGAGGATCCAGACGTCGTGGATCGAGAAGAGAAAAAGAAGAGGAGGCAGGCTCAAGAAGAGAGACCGTCGCATATGCTTTGCGATGGAGGAAAGAAGATGTGTTTTGCCACTGAAGCAAAAACAGTGGAGACTACGGCGTGCCGTCAGAAGCCGTGGTCGGATATTTTCCGCATCTTCAGCGGATAGTTGCTTTTAAGTTACAATTTTTAAGACAATTTATTTTATGTTGTGTGAGACTTTTTAGTTTAGTTTGTTAGTAGTTAAGACTTTTAGAATCGTCTTGGCATCTCGCGCATTGTTGGGCGCGCTATTTTCTTGTCTTTTTCAGGATTTCCGAGAAAAAACGAAGACCTCCACGACTCAGCTGGTCGACCGACCAGAAACATCAGTCGGTCGACCAGACGCGCTGTATCGCGGATTTTTCCACTGTTCACAGGAGGTCGATCGACCAGAAACACCGGTCGGTCGACCTACTGTCCGTTGCGGTCTTTCGTTTCTCTTCCTTGGATCTCGTGAATTCAACTTTTGGTACTTGAGTGGCACTGCTGGCCACCAAAACCTCCCAGCTTACGCTGGTTTGGGGAGGTTTTTCTCATACATCTTTTTGACCCAGTGAGTTTTTTCCAATTTTTCCTTTACTTTATTCTACTTACATTTGTTCTTTAATTTTCTGAAAACCTTTACTTAGGCTAAATGCACAATGGGGACATTGTGCGGGTTGGTTTGGGGAATGGTTTCGTGTTACATGCATTGCATTTTGTCACACGTTTATTGCATTTCTGTCTTGCATCGTTCTCTTCTTTATTTTCCTTATATATACAAAAATCCAAAAAAATTAAAAAAAAAATTAAAAAAAAAAATTCAAAAATTCCAAAAAATGCACGTTTATTTTAGCATATAGGTCGAGTCGGAACGAAAGTATTTCAAGGATGATTTAGCTATCTTACATGTTTATGCCTTTACATTGCCTTGTCAACTTGTTTTTGTATGAGAGTCTTTTGCATATCTACGAGTTTTTGTCAACTTGCATATCTTGAGACTTGACTTATACCTTGGCGACCTACTTATACATTCTAAGTTTTAGAGCCTTATTCCTGGTTTCATCCTTAAACCAGTCGTCTAGGATGTGAGTAGTACTCCCCTTGGAGCATGTTACATCAACATGCATAAACATGAACTTGAATTGCTATATACTTGTTTTACTTTCTCGTTTTGTGAATCTTGATACGTGCATTTGGGACCCCTTTTCTCATATTTACCCATAAGCTTCACATAGCCAAAATTGCCTTTTTATTTCCCCAAAGCTACATCCCATACTTAGCCTACCCTTCCAAGCTAGTATTTGTGGTCATTGGATTATTTTTTGAGGCATCTTGGTTTGTGTGCTATCATGAGCAAAAAGAGAAAAGAAAGAAAGAAAGCAAGAAAAGAAAAAAAGAACAGAAAAATTCAGAAAAGAAAAAAGAAAAAAGGAAAAAACGAAACGAAAAAAATTTACAGAATGCAGTCGACCGACCACACCTACAGGTCGGCCGACCGCCTACTACCGTCAGAAAGAATTTCGTTCAAAAAAATTCCCTTCTTTCATATGTTATCACTCCCGTACTTCATTCAAAAAAAAAATATCTGGGAGTCCTTTCTTATTTAATGTGAGAGTTGTGCTAAAAAAGAGCACTTTCTTAATATCAAAAAGTCGTGAAGTATGTTGTTGGGAATCAGTTTTACTAGCTTGGCTACCAACCCCACATATCCAAAAGCGTCTTAACCACTTTTACCTTTTACCTCACATATCTTTCATTACCTCAATTGCATGTATCTAGGCCATTTAATGAGATTGTTATACAAAGTTGTAGAATTCTTGTTCATGTTAGATTGCAGGCATGTTTCCATGGGTCGCAGTTAGGTGAGTGTCGTTACAAAATTTCTTCTTTCTATCTTTTACATATACTCACCCTTTGCTTCATGAGTGTCTCGAGCGTACCGCGAGAGTCCATGCTATAAGTCTCTACAGTCTTTATGTTTTCAAGTTTGACGACGCCATAACTCGTTTGCATGACTCGATTACTTTCTCATTTTGTACTTAGCATTGGTTTAGGCTTACATGTAAATTTCGCTCTGAGATTGAAATCATTCCATTAGTTAAGATCGAGTCTATTTCTTGCTTGAGGGCAAGCAAGGGTTTGGTTTGGGGAATTTGATACGTGTCTATTTTATGATGTTTTACATCTATTTTTACACGTATTTGGTCGCTCATTTACTATGTTTTAGCCTCTATTTCCCACAAATTGTGTACTTTCGTATTTTTATGCACTTTTGCAGATTTATGCGGAAAAGAGACGATTTAGCACCAAATTCGTATCCTCAAGTCTTTAGCTTAATTAAGGAATAAAAGGAAAGTCAACTGGAGTCAAAGTCAAAGTGCCAAAGGTCAAAACAGAAGAAATCCGAAGACTTCCGTAAGAAGCGGTCGACCGACCAGTAAAATGGGTCGGCCGACCAGGCCCGATTTTCGCCAAGCCCAATTTTCGAGGAACTCCGGAAATAACAGAAGCCCAGCAAGAAGTGGTCGACCGACCAGTTATACGGGTCGGTCGACCAGAACGAAGCCCATACGATTTCTTTTCGTTTTTAGAAATAAAGTAGAATTAGAATCTTAAGGAAACTCTTAGTTTTTGCCCTATATAAACTAATCTTGTGATTAGGGTTAGGGGGATCCTTTCATCTCTTTTACTATCTAGTTTTCTCATCTATTATCATTCATACATCAAGTTTTATTCAAGCTTCAATTTTGTAATCTTTCAGCAATCCCCAAGCATTCAATAAAGTTTGTCCCTTTCTTAAATTCAATTGTGGTAATTCTTCTTTAATCTGGTTTTCATTATTGTTCTTATTTCTTTATTTACAATTGTTAAGTTAGAATCTCAAGTTTTATTGAATCTTGCATGTTTAGATTATTTACCATGTTTTCCATGTTTATTCCCAAATTTGTATTCGTCTTAACAGTCATGAGTAGCTAACTTTCATATGTTAGGATGTAGGGGATAATATGCGTAGGTAGATAAAATCCGAAAATCCGACCTGTAGCAGGACCGCGGTCGGCCGACTGGAATAGCTGGTCGGTCGACCGAGGTCGTGGTCGGCCGACCGGAGTAGCTGGTCGGTCGACCACTCGCGTCTGTTTCCTTATTTCGCCTTTTCTTGTGAATTATAATACCCTGCAATGAGACCAATAGGAGACTTGTAGGATGTTAGTAATGACCTACCCAAGATTGAAAGATACGGGAAGGGCATTGGTTTACACTTTGAGACGGATAGGTTACTCAAGGCTGAAAGGTATGTAACCTGGGATTTAGGAATCACCCTTATTGTTGACACCCAATAATTGTGAGACCTAGGAACTAATAGCATAGGCCGAAAGGAGCTATTAGGTAGCATAGACCTAAAAAGATATGTTACACCCCCTTACGCGACTGCAATACATGTTGACCTTAGGATTTATTTTACCTTAGCTATTTATTACCCCGAACATCCTAGCATCCCTTTTATTATATTTTATTCTCATCTTTTAATTCTTGTTTTATTTTAATCTTTTCTTTAGATATAGTAATCAACCAATCAACCCCCAAATTTGTTACCTTTAAACATTAACATTAAGACAATAAACATTCCCCACCTCCTTGTGGTTCGACCCTGACTTTCACTATCTATTGTTTAAGTTAGGAATATAAATTTATCTTTGGTACCCTCAACGACGGGCATCAAATATAATCTTCCGTCATTGACCTTTTATGTATATATTTTATACTTAGAATATCTTTTATTCTTTCCTAGAATATAGTAGGTTGTTGCTATCTTTTAGGCTAGATTAGTTCTTTGCTATTTGTATATAATATCCCTTGTATCCTATGAATAATATTACGTTCAAAACAATTCACATACAAACTTTATACACCCATCTAGCCGACCATGATGCTTTGCATTGGTTCAACGGTACAATATCACAAGAAGATTTTGTATCCCGTCTAAGTTCTAACCCACCAACAAAACACTATAACTTGAGAAAGCGCTTTTCAATAAATTATTAAGAGACCATTTTTTTATACCATTTTATTTGTATCTCGTGACCTTTTGTCATTGATCGTACATAATAATTCCGTATTTATTTATATAATAAATGTACTCATTTATCTTTAATCATGATTTATATATATTATACGAAGTATTACTTTTAATACCACTTTTCTTAAATTTGTAAAATAATTTCTGAATAAACTTATTGAAAGTCGGTCTCTCAAGAGCTGCAAACAAAATGTGAACAAGGAAAGGCGCTCCCTGTTAACTCGTCTCAAATTCAGTGGTTCGCTACTTCATTCTGAATTCTCAATTTTTCAACCAAATCGTTGAATCATCCCAAGCTCACTAACCAACTTGTCCGTAAGTAAAAGACTCAAACGCCTATCGTGATTCATGAATCATGAATGGTGGACTACAGGCCCATTTATCTTGGGCTGCGGGCTTGTAGTTATGCTCTCAATAAGACGTTTTTAAGGAGAGGCTTCCTTTTTATTGTCAATCTTAACGGGTCGTACTTTTTCTCATACGACTCTTACCTAGGGATGACAACAAATCCTGGATCAGGTCCAGATCCGTTGGACCCGATCCTGCTGGACCGGATCTGGATCCTTAAAATTTGGACCCGTCGGATCTGGATCGGATCTGGATCCTTGAGTTTAAAAACGGATCTGGATCTGGATCTTGTTGACAAGACCCGGATTCGACCCTAAGACCCGTTTTTAATATTAAAAAATAAAATAATAACTTGCGCTGTACTAGGCCTCACAAATCCTCAATTCTAATTTAATTCTCAAATATTTGTTCTCTGAGTTGACTGAAACCCTAAATCTAGCGATGCCCTCTTCATGCCCCCGCCCCCTTCCGCCTACCGTCCTCTGCCGTCTGCCTCCCTTGTTACTTGCCGCCTCTGCCGCCTTAAATCAAAGGTAAGATTCTAACTTCTGAGCACTCCGTATATAATAATTTAGTATCATTCACTCGTTCCCACCAATATTCCGCCTGATATACAAACTACTTAGCTTAGTTAAACGGCACAGAAGCGTGGAATTAAAGATCGGTATACAAAGTAAGTAGTGCATGGAAGTATAATAAGTGACTTTCTTCTAACCAAAGAGCGATTAAGGTCTGTAAAAAAGACAGACCATCAGATAGATTATTTGTATTCGACATTCCATATATTATATTATATAAGACTTAAAAAGATATGCACCACTTCCTGACACTCCTCGGGCGATCAAAGTACCGACTAATCTAAGTGGGTAGACCGAAAGGGAAAACGAAAGTATGTGGGCGAGCAGCAGGTTGGATCTTAGCAAAAAGAAGATGTGCTCTTTCTTTTGTATAAAGCCGCGATCCTTAATCACATAGAGCTAAATCTGCCAATTTAAGTTGTTTTTTTTAATAAATGGGACCCGTGGATTACCCGGATCCTACCCGGATCCGTAGGGTCCGGATCTGGATTTGACGTTTTTGGACCCGTCGGATCAGGGTCGGATCTGGATCCTACGGCCAAAAACGGATCTGGATCTGGATCCTACTGGACCCTATCCAGATCCGGCCCGTTGCCATCCCTACTCTTACCCTTTGATATACATTTTTTATCCAATCTACTATACGTCGTCGACAAATTACTAATTATCGTCGACACATTTTAATGATTTATCTAAACTACCCTTCCCATCCCCTTCCTTTTCCCTTTATATTCAAACAAATCTAACTCAAAATTCATTCTTCATCTCATAAAATTCAAATTCAAAAACCGTTTTTTTCAACAACAAATTTTCCGTCTCAAATTCAAAACTTGAACACGATATGTATTCTTTACTTCTTAGTTTTGTTTTTTTTTGTTTTTTTTTGTTATTTTGATAGATTAGAAACGGAATTAGGATAAATGCCTTAATTTTTTACGGAATTAGGATTGAATCGTAGTTTGAATGTCGGATTTTTAGTTATGTTTTTACCCGGATTTGTGTCTTTTTCTTGCCAAAAAACGCCCGGAAAAAAAAAAAAAAATTATGGGACAAAAAAAAATTTCGTCTCGGACCAGAGTGGGACAAAAAAGTTTTTCGTCCCGACCCTTGTCTGGACGAATTTTTTTTTCGTCACACTCTTGTCCCAGACGAAATTTTTTTTTCGTTCCATACCTAGTTTGGACGAAAATTATTTTCGTCCCATATTTTTTTTTCGTTCCGTCTTGCTTTGTTACCGTAAAAACAAATAATTTTTATTTTAAAATGTTTAATTATTTGAATTTTTAAAATTATTTTGTTTTCGTTAGAAAATAGTTTTTATTTTTTCCGTCTTGCTTTGTTACCGTAAAAACAAAAACAATTACTCCCTCTTATTCAGTCTTGCCTTGTTTTTTTTTTATTTTAAAATGTTTATTTTTTTTTCAATTAATAATTGATTTATTTGTATTTATTAAATTATTTTGTTTTCGTTTAAAAAATAGTGAAATAAGAATTTGTAATTTTGTGAATAGATGGCTGGACGAGAAAATGACCAAATGTTCGAGTTCGAAAGGTGACAGCATCAGCACGGGCTGGAAAACAGTTACGGTTTCAGCTAAAGGAGTTGGGGGCTGCTGATGATGTAGTGGAGGAGTCTGTAGGTCAAGGTGTTAAGGAGCGGGTTGAGGAGTGGGATGGGGATGAGGAGCGGGTGAGGAGGGTTCCCCGTAGATGGGATGACGGGCGTTGGGCGGGTGAGGAGGGTTCTAGTAGTGTAGCGGCTCCGAAGAAAAAGAAGTCGGGTAAGGATAATTCTTGGGTGGTTACCGGTCGTGTTCCTGGTGGTCCATTGATTGGTAACGTGATTCTCAGCTTTTGGGGACACATCGCCAACAATTTATGGACGACTCCTAATGATGTAGGTCGACCAATTTTGACGGGTTACCACCGATTTGGTAAGACGAGGGTGTTGAGTAAATGGCGACTACTTCCGACCGTTCAGTCTATGTATGATGAGAGTGGTCTTTCTCACCTTGTAGATTCCGTGGCCGAGCATTATAACATGCCACTTATTTCTGCTTTCGTTGAGAGATGGCAACACGACACCAACAACTTCCATATGCCTTTTGGGGAGATTGCCATACTCCTTCATGATGTTGCGCACATCTTAGGTGTTCGGGTAGATGGTGAAAGTTGTCGGGTTAATAGTGATGATGGGACGTTGGCGGATCCTGTTTTGCATGCTTGTGCCTTCTTTGGGAAGACAGTAGAAGGGCTGAGGGGGCCCTTGGATCCTCTCAAGAAGACGGTCCTTATTTACAAGAGTGGGGGTCTATTGGTGGACTCGACTTTGGAGATGGTGAGGAGGAGTTGTGACTTTGTTGCCGCTCAGAGGTTCTTCGATGTGGTCTTGGCGTCAACACTTTTCGTCGACAAATCAGGCGATAAGTTACGTCCGCAGCTATTACCGTTAGTGCGTGATCCTAGTGTTGTACGTGAGTTTGCATGGGGAGTCGGTGCGCTATCCTTTACGAACCGGCAGTTGGGTATAGCTTCACGTTCTGGTGTGAAGACTATTGGTGGTTGTGTAACACCCCCATTTATTTAAGAGCCTTTAGCAAGACATTCTCAAATAAATAGGGTTGTTACCATCTCGGAATGTCCGAGGTAGTGAATAACAATTTAAACAAACCAAAGTACTTTATATAAAACTGATAAAATTTAAACTTTTGATTATTACAGCTACTACATAACGGAAAAGAAAATACAACTGATGACTTCTCTAGATATGATCTAATTCTAAGTAGGTCCACGCCATGTCTCACTCCTTGCCCAAGCTCCTAGTCCATCTGTCTCTGACCTGTAGAATCTACTCCCCATTCCGGATCATCGTAGGTGTACACGTATACACTGTCAACCTCGCGGTTGAGTAGGGTAACACAGTAATAAATAATGCAACAAAGATGATATGCAAATGACATGATATGCTCGAGCTCAATCTCATTCTCAATCTCAAACCCGTGACTCCCAGCCATACCGAACCTCCCGGCAGACTATACTCGGCCGTCGCCGAAACCAGCATAACAGCTGAGGTCACCAGGTCTAGTCCTGCAGAACTAGCCTGGGCCCAATATCTCATCAATAATATCTCATCATCTCAAATCCGTATCCAATGCATATGCCATGCTTATGAATGCAATATAAAATGTTCAGCCACTATATATCATTCTCAAAATAATCACACACTTGCATCCATAACATACAATATACACATCCATTCAAAGTACGTCATAGAATATGGTACCAGTGTATCCTACCTGGATAGAATTATAATCCAATAGCAAGCCAGCAAGTAACCGAATTATGTCACGTCAACATCGTCACCTAACAATTATACTATAAGTACGTAAATAATTATTATCTGTCAACTTAAATCAAAGTAATTAATTAAATTAATTAATTAGTCAAAATAATTACACAACTAAAATAATATATCCATTACTCAATTAATTATTTAAATAGTATATTACGCATAACGAGACCGTATCAAAAGGACTACTTCAATTAAATAAATGAACATAGAAACTATTATCGAACTATTGATAACCGTCACATTCATGTCCAATAAAATTTACTTCACAATTAAATAAAATGTCATGAACAAAATTACTAATAATGACATGTCGACACTAACATTATTATGAAAATAACATGTTAATAATAACCATCACATAATACATTTATAAGTACTGATAATAATAATAATACCGTAACAATAACAATACACAAACAACAACACGTATCATACACTAAACAACCCTTAACGAAACAGCCCCCGACAACACACCCGTGACAGCCCTCACCAAACAGCCCATTCTACAACCCATGTGCCACCTGAACCACCACCAACACGTGGTGGTGGCCACCATTGCACTACAGTGCACCAGCTGACCCCCACCATTGACCTTATCTCGCCCAAAAGAAGCCATCGACAGCCCCTGCAACTACCCGTGGTCGTTGCCCTCTCCTCCTGACGCAGTGTGTGTACCCTTCTGTTTACCCACCGTTAAACACCAACCCAACCACCAGTAACCACCACCAAAGGTCCCCCAACATCCTTGCACCATGACGCAGCCCCAGACACCAGCCACGACACTAGCCTTGCCCCAACTAGCCCTCGAAACCAGCCCCAAAACCCACTCGTTACTAACAGCAACCCCAAACCTCTATTCCACCCGTGTGTCAACCACTGTTACCACGACCTCGACCACCTGCTCCCACCATCACTACCACCACCAATCACTTCCCTCGACACCCCATACCACCCACAACCCCCTGGTGGCAGGCACCAGGCCTCGACACCAGTAGACTCCCTCAAACAAACGCCTCAACCTCCCCACACAACCACGTGTTCTGCACTCTGTTTCAGACTCCCCTATTCACGACTGCTCTTGTAGACCTCCCTGACCACCACACGCCACCCCAGCACCACCCAGGCAACCTACTAACACCATGCCACCAGGACTCACGAACCCACGACTAACCTTAGACCAGGAGCCTGATTAAAACGCAGCAGAAACTAGCACCAGTGAAACACGAAAAACAGAGCATTAAACTCGTGTTTACCAACGACATTCATGAGGATTATTGTGACAGTTACAGCGGTCCTATGTTGATTCGAAGAGGGTGAACATGTTATGGACATTAAAACGTTTACATACAACCATTAAACATACAAAAAGATGGTCTGAGAAGGTACGATAATTACTTACAAACCTCTGCCGCGTAAAGAACGAAAACGACGCTGATGGGTTGTTATTTTGTTCTCCTTCATTCTTATCTAACCCACAACAACCAGGCTAGGGTTCTCTGATGTAGACGGGGTATAGAGGCAGGCGAGATGTAGGAGGGTGAGTAGGGTTTGTGGGTCGCGTTGATGGAGGCGTGAAACCAGTGTCGATGGATGAAGAGAGGAGGTGTGGTGATTAGGGTTTTGAGGTTTATGAGGAGGCGTGAAACATAATATCGATATAGTGTTTTTATGATTATGAGTCATTACTTATCATATCCGACTTTCTCATAATCAACCCGAGCCCAAGTCCAACATGTGTCAAACCTATCTCGAGTCTAATAGCCCATCACGCACCCCAAGATCTCACATGACTCTATCTCGTATCTTAAAATTATTAATTAAATTACGTAAATATTAGTTCAAATAATTATGAGGATATAAAATTATTAGTAGTTACATAAGAGTATACAAAAATGAGAAGTAAAATATAAATATAAAATAGGAAATATATTTAATTATAAATAAATTATCTAAATTAAAGGAATACGAATGAGGTGTCGTTTTAAGAAATAACGTCAATTATAAATTAATTATGAAATATGAAATAATCGTTACGATTTATAAAATAATAGCAGTTTACGTAAAATACTTTATAAACATTCTATTTGAAATTCTCGTATAAAACACGGTTTGACTGTCGTTGACCGAGGCTAAAAAAAAACGGGGTATTACAGGTTGCTTGACTTTGCTACAGTCATGGATCTATGAGTACTTCCCTATGTTTAGACCAGATCCACCATTGGACATTGACGCTAGGGGTGAGCAAAACCGTGTACCCGGTACGGTTTTGAAAACCGTACCGGGTATACGGTTTTAAAATCGCAAAAATCACTATACGGATCCGATACGGTTTAACCTGTATATACGGTTTTCGGGTACCCGGAAAAACCGTGTATACGGAATCCGTATATACGGATACGGTTTGGTGAGAAATGCGCAATTAAATATTGTATTTATTCAAGTGCTAATAATTACATCTAACTTGTCTACATCTAATGAAAGACTAATTTTTTATTTATTAAGACAAGTTAGTAAAATAAGTCATAAAAAACCATTAAGAGTGGAAGTTGAAAGCTGAACTTTGCGTTTCATTAATTTTTTTATACAAAAATTTCAAACCGTGTCGAAAACCGTATATACGGTTTCGTTTTTGCCCGACCCGGATACAATATGGTTTTGTGAAAACCGTATCGTATATACGGATTTCCGTATCGTATATACGGAAATTCGTATAATTCAAATCGTATATCGTATCGTATCCGTATTACAAAACCGTATCGGAATTTTTTGCTCACCCCTAATTGACACTACCCAGTCTCGGGTCTGTTATTGGAGACATGTTGGTTCTTTCCCCCAAACTGCGGAGAAGTTGTTGGAGTATCGTAGGATTTTAGATGGTCTTAATTAATCATGCTTCAGTTAGGTGGGAGCCTTTTGGGCCGCGTCAGGATGTGTGTTATCCTCGTACTCTGTTCTCCGGTTGCATTCAGGTCATGGACATAGTAGAGTTGTACCTGCCCGATTGGTGTCTACGCCAGTTTGGGTATGTGCAGGTGGTGTTGGAAATGAAATTCCTGATTTTATACTCAAATCTAATGTGAGTTTTGTTTCTTTAAGTTTAGGTTATAAAACTTAATATGATCTTATGCATGCGTGGTGATTACATAAGGTGGATGAATGTCCTTACAATGGTTTTAGAAGGTTTATACTCAATAATCACCTATTATATGAGTCTTCAATAACTGAAATACCCTTATAACGATCTAACAAAAATCGTCTCCAAAAGATACGTATCAAGGACCCGATCTCAAACTAACACAAATTTTGTTACTAGAAAAATTGTATTAGTAATACTAGAAATTAATAATATTACCCTTAATATTATTAGTATAGGAAATAATTACTTTTCTTAGAAAACTATTTTACTAAGGGAGATGAGAATGAGTGTTGTAGTATTGTGTGAAATAGATGTGCAAGCATCAAATGACAACAACTAAAACAACTAGTTTGCATGTAGTATGAAGTGTGTATATAAGGAGCAAAATGAGCTTGCATGCTCACTTCACTTGGCCGGCCTACACAAGCCACCCAAGGCCAATGCATGACTCACTTACACTTACATAAAGCATCAAATATGCCTTACACTCTTACACACCTATTATTAGGCTTTTGTAAGACTTGTGTAAAACACACACAATCACAACATACATACATGTACACGGCCTATCTTACCATAGAACTCTTGGTTGATGAAAAATCATTATTTATCTTACGTAATGAGGTTCGTACTGCCCACTGGACTAGCACCACCCCACGAAATAGAAGCTCATGGGTTCTACTATTTGGTAAGGCTAATTCTCAATTGTTTTGTTTAATATAGAGGTCTTGTCAATCTATTATCTATCTCCTTTAAGCGAATTAAATCGGTGAACTCGATAATTATAATTGACACGGTCGTTATAACGATTTAAACTAATATGCATGTATATGGAGTGTGTATATAAGGAGCAAAATGAGCTTGCTTGCTCACTTCACTTGGCCGGCCTACACAAGCCACCCAAGGCCAATGCATGACTCACTTACACTTACATAAAGCATCAAATATGCCTTACACTCTTACACACCTATTCTTAGGCTTTTGTAAGACCTGTGTAAAACACACACAATCACAACATACATACATGTACACGGCTGAAATGGGGCTTATTATAGACCCATTTTATCTTTGTCAATTGTGTTAATTTGTAACATGTCACACATGTCCCATAACACATTAACCAATTTGTTAATTATGCAATTTTAACTCTTTAAAATTCATAATTTACAAATTTATTACATTTAAATAATTATACTATCTAACAATTCGAAATTATTATTGTATAAAAATGTAACATCATAATTTTAATTACAACATTTTGTAATTTTATGATCAACCGTGTTCATTCTCAATTTAATCGTTTCTTAAACGAATAAATAAAACCTAGTAATAAAACGATTTTATTACTTTGATTGTTATTATTATAATCCCATTATAAAATATTCGTCATGTAAAAATTATTTCCAAATTTCCATTTATTAATTAATTCGTATCCAATACGATATTAATTAATTATTCCATTGAGACGGAATTTCCTAAAGATATGACCTTAAGGGATCAACTGATCACCACCATCATATGACGATAATGTCAAACTCTAGACAGCCAATCATTATCGGTAAATGTTGATAAGTCGACTTTAAAAGAGTAACACTCCCAGATGTGTTTCATTCAAATGGGTTTTAATTATGTCAACACACTATTGTCGAGGACACTTCCTCCAACAATCTCCCACTTGTCCGAGACAAGTGTGTGATACCAATTCTCTTGCCCTATTACTATCTCCCACTCAATGCATGGCGTCTTCTCAGGTCGTGCCCGCAATTGATTTAAATCTAGAGTGGTTTTTCTCGATCTGGAGTTATAACTACTGACCGGAATTATCTACCATAGATACCTTCCGAGCGTGGCCACGCATTTCTAGTTATTATTCTCCTCCAGTGGCCTAGAGATATTTCTCAACCCTGACAAGGGGTGGACAATTCCTAATCGACTTATTCCTTCCGGCTGGCCACAGCTAGGGATGGCAGTGGGTCGGGTACCCAACCCAGACCCTTAGGGTCGGACCCTAATGGGTCGGGTATGGGTCTGAATTTTTGAGACCCACTCGGGTATGGGTCTTATATAAAAACTTCGGGTCGGGTCCGGCTCCGGGTCTTGGTCTTGGGACCCTACCCGACCCTTAGACCCTATATTTATTAAAAAAAAAAAGAAAAAGTAAAACAAAAAACACACATACGAACGTCAATAACCCAAATAATAGACACAAACAGATGACTCTTATTAGTTATCATTAATATACTATACGCATATCCAAATAATCATTAAGAATAATGAGGAAATTGATGAAAATGAGTTTGGGTACCCTAAATGATATAATTTTGGGTCGGGTACGGGTAATGATCCAAATAACCAAGATTTTGTAATACGTTAATCAAAACTTTTTAATTAATTCGAACCTTGCTACATTTTATTGAATGACTCGTTAAGAAAAATTGGACCCTAGGGTAGCCCTACCGAGACCCAGACCCATTAGGGTCGGGTATGGGTCCATTAATTTCAGACCCTTTAGGGTATGGGTCGGGTATGGGTCTAAGATTTTCTACTGCGGGTCGGGTCGGCCCACAGCCCATCATAAGCCAAAATATGTCCTTATAAACCCCAGTTACGAAGGTGTTAGGACATAAATCAAAGTTAATCTGAAAACTATACCACCTCAGAGAACAGTCATTAGTCCAAGAACTGACTCATGTGAAACACGATAGATGCTCCCGCCACGACCAGGCAGTCTTTTAAGAAGAGAACGCCAGAGCTCTATCAGCGGTCATTAGCCCGACAAATGTATCTTAACATGTCTATGCCTAGGTGATCGATTAGTCATCCCGTATGACTCTATGACAATTGAACTCGCCATCAATCGCATCACACATCCGGTTGCATTGAGATGTCACCTCACTTAAGCAACTAGGGGAGAGGTCATGATAATTCAATTCACTTTAATGGGGTTCAATATGGTCTTACCATCCCATTTGAATTTTACTTGACCTTTCGTGAGTTATAAATAACTCAAACGATTAGTGGATTACTCCATCCAAGTGGTCAACCTTTGAACACCATTTAATTTACAATGAGCTTTAGTGCCTCTCGTTCACTTTCTCTAATTTTGTAATTATCTTCATTTCGGGTAAACCAGGTTTACCACGTGCGAGCGAGCGTTCACTTTGCAGATCACATCCATATATGTTCTTTCATCTGAAAGAGATAAGTCATCTTATGACTAACAAATATTATGTGCATTGTATAACTCCCAACTACAGCAATGCTATTACATAATTTGTGAACTTATACATTTTGTAGAATCTTGTGATGACCATGTAGTTAAAATACAAGTCATTGAGATGCATAGTCAATGAATGTAAGCCAAAGATTATCATGAATCTTTGCTTGATATCTTGGAACTTGAGTCGTTGTAAACCTTTTACACTTCGGCTAAGTTATCTTCCAAAATCTTGAATTTGTCTGTCATCTCCATTGGAGAATACTTTGACAATTCATCAAGGTTTAATCATTGATTTAACACCTGCTCAATAGGTTATCCTGTAAGCGGCGCGCATCCAACTTTACACGATTATACTAATGGCGGAAACATTAGCGAATTTAAACGTGTAAACAATAGTACTTAAGGTTCGATAAATTTCCATGATCTCATCATGGTAATACTATCTTTATCTCTATGAACAACCTTAATACTTTATAATCAAGATGTCTTTTACAATCTCAATTAAACATCCCATGTATAATTATATTTAGTTCATATCAATTTGTCATCTAGAATTAAAAACTCGTATACTTTTCATAAGTATCAATGCTTCATTCCAAACGAGCAATGAGTTGTTTTAGATAACGTTTACTCCCACTAAACTCTTATTTTTACCTGATTCTGAAGATCCCGAAGTCATTCTCATGACTCAATAGGTTCAAATCCTGGTGGGAGAACTCTCACTGAACTTTATATTTATTCGTAAATCATAAAGCTCCCACTCAATTCATTATTCCTTAACATTTAATGAATTGAAATGGTTGGGACTAAACCATATGTGCTAATAGTCACATCCTTTTCAAATACTCTTTTGAAAAGCGTTTATTAAGTTTACTGAATTCATTCTTGATGAATTATTTCACTACTTTCAACAAAGTTGCCCTTAACTTTGCAGACTGCTGACATCCACATGTCAACCTATGCTTCTCTCAATAAATCTCATTTATTAGCATGTATATCTTATAAATTTCATGGGTCTTAGAATTTGCATTGGCACATTTAGATCACCATCTAAATCCAAGAACCCTTTCTTGAGCCTTTGCAAAATCTTTTGAATAATTTTCTTTGAGTGTCCTTCCGTAGTTTCTATAAGAGTCTTTTCTTATGGTATATAATTTTGTGTGTGGGAACTTTCAGTTCCCCACATTTATCTTATCTTATACTGTACGAGGACTCTATCATGGATCTTATCCATGTATAAAATTTTTCCTTACTAACCTTAAGAATTTATTCTTAAGGTATCCTCCCGGGCCGGGGCCGTTGGGATCACAAGGCGTAGATTTTTGCCAAATCGTAGATCTTATCCACAACTTAATCTACCTTTTTAAAATCGTAAGGTGCAGATTTTCTCAAGTCATAGATCCCATCCATAACTCTACCTTCTAAATATCTTACACAACCAAAACACAATAAATCCTACTATTCATCAATCGATCATATCCATTGTGCTAATCAAAATCATATGCTATTTGTGGCTTTTCAAATTTCTCTCACTCTATCTTTGTAATAACAATCTTATTTCATTATCAAAGATAGCCACTAAGGCCACAAGCAATGACTTTAATGTTGGTTTGTGTATCCTTATGATTTATTACAGAAATTATTCGATTTAAAGCTTAGATAGTTTTGGATGGTTGATAACTTTTCTTCTTAATTGAGTTCTAAACTTAATTTGATTTTGATTTGTTTTGAATTAAGTATCTTATACCTATTCGGTTTCAATGGTCATACATTGAAATGTAACAATCAATTCTATTTTATGTTTAAGATTTGCAAGTGTTTAAACTAATTGAGAACATAATTATAAAACCGATATTGACTTGGGTTGAAAACCAAGTCACTACATTATCCAAAATACAACAAATTGTTCAAGGATTATTCTTTCCTTGTCCAACAAGGAAATCAAACACGGGTTTCAATTGTTCTTACAATACTTCAAATCTAAGCAAAATAAGTGAAAAACAAAGCTCTTTGATCATCCCGAGTGGAGCTACTCTTAGTTCCCATTGATCCATCATGCTTGTTTTTCCTTTCCCTTATCTTTGCTTTCATAATTCAAATAAGAAGAGCATCCATATCACAACTTTGTATCATAATACATTAGTTGAGATTAACATAAAATAGGGATAGTTATTTACCAACTGGAAGATTTTCCCAGCTTTGAGATCGCTGAGGTATTTGGAACAGTTCCTCTTCCAATGTCCTTTGCCATTGCAATAAAAGCACTTAGCTCCTTGATGAGGGCTCTTTTTGGAATTTGAGGTGCTTGCCTCAGAAGACACTTTCTTTGAACCTTTGGAAGGTTGCTTCCCCTTTGCCTTACCCTTCCTTTTGAGCTTTCCTTTGCTCTTAACATTAATGTTGAGCACATCCTTAGGGGAACTAACATTTAGGCCCATATCCCTTTCAGCTTGCACGATCATATTGTGCAATTCGTCAAGAGAGATGTCTTGGTTCCTCATGTTGAAATTCACCCGGAATTGTACATAAGTTTTCACCCTAGACAAGGAGTGGAAGATTCTGTCAATCACAAGTTCCTTAGGAATGTCCACTTGATTCAACCTTAGGGTTTCTACATGCTCAATTAACTTGAGCACATGTGGGCTAACCTTTTGCCCCTCCTTAAGGTTGAGATCAAAGAAGGCCGATGCCGCCTCGTATTGGACAATTCTCGAAGCCTTCGAGAACATTGTCACAAGCCTGGAGTAGATCTCATAGGCCGTGCCAATATTTATGGCACTCCTTTGGAGTTCCGGCTCCATCGAGAAGATCAAAACATTTTTGATTGCCGCAGACTCCTTCTGATAAGTATCATAAGGTTGCCTTGCTGCGGCGGTGGCATTTTCTGCAGGTTCAGGAGGTGATTCTTCGATGAGGCAGGTATTCGGTCTTACCGTCACCTTGTGCCGCCAACAACAGTTGGGCATCCCAATCGGCAAAGTTTGCCCCATTCTTTTCTAACTTACAACGATCCATGAAGGAACGTAACCATGAAGTGTTTGTAGTAGTGGAAGCGGTCATGATTGATATTGATTTGAAGACTTAACTACAAAATTTAAACGTATGAAGAAATTAAATGCTAATCGTTTTAATTTTAACTTGTAAACAATTTTACTAAGTTGATGCATCTATAAAATGACCTGTATCCAATTTTATAAATAATTCCAAGACCCAAACCCATACTACCGAAATCGTGAACCACTGGAACTCCGACCCAATGATATGGTTTGGTGGGTTAAAATAAACCGGTTCTACCATAGAACTCTTGGTTGATGACAAATCATTATTTATTCATCTTAGCCCGGAACACATTGACCACTGGTCCTCTACACTTCCGTTGAGTACAAACCAAATTTCAATTGCATCGAGATGCGATCCGCCCACTGGACTGAATCCACCTCATCGCCCCACTTATCTTACGCAATGAGGTTCGTACTGCCCAGTGGACTAGCACCACCCCACGAAATAGAAGCTCATGGGTTCTACTATTTGGTAAGGCTAATTCTCAATTGTTTTGTTTAATATAGAGGTCTTGTCAATCTATTATCTATCTCCTTTAAGCGAATTAAATCGGTGAACTCGATAATTATAATTGACACGGTCTTTATAATGATTTAAACTAATATGCATGTATATGGAGTGTGTATATAAGGAGCAAAATGAGTTTGCTTGCTCACTTCACTTGGCCGGCCTACACAAGCCACCCAAGGCCAATGCGTGACTCACTTACACTTACATAAAGCATCAAATATGCCTTACACTCTTACACACTCTTACACACCTATTCTTAGGCTTTTGTAAGACTTGTGTAAAACACACACAATCACAACATACATACATGTACACGGCTGACATTGGGGCTTATTATAGACCCATTTTATCTTTGTCAATTGTGTTAATTTGTAACATGTCACACATGTCCCATAGCACATTAACCAATTTGTTAATTATGCAATTTTAACTCTTTTAAATTCATAATTTACAAATTTATTACATTTAAATAATTATACTAACAATTCGAAATTATTATTGTATAAAAATGTATTATCATAATTTTAATTACAACATTTTGTAATTTTATGATCAACCGTGTTCATTCTCAATTTAATCGTTTCTTAAACGAATAAATAAAACCGAGTAATAAAACGATTTTATTACTTTGACTATTATTATTATAATCCCATTATAAAATATTCGTCATGTAAAAATTATTTCCAAATTTCCAGTTATTAATTAATTCGTATCTAATACGATATTAATTAATTATTCCATTGAGACGGAATTTCCTAAAGATATGACCTTAAGGGATCAACTGATCACCACCATCATATGACGATAATGTCAAACTCTAGACAGCCAATCATTATCGGTAAATGTTGATCAGTCGACTTTAAAAGAGTAACACTCCCAGATGTGTTTCATTCAAATGAGTTTTAATTATGTCAACACAGTATTGTCGAGGACACTTCCTCCAACAAGTGGTATCTAATCCTATTATGCTGACGGATGCGTACCGTCCTGCTTCGGGAAGAGACTACGATGTTAGTGTAGGGAAGTTAGGCTATAGTCTATGGGATTGTTAGGCGATCACGTTATTCACCTTTCTTGTAAGTCGTCACTAGTTACTTTCGTGGGCGAGATGAGTACAGAGTACGAGGAATGGTATAAACTCGTTTCTCACCCGTTACCCGTTCATCATTGATGCTTACAACAATGATGCTCCGATCCACGTAACAATGCCTCTTTCACTCTTGAGGTAAAAATTGTTTGAATTTCTTACTTCATTCTAAATATTGTTTACATATTCTGACTGTATTTTGTGAAATTGCAGAGTGCACATGCGTTGGTGGCTCAGCTCCTCGATGCCGACAAGATAAAGGATGATAAGGAACAGTTAGCCTACTTCCGTAAATTGGTGAAGACCATCAGACCAATGATGGAGACTACTAGGAACCGCATTGAGAAAAACAAAGGCCCCCCGACAAACTGTGAGTGATCACTTTCAGCGTAGATGTGATGGTGTCTACAGTAGTTCAGATAATGATGATGATGTAATGTAGATTTTTAACTTTTCGAATTTTCTTCTGTTCGGCGCGAATTTTCTTCTGTTCGGATATTTTAATTTTTTTTAGTAACTCGTAGTTTTTTTTAATAGTAACTTGACTAAACCACATAAAACATAATACGAAATAAATTAAACTACATAAAACATAATACGAAATTAATTAAACTACATAAATAATAATACATAATTAATTAAACTACATAAATCATAACACGAAATTAATTAAACTACATAAATCATAATACGAAATTAATTAAACTACATAAATCATAATACGTAATTAATTAAACTACATAAAACTATCGATGTGGTTCGAAATTGCGCCACATTGAAAGTTGATGTCGATAGTTATCTCTATAATGAGCTACGCTACCATCGTGTTCCCAACAAGGAGCTATCGGTGGCATAGGTGACAAGGGACGTACCCGAAGCCTCGCAAAGTGGTTTCCCGCATGTAATATCCATAAGACACCATATGGGGCACGTACTCCAATATGGGCTTGTAAAGGCATGCAAGTGTAACTACCACCCCAATGTCGCTGCCCCTCTAGATCGTCCAAGGAAGAAATACAACATATCACCCAGTTGTACATCGTAGCGTATCCATATAGATCGAAAGTGTCCATCCAATGACCCCTCCTGCACGGTACCTGATCCATAAATGTAACTCTACCAACATCTATGGACTCAAATCTGTTCTGTCCATAAACAACATCGCGGTACGGTACGTGTCCCAACTACATATTTCTCTGATCAGATGTCTTCTAGCCATCGTGAAATGACCTCCGTCACCCCGTAAAGCATGTGATATAACTCGATAACCACAGTGACCATCTGGAGAAGGATCAAACCACGCTTCTAGATACTGTGGAAACCATGGAGGCAGAAACTGAAGATAAGGAAAATACCTCAGATGACCAACGGTGTAATTCACCTCTAAAGGTGCACAATGCGTTGTACTGAAACTCCCTGAACTTGTGGTCGCAGTAGAAGATGGAGTACCGACACCCGATGACGGAGTACCGACTCCCTTCGGAGTGGAACGGGGGGCTATCGACGGAGTACCGACTCCCTTCGGAGTGGAACGAGGGGGTGTAGTGAATGTAGCACCGGTACGTTGCGAACTCTCGGGCGTAGTTGATCTGCCTCTACCTCTACCTCCACCTCTACCTAAGCTGACCCGAATTCGTGCATGCTCAACGGCGGACGGTTCTCTACGAGTTGCTTTTTTCGGACGTCCTCTCGGGTTCTCGTTCACTCTAGGCTCGCGTACATCCTCCTCGTCCGGATACAACTGAGAGTAAAGGGCATCGAACATGGAAGATCTCATAGTGGGGTATGCATTCCGAATTTCATCAAATAACTCCTCAACTCGAGCATCGTCACAAGTAGGCATTGCTTCAGAACCATCGTACTCTAATTTCCTCCAAAAGTCATGTAAGACGTCAAGAGGCACTAGACATCCATTATTACCTAAGCGATGAAGTGAACAAGCACATAGCAACCCCAGTGTAGTAGTCTTCACACATCCGCAATTGGTCGATAAAGCATCTACCGTCATCTTGGCGCCTCTTTCAAATTCTTCTCGCATTTCAATGATAGCATCTTTCGATATTTTACAAGAAATTCTGGAAAATAATCGGTGAAGACCCGTCAGCCATCACGATCTAGATAACTGCAATCGGTGTCGGATCTCAACATGTTGCGTTTCCAACAAGGAATGAAAACGTATCCAAATGCTATCAATAACCAGTTTCGCGCTATTCAACCACTTCTTTAAATTTGCATGAGCCGACTCAACCCGAGATGTAGTAGTGTTATCGAAATGAGTAATCTTGTTCGTTCTGTACTTGGCCCATTTTTCCACGTGCGGGATCCATTGATCCTCAACATAAGCCGCCAAAGCCGCAAATTGCCTAGCAAACTCGGTCTACGCCGCATCGAACAACTCTCGGGTCTCCGCCTCGACAACCGCTTTAAACATTCTGCTAGTTATGTGCTTAGCCCAAGTATCCTTACCCGTGATATTAAGTGCTTTGGTCTCCACGTTCGAATATATATGCCAAAGACATAACAAGTAATTTGATTCATCCGAATCAGGAAAAAACAGTTGGAATCACATTCAACAACCCACGTTAGAAATCTGTGACAATAACATTAGGTTGAACGTTGTCGTTGAGAAGGGACTTCAATCGCTCTAAAACCCAAACATACCCATCCTCAGACTCATGAGTAACAATCGCATAAGCGATCACAAAGGTCTTCCCAACGGGTGTGACACTGACCATCTCAATAAGCGGAAGACCGTATAAGTTTGTCTTGTAGGTGGAATCGATCAACACAACATAATAGTATGATCGAAACATCTTAACTAATTCTGGATGAGCCATGAACACGTGGGTAAGCTCCTCCTCCTCCGGATCAGTAACCCAAAAATGAACATACTTATGCTACACCGGGAGTGCCAACATTTGTTGTGTCGGGTTTCTCCCATCTCTTTCCTCGGCCCTTACTTTCTGAGAATGATTGTCGATTTGTCGCCGATTAGGTCTAGACTTCTCAGGATTTCTCTGATGCAAACCCGTACTAATAATCGTCGGTGTAACATGAGCTCCAACTTGGGCGTCGATGAAAGCCAACTCATCTTCATCAAACCGTGCGTGATATCTATCGCCATCACAATACATCGTTAACCCATGATTATGGAACCCGAATAGCATGACCATCATCCAATAACCTTTTTGTATTTCAACAAGTTTCATTTTGAATCTGCAATTGCACCACGAGCTACCCGTGTTACTCCTTATCAAAGTATCATCATCTCTATTTACGGGCCGTCGTCCACCCATCCGACAAACAAAATAATCTTGTCTCAAACTCGTGTGACGACCGACTTTTTTGTTCCTTGCTCTTTTTATTCCAAACCCGAGTTTAATTGCAATCTCATATGCCCAAGTAAACCCTTTTGTAATCAAAACAAAAATTCTATCGGTGATAAAATGACTAGAGTAGTCAACACCGTCTCCATCATCATAAACCTGCACACGGTTGATATTTGGGTTTAGGATTAGGGTTTAGGGTTTAGGGTTTAGGGTTAGGGTTTTTTAAAAAAAAAAATTGGGACAAAGATAATTTTCGTCCAAACCAGGTCTGGGACAAATTTTTTTTTTTCGTCCAGACCAGGTTTGGGACGAAAATTATTTTTGTCTGGACCAGGGTCTGGACGAAAATAATTTTCGTCCCAAACCTGGTCTGGACGGAATTTTTTTTTGTCCCAGACCTGGTCTGGACGAAAATATTTTTCGTCCAAAGCAATATCTATTTTTTTTTTTCAAAAATTCAAATCGGCTTCGGGAATCTAACGCTAATCCATTCTACTATATTACAAATTATAAATCGTAAATTTGAAACAAATTTAAATCGTAAACTAACTCGTTATCGTCGCTCATCGTTGAAAACCGTTCTTTAAATCGTTGAATTAACGTTGAAAACCGTTGTTGAAATCGCTCTAAACCGACAAGTTTTTGTATTTTCTAAGAAAACCTAGTTTTTTTATTTTGTAAGAACCCGACGATTTTTTTTTAGTCCGAATATCAAGCGGTAAATATAAAGGGTTGAAGGGGGCAAAATGGGTATTTCATGTAAAAGTGTCGACGATAACTAGTAATTTGTCGACGATCTTTAGCATGCCCCTTTTTTATTGCACAGAACAATGAATCATAATTCTTCAATTAACGGAATTAATATATTTTGTTGAAATTATTAGAAATTATCAATTACTCAAATTTAATTTGTGTAGTCCTTGTTAAGGAAACCGATTAATCCTACTTTCAAGCTACATTATTTTATTCTCTTTATGCTTATCCTATTCTCTTGTGTATAGCTGTATTATTCTTATCTCCTAGAATCATGCTGTTAGTTGCTTTCTTTTCTCTGTAAACTAGTTTAGAGAACCTACGCCTCTTGTAACTTCAGTATATATACTCCTCTGTATGTACGTTATAAGAATTCAATATTCACATTCAATACAAATACAGTTTCCTCTCTTATATGGTATCATAGAGCTCTCGATCCTCCAAATTTTTTTTCCTCGACCATGGCTTACAATGCGCTCATTGTTCCTAACACCGCTGAACCCAACTCTCCCATCATCTTTGTCAATCTATCCCAATGCAAAACCCTCACCACCACCAACTACATACAATGGGCCTTCCAAATTCAATCCTTTCTCGAAGGTCTCGACCTTTTTCCCTTCCTCAATGGAACACGCCCCTGCCCTTCCAAGACTATCAATGTTGATAACCGACCAACCACAAACCCAGCCCACACTACTTGGTCTCGCTAAGACCGTCTCCTTCTCGCCTCCCTCATATGTACCCTCGAATCCACCATTGCTCCCCTCGTCACCCAGTCCAAAACCTCTCGAGAAGTCTGGACTATACTCTCCTCTACCTTTGCTAATCCGTCTCGCGGCCACATCCTACAAATCAAAAAACGCCTTGACACCATCGTCAAAAAACCAGACCAAACCGTCACTGACTACATGCACCAAATTAAAACATGCACTATCGAACTTGCCAATCTCGGCAAACCCATGGACCCGGAAGATATCATTGCTAAAGTTCTTCGCGGGCTTGACTCCACTCGCTACCGCGCTATCAAGGACACAGTTGAAGCGCGCGATACACCCATCTCCTTTGAAGCTCTT
This sequence comes from Silene conica, assembly GCA_029255685.2. Lineage (NCBI taxonomy): Eukaryota > Viridiplantae > Streptophyta > Magnoliopsida > Caryophyllales > Caryophyllaceae > Silene > Silene conica. The sequence goes on from CM055315.2 coordinate 64,675,081, forward strand.
CATGAAAAGCTTATCAACCATGACCTTCAAAACCCGGATAACACAACCACATCCTCCCTTCCTACTACTGCCTTTGCCGCACATTTTCGCCCCAACCAACACCGCTCCAACTCACGCATCAACTATCCCTCCTACACCTCTCCAACAAACCCCTCTGATGCCTCTACCAAAGAGCTCTCGGTCTGTCAGTACTGTGGTTACAAGGGCCACAGTTTCCTCAACTGCCGAAACTTCAAAAAAGCTCATCCCACTCTCACCATTACTCCCTACACCCGCCGCAACTTCAAACGCTCGCCATCAGCCCAACCCCAAGTTCACACCGCTACTGCCTCTCCATCTAATCCCGACTCCTGGCTCGTTGATAGTGGTGCTACGCATCACATAACCAACGACCTATCTAATCTCGCTCTCCATGCTCCCTACGGTGGGCCTGACGATGTTGTGATTGGTGATGGCTCGTCATTGCCCATCTCTAACATAGGTTCATTCAATCTCTCCTTTAAATCTTCCACTTTATTCTTTCGTAATGTTTTACATGTTCCCTCTATCTCCCGTAACATATTGTCCGTCTCGCAATTTTGTCTCGATAACAATGCCATCATCCTATTCTCACACTCTCATTTTTTCTTTAAGGATATCTCGACGGGCCAGATTCTACTCCACGGCAGCCTTGATCGTGGTGTTTATTCCTGGCACCCAACTCGCCCTCAAGCCCATGCCGCCACCTCCTCTCCCTCCTCGGCCGTGTTGTGGCATCACCGCCTACGACATCCCTCTTCCCATGTTTTTTCTCATCTTAGAAGTCAATTTAATTTACCTTTCAATGTTTCTGCCTTTGATTTTTGTCATGCTTGTAAACTTAATAAATGTCACAAACTCTCTTTTGCTTCTTCTTCGTTATCTTCCACAGCCCCTCTTGAACTACTTTACTCTGATGTTTGGTCCTCTCCCACCCTATCCTACGATGGCTACAAATATTACGTCTTGTTTGTCGATCATTACACCAAATATACATGGCTCTATCCCCTCAAAAAGAAATCTGACACCTTCGCCACTTTTCACCAATTTAAACTTCTAGTTGAAAATTACTTCAAACGACCGATCATCACCATATTTTCCGACAACGGTGGCGAATATATTAAACTTACTCCATCTTTGCTCCAAACAGGTATCACCCATCTAACTTCTCCACCTCACACCCCTCAACATAATGGCTATGCCGAGCGCCGTCACCGACACATTGTCGAAACCGGCCTCTCACTCCTTACCCATGCTCACTTACCCACCAGTTTTTGGCCAAAAGCCTTTGCCACTGCTGTTTATTTAATCAATCGTTTACCCACATCGACTCTCAATAATGACTCCCCTACTCTCGTCTATTCAAATCTCCTCCTAATTATCAAAAACTGTGGGGAATATAACGTGTATTCGCCCTATATATGCAGGATTATAATGAAAATTACAGTCGTGTATATAGTCATAAGATTAAAAAGATACGAATAAGAGTACAACCTTTAGTCCTTGTGCGAAAGGCCTAAGAACAGGAATTAACACAAATTCCCTCCTATAACTTGCACCCAAGACTTAGATTGAGACGTTGCCGCGTGTGCTAGAAATCCTCTCCAACTGCCTTGCAATGTCGGGAGAGCCTTTTGAGTTTTAGATGTGAGATATGGGTTATGGGAGAAGAATGCTCTCAAACCCTAATTTTCTTGAGATTTGTTTAAACAGTGAAACAAGAGTCCCTGACATAAGGAGAGTCCCTCTCCTTATGTAGTACACGGCCGAATTGGATGTCGGGTAGGAGTGGGCTTTCCACTCTTACCTTATTCCAATGCGTGATTCGACCCATTTAGCTATAAGTTGTTCGCGGGATTTGTTTATAAATCGCAACATGTTATCAGATATTAATACAATTGATATATTAATAATGGTCTGATAAAATACGATATTGTATATTTACCCAAATTAATAAAACTGTTTATATTAATACGCGAATACAATATTTAATTAAATATAACCGTTTATATTTAATTTACGAATTAATCATGCAATCCGTATTAGCTAAAATTATTTAATCCGTATTAAATAATAATCTCAACATCTTATTGACTTATTTATTAGTCAATACCTCTGACTAACTGTTTAGTCATATCCGGCATAAATGTGACTGTATTTTCATACCTTCACATCTCTCAAACGTGTCCTATAGGTGTGACGTATAGGGACCAGTTGATCACCGCCATCCGTATGACAATAACGTCAAACTTATCTAGCAAGCCAACCGTTATTGATAAACGTGGATCAACTGATAATAATACTGAAGTATACCCTTGTGATCCTTAAAGAGATTTAATAAATCATTGTACTTAATTGTCAAGGACACCAGCCCCAACAATCTCCCACTTGTCCGTACAAGGGTATGTGCAATGACGTTATCACACTACATGTGGAGGACACAAGCTCCAACAAACTCCCACTTGTCTGTACAAGTGTAGGTGCGATAACCGATTCTCATATCCTTTTAAAATTTCTCCCACTCAATGTAAGACAATTTGCAAATCCGCATTCGCAAAGGTCGTATCTTACAAGCGATCTGTATCAAGAGTGGTTTCCCCGACTAGAGAGTAACTTAACTGATAAAACGAATCTGTATTCGAGCATGGCCATGCATTTCAGTTACTACTCCTCGAGTGGTCCTGAGAAATGATAAAATCCTGATAAGGGTTTGGATATTTCCCTCAACTCGAATCCTGCCGATATCGCGCAGCATGAAATAACCCAGAAAAAATCCTCTTGGCCCCTGTTACGGTGACCGTGGGAAAGAAACCAAAGTTACCCAAAATCTGCCTTAATCTCAAGAGACAGTTGAAAGTCAAAAGACTCGACTCTAAGGAACACTATGGAGGTCCTATCCACGACCTGGCACCCAATGTTATAAAACATTTAGGACTCCATAACGCTGTCACGGGGTGTCCTACGAGATATCCGTATAACTCGCCTTTGTGATTGGTCAGTCAGCCGCGTGACTTATGACTCGTTGAACCCACCATCAACCAACGTCACAAAATGATTACCTGAGTTATCAGCTCAAGTGGGTAATCAAGGACCAAAACGATGTAATGTTAATCAGTTCACTTTGTGGTGTTCAAAATTGGCGTACAATTCCACATGAAAAACAAAACATTATATATCATAACAATAAGGTTGAATAGAGTACACGAGAAAATGAATTATTACATGAATTCATAAAAGAGTACTATAACTTAGGAACACATCCAATTCCCATGGAATGAATGTGCCCTTCATGCTTATCACGTGGTAATGCTTTTGTGAGAGGATCAGCTATGTTGTCATCCGTAGCGATCTTATCAATGAAAATCTCCTTTTGCTCCACGTAATCTCTGATTAGATGAGCTTTCCGTTGTACATGCCTAGCCTTGTTGCTAGACTTATGCTCCTTAGCTTGGAAGATGGCACCTTTATTATCACAATAAACGGTGATTGGGTCATTCGAACTAGGCACTACTGATAGTCCTTGTAAGAATTGACGCATCCATATTGCTTCCTTAGCTGCTTCTGAGGCGGCATAGTACTCGGACTCAGTCGTAGAATCTGCTGTAACACTCTGTTTAGAACTTTTCCAGCTGACAGCAGCGCCATTAAGAGTAAAAACGAATCCAGACTGAGATTTCGAGTAATCTCGATCCGTTTGGAAGCTAGCATCTGCGTAACCCGTGGCGCAGAGCGTCGAGTCGCCTCCGTAAGTCAATCCCCAATCTTTAGTCCTCCGTAGGTACTTAAGAATGTTTTTCACGGCCATCCAGTGTTGTTCACCTGGATGAGCTTGGAATCGACTTGTCATACTCAATGCATATGCAACGTCTGGACGTGTGCATATCATGGCATACATGATCGATCCTATTGCCGAACCATAAGGAATCCTACTCATGCGCTCTTTCTCTTCCAATGACTTAGCTTCTTGAGTCTTGCTCAAGTGAAGCCCAGGAGTCATAGGAAGGAACCCCTTCTTGGAGTTCGTCATGCTGAATCTCTCCAGAATCTTATCTATATAAGACTCCTGACTGAGAGACAACATCCGTCGTGATCTATCCCTATAGATACGGATGCCCAAAATTCTTTGTGCCTCTCCCAGATCTTTCATCTGGAAATGGTTTTTCAACCATGCTTTAACCGAAGATAAGAGAGGTATGTCATTCCCAATCAAGAGTATGTCATCGACATACAGTACTAGGAATACAATCTTGTTCCCACTCGACTTGATATAGAGACATGGTTCCTCGACTGATCGAATGAACCCATTCTCTTTTATCACTTGGTCGAAGCGATGATTCCAACTCCGTGATGCTTGCTTAAGTCCATAGATGGAACGCTTAAGCTTGCAAACTTTCTTAGGATGTTCAGGATCAATAAAACCCTCGGGTTGTACCATGTACAACTCTTCCTCCAAATAACCGTTTAAGAAGGCGGTTTTAACGTCCATTTGCCATATTTCATAATCGTGAAATGCGGCGATCGCTAAGATAATCCGAATGGAACGTAGCATGACTACGGGTGCAAAGATCTCATCGTAGTGCAAGCCTGGCACTTGGGTGAAACCTTTAGCAACTAGTCTTGCCTTGTGGATATCTTGTTGTCCTTCCACGGCATGCTTTATCATGTAAAGCCATTTGCATTGAAGGGGACGTACCTTTGCAGGTAAGTCCATAAGATCCCACACGTTGTTCTCATACATGGAGTCCATCTCGGATTGCATGGCTTCAAGCCATAGCTTTGAGTCAGAACTGGTCATGGCACCTTTATAGGTTGTGGGTTCATTACCCTCTAGGAGTAAGACGTCATCTATATCACGTTCCTCGACCATACCAATGTATCTGTCCGGAGGAATAGAGACTCTTCCCGACCTCCTAGGTTCCTCAGGGATATCTACCGCAGCCTCGGTTGAAGGAACTTTTTCCTCCAATGGTAGCTCGGCAGTTGGTTCTTGAACCTCCGATAACTCGAAGGTTCTATTACTCGACTTGTTCTCGAGAAATTCCTTCTCTAAGAACGTCGCACTAGCCGCAACAAAAACACGTTGTTCGGTTGGCGAGTAGAAGTAATGACCAAAAGTTCCCTTTGGGTAGCCTATAAAGTATGTCTTGACCGATCGCGGGCCGAGCTTATCCTCGTGTCTCCACTTGACATAAGCCTCGCAGCCCCAAACCCGAATAAAGGACAAGTTAGGGACCGTTCCCTTCCATAATTCGTATGGAGTCTTGTCAACAGCTTTAGACGGACTTCGGTTAAGTATTAGAGTGGCTGACAAAAGAGCATAGCCCCACAATGAATCAGGCACAACGGTGTGACTCATCATGGATCGAACCATATCAAGTAGAGTTCGATTTCTCCGTTCGGACACACCATTTAATTGTGGTGTTCCAGGTGGAGTCAACTGTAGCACGATGCCATAGTCTTTAAGGTGTTGATCAAACTCGTGTGAAAGATACTCACCACCACGATCCGAACGTAGTGCTTTAATCTTTCTACCCAGCTGGTTATGTACCCGATTCTGGTATTCTTTGAACTCGTCAAAGGATTCACTTTATGTTTCATCAAGTAGACATAGCCATATCTACTTAAATCATCCGTGAAAGTGATGAAATACCTATAGCCTTCTCGTGCGTTGATCGACATAGGGCCACATACGTCCGTATGTATGAGTCCTAATAGGTCGGCAGCGTGCATTCCAACACCTTTGAAGGAAATACGAGTCATTTTGCCAATGAGACATGATTCACACGTGCCATATGATTCGAAATCAAAGGGCGATATTGCTCCATTCTGTATGAGCTGTTTTACGCGTTTCTCATTTATGTGTCCCATACGACAATGACATAGGTAAGTTTGATCTTTGTCACCTACCTTTAATCTCTTGTTATTCACATGTAATATCTCGGTAGTTTGATCTAAAACATAAATTCCATTCATGGAAACTGCCTTGCCATAAATCATATTGTGTAAGGAGAAAATACAGCTATTATTCTCTATTACAAATGAAAAACCGAGTTTGTCAACTGCAGAAACTGAAATAATGTTTTTGGACAAACTAGGAACATAATAACAGTTATATAAAAATAACTCGAATCCACTTGGAAGCTGGATCACGTATGTTCCCTTCGAGACTGCAGCAACACGTGCTCCATTCCCGACACGCAGGTCCACCTCACCCTTGATTAGGGGTTCTTGGTTTCGGAGGCCCTGCACATGATTACATAGATGAGAACCACAACCAATATCAAGTACTCAAGTTCCGCAACTTGCATGGTTAATCTCAATCATGTGAATAAAAGAAGAAGAAGACATACCAACAGGAGTAACGCGGCCTGCCTTAATGTCCTCGCGATACACGGGGCATGAGCGCCTCCAATGCCCAGTCTTGTGGCAGTGGTGGCATTCCATGCTAGTATCCTTGCTCTTAGTCTTGCCCTGTGAGTTGCTTGACTCACCTGGCCCACTCTTAGTAAATCCTGGTTTCTTGAACCTGGGCTTACCTACTGCTAGGTCGCCCTGAGCTTTAGCCTTCCCTTTACCCTTTCCCTTACTGGAGATCATGAGAACATCCTGCTTCACGCTCCCACTTAATTTCAGATCCTTCTCAGTCTGTACGAGAAGGGAGTGGAGCTCATGAGGAGTCTTCTTCATGTCGTTCATGTAGTAGTTGGCCCTAAAGAGGGCAAACCCATCATGAAGCGAATGAAGCATTCGATCAACGATTATGTTCTCACTGATCTTGCAGTTCAGGGTCTCCAGTTTCTCGATATTCTCAATCATGTTGAGAATATGTGGGCTAACAGCTTGGCCCTTCTGGAGTTTCGCCTCAAAGAAGCGACAGGTATGCTCATAAGAAACGATTCTCGGAGCTTTCGAGAATTCGTTAGAGAGCGTGGTGAAAATCTTGTTTGCACCATGGGATATGAAGCGTCTTTGCAAATTTGATTCCATTGCATAGATGAGTACGTTCTTTATCGCACCCGCTTCCATGACGAAGTCGCTATGAGCGCGAACTTCGTTAGCTCTAGCTCCAGTTCCTGGGTGTGCCGGAATGGGCTCAGTTAAATACTTAAGCTTTCCGTCAGCAATGGCAGCATTCCGTAGTGCTGCCTCCCAGTCAGAGAAGTTTGGCCCATCATTCCTCAGTCTAGTTGACTGATTCATGGAGTCCATGAAGGCTTTTAGCCAGGATTCACGTGCTAGCTTGGCACTTGGCATTGGGTCTTCACCAGCCATTTAGTTATACAGCAGTTTTAATGAACGTGTTCTACACTGAAAAAGAAGATAAAACAAAACCATATAAGCAACTTATTGTTGTGATTTAAGTCTATATTAAATTGAATTTAAACTCGTAGACTCATGCATTTATATAATTGATCTCCCTCAAAAATTATATAAACGATCCCAAGACTCAATTTCCGTATATTGATAATGTAATACCCCGCATTCCTTTTAATATTTATTATAATTTAACGAATAAGCACTTTTATATTTTATATGTTATTAGTGATACCTCATTTTAATTTAATTGAGACGCGGGTTTTGACTCGAGTTTAATGATACAAGTTCTATATTATATTATCATTTATAGAACTAATCGCTATCGTAAGTATATCGACCAAGCTTATAATAATTTTACGTGTTATATTATATTTATAATATCGCGTTGAAACTAGTTCGTATAGTTTAAGACGAAGCTCCTTTTGTAATGGGTCAAGTCCCACGACATACTCCATACACAAAAACACAACCCTACTTTGCTCTTTACGTTTTAACCTACCACCCATCTAAACCCTAAAGGAAAAATAAAAAAAAAAGAAACGAAGGAGAACAGCCTCCATCCTCAGCCTCCATCACCTCGTCTAAAACTTGCTCCTACTCCTTGCCATCTCATCTGCCCTTACACCAACAAAGGAATTCATGGTAACAGGCCGCAGCTAAATCGAAACCGAAACAGAGCACCACAACATCGCCTTAGACGAGATGACTGGGTAAGTTGAATGCCTTATTTATCTCGCTTAATGAACCATCGACGTAGTGTTTTCAGGCTTAGAATAGACTATGTAGTACCCTTAACATGCTTTTTGTCTTTCAAACACCATAGGACCACCATAACCGTCACAACTTTGACATGTAATGTCGATAACAGCTACGTTATGCGTCTCCTGATTCGGTTTTGATTGTTCATTCGATTTATGGTGCTGGGTTTATTTGCTTATTCACGTGTGGGTAATAGTAATAGGTGGCGTATAGTTTATATCTGTGGTTGTAGGATGGTCCGTGGTGGTAGGAAAGCCACTTTTCGGTCTGTTTAGGGAGGGGGTCAGGGACAGTGCTAAAACATAAGGTTACGAGAGGGTGTGTGTCGATGTGTATACGACTGGTGCAGAAGTTTTGTTACTGTTGGGACCTGGTGTTTTACACCAGGGAGTCGTGGGGAGTGATGGGCGTATAGGGTGGAGTCTGGTGATGTTTTGGGTCGTTATAATGGTGGTGTTACTCGTGTTTATAGAGCAGGGACAGAATACAAACGGATGTTGCAGGTCGGTTGCGGTATTTTAGTTGTGAGCAGGCCGTGTTGTTGCTAGTGTCGAGGGCCGGTGGGGACGAGTTAGGGGTTGTGGTTGGTGTCAATGGATGCCCCATGGTGCGGTGATGACAGCCATCGTGGGTTGGGGGTGGTCCAGGTGGCTTAGGGTGGTCGATGGGGTGGTGTTTGGGGGCAGGCAAGGGGCTGTGGTCGCGAGGGGTTGAGTACGTTTTTGGGTTTTGTGTTTTGAGCGTTGCTTGTTTTGCTTTTGCGTTATTATTGTTAGTTATCTATTGTTTATTATTATTATTATTATTATTATTATTATTATTATTATTATTATTATTATTAATATTATTATTATTGTTCTCATTATTATATGTATTATTTTGTTATTGTCAATATATGTTGTTTTTAGTAGTTATTAAGTTTTGGTTGTTTTAATTTAAGGCGGTGTTAGTCGGGAAAGTTTCCCTTTAAAGAAGGTTGCTATTTTGGGAAAGTTTCCATTTTGGAAAACTTTCCACTTTTAGAAGGTTGCTATTTATAGTGAGTATACTTTGTGATATGGGGGTTTTGGGAAGTTTATTAATCGTTACGTAATATATGTTTAGGTGACGGTTTCCGCGTGGAACATTCTAGCTGCTGCGTGATTCTCTTTTCTGTTCCGCAAGTTGAGGTAGGGGAATTACTATACAGATAAATGTGATTAATTACTTGATTGATTGACATTAAGTATGATTATTGTACATTATCCTATGACTTGGAATATTGTGTTGTTTAAGTATATATATATGTATCTGTGTTACGAAATGAGGTGATGGGATTTGGCGTTGGATCGGTGCGGAGTTTATTTGGCGTTGGATCGGTGCGGAGTTTATTTGGCGTTGGATCGGTGCGGAGTTTATTTGGCGTTGGATCGGTGCGGAGTTTATTTGGCGTTGGATCGGTGCGGAGTTTATTTGGCGTTGGATCGGTGCGGAGCTTATTTGGTGTTGGATCGGTGCGGAGTTTATATATTATATTGTTGGCTTATTTACTTTCCTCTACTCAACCTCGTGGTTGACCCTGTGTATTCGTGATCACCTGTGATGAACCAAATTATTGGGGAGCAGATTGACAGGTGGCTGAGACTAAGGGGAGCTATGGGAGAGAGAGCTTGGATCCGGACCAGACTAAAGTCTAGACCACCTTAGTCAGTTTAGCATGAGTCGTACTTTCTTTATTTTGTTAAGACTTTTGGATACAGTTGTAAGAACATGTTATGAGTTTAATTTCAATTAAAGTACTGTTTATCTTTCCTTTGTATCTACTGCCTCGGGAAACCGAGATGGTAACACCTTTATTTATCTGAGGAGTCCTAGTACAGGCCCTTAAATAAATGGGGGTGTTACAAAGTGGTATCAGAGAGAACGATCCTCAGGCCTAAATCAAATGAATAATAATGAACGTAGGAAGAGTCAAATAAAATGAACCCCGAGACGGAACGGTTAGGAGCCCCAAAAAGGAACGGGATGAGTTAGGGGCCCCCTCACACCAAACCTGGGCCCTTTCTGTTCTGTCTCGGGAACCCAATGAGAGTAATTGAAGAGTGGGGTAGATTATATAGTGACCTAGTTATCTGGTACTAACGTTCTTGCAGGAGAAGGAATGAGGTAAGTTATGATGTGAAAAAAAATGGTTGGTAATATATACTGCGAATCATGAGATTGATGTTGAATGTTGACTGAGATATACTATTTTTGGTATGGAGAGCAAGAGTTTTGAATATGAGCTTTACTTGTATATGGTGATATGCATGCGGCTATATGATCCCTGAACCGTTAGGTAGAGATATAATATAATGATATGTGTAATGAGTTGATGAGCTATAGCTACCTAAAAGGATAGATGTAGGAGAGATATGATCATGTTTGACTGGAATGGTTAGTAGAGCCAGCTATGCTAAGTCGTTATAGGATGTGGAACCAAGTTAAGTCTTATGGGTAAAGCTAGTAGACCGAACCGGATGTCGTGCCCGTTGATAATTGTCTGTACTATTCTATGTGTGTATACACTTCTTATCTGCATGCCTTATACTTTGCAAGAGTTTACTGATAGGCATACTAGGCAAATGTGATCGGAATTTGAGATTTATGATTTTATTATTTTACTAATTGCTTTAGCAATCCATGTTTGGTAATATGCAGAATGTGTGTTCTAAGCTATGAATGTATATAGACATGTGTTGCGTATATAGTATTTAAAATTTTATGCCTGTAATATATACATTTAAATTCGTTGTGAAGTTTGTCATCAATAAGGGACACGTAGTAGTGCCTAGGTTATATTTTCGTACTTGGATACACCTGTGTAACTATCAAGTTATTTAATTGATTTTATTTTCAGTTTCGAAACCTTTACCGTATTTTGATGCCAACTACAATTGAAATGAGGAATGAATGTTAATATGGCATAGAGTGATGCCTACGCTTCAAATGATTGTCAATGTGTTTGGATAAGAAAGGTTGAGTGTGGATGTAGTAATGTGTAGATGCAAAGGGACCAAAATTTTAATAAATTTTCAGAATGTTACCTGGTTTGTACGGGCTGTCACTTTATACGTGTTTCATAATTGAGGATGATAATTTTATGTATGATAACTTTCTGAGTTGGGTTTACAATGCTTTTGTTTTATGTTGACATGAGTTATATCTTTGGGAGAAATAAATCTTTTAGTTGACAGTAGTCAGATTGTTACTGCATGGTTCCGTTTTGACCTAGCTTTTTGTAAAAGAAATCATTTAAAGCTTGGTTATTGCTTGTGCATAGTTCCAGCCCTACTGTTCAGAATGTTCGTTCATGTTTTCAAAATGATACGCCATGTAAAATTTTAACGAGTTGTTATTCAATTGTGATTTTGCAAGTTGCCTAAAATTTTGTTGAAATGCTGTAAAGTTATTGTTCAAACCGTTGGAGTTGTAGATATTGTATTAACCAACTTCCTTGAAGTATGCATTCGATACTTTTCCTCTGTTTAGCTAATTCTTTATATTTCTAAAAGACTATAATTGCTCGCACGTAAGCTAAGCTGTTATTTAATTACGATTTCTGTAAGTTGTTGCATAACGTTTAATTGGTGAAGTTGTGAGGTATATAAGCTTCGTATAAAAGTTTAATCAAATGTGAATTATGTGATGTGACCACGTGATATCCTGATATGGCTTTAGTAACCCGAATATTAGGGATAGGGTATGAGTATGAACCCCACTAAATGATAGCGTAACCCTGTTTATCTCGTCAAGTTTAATATAAAATCATTTCAATTATATGTCTAATTCTATTGATGTGCTACTCGTATGTGATGTCAAGGGCATGTTTATCTAAGAAGAGTCTTGCCAAGTGGCAAAATGAAATGTAACTGGTGAGCTTATTAGCATGATATAGCAATCTAATGGTTATACGTAATTTTGATTGTGATTATTTGAACAATGTGAATCTTGTTGATGTTCTTTCGTATATTGATGGTTATCTCTGTCTAGTTCCCTATGTTTATCATCTTTATAACCTTTCAAGTAAGTGAGTATGCCATAAAGTGAATTGCGAATTGCTGTATTTAAAATCTGATCACGATATGTGGAATTATTAATTGTTTGACATGATTTATGGAAGTACTAGTCTGGTGAATTTGTTTACTATTATTGTTTAAAAAAAAAAAAAAAAAAATGTTTTCAGGAACTACGTGAACAATGTTTTAGAAAAAAAAAAAAAAAAGGTCAGAAGGTCTCCTCCATGTAGTCTTGTTTCGGTCTATAACTTGTAAAATTGTCTTTGTTTCGTGTTTATAATCGTTACCAACTACCTTTTTAATGCTTCAAATATTTCCCAATATTTCTTTTCAAGGTGACAAACAAGGAAAAAGCTTGATGTTTGATAATTATGATGATTGTTTTCAAATGACAATCCTGTAGCTATGTGTAGATGAAAACCAGCTTGAATGTTTAATAGTTGCGCGTCGTATGTTTAATAGTTGCGCGTCGTATAAATCTCTTATTGTGCAAATCATATATAATAATAGCTCCATGATAAATGATGTAATATGAGTGGACGGGGAATGTACCTAAGTAAAATATACTAACTAATTGATATCTGGGAATGCTAAACGATCTTGCGAAGTCTATGAGTTATGTATGTCTTGTGAGGCATGTCCATGTTCCATGTTTAATTACGTTAATCAATTTTGCGCTATGTCTTTTCCCTAAATATGGTTTTGCTTCAAAAATATGTTTATGAACATGAAACGTTTTAAATTGTCAATTATGAACTATGAGTTTTCTTGATTATTTATGTAGTTGTAAATACTAGTTTGCGTTGAAATTTCATGGGTGTGTAAGTGTTATCTATTCCGAATCTGTTTTACTGCGTAACACGATCCTACCGACCCTAATACTTTATTGTTGTTCGAGGTTATATGTTATATGACAATTGATATGAGCCTCTTTTGAGTACTGATTTGAGTTGAATTTTTAGTAGTTGTCCTTCTATTTTGATAGTTAAAATTTTCTATTGATGTGATAATTCTTTTGTTTGTGAGATGGGAAAACTTTTAGTAATTGATTAGTCTGAGTTATGTACCAATTCTTGTTTTATGGCGTACACGTTCTTGTTTTATGAATAGTGGAATGATGAGTATACATACAATTATGTCAAGGAACTTGAAAGGTAAGTACTGATGCGATTGAGTTGCCCGTGAGTCTAGAACAAAGGCCATGATTGAGTTGTATTGAGATTGGAATTACAGTTCAGTATTATATCGAGTTGTCGTATTCTTTGACCTTGACTCGTGGGTGAGTAGCTTAGAGTTTGACTCTCTAAGTGTTGAACAGATCCTTTAAGCGAATATTTGACGATATTGGTATTGGAATTGAGATGAGAATTGGTCACTGGTACCGAGTTATGGGTTATTGGCCGTTGTGCCATATCGTGTTCACGGTCCAGTGTGACCTTGGTTATTGAGTTATATTCGAAGTTTGAAATCGATATTGAAATGGAAGTATGGATCTGCGATTTTATTCCGCCAGTTCACTCACCCCTTGTCTTTGGTCTTAAGATCGACGATGATAATACAATACTTGGCTTCTTAGAGTAAGATTTTATGAGATAGAGTAATGGTAAGACGGAGTAATGGCTGGTATTCTATAATGGGGTTACGGGGACGTAACCATGCTCTAAGGAGGATAGGATTGTAAACTCTTAATGAATTTTGACATGGCTTTAGATATGTCGTGATTGTGTGAATACATAGGTTACCCTGATTGCTTCTGTTGTGCATTTTATTTTGTTTCGTGAAGTATTCTATAATTTAGTATACGTTAAACTTTGAGGACAAAGTTTTCTTAACGAGGGTAGAATGTAACATTTTAGGTTTTAAAGTACCCTTATCAGTTTTGGATGTAATGTGGTGTCACATTTAACATGTTTGTTGACTATGGAGTGGTGAACTTCGGGACGAAGTTCATTTTAAGGGGGGAAGACTGTAATACCCCGCATTCCTTTAAATATTTATTATAATTTAACGAATAAGCACTTTTATATTTTATATGTTATTAGTGATACCTCATTTTAATTTAATTGAGACGCGGGTTTTGACTCGAGTTTAATGATACAAGTTCTATATTATATTATCATTTATAGAACTAATCGCTATCGTAAGTATATCGACCAAGCTTATAATAATTTTACGTGTTATATTATATTTATAATATCGCGTTGAAACTAGTTCGTATAGTTTAAGACGAAGCTCCTTTTGTAATGGGTCAAGTCCCACGACATACTCCATACACAAAAACACAACCCTACTTTGCTCTTTACGTTTTAACCTACCACCCATCTAAACCCTAAAGGAAAAATAAAAAAAAAAGAAACGAAGGAGAACAGCCTCCATCCTCAGCCTCCATCACCTCGTCTAAAACTTGCTCCTACTCCTTGCCATCTCATCTGCCCTTACACCAACAAAGGAATTCATGGTAACAGGCCGCAGCTAAATCGAAACCGAAACAGAGCACCACAACATCGCCTTAGACGAGATGACTGGGTAAGTTGAATGCCTTATTTATCTCGCTTAATGAACCATCGACGTAGTGTTTTCAGGCTTAGAATAGACTATGTAGTACCCTTAACATGCTTTTTGTCTTTCAAACACCATAGGACCACCATAACCGTCACAACTTTGACCTGTAATGTCGATAACAGCTACGTTATGCGTCTCCTGATTCGGTTTTGATTGTTCATTCGATTTATGGTGCTGGGTTTATTTGCTTATTCACGTGTGGGTAATAGTAATAGGTGGCGTATAGTTTATATCTGTGGTTGTAGGATGGTCCGTGGTGGTAGGAAAGCCACTTTTCGGTCTGTTTAGGGAGGGGGTCAGGGACAGTGCTGAAACATAAGGTTACGAGAGGGTGTGTGTCGATGTGTATACGACTGGTGCAGAAGTTTTGTTACTGTTGGGACCTGGTGTTTTACACCAGGGAGTCGTGGGGAGTGATGGGCGTATAGGGTGGAGTCTGGTGATGTTTTGGGTCGTTATAATGGTGGTGTTACTCGTGTTTATAGAGCAGGGACAGAATACAAACGGATGTTGCAGGTCGGTTGCGGTATTTTAGTTGTGAGCAGGCCGTGTTGTTGCTAGTGTCGAGGGCCGGTGGGGACGAGTTAGGGGTTGTGGTTGGTGTCAATGGATGCCCCATGGTGCGGTGATGACAGCCATCGTGGGTTGGGGGTGGTCCAGGTGGCTTAGGGTGGTCGATGGGGTGGTGTTTGGGGGCAGGCAAGGGGCTGTGGTCGCGAGGGGTTGAGTACGTTTTTGGGTTTTGTGTTTTGAGCGTTGCTTGTTTTGCTTTTGCGTTATTATTGTTAGTTATCTATTGTTTATTATTATTATTATTATTATTATTATTATTATTATTATTATTATTATTATTAATATTATTATTATTGTTCTCATTATTATATGTATTATTTTGTTATTGTCAATATATGTTGTTTTTAGTAGTTATTAAGTTTTGGTTGTTTTAATTTAAGGCGGTGTTAGTCGGGAAAGTTTCCCTTTAAAGAAGGTTGCTATTTTGGGAAAGTTTCCATTTTGGGAAACTTTCCACTTTTAGAAGGTTGCTATTTATAGTGAGTATACTTTGTGATATGGGGGTTTTGGGAAGTTTATTAATCGTTACGTAATATATGTTTAGGTGACGGTTTCCGCGTGGAACATTCTAGCTGCTGCGTGATTCTCTTTTCTGTTCCGCAAGTTGAGGTAGGGGAATTACTATACAGATAAATGTGATTAATTACTTGATTGATTGACATTAAGTATGATTATTGTACATTATCCTATGACTTGGAATATTGTGTTGTTTAAGTATATATATATGTATCTGTGTTACGAAATGAGGTGATGGGATTTGGCGTTGGATCGGTGCGGAGTTTATTTGGCGTTGGATCGGTGCGGAGTTTATTTGGCGTTGGATCGGTGCGGAGTTTATTTGGCGTTGGATCGGTGCGGAGTTTATTTGGCGTTGGATCGGTGCGGAGTTTATTTGGCGTTGGATCGGTGCGGAGCTTATTTGGTGTTGGATCGGTGCGGAGTTTATATATTATATTGTTGGCTTATTTACTTTCCTCTACTCAACCTCGTGGTTGACCCTGTGTATTCGTGATCACCTGTGATGAACCAAATTATTGGGGAGCAGATTGACAGGTGGCTGAGACTAAGGGGAGCTATGGGAGAGAGAGCTTGGATCCGGACCAGACTAAAGTCTAGACCACCTTAGTCAGTTTAGCATGAGTCGTACTTTCTTTATTTTGTTAAGACTTTTGGATACAGTTGTAAGAACATGTTATGAGTTTAATTTCAATTAAAGTACTGTTTATCTTTCCTTTGTATCTACTGCCTCGGGAAACCGAGATGGTAACACCTTTATTTATCTGAGGAGTCCTAGTACAGGCCCTTAAATTAATGGGGGTGTTACAGATAAGCCCACAGTTTGGCTAATTCCACCGTTGGAACTCTTGGTCGATAGATTTCTGTATATCCTATCTATTAGTCCATCTCAGTCGCTATATAGTATCGAGTGACCATGATGTTGAGATAAAATAAATCATCTGTTCCCACTTACCCGACGTAGAAGGGGTCATATTATGCCTACCGACGAAGAAGGGATTCATGAGAGGCTGATTTATAAAGACTAATCTCAATTTTTGGTTATACGAGGAAGACCCCATCAACTTTTATTTATCCATATTTAAGTGAACTAAAAACTAGCATATACGTGAATGAATTAAATAAAGTGATGGCTTTACATGTGACACGTGACATCTGTATTGTCACAGAAAACTAACGCGTAACCTCTACATGAGTAGTTTTCATGCATGTTATAGGTGGTTTGGTTTTTTAGACGGAATATGATGCAAGCTATTATCGATGAAAACATAAAGATAAATGCAATAAACGTAAATAAAAGTCCTAGTGTGGCCTATCCTACCAAAATAAACATAAAACAACTTGGAATCCACCGTTGGACCCTAGAAGCTTGTCTTGATGTTCCATCTTGGTCTTGCAGCGGGAGTGAGCATCCGGTCTCCGTCTTTGGTCTTCACAAAATTACTAATTTAAATTACAAATATAACCTATTTACATTCTAATTTAAATACAAAAGTAATTACATGGCAAAAACCCAAAACGGAGATTCAAGATCTTAAAATTACAAGCAAGACTGTGTCCCATCATTACGGTGACACAATCTTCTAAGGCCACACTAAGTTACAACCGTTTGCAAAATTAAATACGTTATAGAAAGCATTCACAAGGCATTCACAAGACGATAAATAAAATGCATCAACTAAATTAAAAATTCATACATGACATAATACTGTTATTATGATTAATAAATTTTTACCAAACCACCTTTTAAGATTAAAATTATGTGACTATACCGCTTTAATCACCAATTTTAATAAACATATAATCCATTATTTTAAACTGTTTTAAAACAATATGTATCAAACGAGGGTGAACCGTTTCACAAAAATAATATACTATTTCCGTATTCAGTATATTATTTTAGGCCATGTGAAAATAAGAAACAAGTTATTTTCGAAAAAGAAATCCTGAAAGATGAGCACTCGACCGAGCAACAGGGGCACTCGATCGAGTGTCAGTGTCACTCGATCGAGTGCAGCAGGGGCTCGATCGAGTGACTCGTTAAAACGCAAACGCTGCACTTTGGAAATCAATACAAGTTTATATCTTGGATTTAAAACATGTAAATCATAAATAAACAACAACAAAAGATTCACATATTGCTAAAAATATCGATTAATTAACAATATGTAAATAAGAATCGAAAACAAGATCGATTACAACCCAAAAACCACATGCATGAAGCCTGGTACGAGGACACTCGATCGAGTGCTACAGACACTCGATCGAGTGTCGAGGCAGAATGCATCGAATTTCAAAATTTTTAAATATTACGCAAAACACAATTGTAAAATTTCATGGCCATAGGCTCTGATACCAGTTGTGGGGAATATAACGTGTATTCGCCCTATATATGCAGGATTATAATGAAAATTACAGTCGTGTATATAGTCATAAGATTAAAAAGATACGAATAAGAGTACAACCTTTAGTCCTTGTGCGAAAGGCCTAAGAACAGGAATTAACACAAATTCCCTCCTATAACTTGCACCCAAGACTTAGATTGAGACGTTGCCGCGTGTGCTAGAAATCCTCTCCAACTGCCTTGCAATATCGGGAGAGCCTTTTGAGTTTTAGATGTGAGATCTGGGTTATGGGAGAAGAATGCTCTCAAACCCTAATTTTCTTGAGATTTGTTTAAACAGTGAAACAAGAGTCCCTCTCCTTATGTAGTACACGGCCGAATTGGATGTCGGGTAGGAGTGGGCTTTCCACTCTTACCTTATTCCAATGCGTGATTCGACCCATTTAGCTATAAGTTGTTCGCGGGATTTGTTTATAAATCGTAACATGTTATCAGATATTAATACAATTGATATATTAATAATGGTCTGATAAAATACGATATTGTATATTTACCCAAATTAATAAAACTGTTTATATTAATACGCGAATACAATATTTAATTAAATATAACCGTTTATATTTAATTTACGAATTAATCATGTAATCCGTATTAGCTAAAATTATTTAATCCGTATTAAATAATAATCTCAACATCTTATTGACTTATTTATTAGTCAATACCTCTGACTAACTGTTTAGTCATATCCGGCATAAATGTGACTGTATTTTCATACCTTCACATCTCTCAAACGTGTCCTATAGGTGTGACGTATAGGGACCAGTTGATCACCGCCATCCGTATGACAATAACGTCAAACTTATCTAGCAAGCCAACCGTTATTGATAAACGTGGATCAACTGATAATAATACTGAAGTATACCCTTGTGATCCTTAAAAAGATTTAATAAGTCATTGTACTTAATTGTCAAGGACACCAGCCCCAACAAAAACTTCGTGCCTTTGGTTGCTTATGTTACCCTTGGCTAAAGCCTTACACCTCCCACAAGCTTGAACCCAAGTCTCTGGCTTGTGTCTTCCTCGGCTACTCCCTTTCTCAAAGTGCCTATCTATGCTACGATCCACCAAATCATCGTCTTTACGCCTCCCGTCATGTCACTTTTGTCGAAACAGATTTTCCCTATTCTCGCCTTGCTCATCAACCAGCCCCTGCCTCTGCTTCTTCTCCCGATGACTGGTGCACTGCCCCAATTACTCTCCTTCCTACCTGCAGCCCTACCTCTCCTCAACCCGTTGTACAGCCCTCCCCAGCCCACTCGCTCTCCACCCCTGTTGTCCCTACCTCACCCTCTGCCCTGCCTCCAAACCCAGAACCTGCACCCTCACCCTCTGCCCTGCCTCCAAACCCAGAACCTGCACCCTCTAACCCTACTGTCCTCCCTCCTCCTCCAAACAACCCTCCCTCTACTACAGACCTCCCTTCCAACCCTGCCCCTCCCCTTTCTCGTAAACCTACTGCCAAAACCATCCCACCCCGAGAGGTCATTACTCGCCTATCCAACAACATCCGCAAACCCAACCCGAGATATGCCAACTTAGCTGTCACCACCTCCTCTCACTCCCTCCCCACTACCACCAAACAAGCCCTAGTCTCCCCTCAATGGCGCACTGATATGCTCGAGGAATATCATGCTCTAATTAAAAATAACACTTGGTCTCTTGTTCCTACTTCGGATGCTCACAATGTAGTCGGGTGCAAGTGGGTTTTCCGTGTCATATACAATCCCGACAACACTATAAACAAATACAAAGCACGCTTAGTCGCAAAGGGTTTTCATCAACAACATGGGGTTGATTACTCGGATACATTCAGTCCGGTCGTCAAACCGATCACTATTCGGTTAGTTCTCTCACTCGCCCTTACCTACGGTTGGACCATTCGACAACTCGACATCAATAATGCTTTTCTACAAGGCTCACTTCACGATACGGTTTTTATGTCACAACCACCGGGTTTTGTTGATGATAAACACCCAACTCATGTTTGTCGTCTCACCAAAGCTCTCTATGGTCTTAAGCAAGCCCCTCGGGCATGGTATACGGAACTCAAACTTTACCTCACTACCTTCGGCTTTAAAGTATCTCTTGCTGACCCATCACTTTTTATTTACAAAAACCAGAATAAAATTCTTTACGTACTTGTTTATGTTGATGACATCCTTGTTATTGGTCCGTCTCACGACACTCTTACTGACTTTATCACCAAATTTTCAACTAAATTTTCCCTGAAAGATCTTGGGAACCTCTCCTACTTCCTAGGTGTCGAGGTCACACCCAATCAACATGGTCTTCTACTCTCACAAACTAAGTATATCTACGACTTATTAAACCGTCATACCATGCTCGAATCCAAGCCATCTTCCACGCCTATGGTCACTCTGCCCCTTCTTTCTCTGGAAACCAACACGCCTCCCTGTGACTCCAAGGAGTATCGCTCAACTGTTGGTACTCTTCAATATTTGTCCCTCACCAGACCGGATATCTCCTACTCGGTCAATCGCCTCGCTCAATTCATGCAAAATCCACAACAACAACACTGGCTCGCACTCAAACGCCTGCTTCGTTACCTCCATGGCACAATGCACCTTGGCCTCCAACTCTATCGTGCCAACCCCCTTCAGCTACACGCCTTTAGTGATGCTGACTGGGCCGGAGACAAAGACACTTACTTCTCAACTACTGGCTACCTGGTTTACTTAGGCAAAAATCCAATTGCCTGGACATCACGAAAACAAAAGGTTGTTGCCCTGTCTTCCACCGAAGCCGAGTTTCGGGCTGTTGCTAATGTAACCTCTGAACTCATGTGGATCCAGTCCCTCCTCTCTGAACTTGGCATCACCTTCAAAGACCCTCCCGCGGTCTATTGCGATAATCTTAGTGCCACACATTATTCCGCCAACCCCGTCTTCCACTCCCGTATGAAACATGTTGGTCTTGCTTTCCATTTCGTTCGCACCCAGGTTCATAATGGCACACTTCGCATCGCTCATATCAGTGGGAATGATCAACTCGCTGACTTACTTACCAAGCCCCTCCCTCGACCCAGATTTGAAGTTCTTCTATCCAAGATTGGCCTTTTCAATGGACAGTCCATCTTGCGGGGGAATGTTAAGGAAACCGATTAATCTTACTTTCAAGCTACATTATTTTATTCTCTTTATGCTTATCCTATTCTCTTGTGTATAGCTGTATTATTCTTATCTCCTAGAATCATGCTGTTAGTTGCTTCCTGTTCTCTGTAAACTAGTTTAGAGAACCTACGCCTCTTGTAACTTCAGTATATATACCTGGGGCGGATCTGGGGGAGGGAAAGGGCGGGCACGTGCCCTCCCCCGAGTTTCAGAAAATAATTATATGTAAGTGTCAATAAATATCAAAATAACTTTGTAGCCTAAGTGGTAGAGTATAGTCTTATTTCAAAGGAAACTCAGGTTCAAATCTTACTGATGACATTTTTATTCAGAAAATTATTTTTGGGCTATCTCGTTTTTCCTTAATATTATTCTTATTTTGAGATTAAAAACTACATATTGAGAGGATCGATCCTTGAACTTCAAGATACTAAACTAACTAGTTAACCACTACACCATTACTATTGATTGTCAATTTGATTATTAAAATTTATTATATCAAGTTATTCTTTTATAAAATTCGCCACAAAAATAAACTTGAAGAAACTGAAACGGTATATTGTTGGTGATAGAATATGGATGAAAGAGACGGTTACTGAGATTGAAACATTTGTATCAATATATATTGTTATTCTTAATAATATATTAAATTCTTTATTCTGTAAGGTTAAAAACATCCATTGAGATTTTTTTTTTTTCGTTTTATTTTAAGCATTATACCATAATATTCTAGAACAAAATTCAAAACAAAAAATTGCGTTATAAATTAAAGAAATTTTTTGTCGAGAAAAAAATTGTGCCCACCCTATGTCCAAATCCTGCATCCGCCACTGATATATACTCCTCTGTATGTACGTTATAAGAATTCAATATTCACATTCAATACAAACACAGTTTCCTCTCTTATAGTCCTTACCAATTAATTCGAAAGAAATTTTGTCTAATTTACTATCTAAATTATTATTTGGGGATCAAACTCAAAAACTAATTTACATGAGCCATATCAATTCAATTTCTGTTGCTTTAGCGTTAAAATAAGAAATGCATTAGTGCTGGGCGGTGGATATGTGCTCAGAAAATGAGCGGTTAAGAATTGTATAATACCATTATCGTCTAATATGAATTTGCTCGAGGTTAAGAATTAGGTGCAAAATTCCTCAAAAGCAGCTAGACACTTGATTTTATTTACACCATTTACGTCCAGAGCATGGTTTGTCGGAGCACGTAAAAATCGGACGGGGTGCGTTGTCGGAGAGGGGAGAGGGGAGAGGGGATTTAGGGAGGGGTGAAAGAAAAAGAGAGGAAAAAACTGTAGATGGAAAAGAATGACATGGGATAAAATTGTAAAAGTCGTATGTAAAATAGGAAAATTCGTATGTAAGAACGCACGTTCCTTAATTATACCGAAAAAGTTGAGCAATGTGAGTGTTAATGTAGGGAGTAGGGAGTAGCAATTGATTGACCAATATCAATCAGTGTTATCATGGATCTCCATAATTGTGACGAAAATCAAAATAGAGTTTCCCCGAAGTTTGACTCGCAAATCTCGGTTTTATCTCTTTTGATTGACCAATCTCAGTGTTAATTTACGGAGTACCAATGGCCATTTGCAAGACATTTCATTCAAATGTGGAGAAACAATCAGAATGTAGAGCTGTTGTTAGTTGTTAGTTGTTAGTTGTTACAACTTCACAATTCACATAAAACACTCATATATTGCTCTTCTCAATTCTTTACTTCTGTCACTTCTGTCCTCATTTCTTTTTTCTCCTGCTTCATCTTACTTGCTTATCTCGTAACTCAACCTCACTCTTCATGTTTATCTGCTCAGAATCACGTTTTTTCTGTATCGATTTCTAAGTGTTCGTCCCAGCAACCAGCATGCTTCTACAACTAATAACAACTTGCTCACCCAAACAAAAGCAACCCATATGCTTTCATATTCAGACTCCCCAGCTTTCAAAGCATGGACCTCGTTAATCGTTATGCTTCACAAATTGAAGATACACTTTCTTCAAACTAACGCCATGGGTACCCAAAGTTATTCAATTTGGAATATTTCCATTTTTTCTAAAATCAAACACAGAAATATTTGAGGAATAAGACAACATATCAAATTCTTATACGCTAATACGCTATACCTTCCTCTATTTTTTTTTAAATCAAGCATCCAATACCATCTCTGCCAGGAGAAGTGTCCGGGTGAAATGGTGAATTGGGTCGTCAGCATATCCTTATGCCCATATCTAAATAGTGTGCATTGCATGGGTATGGCTCAAAAACTGTAAGTCGAACAAGCATTACCGGTGGCTCACGCGTGAAAAGATGATGATGTATCAACCAAGAATGACATAACGAAAACATCACAGACTTACAGCAGACAGCTGAGTCATCAGCTGATACATGGAGACGTTTCCAGAACAGTCGTAACATGGACTCAAACACGCCACAACCTACACAAAATAGTATTTCACTCGAGTACAATGTGCACTAATACATTTATTCTCAGGGGAAGCCACCAAAGAAACTAAAATGATTCTGGAAGCCGCATTTAGTCTTTCTGAATTTCATCCTTGGATTTCTGGAAATGGAAGAACAAAACAAAAACAGGTATAAGCATACAAAGTATAAACAAACGGCTATGACTTGGAAAATGAGATCAAATAAGCAAGAAAGAACAGAACAACCAGAACAGTAAAAGACGAGCTTACAACATTTACATCCATATTGAGAAGAGGTTCCAAAAACACCCCCTAAGTCTCGTGCTTTGATTGAAAGTAATCATTACCAGGATAATTATGGACCAAAACAAATGAAAATGAGTAGTTGTAGTTTAGGGGGTGAAGATACGCTAATAACTATCCCATTGGAATGAGAGTAACAATTACTAGAGTAACTATTACTCCCGTAATGGCGATATTATTACACTATCTTCCCCATTTCTATCTTCAACCTCCACCACTTTTTTCCATTTTTTAGTCCATTACTCAAGTAAAAGTTACCTCCATTCCAAGCGAGCGGGATAATAGTTACCCTCTTCCTCCTAGTATAATGCATTCCCTTATTTATATAAGCATTAGTCCCCCACTAGCACTACGCCTCTTCCCCACCATCATGTGCCACATTCTCTTCTTTGTTTTGAGTTTTCATTATTTCCATAACAATTACACCCATAAGAAGCTTAACATGGATAAACAAACAAATAGAATCCAAGCCAAGACTTCATTGTGGTGGTTAATAATATTCAACCAACAAGAAACTAGACGTTCTAACATGGAAATGGTATTAAATATGGGTCGGGATACTGCATCACTACTTATTTGTAAAAAAATTGAGAGTTCATGTCACTGTATTTTGTGGCGAGATGGCACGACAAACTAAAATTAAACTGCAAACCCACCATTTCTGAATATCTAAATTGAAGAATTGGGATTTTTTTGGGTACAGTTTTTGGAGGGGAGGAGAAGGCAGGGAGGGAAGGAGAAAGGATGGGGAATAATTGAATAAAGATATAGGGGTTTCTCGGAATTTTTCTATATTGGAACGCTTTAGTTTGGCATGTGTAAGAGAAAATAGATACCCTGTTTCCATCTAACCCAATTTAGTTGCTAAAGAAAGGAAATTGTGGCTCTTCCTTTCCCTCTAAATCCTAGAAGTACCATTTAGCGAGAAGATGAACTCTACGACATTTTAGGTTGTTGACATAGAATCTGGAGAGATAAGCGAGCCGCAAGAGTGGATCTATTTAGTTAGGTTTTGGAAGCGTGGACAATAAGTCCTGTAACATTTTTTGTGGTTTCTCGCTCTTGCCAATTGATTTGAGTACAAAAAGCACCAAAGTCCAGAACAATCCAATCACGTAATTATATTATTCAATGATCTATGAAATACTAGTTTGGAGCAGAAATGAAATAGGAATGGTTCTGAAAGCAAATTATTGCTAAATGCCCAATGATGTTGATCTATGAAACCTGACAAATTTATTGAAGGTATATTCAGTTAACAGCAGGCGTGTAGCAGAAATGAATCAAACGTAACAAAGTGAAAGGGTAAACTGATATACCTTCTCGGTAGCATCTTTTCCTTTTTCCGCATTCTCATTCTCCTTCTCCAACTTCAATTTCTGTTTCTCTAACCTCTCCCGTTCCATTTTCTATAAAGCAATTATGTTAATGCCCGGGAAAGAGGAAAACACACACTCAAATGGCAAAAACAAATATGGTAGCGCAGGATTTTGTGTCTCCAGAAAACAGTGAAAACCAAGCAGCAACTAAAACCAATCAAAATGAATTCTACTTTCTACATCGCTTGTAACAAAATACGCTTCACCATCATGGCACCATTGAGTCGAAACTACCTCGTCAGCCAATTCTCAACTCATTCTATCATACCCATTCTATTTTACCTTTTACATTACATTACATTAGCCGCACAAAGAGACTGTTTGCGAATGACCCAACATGAAATGAAATTGTAAATCCATAATTCAATCCATCCTTGATTTTCTAATTGTATTGGTGATCTCATGTAGCTAAACCCAGGAACCATGAATCAGAGAAAACAATCAATATCCTAACAAATGCAGACACAACATCAACAATCAATACATATGGCACGCATGCATGGAATAGAATAAAAAAAACCTGGATGAACATGGCTTCCTGAGCGCGCTCTTTATCGTCGAGAACGCCACCTTTGCCACCGCTACTAGTGGAAAAGTAGCGAGGTAATCGACCAACTGATGACCCTGAAACCATACGGCTTGCAGATCTCATTGCCATTGATGATACTTGATTTTTTTAGTGACAAAAAAGTGATGATCTCTCTCCCTTTTTTTTTAAATGACGACTTTGTTTTCACTCAGATTCACCCGACCTCCTCGTTCACTTTTTTCGCACAGGTTGTTGTTGTTTTAAATTTAAACTACTCATCTTTCCTTCTCCCCGGGTGCGGGTAAATTAGACTTGGCAAATTGACCAAGTTCGAATGGTCTTGAATAATCAGATCCGTATCTAACCTGACGTTACAACTCAAGCTTGAGTCTTGACCCAAACTTAAATTTATCGTTGTATATTGATTATATCCACTCCATAGAATCTTGCTTGTGACATATATTATCCGTTACAAGCTGAAATGGGTAATATCCTTTTCAGTAAGACAAGTTGGAGAACAAGTGGGGAACATGGAGCATTT
Organism: Silene conica; assembly: GCA_029255685.2. Taxonomy (NCBI): domain Eukaryota; kingdom Viridiplantae; phylum Streptophyta; class Magnoliopsida; order Caryophyllales; family Caryophyllaceae; genus Silene; species Silene conica. The sequence goes on from CM055315.2 coordinate 64,701,591, forward strand.
CATGAGTCGTGTCACTTATATTTTGTAAGAGGGGCAATATTCGTCTGCAGTTTCGGACGGATAGTGCCCGTTTTCAATGAGAATTTGTGTACCCACAAATATTTTGATAGTTTTGACCCGAAAATAACTAGAACTTTGACCCCAAGGATAAAGTAATGGTTAAAACTTGGGTGAAATTTTTAGGAGACGTGAGTTCAAGCCTCCTCAAGAGCAATCTTACGGAGTATTTATGACCTAAGTTCATGCCTTCTAAATTTGTTACTCTTCGGTGACTTACCTGATATATGTGGTTTGCAAACTATCATGTATTCACTATGGTTTATCGAGAGCACACCGAAGATAGCGCCTCATTACCTCGAGACAAACAAAAGCATCTCCACTTGACCTGACTCAAACTCTTGAAAACCCAATTTTAACCTGACCGAACAAACCTGACAGTTTACCAAGTCTATGATTGATGCATCCATTCAAATTATTCGGCTCGACTTTCAATAGTAAAAAAGTTATTTTTTTGAACAAACCATCCTATATCCTAACCCAACTAAAAATGCTATTACTTATAAATTATGGATAAATCATGATAACAAACTTTTGAAGTAGTTAATCGTTGATTTCCATTTCATTTGATTTGAATTTGAATGCATTACCAATTTTAATGCCCTTATATAATTAATATAATCTTTAATTGATGTCTTAATAGTAGTCCTGACGTATGAATATCTGTTAACACGTGACGGTCAAAGGGGTCGATAACTTCGGTCATTTGGTTCACCCTTTACGAATGAAATGGATTGGAATGAGAAACCATAGTTGGTATGGGATTCCAGGAGGTTGGGTAGAATGAGAATCTCGGTGGATTCTAAATCCATTCCAAAATGTCTCAAACAAACACTAGAATATCTAGAATCTATTCCATTCCATTCCAATCCACCCAACCAAACACCAAATTTAATCTAATATTCCCTTTTCATACATATTCGTTTTAGGTTTTGACGTAAGAAACATGATAATCAATTAAAACCCCATATTACATATGACCCCACATAAATTAATTTTGTAACCCACCAACTTGTCCGGAAAAAAGAGAACAAAAGTTAGTTCAGGTGATAATAGTTTTCTTACCCAAACCATGAAGTTTGGAGTTTGGGGTACGATTCTCACCCGCGATATAGTGCGTTCATTTTAACCAAAAAAAACTTGTCTAAAAAACAAGAATAAAATTGGATAAAACAAGAAAAGAAAACCTTATACTTTGTATAAAATATAAAATAGAAGTGAGTATACGATACCATATGATTATGTGACGAAACCCAATGAGGTAGGAAGCGGAGTGGGGCGGGGCGAGGCGGAGAGGAAAATGGGAGAGGGCAGAGATAATGATTAATAAGGTGTAATCTAGGTAGTACCAAAACGGACACGAATACGAACACAAGACACGACTTTCCATGAAATTTAGGACACAAGACATGGGACACAACATTTAAATATAATAAACTATATATCTTATGATTATAAATAACATATAATTCTATTTTTATCATGTATTTTAAGCTAAATCTAAATAAATGAATGTACAATTCGACCTTTACTATAACTAGTTTTCATTTTCCACCCAAACTCATTTTTTAATAGAACTTTTTTAAAATTTTATTTCTCTTCTAAATTATAATATGCTTAGCCATGTGTTTAACGAGGGTCGGGTGTTCGAATATTGGACACCTCAGACGCGGGACGACTAACGAAGAGAAGTGTCGTACTACTACTACCTCGGGTGTAATTTGCAGATATATAAAAAGAAGAGCGTAGGAGAGCGTAAAAAGGAAGGAAAGTAATTGGGGATTTGGGTTGTAATTAGGAAGCTATAGTAAATTTGGAAAATAAGAGGCAGGCAAGCAGGGAAACAGGCAAGCAAGTATGTATCATCCCACCAGAGGCGGTGTTCGCGGCGGCCGTGATCGTATGCTCTCTCTCTCTTTCTACTTCTTCCTTTTTTCTTGCATCATTTTTCCGATTCTATTACGGACCACATCTTACTTCTAATTTCGTTATTCTCTTAGGGCTTTTGTTAGATTGCTGATTCAGGCATAGGATAGAATAACCGATTCATCAATGCTTAGCATCCTTTGCCTGGCCGCACTAATTGGCAATTGCAATGAGGCATTCCAGAATATCTCATTTATAACTTGCGCCATTCAAACTTCATACTCGGAATTTTCTTGTTTGGTTAACAAATAGCGTTGATGGGAAATGGAGCTGGATCCAATTGTAGTAGGGATCCATTTTCCCTCGTCTAAGCTTAATCAAAATCCTTTCACCTTTCTTTCGGTATTATATCCATACTCTCATCAATACCACCTTACTCCATGTCGTCTCTTATTAACCTTATCTATTCATTGCCAGGCCTTTCTTTTCCGCTCATTTCCCTTCTACTTTCTCCACTGCCGTATTGGTGTTCATATAATTTGTCACGACTGTGTTATAAGTCAATCATGTGTTTGGTTTGGGGAAAGGAACTTGGAAAGGGGTGAGTTCCTTTTTTTTGTTGGTAAAATGAAGGTGAAGGGATTTGGAGGGGAGGGAAAATGCCTTCCCTCCTCTTTTGGTATCCAAACAAACCCTTCAGTAGACACAGAAATATTTGTTAGTATATTATTTTACTCCTCCGCAACTTCCCATTACGAATGGTATCTATTTACTATAGGTCTATGGCTGGCTACTTGTGTGTCATTTGGCCTTTAATTAATCAACCTTTCTCTATAGAGGTCTTCTGTTATTTACCCAATTGCATCCAACTAAGCCAAATGTAGAGAATAAGCTATCATGAGTTTGAAGTTCAGAGAATAGGGAGGGGACGATTTATGACAACCAAATTCCAGAATCCATTCAATAAGCTGAAATATTCTGCAAAAAAATTCTGTGCAGAGGTATCAAGGCAAAGCTAGATTTTTTTATTTTTTGTGAAATAGATGATATCCTAATGATTATTACGGGACTCTATCTGAACAATATAGTTCTTACCTCAAAACTAGACATGTAGACGTATAGTTGTCTTTACTCTTTAGCAGTGATGATTAGATTCCTGAAATAAGTGATCATCTTTTAGCTCTTCTGTTTTCTTCTGTTTTCATTATTATTTGTCTGTTTTCTGGACATGTAATGGTATTCTTGTTCATTCACTTTTTTTAAATCTCACTTATGCCAACTTTTTTTAGTGGTCATTTACAACTGTGGATAATATATGCTTTCATTTCTGTTTTCAGAATTCCAGTGGGATGACGTGAAGGCTGATAAACATAGGGAAAACTACCTGGGACACAGTGTCAAGGCCCCTGTTGGGAGATGGCAGAAAGGTACTTTCAGACTACATTTACACTTTTCTTTCTCTACTTCGGACATTTTAATTAACATACATGTTTTACTTTTCAAAGAGTTATCTAATGCATACTTACTTTTTACTACGACTCCTATTGATTCGTTAGCTGCTTCTATCTAATTGTTTCAATGAGCTTTATTCGGGGATATATCAGGCCCTTTATGTTTTCATTACCGTGACGAAAGCAGGAAGGTTTTTATGTTTCTTTGTTGTGGTGCAAGCAGACATGTTTTTCGCCACTTTCTTAGTATTGGTCCGGATAATTTAGTCTGGTTTTTGACTGCTAGCTTTCTTGGATGTTAAGATTTGTTACATGGTTAATAATCGTTTTTGAGGCACGATGCATAAACGTTCATTTCTTGACAAAAATTTCCCAGAACTGGCTTCATCGTTGAGTCTCAATGGATCAGCTTGTAGTGAGTCTCCTTTAGGAGGTAGATCTCCAATTATATCTGCAGCATCATAGAACTCGAAGGGCCAAACTTGACCATATAAATTTTCATGTGTGATTTGTCAGCATAAGTCTTTTAGTTAGATGTGAGTGTATAACATTTTGGGTCTACTTGGGATTGAAGAAAATATGGGGTCTCTCGCTAATGTTGTAAAGGAATTTCCCAAAAAATTAGCACCCATTATTCTGATAGTCCATCCACGCATATGATCGATTGCTCGGACAGTTTGACGTCAATCGAGTAATGTGTACTTTCCTTACTGCAACTGGCTTATATATTTTGCCACGTTAAAAGTTTCTGCAAGGAAACAACTGAATATGTACACTGTTTCACGTGCTTCCTACATTGAGAAAATTTTATACTCTTATCACATTTTGCTTTTGATATAAAAACATGTGCTGAACCTCTGGCACAGAATACACAGATAGAGAGCCGCTTAGGTACTTCAGGAGTCTAGGAAGCTTCACGTACTTTTGCCTTGATTGGATCTTTGAAGTCTGAAGCCTCAAGGACTGCTCTGAGTCCGATCCTCTTACCGATATTGTATAATATAGGTCCATATGTATTTTACCCAGTTACTTGCTCCTGTATTCTTTTCAAAGCACTTATACTCCCCACTCCCCTTACAAAGTATACTATTTGGTTTTGTCCATTGAAATCTTCACAGAACTGGAACCTGGGAGGTAAGTGTGACTCCCACATGACCCTACTTTTGAAGACACTTGTATGCCTGTGATATTTAGCATACTGCTTGGGGAATCACTGCTGCTGTGTCTAACTATTGTCTTGGCTTGAACAGGTAAAGATTTGTTTTGGTACTCGAAAGATAAAAATTCTCAGGCTGCAGACCAAGATGCCTTGAAGGCAGAGATACAAAGAGTCAAAGAAGAGGAGGAACAGTTGATGAGGGAAGCTCTAGGTTTAGCTCCGAAGCGTTCTAATCGGCCTCAAGGCAATCAGCTTGATAAGCACGAGTTTTCTGAACTTGTTAAGCGCAGTTCAACTGCAGAAGATTTAGGTGCAGGCCATGCTGATGCAGCTCAAGTTCAGGGTCTTGGTTTTGCCAGGTATTTCCTCATTATTGATAGTTGTTTGTTTTTGTTACAAAATCTAGGTATAATCTTAATTAATTGCTCTCTCCTTGGAGAGCAGAGTAACATATACAACCTCATTGAATCATTTATTATGAAATAGAAGATAGTTAATGCATGCCTCATCAAGGCTGCAAGTACATTTGAGCTTCATAACTCGTTAACCGTCTTCAGTCTTGAGAGGAGCTTCTTATGGACATTTTGGTAATGCTAATGTTGGTGTTTGCATGTTTCTTGAGTGCATTATGTGGGGGTGACATGAAGAAATAGCTTATTTATGCCTTGGTCACTAGTTTACAGAGTTATAGGAATTAGCATAACATATCCTAGAAATGTTTCTGCAACAGTTGTTCGAAATATTTGTGAGCCCCATTGGGGTTGTTTGGAAAGGGGGGTCGGGACTGGGGAGGGATGATGGAAGTTATTGAAATTTGGAAATAGAAGAGCCGATGAGGAGGAACTACCTGAATTGCCTTCATTTGTTTGATTCTTAGTTTACAGTTTCGCGTAATCTGTTGATTTCCTGGGCTGACCAAGTTAATTGTTCAGTCTGGAATCTGGATCTATGTTACTCGGACTCTTCGTTCTTCATATTGCCTCGCGTACCCATGTCTGAGTACCCGATCCTCGCCTCTTGGACATGGATATGATACTTGAACACTTCAATCTTTAACCAAAACATGAAGTTTTCTACAATATATCCAAGTCCAATACTCACACTTTCCCGTGTTAGATGTCCAAACAAGTCTAATATAGATATGGATAGTAGATAGTAGCTTTTTCTTTGTGGACCCTCTTTAAGAGAGACCTATCTGGTTTTGTGAACTCTCGGTCTCAATTTTTCATCGTAACTCTCCGTCTTTAGGTGATGGCTTGCTTTCAAGGTTTTTTTCTTTCTTTTTGTTTGACTGCTTTTGTTTGTTATATGCAGAGCTCCTGTTACTTCGGACACAACTGTATCCATCCAGCCTGGCACAAGCAATGTAGCTGTTGTGTCAGCTGTGGCTGCTCCAGAGCCTGAGACAATAGAGAAAGATGAGTCAGACGAAGAAGTGAGAAGGAAGAAGAGGAAGCACGATGAGAGGAAGCATGATGAAAGGAAGCGTGAGAAACATGAAAGAAAGCGCGAGAAGCGTGAAGAGAGGAAGCATGATAAACATGAGAGGCGTGAGAAACGACACTCTCGGGATTCAGATGAGAAGAGTAAGAGCCGAAAGGACAAGGAAAAACGAAGACACGACTCAGATTGAGATTGAGATTGAAATTGGTGTTAAATTTGAGGAATGTGTGTGTGGTTTTTAAAGCCCGTGTACGGTGTACCTCCTTGATTTAGCGTTGGAATAGAACCAGACAGTTTGTGCAAGGAAGATGGCAGTTGATGATGGAGTATTTGTACTAAATAGTGTTGCTGAACATCATATATGTATAATAGTACAATTTGGTTTCACATTTATGGCTTAGGTTATTGTTACTTGATGCTTGATACATCTTGTTTAAAACCCCGAGTCAGTCATTTTAAATTGAATCTTACAAATTAAAGTCACAAAATGGTGACATAGGCCGTGTAAAACTTGTCTAACCAAATCCATACCATGGGTGGACTGGGTGTATATGAGATTGATATTCGTGAGTATTAAAATAGAAATAATAAAAAGTGATAAAATTATTAGAAAATTATAAAGAAATGCTTTTTGTGTATTTATTGGATTAAATTTTTTTAGCTTTGATTGAATTCGTATCGCCCAGAATTGAAACAAATATAAGAGGGATACCACCAGAATATCATTTCCCATTTCAAACCCAAACCCAAGATCCCCGTAGTCTACTAGTCTCCCAAACAAGTAGTTGGAATTCCATTGGTCTTAACAAATACCGTCGCCTAATCTCTCAAAAAGTAAGCTTAATTAAGTCTAGAAATGGTGTCGGCAGAACGAGAAATGGCGGTCTACTGTTTTGACACCCTCATTGCTCACTACAATAACTCCGATCAACTTCATCCTCCTGCTTTCCACGACGCTACACAGTACCTTCTTTTTTCCCCTTTTTTTTGTTTATTTTCATAGTGAATGCTATTTTAATCAAAGTTTCCATTTTTTATTCATCAATATTATCAATTTATATACTGCACAGTGCACTCTGCATCTATCTATTCATTCGAAGTATTGAAACTCATGTGAGAGTAGTGTTATTAGATGACAAGTGCATAATAATGAAATTGGATGATTAAGTAACCCATTAGAGGCATGCCTAATATAGAAATTTAAACAAATGAATGGGACACCCTAAAATGGAAATAATGGTAAACAAATGACCAGGACGACGACGGTGGGAGTATTATTGTTGGTGTATCTATTCCAGTAAATCTTGGGTACAGTGAGTTTACCACCTCATCATACATATGACCCAATGGGATGTTGGAGGGGTTGACAGAATCATTAATACCTCTGTCCCTGACAATTTATCGTATCTATTTTACCACTCTTATGGTTGATGATGATGATGATGATGCTGCTCTTACTGTTTATTGTATTAATTTCGTCGAAAATGTAAGAATATGTCAATTGCATGGGAGCAGATAAAGAATTCTTTATTGGCTGCATGATAGTTTGACACAGTTGAAGTTCTTAAGAATATTAGCTACTTTTGTCATGATACATTACATACATATTTAATGACTGTAATCTAGTCGATTCTATACACGGCTAGGCTACAATAAGGGCTACTACTTCATGAGTACGTCTAGTCATTATTAGTTCTCTTCTGTTAAAGTATCAGATGTTCATTTAATTTGGTAATTTATCGTTTCACTCAAAACTCTAGTATTGTATAACCAGTAACAACGGACAGGTGTCCAGCTAACTGATTGTTTTTTCTGGATGCAGCCCATTGTTTGTAACTTGGAATAAAGTTGTTAATGGAGGGGAGCCCCGTCTTCGTGGCTGTATTGGAACTCTTGGGCCTTGTCCCTTGGTCAATGGTTTTAGGGACTTCGCTCTCACCAGGTTATTTTTCGCCAAGTCTGCTTGAATATATTGTTACTTTTTTACTTACTGTTTTTTTTAAATCTTTTGTTTCTTATTTTATGTTGCTTAAGTGTCTCCCTAAATCGGCTTCTTTTCTTTCTATAGTGAAATAATTATTCCGTGTAATTTTAGACACAATTGTGGTTTTAAGTCATGTGAAAAAAGCCTGTGTTGCTAAAACACTAGTAAGACTTATAATTCAGTAGTAAGGCTGCATGCCTATGATTGCCCTTACCCTGAAATCTCCGGCAACCCTTGAGGCACTGGGGGTAATATTCTTGTTGCCGAGATATGTCCGTTTTTCGGCCTCTAACAGTTGCCCTAGAATTGGTTGCTTTGATCAATTGTTGGAATTCATAAGTCATTGACCTCATCCACTTTTGGTAGAGCGCTAAGTTCTTCTCGTCAATGTTGCATAATTGCACTCGAGTCTTAACTCCAGATGTATTTAGCAGCTGGATATTATTGGTAAATCCTGCATGGAGCTTCTATTTCTGAATGTATCCTCAAGAAGATCAAAGGATTTGGACTAATGTCTACTTATCCGTTTTGATTTCCATATCTATATATATCAATGTTATCATTGTTAGCTACTAACTGTAGTGGAGGCCGTGTAGCTACATCCTCAGATTGATTAGGAGTAAATGGAATTATGTATCCTGTACTATTGCTCCTGCATGTCTACCGATCTTGCTTAATTTTTTTTGCGTGTTTGTTTGCTGTGTGTACATTTTCTCCTTCGAGGATGGTTATCCTTTTCTATTTCTTTATGCAGAAGTTCAACAAGTTGTCATAGTACTTGTTCTATATTACAAATTTAGTCCTGAATCATGAGTTGGAATTTGTAAATTGGCCGTGGACAGGCACATCCCCTGTTCCTTTTTTTTAATCCTACTTGACAATACTTAATTCAGTTATTCTGATTTCACGTCTAGCTTGTCATTGTAGATTCCCTCATTGGATTCATTTATATTCTCCTTGTACTCGCGGTTGCGAGTCTGGAGACGGTTGTAATTCCATAGCATTTCATATACCCTTGCCTATCAAACTGTTATGTATATGTATCTATTGAGTGTTTCAAGTTTTACCCCCTTCACTTCTGCAGCTCTCAGCCTATCTTTTTCTTTTGTCTTCTGCCACAGTGCACTGAGAGATCACCGTTTCTCCCCTATTCAAGCTAATGAATTACCACAATTGCAATGTACAGTTTCTATCCTAATTGACTATGAAACTGCTACTGACTACCTTGACTGGGAGGTCCGTTTTCTTCTTTATGCCATCCTTTTTCTTTCTTTTTTGTTGAGGGAAATGAGTAGAATATTATAAAGAATTCAATTCTGCCTAGGTTAAAATCCCCGGTGGAAAATTGTCTATAATTCAGATTCAACCCTGTTGTTGGGGTTGATAGTTGATTCATCCTGCCACCTTTGGCACACTTGACTTTTGATTTTCCCTTAAATGAGAAAAAAATTGCATCCATCTTAAATTCTTAATATGGACTATCTTGTTCACTATTGTCTTTGGCAACCCATTTAGATATATCAGTATTTGTTAGCATATTACGTATTTGCAGGAGTCTGTTTTCTTGGGGTGTTTAGGCCGATGGCTTGCCCATTATTTAAGGTCTTTAAGTTTGCCTGGCTGGTTACTCAACAAAGGAGTATGGCATGTTAGAGGATTAGTGTTAATTTGCTTGGTGAAGTGGTGAAATTGTAGATTTCCTATTTGTCCGAGTATTGAATTTCTAGCTGTGTATGTGTTACATTAAGGTAATTTCCCCCAGCCAAAAAAAAACAAGAGAATCAAATTTAGAAAACGAAGCCTTATTCGCCATATAATTTAAAAACATTCTACACTGTTCACTGCAACATCAAACTCTTAATCTAGCTACGACGTTCGCCACATTGTCTCTATTGTTAGCCTTATTCTCAGTTAAATTATAAACAAGTATCACTCTCTTACCAGTTACCACAAAAATCCCCTGTTATGAAAATGGAAATCAAAGGCCGCCATATATCATGTTTATATAACCTTGAGGATGTGCAGATTTGAATATGATGTGTATATTTGTGAAAATTACGATTTTAAGGCAACAAAAAATTGTTAAACATGTAAAAATCAACTCAAAATTAGATTTCATTATAAAGCAAAAACATTTGGAAATAACATTGGTAATGAAATTTGTATCCCCGTCAATGGAACTGTTTACCAGTGTTACAAAATAGTATGTGGAGAGGTTGAAAATCCACCTTCTCAGGGTTCTCTCAACGCTCTCTAGAATGTCCTCATTTACAATAAATACATAAAAAAGTTGTCAGTTGTAAAGTTATAATAAATGGGAATATACAGTATCTACTTATTCAATCGATACGAAACATCTCCTTCTCAGTCTGACATGTTTTTAACAGGAGTTTGCTTATTTCTAAATAAATGACACATCACAAGAATGGAATTCGTTATACTTGGAAGTGTGAGGTTTTCACCTTTCTCACATACACTGTTCTGTTATCATAGTTTCAGTCTTTCCCCGTACTGTTTCTTAATCAGATTTCACATTTTCCTCATACCATTTTGTAACACAAAATATTATTCCCTCTATTTTTCAGCTTTTTTCCACTCTTCCGTTGGGGAAGTATTTTCCCTTCTAGTGCTTCAGTTTTTTGGCAACTAAAAAACCGCTACTACCAAATTAGCTATTCAACAAATTTTAACCTAATAATCCCATCCAACACTTAGTCTCCAAACCCCCACAACCCACCAAACACCCAACACCACTCGTCATAACTTCCACTCAATCTTCATCTGCAACCACCTGTGCCCTATTACTCCCTCGCCTCTCTGACGGCGAATGTTTCATCCACAACATCCAAAAACCGTGTCTTCTCAGTTAGGATTGAAAGATTCCATGCTGCAGAGTCAAGTATTTAGAACAACAACAATGCACTAATTCCAATTTGGTTTGGATTTAGATTCATGAATCATTATTGAAACCTAAGTATGAGATCAAAAGATGTTAAATAAAGAAGGGTAAAACACACCTGGCAAGTTGGATGTTCATAATAAATTTGTAGAAATTTTTGAAAAGGTAGGTAAACAGAGAGTCGCATGTTCAGTGCTTGTTTTATTGTTACGACATTTATCTAAGTCTGCAAGTGGCAATTTCGTTATTGAGGGAGATGGGTTATTTCTAGCCATTGAAAGTTGACCTTTAATTACTGAAGTTATTGGTCTATGGATTATGGATGTATTGTTTGTGGTGGTAAATGTTAAAAAGGCAGCAAACATAGAAACTCATCGTCAGGTACTCAGAAGGCTATATTGTGTTCAATGGAGGATTATAGTTATTTCTTGCCTTTATATGTGTTAGCTAACATCGTGTTGCCCTTTTCTATACTTTCTTTTCCTATTCAATCATACTCCGTATGTAGTTTCATAATTTCATCTGTATTTATTTACAATGGAACCATATGATCAAAATGAATTGCTCTGTATGAAGTAAGTGTAACTGGGATGTCTGATCATTCTTATGGCAGGTTGGTAAGCATGGTATCATAATTGATTTTGTTGATCCTGGCAACAATGCTAGGCGAAATGCCACATACTTGCCTGAAATTGCTGAGCACGAAGGTGAGCCATGTTGCTTATTGGCTTAAACAAAATAAATTCAGTTTTTTGGGGGTATTTTAATTTGTTGAAGTTGCTTTGTTGGTTTTGATAAGAGCATTGACCAGATATAATGTCTGTCATGCAAAAACCAATGTTTTGTCATTTTTATGAGTTGAGATTAGGGTTTCTGTATTATGCCTCACGCTTTCTTTTCCCTTTTGAATTATATTTAATTGGGCCCATGCCAACATTTAAATGTCTGGTTTTTTATGGAGCTGAATATGATTTGAATTTGATTTCAGACAAACTCTCTGAATTCTAATTTCATATTTTGGTTCTTTCAGGGTGGACCCAACTTGAGGCCATTGACTCACTTATGCGTAAAGCTGGTTATAACGGCGTCATTACAGAATCTCTGCGGAAGAGTATTCAGTTGACTCGATATCAGAGCTCAGCATTTACAATGCATTATGGAGAGTACATTGCTTATGCGATAACCACCAGAGGCACTGCTCCAACTATTAATGGGGTCAAGCTAACCGTTTGAAATTTGTAATCTGTTTCCTCCGAATAGGAAAGAATTAACATCTAATCAAGGTGGAATAAAGGTATAGTTGGCCATTTCATCTTCTACAAAATTCTATATTTTGAGGAAAAGACCTGGAAATGCTTGGGGCCTTTTGGTGGTCGTAATGTTGTGGCCCAGCATTCATCCGTTAGTTGTTCTAAGCTACATGAAACTAAGTTATGATATAAACTGCTTGTGTACTTTGTTCAGAGGCTCAGTCTTATTAGTGTTCAATACAACACCTAGGGGATTCTTCTGAATAGTGTGGATTTGCTGGATCGTGCTCATAGATGCTATGTGTAATGTTGGGTCAAGAGTTATATGGCAACTAACTCTTTTGTCACAATTGCAACTCGCCCGCCTACTCCCAATGAAAAGTTTGTTTTAAATCCTCACAATAATTCATTTATGCAATTTTTTTATAATAGTAATTTATGTGGGTATTTTTTTCTGCCCTTTTTTGTACGAGTAATTTCATAGCTCAACATTTAGGGTAGGGTGTGTTTGGATTGAGGGTTTTGGAGGAAAAAGAAAGGGAGGGCGAGTAAGGGATTTAGAATTCCTTTTTTGGATAACAAATAAGGGTGGAAACTGGAAAAGAAATGAAGGGGGAGAGATTTGGATTTATCCATTTTCTCTCCTCCAAGGCAAACCAAAATCTCTCCATAATAGGCAAGATTTGGAGGGAAATTGTATCCAAACACCCATATTTCATTTGCCCTTCCCTTTCTCTTCCCTCCTTCCCCCTCCCCTCTCCTCCCTTTCCCTTTAGACAAATTAGCGCCTTGTTCCATTCAAAGATTTTGTGGTATGCTCTGGGTTATACATACACTTGTACTGTACAAGTTTGTGCTTCATCCCATAACAACTCACTTTCGTGTTAATTCCAATGTTCAGTTTCACAAATCATTGTTCCCTTCCCGTCTTTTGTCTCTCCTCGACCATCCATGACTGTCATGTTTGAAGACATTGACCCTTGTGTCCTTGGCTACTCAAACTCTGTGATGCTTTTGCCTAGTCCCCTGCCCAATGGGTTATCTAGTTCGGGATACTTCTTGAGCGGTCAGCAGTCAGCAGTCAGCACGTTCGGGCATTCTACAGAGTCCCTGTGTCTGTTCCTATTGTAATATTATCAATTTCCTTGATGCTGTATCTCAGCTCATGTGACCAGTTTCGTTGATGCATATTTCACCCTCAAAGCTGTTGGTCTCAGAATTCAGGCAGTGCATACAATCCCAATTCCCAATTCCCAATTCCCAATTCCAACTCCCAACTATACAGACATAGTTTCTTCCCAAGTTCCGATTAAATTGTATACTCTGCTCATTCAAATACCATTATTATCTATTTAGGTACCTCGATTCTAAACATGTTAACCTAAGATGAAGTACCTTCTACGCAATTTTGAGGTACGAAATACAAAAGCGAATTATGAAAATCGTACAAGAAGTTGATATTTTTCTGCTGAAATGCTCCTAGAATGCAAGCAGTATTGTCATTACTCGACGTTACTGTCATACAAAATCCTTGATAATCCTTGAGAGGTGCGAACATATTATGATGACCCAAAACCATGTCTATTTCTCCGGAATGCCCACTTAAGAAAAAATGGAGAGTCACTGACGGAAAAGTTTGTTGATCATTCGGATACGTTGAGTAACAAAGATCAACGCTTCCTCCTGGTGGCAGTGCCACTGGTTGCCAACCATAATGATCACCAAAATACCTAATCATTGCTTCTTTTAGCGGATTATACGCGCTTTTCACTAGCACTGTATACGGTGTTCCAGAGTCTATGAAAAATCCTGTGGTGCGCGTTAGCTGCCAAATAGATGGATCAATGGATAGTCGATTTCCATCAACACTAATACCAAGCAAGTATAAATGGTATAGTTCTTGGCTATTCATTGAGATCATTTTGACTTCTCTAGTAGCATCCCCACTTATTTGGGCATCATCTCCAAAGTAAATAGTTGATTCCGCTGTATTTACTTGTGGTATACAGTATGAAAATCGGCCTTTGACTTGAGCTTCAAGTTGGATTAAAAATGATCTCGGCCCTGGCGCTAGGCCGTGTATTCCTGCTATAACGTTTCCAGGTCCATCGTTTGCCCCAAAGGCGAAATTTTGGTTTTGTAGTCCACACCCGAATGCTAAATCCGGGTACACATCGAAATCGCCGGTCCTAGTGTTTTTGAAATAAAACCTATCTCTTCCTATAAATCCAATTGTTTGTGCAGGACCGTAACGTGCCAAATAACCACAGGAGCCATCGTAAGAATTTCGTGGGATGCATAGCACATCATCTAAAGTCATTCTCCTAAAATAAGTTGAATCTTTATAGCGAAAATTACGATCGCCATCTAACTCAATGCAAGGATTACAACCTTGGCATTGAATCCAAGTCGCATCGTAACCCGTGTCGAGAAGCAAATAAGGAGTGTGTATGGAATTTGCTCTAGTGTTACCCCCCAAAGCAAGTTGAGTTACGTAATAACTAGATTTAACTTCATACAATTGCGACCTCATTTTAATGGAGCCTAGTGCTTGGACTTGATTTCTAGATATGGATATATTGACGAGTAACTGGTGTCGTTCGTTGATCGTAAGACTAGTTGGTACGATTTGTAATTGGGGTGAGTCTATAGGGATCATTTTCATGGACAATCCATTGGTGCTATAGATGAGGGATATGGTTATCAAGTGAAAGAATGCAAGGCGTAACTTGGACATTGTACATATAATTTGCATTAGAGGGGATGCTAAGATTGCTTATTTATTACGGAGTATGTCTTTGCATTGTATTTACTACTCCGTTATAGAATCATGTAGAAGGGGTAAGTAATCACTAATTCACTATGATTTGTTTCCAAAAGTTGTTAGGTTCTATTAGAGGCGGCAACCATTGACACGACCCGAAAACACGACACGAATCCGACACGGACTTAGCGGGTTCGGGTCAAGCTGTTTCAACCCGTTTATGTAATTGGGTTGACACGAACACGACTCGAACTTATATGGGTCGGGTTTGGGTTGGGGTCTTGCGACACGAATCCGACACGAATAACCCATTAATTTAAATAGGTTATGATATATCAATCTAAATGGGTCATAATCGGGTTATGTTATTTTGAATTTGAAATAAGATATGAAGATTGTCTATTCTTGCTGTAAATTGTAATTTTGAACCCATTATTTTTATATGGGTTGGATGGGTTAAACGGGTTTAATGGGTCGAAACTGATCTGTTAAAATTTAAATGGGTTACACAAGTCGGGTTGGGTTATTGAAAAAATAAATGGGTTGGGTTAGGGTTGATGCTTGTGACCCGTTTATTTAATTGGGTCGGGTTAGGGTTGAGAGGGTCATGACCCATTTAATGGTGACACGAACACGAACCCGGCACGACCCGACCTGTTTGCCAGGTCTAGGTTCTATTTCTCAATCTTGCCAATGAAAAAGTCAAAGTTAGAAATATTAAAATCGCTATGATTTGTATCCAATACTTGTTAGGTTCTATTTCTCAATCTTGCCAATGAAAAAGCCAAAGTTAGAAACATTAAAGTGTCTTCCGTGCTCAAAAAAAGATCGCTCTAGCTATAGGTATAAGATACTCCTAGTTAACACAATTCATAGTTATTGAAAAACAATAAGTTTTACTTGTCACGCTCACAAGCTCTTACAAGTTACAACTAGGGATGGTAATGGGTAGGATCTGGGTAGGGTCCGACAAGTCCCGACCCGACCCCACAGTAAAAAATCTTAGACCCATATCCGACCCAGACCCTAAAGGGTCTGAAATTAATAGACCCATACCCGACCCTAATGGGTCTGGGTCTGGGTAGGGTCTACCCTAGGATCCAATTTTTCTTAACGAGTCATTCAATAAAATGTACCAAGGTTCGAATTAAATTGAAAAGTTTTGATTAAGTATTACAAAATCTTGGTTATTTGGATCATTACCCGTACCCGACCCTAAATTATATCATTTAGGGTACCCAAACTCATCATTTTCATCAATTTCCTCGTTATTCTTAATGATTATTTGGATATGCGTATAGTATATTAATGATAACTAATAAGAGTCATCTATTTGTGTCTATTATTTTGGTTATTGACGTTCGTATGTGTGTTTTTTGTTTTACTTTTTTTTTTTTTTAATAAATATAAGGGTCTAAGGGTCGGGTAGAATCCCAAGACCAAGACCCGGACCTGGACCCGACCCGAAATTTTTATATAAGACCCATACTCGACCCATACCCAAGTGGGTCTTAAAAATTCAGACCCATACCCGACCCATTAGGGTCCGACCCTAAGGGTCTGGGTTGGGTACCCGACCCACTGTCATCCCTAGTTACAACCCTCATTCCATGTTAACATTATTTAAATCAAATGAGGATTTAGAATTGTTGCCCAATTAGAATTTTGCATTAACACTCGAGGAAAAACAAATATGGAGTCATAATGATTCACAAATTCTCATTTATGGCGGAACTACCCGTCGCAAGTTTGCGACAGGCCAAATACGTACAATTTCCTTCAAAATGGAGCCGGGTCAAACATTTGTTGTGAGCTTGATTGATGCGGCTCGTAGGGGAATGTGTGTCCTTTTTTTTCTTTTTTTATTCTTCTCTCTTGTACTTCTATTCTTATTTAATTCCAATAATTGGAAAACATTAATTACACACATACAACCAATCCATGTAATGTGCGGCAATATTCTTCAACATTGTTCTTGTATTTCATCTTACAGTCCGTTTTTTGTAAGACGGACGTACCCGTCTTAAGCGTGGGACGGGTCAAATATGCCTTAAATGGGGCAAGTACATACCATTTAGTGTGGGTGGTGGATGATGCAAGTGGCACGTGATGGGATGATGATGTCATTTAAATGAATTAAATAAGAGGGTTAGAAATTGTCTTCCCCAAAAAGACCCTCGAGAAGCCAAACCGTCATTCATATCCCCTCCCCCTGCAAACATCTCCTCTAAACTCCCCCTCATTCATTACCCTAATTATTCATTTCCACAAAAACACTCCCTCTCTCTAAACTTCTCTAAACTTCTCTCTACCAAAAACCACCAAAAAAACCGAAAAAAGAAGACGAACATGGTGAAGAAGCAGATTGCAAGGCGTGGGGTTGGTAAGACTGCTGCATCAACGACTGACAATGATGAAGGTATGAACATGAATTAAATAATGTTTGTGTTTTTAATTAAATATTTTAGTTGTTTTAACATGTTTCTGTAGTTTCGATACAAAATTTAGTTGTTTTTTTAGGGTTTGTTTATATTTTCTATTTTTTTAGGGTTTCTGGGTTTATGTGGTTTTCTGGGGCATTTTTTTGCATGTTTTGGTCCGTGTGTTTAGGAGATAATGTTTGTATTTTTAATTAAATATTTGAGTTGTTCAAACATGTGTTATTGTTTGTGTACTTTTGTTACATAATTTTGTTGTTTTTTTTTGGGTCTCTGGGTTTCTGGGTATTTTCTTTGTTTAGGGTTTCTGGATTTCTGTGTTTAAATAATGTTTGTGTTTTTAATTAGTTAAATATTTTAGTTGTTTAAACATGTTTGTGTAGTTTTGATACAAATTTTAGTTGTTTTTTTAGGGTTTGTTTATATTTTTTATTTTTTTAGGGTTTCTGGGTTTCTGTGGTTTTCTGGGGTTTTTTTTTGCATGTTTTTGTTCATGTGTTTAGGAGATAATGTTTGTATTTTTAATTAAATATTTGAGTTGTTTAAACATGTGTTATTGTTTGTGTACTTTTGTTACATATTTTGTTGTTTAAATAATGATGCTTTTATTGTTGTTATTTAAGTGGGTTTCTGGGTTTTTAGGGTTTCTGGGTTTGTTTGTTTGAAGATCTTCATTCTTCTGACATGCAAACTGTCAGGAATGTTAAAATACCTGACATTGCAAAGAAGTCTGACATCCACACAATAATTCTGACATGTTGACATTTTGCGTACATATATTCTTATTTTGCTTTAGTTAATATGTGTTCTTCTTAATTTGTTATGTATGGTACATCACATAATGGTATAGTTAGTTGACATTTGTTTTGAATGTGAGGTTCTGTGATGTTGTTTCTGTTAGCCATTATGTTTGGCTTTTACATAGTTGTATAATTTGTCAACATATGTTGTTATGTTTACATGTAGTTTACCATAGGCTTTATGTTGGATGCATACATTAGGTTAAGTTAATATGTGGTGTTTCTTAGGCTTTATGTTGCATGCATCCATTACTTTTGCTATTGGTTACATAATTGTAAAATGGAAGGGTGTTTATATGTTGTTATTGTTAATCCTTATGTTTGTTGAAAAATGTTGTAATTTAATCTGTTAATGACTTTGCTGTATATGATGCTACTTAATGTGAGCATGTGTTCGTAGTATATGTAGGTAGTTATTCTGAACATTGTATCTCTATGTCCTGACATACTATCGTATGTTGGTAGATGACCTAACATATGTTGGTTATGTGTGACCTTTGTTATCCATGTCCTTACAGCAGCAGCAGATGAGGTAGTTCCAGTAAAGAAAGTAGCAACTAAAGGGAGACCTGGGCCCAAAGGCAGAGGAAAAGCAATCCAGGAGCCTACCGAAGAAGACGACGTGGAGGATGCGGCTGACGAGGATGCGGATGACGAGGAACCGGCCAATGAAGTTCCTACTACAGCGAAAGGGGCCCGGAAGAAGGTTACTTTCGCTGCTTCCAGTAGTAGGGCAAAAGGGAAGGGTAAGGCAGTAGTGGAGGCTGCAGACGAAGAACGTCCTGAGTCTGGAGACGAGGACGGTGCCGACATTGACGACGGTTATATCTTCGTGCCCTTTCATATTCTGTTACATTGGTGACACTGTGTGTACCCCCCTTAACTGGTTTGTTTTGTTTTTTCCAGATACGGTTGATGCGTCGCTTGAAAGGGCTGTGACACTCGTAAAAAAGCCGCCCCGCAAACAAAACTTAAAACCTAAGGAGGTTAAGAAAGGTACAGCCAGTTCGTTTTGGTTTTTAGAAGAGTACCGTTTACCACGTTCACATTGTCCCCGACTTTGACACCGTTTTTTTCCCGTTGTCTGAGTGGTGTACAGAAAACCAGAATCTGTCAAAGGTGGTGGCAACGAGGAGAGAGGCTGGGGAGAGTTCGAAGAAACGAAAGGGTGCTGCTGATTGTTTGGAGCTGATCAAGTAAGTAGGATTCTGATTAAGTTTATTGTGCGTTTCGTTTTATATTTGTTGCTTACATAGTTGTGTAATTTCTCTACATATCTTGTTCTGTTTACATGTACTTCTCCATAGTCTTTATGTTTGATGCATACATTACTTTTGATTTTGTGGACATATAGTCTTATTTTTGTTAGGTTAATATGTGTGCTTCTTTATTTGTTATGTGTATTACATCACATAATGGTATAGTTAGTTGACATTCGTTTGCAATGTGAACTTTGTAATGTTGTTATTGTTAGGCATTATGTTTGTCTTTTACATAGTTGTATAATTTGTCAACATATGTTGTTATGTTTACATGTCGTTTACCATAGCCTTTATGTTGGATGCATACATTACTGTTGATGTCGTTGACATATTTCTTATTTTAGCTAAGTTAATATGTGGTGTTTCTTAGGCTTTATGTTGCATGCATCCATTACTGTTGCTTTTGTCAACATGTATTGTTATTTGGTTATAGTGGATATGTGTGCTTCTTTATTTGTTATGTATCATACATCACATAATTGTATAGTTACTTGACATTTGCTTTGCAATGTGAACTTTTGTGATGTTGTTATTGTTAAGCATTATGTTTGTCTTTTACATAGTTGTATAATTTGTCAACATATGTTGTTATGTTTACATGTCGTTTACCATAGCCTTTATGTTGGATGTTTACATTACTGTTGATGTCGTTGACATATTTCTTACTTTAGCTAAGTTAATATGTGGTGTTTCTTAGGCTTTATGTTGCATGCATCCATTACTGCTGCTGTTGTCGACATGTATTGTTATTTGGTTATAGTGGATATGTGTGCTTCTTTATTTGTTATGTATCATACATCACATAATTGTATAGTTACTTGACATTTGTTTGCAATGTGGACTTTTGTGATGTTGTTATTGTTAGCCATTATGTTTGGTGCTTACATAATTACATACTTTGTCAACATACGTTGTTTGTTCACATGTACTTTTCCATAGCCTTTATGTTGTATACATACATTACTTCTGATTTTGTCGACATATAGACTTATTTTGGTTAGGTTATTATGTGTTGTTCTTTATTTGTTATGTACCATACATCACATAATGGTATAGTTACTTGACAGTTGTTTTCAATGTGAACTTCTCTGATGTTGTTATTTTATGGCATTATGTTTGGTGCCTTACATAGTTACATATCTTGTCAACATATGTTGTTCTGTGTACATGTAATTTCCCATAGCCTTTATGTTGGATCATACAATACTGTTGATTTTTGCCATATGTTGTTCTGTTGTTCTTATTTTTCTTAAGTTAATATGTGTTCTTCTTTATTTGTTATGTATGCTACATCACATAATGGTATAGTTAGTTGATATGTGTTTTGAATGTGAAGTTCTGTGATGTTGTTTTTGTTAGCCATTATGTTTGGCTTTTACATAATTGTATAATTTGTCAACATATGTTGTTATGTTTACATGTAGTTTACCATAGGCTTTATGTTGGATTCTTACATTATTGATTACATTGTAAACATATCTCCTTCTTTAACATGTTCCCTTCTTTATTTGTTATGTATCATATATGACATAATGTTATATGCTACGTTCATATGTTTAATCTGAACTGTTGTTACCTTCTACGATTATGTCCCTCCCCGGTGGTGTTAACATTAAGTTTCGTTTGTTTACCATAGAAAGTGTGTTTATATGTTGTTATTTTTAAGCATTATGTTTGATGGTGACAAAAAGTTGTTTCAACATGTGTTTAGAGTTTGTACAAATGTAGCATGCTTTTGTTTGATGCATCTGATCAGTAGCATAATTGTGTGCGTAATTTGTAGGAAAAGGAAGAAGGTTGACGGGCATGGGACACCTCGACCTTTATTCAACCTGATTGCTGTTTTAACCGAAGCTCAGAAAATGGATGTCGAGGACATTGGTTTCGGCGGTCTACTTCAGCTCAAGACGCACGCGTTCTAACATCAGATGGCTGACTGGCTGCTTGGCAAATACGATCCGTCGTCGAGGATGTTTCTCTTTAACAGGCATCACCAGTTTGTGCTGACCAAGGATGACGTATACGATGCGTTCATGTTGCCATGTACGGACCAGGCCGTCGACCCAAGAACTGATCAGACATTGGCGTTAATGTGGCGTAAGAAGTTCAATATAAATCAGGGGGATGAGATGCCGTTGGATTGTTTGAGGCAGGGTATGATGGGGCTGCCGGATGGCGGCCCAGAGTTTAAAAAAATGTTTGTTCTATTTGCAATGGGTACTTTTCTGGCCCCCACAGTCCACAAACATGTGGACTTCCGCCTCGTCCAAGCAGTTGACGACGTGGACAGCATAAGGGGGTTGGATTGGTGCTCACTAGTCCTCCAAAGGCTGGACACAGCAGTGGACTCATGGCGGACCCACGACTGTAAAAATGTAGGGGGTGTTTAATGTTCCTGCAAATGATGTACTTCCACCGCCTAACTTGGCGGGGGACCCCCGAGAAGACCAGCCTCCCACTGCTGCAACACTGGTCTTACGAGAGACTTAAAAAGAGGATTAGCGAGGAAGTGCGGGCGTACCAGTACCACGAGGGGTTTAGTGTTGGGGTATGGAACTATGTAACGTACCCAGTTTCTAGGGACCGGGTGAAGTGCCTATATCGTCGATCGAATGTGCGTGACCCGTCATCCATGGCACCCCCAGCTCGTTTCGTGACCTTACCGCTCCCTGACGGTGTACCCAGTGACGAGGACCTGCTTGCCTCGTACGAAGACGTTAGTCCGTGTTTTCTCAATCACACCGTTTGTTTCTCTGTTTTTTTAAATTGCGGTGCTAATCCCTTCGTAACACAGGTGCGAACCCGGAACTGGATGACGACCAGGCGTAACCTGTCGATCGTGTCAACCCTTCACAAGACGCTATTGAAGGCCGGTGCTGTTGGTGAGGGTGGTGCGTCGGAGCAGCACGGAGGTTCGGTAGGCAGCATCGAAGGTGGTGGCGGATCGCCTACGTAGGGCTCATTCACACAGGCACTTGGGAGTCCGGGGTTCCTTGCTGCGTGGGATTCGGTTGGCGCAAGGTTGGATGCCATGATAGACGTGGAGATGATCACAGCTCCTTCCTTCTCCCTCGGACTAGATGACATATTGATACCGAATCAGACGACCCAGCCGCAAGCCCGCACAACCCGCAAGAAGGCCGGAGGATCTAAGTAATGTAACCAGGTTTACTGCAGGACAAGATTTCGGGAGGCCGGTGCAATGGCCTAGTTGGATGTATAGGTTGTCATTGACGTGACTCGATCGTTTCTTTTATTTTGGACAGTAGAATGGGTAGGTCCCTTCATTTGGGCTACCCAAGTATCATTTTGAAGGCCAACTGTTGTGCCTTGTTTATCAACTTGAAGCTGGCACCTGACTGCCAAGACTGTGGATGGTCTGCATAGACCATCATTTTGGAACCCCCCCCCCCCCCCCGTGTTAACATTACTGCTTCAGGGGGGTACCGCAATCATTTTGTAGGCCTGTGTAGTGCCTAATGTTAATAGTCCTTCTGCTTATTGGTACTGATTGTCGGTTGAACAATTTTATGCATTCTATAAGGAAACAAGATACAAGGACATATATTCATCACTAAGTTTAAAACACAAAACACAAGAAGGTTACATATACACAGACATGTGAACAGAAACATACAAAACATGTATAAAATCATAAACAGAACACTATATGTCAAATGTCAACTGTGAAACGTCAAATGTGAACTGTCAAGAGTCAAATGTCAACTTGGTACATAATAAGAAATGCATGGACACATATTCAAAAGTCAAATGTCAAATGTCAAATGACCTGTGCATGGTGACATTATACGTCACAGAATATGAACCCATTGGACATAATTAAAAAATAACCTTACATTCAGCCATACATGTACATACAATCTGCAAAAGACAACGGCCAAAAATATGTTCATATTTCCGGCCAAAAACATGCAAGTTACGTGACGTTTATTATAAAATGTTTGTTAACATGCAAGTTACGTGACGTTTTTGTTGACTATGTTTTGTTCTTCACCGGTTATGTAGTGTTCACTACATTATTTTAGCAAGTTAACATATAATATGTTCACACACTTATGTATTATGTGGTATATATTACATAATCTTATGTGTTATGCACATGTTGTTAGACTGATTTGTAGTAGTCATTGCAAGTTAACATCAAACAACAAAAGTCCATCATAAGCTGAGATTGAGACATACATATATACAATCTCCAAAAGATAACGACCGAAAATATGTACATATTTTCGGGTAATATGTGTCCCTGTAAGTAGAAGGGCTCTAACATATTACATCGTAGGCGCGCACTTACTTAAGTAACTACAACAGCGTACATACTGGTGACCGAAAACGGGTTGCCTACCGATTGTTGATTTTGCAAAACATTAATGGATCATCTTCAACGCTCCAACTTCAGGTCTGAGCAGGCGACATTACTGCAAAATCCGCCCCCACAAAAACAAAAAGATCCATGTCTCCGTACACAAAACGGTACCATTACTTGCTCGCGCCCCTGTACACCCCCCCGGACCGCGGGTCACAGCAGACGCGCAACGGGGGTGTATTCGTCCTGATTAGCTTGAACGCTGCCGCTTGGGGTCCTCGTAGCCTTCCTCTTCCCGACCTTCCTCTTTTTCCTTTGGCTCCTCCCCTTCGTAATGCAGCGGATTGGGTCGCGAATCACAGGGGCGTCTTCCCCTTCCTGACTGCCCGCGCCCCCTACCACCAATTTCTGCAAAAGCTTACCAATTTCATCCGCAGCAATCTCGGAGTACTTCTCCAACACTTCTCTTGCCTCACCCACTAACTGACTCTTTGTTATCAGATTGTTAAGTTTTGTAAGCATGGAACGACGCCAATTAATAGCGTTGTTCGCCGCTGATCGGCGCAAGTCTGCGGGGAGAATACGCTCCCAAACATCCTTTTTCGCAAATTTGGTCCACCTCCGCAAAATGTACCTATCGGGGATCTCAGGTACAGAGTGCATGTGGAGCACCCGAATAACATGGGCACATAGCACCCCCACGACTTCGTACTTCCTGCAAGTACATTCCACCAACATGTTGCGACAATCGTAAGTTACATGGTGACCCCTGCTCTCACTCCCCACAGTCACGACTTTGTACAAGAAAGTAGAATCCTCAGATTGAATAATTGCCGCCCTAGTCCCCATTGCTAAGACAAACTCTCTCTCAAAGACGCGGAACAGCTGAAGCGTGTAAATCTGAGATGCATGCTGCAGGAGGTCGACTAGCGGGAAGACGGAAGTCGGCATTGTTCTGATGCAATTGAATTCCTTCCGTTCCTCCTCCCCCCTCCACCTACGGACCGTCATTTCAAATATACCATAGAACTCCGTGACGGACGTTGTCTTAGAAGCTTGAAAACCCATGGCATGGTTTGTGCTTTCGCTCCTTTGGGATGACAGAATTCCAGCGGAGAAATATGTATTGTTCAGCGCGGTAGACCATTTGACCCGCAGCCCGTACAATCTCTTGAACCACGGGTTTTCACCGAGATCATACTTGGACATCATTTCTTGCCAACATTCTTCGAACTCCTCCTCACTGTAACACCCACTAAGACATTTGTTGAACAGGTCCTGAAAAACCCTATCATGCTTCAAAGACCCGAAGTGAGAGATGGCGTTCTGTTGGATATGCCACTGGCAAAGCCGATGCCTACTTTGTGGATAAATCTGCGTTTAAAAACAGAAGGTAATGTCACCATAATATGGCATTATGTTTATACCAGAGGAAATATATACATTTTAGTGTTTTGAGGCACCAATCTCATGAGGTAATAAATGTGTGTAGAAAACAACGTACCTCATCTATAGCATTTGACATTGCTTGATCTTGGTCAGTAAAAATGGAAATTGGCCGCATATCGTCACCCATTGCTTCGTTAAAAGCGTTGAATAACCACTGAAACGATTCTTCAGTCTCATCAGATAAGAAAGCACATCCAAACATAACGTTGGACCAATGATTGTTGATGCCGACAAACGCTCCGCATATCAAGTTGTACCTATTGGTGCGATACGTAGTGTCGAAGATGAGTGCATCATGGTACAGTCGGTAGTCCTCCCGCATCATGGCGTCACACCAGAATAGGTGACATAGGCGGTTGTCTTCGCCAAACTGCACCCGGAAAAAGAAGCCGGGGTCCTCGGCCTGCCGTGCTATCAACATGTTGATTAGCGTTGTTGCATCACCCCCCTCTATAGCTTTAGCTTTCAGCCTATGCACGTAATTGATGTGATCCCGCTTGGTGTGGCCCACAAATACATCCCCCCCCGCTACAGCAGCCGCGACCCTATACTGAACGGTAGGGGCATCAAAGGCTTCTGTCATTGCCCTTATTGCATCCCCCTCCGCAGCAGTAATGCGCCTCTCTGAACGATGGTGCTCCTGCCACTGAGTAGGGGTGAGTTCATGGTTGTGTTCGACTATGTGATGCAGAACCTCCCACTTCCCCCCATCGTTGACCTGGGTACGCACACTGGCTTTGCATTGGCAACGGCTAACCGCTGCATTCCTCTTCTGCTTATTGGCCACATCCGGCAGCCCTACCACACCTGCCCGACTCCCACTCCCATGCGTCCCTTCAGCGGAGCACACAAAATACCTCTCTAGAAACGGTGTGTCGGGGCCATCCTCCCTGCGAGTCGTCCCTTTCCTGACACTGAACCCCCACGCCTGTGAGTGCTTCACGTACATCTCATACACTTCTTCCCATGTCGCAAATTCCATACCATCTAGCGACCGTGAAAAATCTGCGGGCAAAAGCACCAGAGTATTTTTACACATTAATGCATTCCCAGGTGGTAACTAAAACACCCTTACAAGGCCACATATAACCCACCCCTCCCAACATCTTCCAGCCATGTACTGAATACACAAACTTGCCAGGGGCACATATCCCCTCAACCAAACAACATTTTTACTGACTAAAGTACACCCTAACTCTAACAACAACTATTCTAAACAAACTCGTACGATAGTTGCCAGGGGCACATAAAACCTGACAACATGCATACATTTTAATTTGACCACCCTGACGATACTTTTCCAGGACCACATAAACCCCAAAAGTATTAACATTTACCTGGCATGTCAACCTCATAAGAAACTTACGTGAAACAAAATACCCTTACAGGTGCACATAAAACCCAACTCTAACAACAAACTATTCTAAACAGACTCGTACGATAGTTGCCAGGGGCACATAAAGCCCTAAAGTAGCAACATTAACCTGACATATATACTTCGTGAGCTTGATAAACTAAATAAACAACAAAGGAACCACAAACCCTAACAACAACTTTACCAGACATGCAAACCAAGGAAGTTTAGAAGCTTGGTAAACAAAATAAACAAGAAAGAAAGATTATCACAAAGACAAAACAGTAACAAAACACCAAAAAACACAAATAATAAAAACCGAACATAGATGACACACAATAATCTTCCAATTAACATATCTTCATAGATGATAAAAAAAAAGTACCATTTTCTGCCATAAGCTCTTGAGTTGTAAAGACTCCATCACTCCGATAATCGATAGATCCATTAGTACCCAACCCGTCATCAACTACGTCCTCACTCAGTTCATTACCAGCTACCCCTTCCATTTACGTAAAATCGGGTTTTTTTTCCACTAGGGTTTTAAAAAAATGAAAGAGTAAGATGAAATGAAATGATATGATCTTGTGTTTATGAAGAAATGAGGGAGGGAGATGAGATGATGAAGCCAACAATTGTAGAGTTTGAATGATAAAGTGGCGGTAATGTATGCATGTTGTTGTGTTGTTTGTGATGTAAGAAATATGAATTCCTTATTTAATACCAATAATTAGTATTAAATACAAAAAAAAGTACACAAAAGAAATGACTTCCTTCTTTTGGCAGACAAATGACGGCCCCCCATCACTTCTTCATTTAATGCTGACCCAGCCCATTTTGCCACAATATGGATCGTACTTGGCCCGTCTCACTCATAAGACGGATAGTGCGGTCTTAAATAAGAATTTGTGTTCATCTTATTCCTTTCTCATAATTTTTTCAAACTTGAACAAATACTTGCTTTTCCTCTTTAATCTCTCACAACAAACCAAAACCTCCACCATAACGCTTCACCTTTTAATCTCTAGCTAACTCAGAAATAATCCTCATCATAGATTACTCAACATGCTAATGACGGACGTGATTGATCGCTGTATAGTGACTGATGAAACCATTGATGATCGGACTGATGAAGACATAGCAAATCAATATATTTCGGCAGAAAATGGTAGCATCAAAGGTAGTTGTCATTGTTTTTTGACACTTGATAACTAGGGCACATTGTTTGTGTATATCAAATGTTGAAGAATGCACATCTCCTTTATTTTTGATCCATTGTTGATTGGATTGTTATTGTTTGTTCCATACATCATCATTATATTGTTGTATGCTTTAATGATCATACAACAATATGATCATTTGTGTTTTGCTCCATTGTGTTTGTAGGCTTGTTACAGTAATTATTTTTGAAGTTTTTGCTAAAATAGGGTTGAAAATCAAACTATTTACCAAAATAGCGTTAATTTCAAACTATTTACCGAAAATGGTTCCACGTCATCAATTCGTATTTTTTTTTTTCAGAATTCAATACTTGTCGCTGTCTGGGACAGCGACATGTTGCTTGCGTGTTTCGATATTTATCGAGCTAACTTCGTCATGTCCGTTCTCCTTACTCCGACCACCAAATAATGAAGTACGACCACCATTTTCATCTCCTCACTTCCCTTATCGTATTCCGATATTGTTTTGAGCTATTTGCTCCATGGTTTGAGCAAAAAACGACTCTTAATATGGCCGTTCACAAACAATTTCGGTATCGAAATGTTGAGAAATTGGTCTCTTATTGGTGTACAGATCATATTTACTGCAATTGTATGCTTTGAAATGTTAGCTAGAGTTATCGAATACAGAGTAATGATGATGATTAAACAGATAATTAAGAGATTCTTGATTCAATTACTTGAAAATGTGAAGCCATTTCATGTTTGCCCTGTCTTCATCATTCAACAGGTGCTTGTAAGCTCCAGACGTATGCAATGCTGCAACACAATATGGAAAATTAACTTTATATCCACAAAAATACTAGGGGATCCAACAAACACTCGTAAATCTTTCTTGTTTCTAGTTTGCACTTGTAATAATTTAGTCAATCAATCCTAAGCTCAACTACTTACAATAGAAAGAGTGAAATCGAACAATGAACAGAGACATTATCAAGACCGCATCCTTCCGAATAAATTCTATACTTGATGTTGTAATCTGGGCTTTGCTTGTGAAAAGATCAGGAACTTCAGAGTAGGAAAAAGGAATAGAAAACCTTGCATTCCAACGTATGATTACACTCCTATATATACAATTCTACCTTCCTCATAACTCTCAACTAATGATACAACTTCCTAGACCAAATACATAGCATCCTAAACAATATTAATTTCCCAAGTAAAACACAACTTCCTAAAGGATACCAAACAGCGTACATTAAATATATACATCGTATCTTTACACTCCCCCTCAAGTTGGAACCCTCGGAAACCCGAGTCCCAACTTGCCTTGTAAGTAACCATAGGCTTCACCTCCCAAAGCCTTTGTAAACATATCAGCAACTTGTTCCTTGCTACGCACAAAACAGGTCCTGATTCTCTTGCTGACCAAATGTTGTCGAATGAAATGACAATCAATCTCGATATGTTTGGTTCGGTCGTGAAAGACCGGATTTCGTGCGATGTGAAGCGCGGCTTGATTATCACAAAACAAATCCATAGGTTGTGAGTGAAAGACACCTAATGAAGCTAAGAAAGACTTTAACCAAATTAACTCGCTTGTGACACTAGCCATAGCACGGTATTCCGCCTCTGTTGTAGATTTAGCTACGGTTACTTGCTTCTTAGCACGCCATGAAACAGGAGCTCCACCCAAGGAAACAAAGTACCCACTTAAAGATCTTCTTGTTAATGGACAGCTCGCATAATCCGAATCACAAAAACCTTGTAACTGTAAACTCGAATTGCTATTGATGATGATTCCCTTACTTGGAGAAGATTTCAAGTAACGCACTATTCGCATCGCGCCATCCCAATGTTCCTTCTGTGGTTGATGAACAAACTGAGAAAGAATATGGACAGCGTACACTATGTCCGGTCTGGTAATTGTTAAATAGACAAGCTTTCCCACAATTCTTCGATACTTCATCGCATCCTTCATTAATTCGCCTTTGGCTAACGCTAAATTATGATGTGGCTGGATCGGAGTGCAAACTGGCTTTGCATTCGACATTCCTGCTTCGTCAATAATGTCTAGTGCATATTTTCTCTGGTTAAGAAACAGTCCCTTCGAATTTTGTGCCACTTCTATACCTAGGAAATATTTAAGTCGGCCTAGATCTTTTATACCAAATCGCTTATCCAGTGTATGCTTGAACTTGCTACACGCTTCTCCATTGTTGCTCACAACCACCATATCGTCCACATATACCAAAACCCCAATAAAGACTCCGTCTTTATTGCGAGTAAACAGTGAATAATCAGCCCACGACTGAACGAATCCAAATCCACACAAGAACTCAGTCAATTTTGAAAACCAATTCCGTGAGGCTTGCTTCAATCCATACAACGATTTTTGTAATTTGCAAACTTTGTTTCCATCCTCCTTTTCGAATCCCTGTGGAATTCTCATATAAACTTCTTCTTCCAAGTCTCCATGTAAAAAAGCGTTGTTGACGTCTAATTGTTCAATAGTCCACTTCTTTGCCGTGGCCACTGCTAATAAACATCGTACACTCGTCATCTTTGCAACCGGAGCATATGTTTCGTGATAATCTATACCTTCAACTTGAGTGAATCCTTGTGCTACAAGACGGGCTTTGTACCTCTCCACCGTTCCATCCGCCTTATGTTTAATCTTGTATACCCATTTGCATCCAATGGGTTTCTTCCCATGAGGTAGTGACACCACCTTCCATGTTCCATTTCTTTCAAGTGCATCGATTTCTTTCCGCATCGCCTCTCGCCACTTCTCGTTTCTTGCTGCTTCAAAGTAATATCGTGGCTCTCTTTCTTCATCAATAGCCGCCAAGTAATCCCTGTGCACCTTGGAAAAACATTTTGTATTAACGTAATTGACTAAAGGATAACGGGTACCTGGCTTTTTCGACTTTGACTGGACGATCTGATTGCTTGCTGTTGCAGGATTTATTATTTGAGTCGATTTACAGCAGTAGTCTTTACGCCAATAGGGCTCAAATTTCTGTCTCGCTCCTTTACCAAGTGTTACAGACGGTCCATCACCATTCTCAGTTGTTTCTGCACCATTCTCAACTGTTTCTGTAGGCGACTGTCTATCGCTATTACTCTGAACTTCCCCTGTACTTGTATTATTTTGCGTCGTAACAGTAGGATCTGTTACAGTTGGACTTTCATCCAAACTGTTGACACTCCCCCTTTCGTCGAGGATATCTAGACTAATGCCCCCCTGATTCTCCCAATTTGCTTGGGCTTCAATGTAATCACTGTTATTAGAAATATGATTCGGGTCTGAATCCTCAGACGAAAAGGGTAAGACGGTCTCGAAAAACTGAACGTCTCTTGACACAGACAGTTTTTCTTGACTTAAGTCGAAAACTTTCCACCCTTTTTTGTTGTGGGGATAGCCTAGGAATATACACCGCTTTCCTCTCTCCCCAAATTTGTCTCGATTCCTATCCTTGTTATGAACGTAGCAAAGACAACCAAAAACTTTAATGTTGTCGAATTGTGGTTTCTCTCCATACAAAAGTTCGTGGGGTGTTTTTCCGTCTAAAAGAGGTGTCGGGGTTCTATTAATTAAATATGCCGCTGTCAACACGCACTCCCCCCAAAATTTAATTGGTAATTGGGCTTGAAATCGTAGAGCTCGTGCCTTTTCAAGGATATGTCGGTGTTTTCTCTCGACCCGACCATTTTGTTGGGGTGTGTCAGTGTTGCTAGTTCTAAAGATAATACCATTTTCTGCATAATATGATCTCATGTCTCCCGACAAAAACTCCGTTCCATTATCGCTTTGGACAATTTTAACACAAGTATTGAATTGATTTTTAATCATTTGGAGAAAAGTCCTTAATACACCCCCTGCCTCACCTTTATCCTTCATCAAAAATACCCACACGTGCCTGCTATGGTCATCGACAATTGTTAAGAAATAATGAGATCGGGATAGGCTAGGTGTGCTATAACCTCCCCAAATATCGCAATGGATTAAACCGAACAATATTTCACATCGTTTATTATTGACTGAAAAGGGAGTTCGAGTCTGTTTAGCTTTACAACAAGCGTCACAAACCTGACCAGTATTCCAAAATAATTTCTTGCCTACCAAATTCGAAAAACGAGACAAAACGTTACTTGAAGGATGCCCTAATCTTGCGTGCCAAAGTTTAGAATCCTTCGATACATCAACTGAGCAGGCTGTTTCCTTCGTCTCTTTCTTGAAATAATAAACCCCATTACAAGCATCAGACCGTCCAATCTCCGTCTTCGTAAGCCGGTCCTGTATCACACAAAAGTCACGATGAAACGTTAATACAAAATCGTTTTCTTTAATTAATTGCCCAACTGAAATTAAATCGCATTGTAATGTAGGTACATAAAGAACGTCTTTTAATTTGCAATTTTTGTTCAAAACAACTTCTCCATGGTCTGTAGCTTCGACAGTTCTCCCATCCGGCAGACTAATGATTGATTTTTCCATTTTTCGAATGTTTTTTAAACATTCTCGTCTTCCCGTCATATGATGTGAGCACCCGCTGTCAACAAGCCACTCAGTATCGATATTAATGCGCATACCTGTGAGTTTATCATCTCCTTCGGGACTGGCAGCAAGATATGCACGAATCCGTTCTATTTCCTCTGCACTGAAAGGTAAATTTGCAGATTCCATCGTGCTAGAGCCTGATGTTGTTCCAACATCGTTGGCTTGATAAGTTCCTCTGCCTCCGTTTCTTCCTCCTCCACGGCTAAAATTGCCTCTGCCATTGCTACCTCCTCTTCGCCCTCTGCCACGTCCACGAGCCTTCACGGCCTCATATCCATGCTTGCTGTAGCACACATCTTCTGTGTGATAATCCTTCTTACAGAATGTGCAATGCGGTATACTGTCTTCTCCTTCATTGTTATGCCCTCTCACAGTAGCGCCTCCTCTTCCTGCTCCATAAGTTCTCACTGACATAGCGGCTTCTACCTGCTCCTCATTTTCTTTCATCATGCCCGCGTGTGTTTCCTCTCGCAAGACAAGTGCATATGCCCTTGTGAGAGAAACTATTGGATCTTCCATCAAAATATTTGTACGGATATGTCCATACAATTTGTCATCAAGCCCCATCAGGAACTGATGAACTTTTTCTTCCTCCCGTTCCTTTGCCAATGCTACAGCAGCTCCACATGTGCATTGTGGCACTCTCGAGTAATTTGCAAGTTCATCCCATATTGTCTTGAGACGGGTATAATATTCCACCACAGATTCCTTCCTTTGCTTACACGAACTGAGTTCCCCTTTTAATTGGTGAACACGTGGTGCGTTTCCAGTTGTGTAACGGTCACGTAATTCATCCCAAATCTCCTTCACGCTCCCAGAAAACGTGATACTTGCGTGCAATTTTTCATCAATCGAACTTCTTAACCATCCTTTTATCATGGCATTACATTGCCTCCATGCCACCGCTTCAATGTCACCATTTTCTTCATCTCCTACAGGTTTTTCGACCTTCCCGTCAATGAATCCCAATTTATTCTTAGCATCTAAACCATTCCTAATGGCATCTGCCCATAAGTCATAATTAGTGCCATTGAATTTTGATGATGTAAGTGATAAGTTGGGGCTATCAGAAGGATGGAGGTAGAGTGGTGATGCCATGGATATAATATTGTTTTTCTTGGAGTTTTCTGCTCCTGTCATTTTCTTCTTCTCTTTGATTTTTTTTCTTTTTTTTTGTTATTTAGAGAAATAGGATCGTTGTTTTGATAAGC
This sequence comes from Silene conica, assembly GCA_029255685.2. Lineage (NCBI taxonomy): Eukaryota > Viridiplantae > Streptophyta > Magnoliopsida > Caryophyllales > Caryophyllaceae > Silene > Silene conica. Next base: position 64,735,029 of record CM055315.2, read on the forward strand.
TCTGATGCCATGAAAAGATCAGGAACTTCAGAGTAGGAAAAAGGAGTAGAAAACCTTGCATTCCAACGTATGATTACACTCCTATATATACAATTCTACCTTCCTCATAACTCTCAACTAATGATACAACTTCCTAGACCAAATACATAGCATCCTAAACAATATTAATTTCCCAAGTAAAACACAACTTCCTAAAGGATACCAAACAGCGTACATTAAATATATACATCGTATCTTTACAGCTTGAGATGCTGGAAAATAATTGTAAACATTTAATCATATTAGTTCACAAATCAGAATCCAAAGCAAAAGTAACTAATAAGAGACCAATTTCTCAACATTTCGATACCGAAATTGTTTGTGAACGGCCATATTAGGAGTCGTTTTGTGCTCAAACCATGAAGTAAATAGCTCAAACAACAATCGGAATATGATAAGGGAAGTGAGGAGATGAAAATGGTGGTCGTACTTCATTATTTGGTGGTCGGAGTAAGGAGAACGGACATGACGAAGTTAGCTCGACAAATATCAAAACACGCAAGCAACATGTCGCTGTCCAAGACAGCGACAAGTATTGAATTCTGAAAAAAAAAATAAAAAATACGAATTAATGACGTGGAACCATTTTCGGTAAATAGTTTGAAATCAACGCTATTTTGGTAAATAGTTTGATTTCGACCCTATTTTAGCAAAAACTTCATTATTTTTTGAGTCTGTTTGCCTGAGAAAAACTATTTCTGGTATGGTTTGATGTTTGTTTGTAGTTTTTGTGTTAACGTGTCCCTGTCCAGTTTATCAGATACAAAGTTTTCCCTTTGGAAGTACTTTTGTATATCTGAATAATATCATCATTTTCGCTGTTCATGTGAACCTGCTAAAACGTAGTATAATAGACTATGCAGATATGTATTTGTAATTTTGTCAGCAATTGTGTATAGTCTTGTGGGTAATGTGTCCGTGTAAGGCAGTAATCTTGTTGATGTACATATTACTCACAAAACTAGTGGGCATGAAAGTGGATAAATGGGAAGCTGTTTATGAGATGTACAGAAAGCACTCACATGCTCTTGGTTTCAGTGTTATAAGTCAAAACCGTATTAATTAAAAGGATTAACACATACTTGGATTTTCATGCATTAAACTAATATCACTTACTTACCTCTAACACAAGTTCTATTCTCCATTACCTCGATGAAGACAGCTCGAACAGTTAAGAATAAAACCCACACATCTCAACTTGGGCATACTTCTTCTTCTATCTATGCAATAATTGACCATCACCCATTCAACTCCCATATTAACTTTGCAATAATTTTTATCGTAATTAAGATTATAAAAAACAACTCATAAACTACAACCCTTTGAATGCCAAAATCATTATTCTTTCCTAATTAATATTAATGTCACTACATTTTAATATATATCATTCAACTTCTAAATCTAAATTCACATTATTTATCCTCTTCTATTTAAGATTGTTTCTTTACTTCTTATAGAATAGTTATGTGAGGGGTGAAAATTTGAGTAGTTTATTTGATTTTCTTTAATTTTATAAGATAAATTACTAATTCGTTGTGTTTTTTTTGTTTGTCTTATGTTGTGTAGGCACTTGTGACTGCGTTTTCAAAAAAATCATTGACTTAGCTAACTAATAATGTCATGCGCAGGTAAATTTAGTTTTTCGACAATAAGTAAACAAAATCTTTGATTTCTCTATGTAAGTTTTTTTTATTTCTATATAATTAAATTCTAGATTTATGAAATTTAATTTGGAAGGGTGATATTTTAGTATAAGATATGCATTTTATTTGATAGCAGATTTGATTTGATCTTCTTTGAAAAACTAACTTTTTTATTACTATTTTTTTTTAAGAAAGTGACAATTGATAGCTATCTAAATTATACGGGGTTATAAACTATCATATATAGTCGAGTGTCGTCGTATATATAAAAACTGTATATATACATTATACATTTATACTAATAAAAAATGGACCCGATTTTTGCCAAATCTCATATTACACCTTTTTTCATTTATCATTATTATTTTAATAAAATATTGTAAACGATAGATGATCAAAAGGAAGCAAACAATATATTCCACATCTAAATATTAATATTTTAATTTAATGAGGATAAACAACATATCCCACATCTAAAAATTACAAAAACAAACAAAAAATGTCTCACATCGTCTAAAGATTAGGAGAACAAAGAAAGTTTTAGTAATATATAAATAAATATTTGAGTTTTTTTTCAAGCGACGTGGTAGTCTCCAACTTTTGATTTTAATTAAGATGAACAATATATCTCACATCTAAATATTAATATTTTAATTTAATGAGGATAAACAACATATCTCACATCCAAAAATTAGAAAAACAAACAAAAATTTTTAGATTTTAAATAAGATTAACAGTATATAATATTTTTTTTGAGTAGTATATAATATTAAACAATATAATTGATTATTAATTTTATGAGTACGAAATATTGTACTTATGATTAACAATATATCCCACAATATATATTTGAGGTTTTTTTTTCTGTAAAGTTGATTATTAATTTTATGATTACCTATTTTTTAATTAAGATTAACAATATCTCCCACATCTAAAAATTAATAGAACAAAGAAAGTTTTTAAGATTTTAATTAAGATGGACAATATTATCCCACATCTAAATAATAATTAATATTTTAATTTGGATTAACAATATATCCCACATCAAACAATTAGAAGAACAAAGAAATTTTTTTAGATTTTAATTAAGATTAACAATATATCCCACATCTAAATATTAAACGAGAAAGAAAAAAAAAGATAAAGTTGATTATTAATTTTATGAGTACCTAATATTTTAATTAGGAACAAAAAAAGGTTTTTAGATTTTAATTGACATTATGTGATTTGTGTAAACCTGCTGTGCGCTGCTATATTACTCGAGTTCTCACCTGATTGCATTGTGTAGCTGGTTGGCTGTAGTGGCTTGGTCCTCACGGTTAGGTCTTAGATTGTCTGCTCGCCTTAGGGCATATCTCGTTCCTAGCTAGTTCGAATCTTGGGGGTGCCTTGTGCACTTGTCGAATTGGGGATCGTAATTTGTTTGCGGTCCGAGAGGTCTGGCCAGGTTTAGACTAGGACAGTCATTTGATGTCGTCCTACCAGGGGGTTGTATAGTCTGAGATTGGAGATGTCGTAGGGTATAGACGAGTCGATTGTCGGCCTGCTCATAGTAGACTAGTCGAGTCAATTGTTGACCAATCTAGTTGGAGTCGAGTCACTTGGTTGACCTATCTCCTTGTTCGTAGAGTCACTTGGTTGACCTATCTTGTTAAGAGTCGAGTCACTTGGTGACCTATCTCTTGTGTTGGTGAATTGGTTGATGATTATGTTTTAGTTTGTAATTATGACTGCATGACTTGGTTATCGATAGAAATCAAATGATGATATATGTTAATGCTTCTCGTAATCTATGTTTATGTTGGAGCATGTTGATGTGTTTACATGTGTACGTGTTAATGACAATAGGTGGCTAGAAGAACCTCTAGTCACTCCCCACTGATTGTGGCGTCCATGTTTTCATGTATGTAGGTTGATGATGGCTGTTTGCAGGGGGTTACGTTGAGGCTAGCGAGCGATGATCCTTCATCGATGACTTACACTTTACATCGTGTAGCTAGACCTAGACTTTACTTTCAGTATTTTGTGCCTGTAGGGATATGCTATCCCGGACTGCTTTTGTATTGTACTTAAATACTTATTTATGTTTTATTCCTTCCGGATGTTTAGTATTTTTAATTCACCTTGTACTTAATCAAGCATGTTAAATTTTAAATTCCGCGTAAATTTTAGCATGTTTGCATGTTTATATTTTCCGTGCGACGAGAGGTTTTACAATCAGTATGGCCAGCCATTTCGTTATGCAGTATTATCGATTGAAATGAATTCTACACTATAAAGGAAAATAAAATATAATAACTAATAAGCATACTCATCATTTTTGTAAATAGTCTAATGCAAAAACAGTTTAATGCGATGACTTAAGCATTTATACAATTGATCATCCTCAAGAATCATATAAATGATCCCAAGACTCAATTTCTGTAAATTGATAAGCCAACATTTTGACTAATTCTACCTTTAGAATTTTTGGTCGCATATTTAGTCCACCATAACCACAAAATATTATTCGGGTGATAATGTTGAGGTAAAATATGTCAACAGCTATCACTTACCCAACGTTGAAGGGGTCATATGGAGAGTAAGGTCCTATATGCCTACCGACGAAGAAGGGATTCATAGTAATTTGACTTATAAAAGACTAATCTCAATTTTAGATTATAGAGGAAGTTCTCATCAACTTTATTTTAATTCATTTTAAGTGAACGAATATCTAGTATGCGTGAACGAATAAACTAAGGTGATGACTTTAAATGATATATAAGTGACATCTGTATGTCCATGATAATTAACATGCATTCTATATGAGTCAATTTTCATGCAATCTTAGGTGGTTTGGTTTAGGCGGAAAATGATGCACTAACTATCATGTGAATAAAAACAGTAAGAACGGAATAAAAACGAAAATAAAACATGTCCTAGTGTGGCCTATTGTAATACCCCCATTTACCTAGGAGCCTGAACTAGGACTTCCAGAGTAAATAGGACTGTTATCATTCTGGATAAACCAGGGTAGTAGATAATCACAGTGAAAGAAACACAATACTTTAAAATTATAAATAGTTAAACTGAAACTGTTACAAGACATAGTCCAACTAAACTTCCAAAACAACTGAAATGAAACAAGTTAATAACTATGAACGAGACTAAGTGATCTACAACTAGGTAAGTCCAATCCTTGTCTCTCATCCATGCCCAGTCCTAGTCCACTTGTCTCTGACCTAAAATGTCTACTCCCCATTCCGGATCATCGTAGGTGAACACGAATACACTGTCAACCTCGCGGTTGAGTAGGATAACACAAAACAAATGGTGATGCAACAAATATGATATATGCAAATGTCATGACATGCTCGAGCTCAATCAAAATCTCATTCTCATACCCTTGCACCAAGGCATACCGAACCTCCCCACAGACTATCATCGACCATCGCCGAACACCAGCTCAAAAGCTGATAAGACACCAGGCCTGGTCTGCAGAACCACCCTGGGCTTTATATCAGAACACTATCTGATTCACAACTTTCTTAGTAACCAATGCATATGCATGCTCATGAATATGATAACAAAATAACCAATCATTAACCCTCATGTTTATAAAAGCCATACTCGCATCCATCACATTCAATTACCACATCCAATAACAACACATCACAGTAGAAGTATAAGTGTATCCTACCTATATTAGCAAGTCCGCAAACGAAATCACCCTCTAGAAGTATTCCACCTCGAACTCAATTCCTATAAATATTACTTAAATCAAAAGCTATTCGTACAATTAACATCACTAACTCGATTACTTGATCATGCTCATTTCATGCCAATCATAAACTTACTAAAAGTAATACTTACTAAAAATAGCACTTACTAAAAATAGCATTCAACATTAAACAATTATAAAACATTATGACAATTTCACCATACATTAATAATTATCACCATACTAATTATAGCATATAATATTAATAAACAATTACCACTAATTTTAATAGAATAACATACTCAAACATTAACACTAATATTAATACCAACAATTTCAACAACAACAATATAAATAATAAAAGTCATAATATATATTAATACTAATAATAACAATAATATTATCATCCCACAATACCAATACTAATAATAAATATTAGTAGCATTATTAGTAGTAATAATAATAATAGTAAATCTTATTAATATTGATAACACGGACCAACAGCAACCAAACAAAACGAACCCAGCAGCAGCCCCCGACAACCGCATAACACTGACCAACAGCCCTAACAAACACCGCACCCAACACCAACTGCAACCCCTGACTCCTCCAGTGGCACCACCAGGCTCGCCTCTGAGCCGCGGTGGTTCCAGGGAAGGGGTCAGCGGCCGTCGACTACCACCACCACCACCAAACAACTGCATAATAAAAACCCAACACACAATACTGCTTTGTTTAAAACGCGGCAACCCCTGAAAGAAACCCACCAATTTAACGACAGTCACCACTAAGAACTGCCATGAAAACCACCATAATAAACCCCTGACTACCACCAAAGGACTCACCTTGACACCCATATAAATTAGAAAAAAGAAACTCAATCGAATTGATATATAAACATCACATGGTCACGCTCTGTACTTAAAACGATTATTTACAGTTACTGACACCATGATAAACAACCACGTACGACGGTCATGTTAGGTTTAATACCTATTTTATAGTCATACTATTAAGTTTATCTTATAATGTGATGATATTATGTATGCTTAACATGATAAAACCGAGATTAAGGGAGAAAAACAATCACCCTTACAATGATATACACGGCTATATTAGGGCACAAGTGAAGACACCTTCTTCACTTGTTCTTGAGCTTTCAACACGGAATAATCCTCCTTGAGCCTTCAAAGAGATGACCTCCAAAAGATGAACACCAAGACACACTACACTCAATGTATTTTGTAATTTGTTTGCTAGAACACAATACAAAATAACTAGTTTATGGAGGGAGTTGTACACGGTTTTGGGTATGAGCAAGAAGATGATTTCTTTCTTTTTCTCTCTAAGCAAAACCCTAATCAAAAGCATGAATGAATGAGCTAAGGGAACAAACTCTTCTTTTGTTCTCCTCAAGGGTGAGGCCAGATGGTTGGGCTAGGGTGCCCAATGGATGGGCACCTCAATACTCACAATTGTCTCCCACTCAACACTTATCATTAATAAGATGTTTCAACATTATCTTAACATATTATGTGTTAATGTTGTAAAATGTCTAAGACAATGTGAGTGTCACACGGTCCATCACACGAAATGGACTCACGCATATCTTATGTAGACACGTAAACATTACTTCGACAATTTTATATTTTATGATTCATGTAGTTTAACATTTAAACATTTAATCATAAAATTAGTAATCCAAAATTACTAACATCCATTAATCTATTTCCGGCCACAACAATTGTATTTCGAAAATTATTCATTCAATTAAATATGTTTCATAAACATACTTATATATTAGTGACAACATTTTAATCACTAAAATAATTATAACTTATAATCTTATTATAACTTATCCCTTCATATAATATATAAACTAGAAATGAACTGACTCGTATCAATATACAGTTATTTCATTTATTATGAGAGAGTTGTCCTATAGGTGTGACCTAAAGGGATCAACTGGTCACCACCGTCATTACGACAGTAATGTCAAACTCTAGCAAGCCAATCATTACCGATTAATGTTGACCAGTTGACTTATGATAAAGAATCATCCCATGAATATTCTTTTATAGAGATTTGTCAATTAATTAGATCATTGACGTGATCACACTATTGTGGAAGACACTTACTCCAACAGGTCAAAGGCGGTCAACGACGACATACTTATGGTCCAAAAACCAACTAATTACGTCATAGATTAATAATATGCAAAGAATCATAACCACAACAGTCATATACGATCATAATTCGTGAATCAAAACAGAAGTGCAAAACAGTGGTGTGCTTACCTTCTTTCTGGTGTAAACGACAGACCCTAGGACTCTTAGACCACCGTGTGAACCCTCATTTGTATACCCAGATGTGGCGGCAACAAGGTTGTGATGAGAAGAGTTGGGCGTTGATTAGGTCAAAAGTAGGTATAGGGTGAGGGATTATATAAGGCGACAGAGTGTTATTGTGAGGTGTTGGTCAGATTTTGTGTTTTAAATGAGATGGGCTGCTAGTGTAGTGTAGTTAACACGCAAATCGAGGCCCAAATGATTATATAAACACGGTTCTACCACTAATTCATATACTCGGCCCTTCACTAGCAACATATAAAGTATCAAAATACCTATTCGATAAATAGATTATCGAATATAACGTTCAAATAATTATAATCACGTCCAAAACAATTATTAAATAATAAACTTAAAATTTAATAAAAATACCAATTATTACACCTATCCTACCAAAAAGAACAAAATACAACTTTGGAATCCATTCAGCAATGGACCATAGAAGCTTGTCTTGACTTGATGTTCCTTCTTGGTGATGTAGTGGGAGTGAGCAATCCGATCTCCGTCTTCGGTCTTCTTTAATTACATTTAATGAATTACATAACATAATCCTATTACGACATTCAAATTCCAAAAACATAAAATAAAGAATAATACACAAGAGGAGATTCGACATCTCATAATTACATCACAAATTATGTTTCCTTCATTACGAAAACATAATTTACTAAGGTCACACTAAGAATTACATTTGACAACCGACTGCAAAAAATAAATGTAATTAAACTATTCAAACATCCAACATAATAAAAATATGCATCGACTATAAATTAATCATTCAAGACATAATTCCGTAATTATGTAGAGTTATTTATCCAAACCGGCCACCAATTTAACAATGATTTAAATCATGTGCTAATTCCGTAATTACTCACAATAATTTTAATCAATCATAATCCTATTCATATTATCGTATAATATGAATTAATCCAACATTATTTTAAACCTTTTTAAAATAATTGGGTATTAAAACTTGTGAACATTTTCACAACAACATGTATACATTATCCTTATAATGCATAACAAGAAAAAAAACAAGACGAAACAGCCCGTAAAAAAAATCAGCCGAATTAAAAAAAAAAAAAAACAGGTTGCTCGAAAATACAGTCTGCTCGGAAAAAAAAAATTAATTTTTTTTTTCGTGAGCAGTGCTGCCGTGAATAGTACAGAAAAAAACAGTTTTTTTTTTCGAAAACGTTTATGAAAATCATATAAAATAATTTCGTAAACCAAAAGCTCTGATATCACTTGTGGGGAAATATCTGTATACTTCCTAATACATAATTGAAAGATTATAACGAAATTATAAAATACGATTTATAGTCATAAACGAATAACATGATACAAAGATAAGGATCAAGAATCAACCTTTGGTCCCTTGCAATAAGGCTTAAGAACAAATATCAAAGTAGATATCCTCCTAATTGTTGCACCCAAGATGGTCCGAGAAATACATTTTCTTGAGCTAGAAACTGAAAATTACTAAGTAATTTTTATGTAAGATGAACAGTTAAGAGAGGAAGAGGAATGATGAGAATCGGGATGCGTGTGTGTGAGCAATGAGTCGTGTCCCTTCTGTTTCATGGGAGCCGTGTATTTATATGTATATAGTAGTATATAGGCTAGCAGGGTTCTATTCCATCCTTGTAACCAACTCGTTCCACTCGTGTCAGTGTGAACCGTGACATCCCATGTGTGGGTTGTTGCTCAGTCGGTGATTATCCTCTTCTGTATATAATGTTTTATCTGTATAAATCGCTAATTAAATATAACCGTTTATGTTTAACTAAATTATTTAATCTTTATTAAATAATTACATTATATATATCGATTAAATATAAAATTTTATATTTAATTACGAATTAACATTGTAATTCGTCTTAGCTAATATTATTTAATCAGTATTAAATAATCTCATCATCATTACATTGACTAACCGTTTAGTCGTTTCTCTCAGATTACATCCTTTAGGTGTGACTTTTAGCAGTTGATTAACGCCATATGTATGATAATAACGTCAAACTTCTAGCAAACCAACCGTTATTGATAAACGTGAATCAACTGATTAAAACACAAAGTATATCATGTGAACCTTTAAGAGATTTATTCATGTTGTCGCACTAACTGTGGAGGACACTAACTTCAACGAGCAACACCCTATTGTTATTAGATAATCCCTTATTTTATTCATGGTTCTTGACACTAAGTCGCGGGTGAGGATCGTACTCTCAAATTCATAGTTGGGGTAAGAAACCCCTTGAGCTAACTCTTATTATATGACTCGTATTAAGTTTAAGATGGATAATATAGATATCTTACATAAGACCATCCCCAAGCAAAAGGTCGATTTAATCGAGTCAATAACATATTAACCCTTAATCTCACCTTATTGACATTGACACTCCTTTACCCTCCCAAGCAAAAGGTCAATTTAATCGAGTCAATAACATAATTTTTTTTTTTTTTCTTTTTCTAATTTGTAACCAATGAGAGTTTGACACCTAAGAGGTCAATAGGTGAGTCAATTTGCTCCACCTTGGGTCACAAATTGACCCTCAACACTCTTGGGTCAATCTTAATTTTCCACTAATTGTAATTAACTTGACCCAAGCAAGCAATTGACCTAGCAATTGACCTTGCTTGGGGATGGTCTAATCTAATATATAAAACCAACAACCAGTTCGCTGATTTGTCGAGCATACCTTAAAAGAAGGAATCTGTGGGGACCGCATGATTTTAAGAATAAATTAATTGTTCTAATAACCACCATACCACCTAAGAGATTACATTCAATTTAGATTATACAATAATGCCAAATAAATTACATCTTATATGTATCACTATTAAGATCCGGCCAAATAAATTACATTTTCATATAGTTCAATATTAAATTTAAATTAATTATATAAAGTTATACACTAAATTATTTAACAATAGTCAACTAATAATACAACACTAATTTATAACACTTTTACTGAAGGATTTAACATTTATACATTCTTTAATTATATTCGAACTATAGTCGAAACTTATAATTCGACATGGTTTAAAAACAAATAATAATTGTTTAGTATAAAAAATGGCTAAACGAAATATCTAATGAATAAACATAGTCAGTCATAAATTAGTGTTGTATTAAATGAAAAAACAAGTTAACAATTTGTAATTTTACAAATTAGTCATAAATTACCAATTAGTCTGCAAATTCTGATGAACCAAATCACCAATTATTCCACCCTCAAAGCACGTGCACTCGACAGTTACCAAAAAAACCCACTACCATTTAACTGCCGCAAAATAACTCCCCACTACCATACCAAATAAACAGTTTATACCTTACCGACAATAAGATCAGAATCACTATTTCACTAATTATTCATTACTATATTTCTACAAAAAAACACAAACACATCAATTATTTGTGAAGGATGTCGACAATAATGCAACCAACAAAAATAAAAGAAATCCTAGCGTATCAAAAGAACTACGAAATCACGTGTCGTATTATTAGAAAATGGGTAAGGGAGTCAGATGAAAAGGATGCTAAAAAAAGGATGATTTACGGAATGGAGCTCATTCTGATCGACAGCGAGGTAAATTTGTGTTTTATTAGTAGTATTTTCGTATAAACTATGTTTTATTAACAATATTTTCATATAAACCATATAATTTAACTATCTTTGAATGCAATTAGGGCGAGTTAATTCAAGCTACCGTAGCAAGGACACTCGTGAGGATTTTTCAAACCATTGATGGAAGAAGGAAATATCTACAAAATTTCCAAGTTCACGACAGAACAAAATCTGGGAAACGATAGAGCAACATTTCACAAATGCAGGATCGCAATACAATTTACTACAAGAGTGGAGGAAGTACATGGCCTGGAAATACCATCTTAAGCATTGAGATTTGTGAGCATCGAAGATATTATTCGGCAATATTCAAAACGAATACTACATAGGTGAAAATACTCACAAATCCATTTTGTAGTAAATGATAGTTAGAATTTGCATTTTAGGATATTACGGGTCAAAAGTTTCATTTTGCCCTGTGCACGGGTGTAATTAAATGAAAAAACAAGTTAACAATTTGTAATTTTACCAATTCTATGATAATTTCTACAAGAATAATTTTGTTTTATCTATATAAGTCAGCATTTTTTTAGGCCGCCGCCTAAATAACAACGCCTAAGTATAAATTCAAATTTAGCTGACAAGAATGCCTATCTACTATAATAATTACTCGACCAATTAACACTATTTTATCATTTTATACTAATTGCAAGTAAAATTTTCAAATGAAATTCATAATTTTTTTAATTAACCAATTATTACATTGACCAATTAAATTTCAAATAACAAGTAGGGGGAATTTTATTACTTTACTTTAAAACTAAATTTACATTTACAACTTTTTACAATAACTTCTTAAATAACATACCCGTGTAATTTGCACAGGTTTAAAACTACACTAACTAGATAAAATATGACCTTATTTGAAAAACAACTTATATTAACGATATTTTTTTACAATATTTTAAAGTGCAAACCCGTGCAATTCGCACGGGCATAAGACTAGTAGTATATGAAATCCATCCCAAGACATGATTATGAATCCATGATGAATGATGATCACCATAAGTCCATAATAGAGTGATAGACAGCCTAGAAAAAGTCGAAAAGATGTACCGTTACGGCTTTACCCGCTCCCTGGCGCCATCATCATATTATAATAGTATTATATATTTATATTACATCTCCCCTGTTTATTTACTTCCTCTTCAAGCTTCTTTCTCATTTCCTCCCTTTTTTGATTTCCTTTTCTTTTTCTCAATATTCATCTTCTCCATCAAAATCCACCCACCAAGAAACAAAACAAACAATGGGAAATTGCTTCCGGAAGAAGCAATCCACCCACAAACTCTCCTCCGAAATCGCACCCTCGTCATTCGATAACTTCTCCAACAACAAACCTGTAGTCGTCTACCTCCATGGCGATTCATCCAACTCGCTGACTCACTACCTTCGATTTGCTCTCCATTACAAGCCTATAACCCTCCGTTTCATCCCCTCCGAAACCTCATCGTTTACACTCCGTTTTGAGTCGCCGGCCGGTGAATCAGTATCCGGTTCGGTGGAGACGGTGATCCGGTTGGTGGAAACAAAGTTCCCCCGGCCGGCGATAATGAGGAGTGAAAGAGCGGCGTTGGAGGAGGCGGCGGTGATCAGGATGGTGGAGTTGCAGCATACGAGTGTGAGATGGCACTTGGAGAGGGTTGCCAGGTGGGGGAAGGATATGGCGACGCGTGGAGGAAGAGAGGTTGTTGATCCTAAGGTAGGGACGCCGAGAATGGAGGTTGTTAAGTTAGGTAAGAGTTATGGGAAGTTGTTGGAGGTTTTACTTGAACATGCTCAAATGGAGGAGCGTGTCCTTTTTCCTCTTTTGGATGCCGCTGATCCAGGTTCCAATCATTTACTTTTATTCTTCATTTTCTTCCAATTATTCCAAGGGAGCTCTAAAATGTGATTGGCCTAACTCCTGCTTTGTAGTGCTAGACTTGTAAAATCATACTCAGTGTCGTCTATGATTTATAAGTTTCAAACTGAAACCTGCAAATCCGTTTCATCTTAATTTGTCGTCTCTCGCGTTTGGTTACAATTTTGAGCATGGACACTTGCGGCGGCACTAATAGCAACACTTGAATTGCCCCAAATTAGATTGTTTGAAACTCTTCCGGTGGACGAAAACCTTGACTGGATTTGATTCATTCATTCATTCATATTTCTTACTGTTACAGTGTTACTACCATGTTTCTCATATCTTCTTTAGCCGTCATCTGCTGACTCACTGTGCTCAGTAGAATTTGGCTACGCTGCAGTTGGATGCCGTGTAATCGTGTATCACCAGTTATTGGAATAATGTTGATTCATCCTTATGTTTAAGCACTTGTTACTCACTCGCATATAGATTGTTACCATTCTTGATCCAAAGAAAACTAAAGTATACTGTTACTGTTGTATGATACAAGAGTCACTTGAGAGATAAGCCTATGCATAACTATGATAGTGCGGACATGATGTTTCTGAAACTCATATTGCAGGCATGTGTCGGTGTGTGACCGAGGAACATGCAAGGGACTTGCCTATAATGAATGGAATCAAAGAAGATATCAAGTCCATAGGCGTCATGGTTACTGGTACATCAACTCATAAAGAGGCCTTGTCTAGCCTTTTTGTGCGTTTGAATACTTTGCAGGTAACTTATCTAACATGTTGCATTTGTTATCATGCTATCTAAGCTCTAAATAAACCTGTCAAACAGGTCCGATGCAGCCATAATACGTGGCTCAATTCGACCTTGGTTCATATACTCATATTAGAGTCACATAATCACATGCAATATAGTTCAAAATTATATTCTCACGCCTTTTTTCTATATGATTATTTATTAATACATATTGATGCCTTATTAGTCATTTCGAGTTCAGGTCGTTTTGATTCAATTCCTATAGCGTACAAGTTCATAATAGAAAAGGGGTTGGGGACTGGGATTTGATTTTGAATGAATTAGCCCTGAATGATTCCAGAATCCAGAATATGTTTCGTATCTTAAAGCTGGTCTTCCTACTCTTGACAGGACAATTGTAGAGATCATTTTAATGAAGAAGAGAGAAATTTGTTCCCACTGTTGGAAGCAGCTGAATTGACAGAGTGGAAACAACGGAAGACTGTGGAGCGTTGTATTGATGTGATGCAGGGAACCCACTCCAATTTTTTCTCGTTTTTCATTGAAGGGCTACTTCCTCATGAGGCCATTGAATACTTGGACTTGATGATGACCTGCGTGAACAAAGAAAGGGTGTCCTCTATGCTTCACTTACTTGTAGAGTAAGCTCTTCATCTTTAACTTGTATTAGTACATTCTTATTCAAGTTTTTTTCTGGTATTGTAACAGTGTTCTACGCCTGTGAGGTTGTGCCTGTGTTGGAAAATTTAGTCGAGTGTGGATCTGAAAATATGAAGAAATAGGAATGTTATCTACATACTCTTCTGCGGAGGTTAATGAAAATGGGGATCCCTAGCTAAGTTGCATGAGTTTACATGGAAAATAATGAAAAGACACTCCTTAATAAACATTTGTTTAACAAAATCTTGAGGTGAGAAGGTTAACAGAAAGTTCGAGAAGGTAGATATCACACCTGCAGTCCTAGAAAAGAGAATAACTAACTTGCTAGGATTATTTTGGAAACCGTATCTTACTAGTTGCAGAAATACTTTGGAATGTGGCCTCAATCTGTGTGGTCTTTAGTTAATACATGATGTATGTCTGCATTCTCTTGTATGTGCATAACACGAAATGAGGTGGTCTTTCGTTCAAATCCGGGTTGGTTTGTAATCAATTTTGGTCTTTATCCAATTGTCAGGGTTGGTTATGGGCGGATTTCTCGAGTCTGTTAGATTTTACTATCAGGAATTTTAGTCTAGTATCTAAACATAATTCCAACATCATCAATTCCAGATTAAGAATAATATCAATATCAATTTCTAAAAATAATATCAATATCAATTTGTAAAATCAATATGTTCACTACTGCGTATTATTCTAATGAAAAATCTTAATAAATGCAGAGTAATCTTTCTAAGCTAGGTACAGTTTTCACTTTTCAAAACGTATCTGAATATAGTTTGAAAATTTGATGTATGTCTGCATTCTCTTGATTCACAGCTAAAGTTGAAAAGGATGCGGTGTGAAACTTCAGAACAAACTACAAACTATGGAGAAATGTAAAAACAATGCTGCATCATCATACACAAACTCGAGGCTTACAATGTTCAAGTGGCTTCGCATAGCTGAATCTTGTTTCTGCATATGTAAGTGAAGACTGAAGACTGAACAAGGATCATATTCCGCTATCGAATATGGCTTTGTGAATGTAATCTCTGTTGTTGTTGAGTGAAAACAGAAAAAAGAAAAAAAAAACAGTCAGTATATCATTTAGCCTTATTGCTTAGACAATTGCAGACATAGAGCTCACACTGTGTCATATAAAAGGAACTCGGGAATTGTACAGTTATGTATGAAGTACAACTGATTCAGAACTTGTAGCAACTCAACTATGTTAAAACTTCTTTAAGTTTAATTCTTCAAGAGGAAAGTATAAGATATTGAGAGATATTGAGATTGAATGTAATTGTTATTGATTATGTTTGCCATAGTTACATAAGTATTTATACAAAGTTTGTGCATAATATCAGCCTAAGTTTAAGCAAGAATATACATTAAATAAGGAAGGAGTGAAAGAAGATTATATACTAGAATATTTGAATTAGGAAAAATAATGAAAAGGATTTGATTCCATCTGTTTGTTAGCTAGGATGTCGTGCATTGATATTCCCCCGCAAGACGGACGGTCTGTCGTATAGTCCGATCTTGGAAATGAGCACGTCAAAGCGAGGTCGAGGAAGCGGTTTTGTGAGTATGTCGGCTAACTGATCATTGCCGCTGATATGAGCAACACGTAGTGCGCCGTTTTGCACCTGTGTACGAACAAAATGGAATGCAAGTGCTACATGTTTCATCCTTGAATGAAAAACTGGGTTAGTGGAGTAATGGGTTGCACTTAAGTTGTCACAGTAAATGACCGGAGTAGTTTTGCAGTGAAGGCGTAGTTCTATTAAGAGGGATTGAATCCATATTATTTCCGAGGTTGCATTTGCAATAGCCCGGAATTCAGCTTCTGTTGAAGATAGGGCCACGACTTTCTGTTTTCGCGAGGCCCACGCAATGGGATTTTTACCCAAGTAAACCAAGTATCCCGTGGTGGATACGTATTCGTCTTTGTCGCCAGCCCAGTCAGCGTCGCTGAAGGCATGAAGGTGGAGAGGGGTGTCGCGGTATAGCTGAAGTCCTAAATGCATAGTGCCATGAATGTAGCGTAGTAACCGTTTGAGAGCGGACCAATGTGTTGATCGTGGTTGTTGCATAAATTGGGCAAGACGGTTAACCGTGTATGAAATATATGGTCGTGTAAGGGCCAAATATTGTAGCGAGCCTACGGTTGAGCGATATTCAGTAGCATCGCAGGCTTCGGACTCTATGTCGTGTGTGAGAGGAGGTTGAGTGACCATAGGGGTGGTGGAGGGTTTACTTTCAAGCATATTATGTTTGAGTAAGAGGTCATATATATACTTGGTTTGGGAGAGAAGAAGTCCCTTATTGTTGGGAGTGACCTCGACCCCTAAAAAATAGGATAAATTACCTAGGTCCTTCAACGAGAAACGTGCTGCGAAGTCGAGTAAAAAGGCATTAAAAAATTGTTGTGATGGACCAATGACTAGGATATCATCCACATAGACTAAGACATATAAATGTTTGTTGTTTTTGTTGTAAATGAATAAAGAGGGGTCGGCCAGAGAGACTTGGAACCCAAACGAGGTGAGGTAGCCTTTGAGCTCCGTGTACCAAGCACGGGGTGGGGTGCTTGTTTCAGGCCATAGAGGGTCTTGTTTAATCGACACACATGGCTTGTACGAGTGGTGTCAACAAAGCCCGGGGGTTGTGACACGTAGACCGTTTCATTAAGTGACCCTTGTAAAAAAGCATTATTAATGTCGAGTTGACGAATCGACCATCCATGACTAAGAGCAAGTGATAGTAAAAGACGGATCGTAACAGGTTTGACAACCGGACTGAAGGTGTCCGAGTAATCAACACCATATTTTTGAAGAAAGCCGTTAGCAACTAAGCGAGCTTTGTATTTCTGAACGGTATTGTCGGGGTTGTATTTGACTCTAAAAACCCATTTGTAGCCTATGGTGTGAGAGGCTTCTTGGGCTGGAACAAGAGACCAAGTATCATTCTTGAGCAAGGCATTATATTCCTCAAGCATAGCGCGATGCCATTCGGGTTTGGAGAGGGCTTGTTTGGTTGTTTTGGGAAGAGAATGAGGGGTGGTGGTGACAGCCAGGTTTGCATACTTGGGGTTAGGTTTTCGTATGTTGTTGGATAGGCGGGTCACAATGCTTCGTGTGGGATTGGTTTGGGGTGGAGCAGTGGGAAGTGGTTCGGTCGAGGTTGAGGGTGGGGCTGGTTCAGTGATGGAGGGAACATAAGGTGGGTAGTCTGTCGTGGGAGGGTCTGTGGAAGGAGGAACTAATGAGGGGGTAGCTGGGATTGATGGAGGGAGAACAGGGGTGGTGGGTGGCTGGGAAGTAGTCGTGGCAGGGTTGGGCAATGGTGGGTTAGGAGCAGGCTGGTTAGATGACGGGAGGAGAATGATGGGAGGAGTGCACCAGTCATCGAGGTTTGTATCAGAGACGGAAGCGAGTTGAGCAGTAAGGCGTGGGTACGGAAATTCAGATTCGACAAAGGTGACATGTCGAGATGTATATAGGCGTTGAGATGAGGGTTCAAAGCATAAGTAAGCACTTTGGGATAGAGAATAACCAAGGAAGACACAAGCAGCGGATTTTGGTTTGAGTTTGTGGGAAGTATAGGGCTTTAACCATGGGTAGCATAAGCAACCGAAGGCACGGAGTTTCATATAGTTTGGAGCAGAGTTGAATAGTCGGAGATAAGGTGAGTCGTTTTGTAGAGTAGGTGTTGGGAGTCGATTTATTAAGTAGATGGCAGTGACGAAAGCTTTAGGCCAGAAACTTGTGGGTAGATTGGCGTGAGTGAGAAGGGAGAGCCCCGTTTCGATAATGTGTCGATGACGACGCTCCGCGTAACCATTATGTTGAGGCGTGTGGGGAGGAGATGTGAGGTGGCTAATGCCGTGTTGGAGGAGAGACGGAGTAATTTTAATATATTCTCCGCCGTTGTCGGAGAACATCGTAAGGATGGGTTTATTGAAGTGTTTTTCGACAAGGCTTTTAAATTGGTGAAAGACAGCGAAAGTATCAGATTTCTTTTTTAATGGATATAGCCATGAGTACTTGGTATAGTGATAGACAAATAAGACGTAATATTTGTAACCGTCATAAGACAGCGTAGGGGGTGACCAAACATCAGAAAAAATGAGATCAAGGGGAGCATTTGACGTTAGAGTTGAAACAGCAAATGGCAATTTATGGCACTTATTTAGTTTGCAGGCATGACAAAATTGAAAACTAGAAGCATGAAAAGATAAATTAAAGTTTTGCTTAAGAAAAGATAAAACATGAGACGATGGATGTCCTAGGCGGTGGTGCCATAACAGCGCCGAGGTAGTATGAGAAGCGAGAAAAGCTTGAGGCGGAGACGGGTTCCATGAGTAAATACCACGGTCAAGCTTGTCGTGGAGTATTATCCGGCCCGTCGAGATATCCTTGAAAAAGAAATGTGTGGGTGAGAATTCGATAGTAGCATGATTATCGATACAAAATTGAGATACGGACAATATATTACGAGATATGGTGGGAACGTGTAGAACATTACGAAAATAAAGATTAGATGAGTTGAGAGAGATGGTAAAAGAACCTATATTAGAGATAGGAAGAAAGGATCTGTCGCCTATGACGGCATCATCAAGACCAGTGTACGGGGCATGGAGGGAGAGATTAGAGAGGTCGTTGGTCAGGTGATGAGTGGCTCCGCTGTCGACGAGCCAGGAGTTGGAAGAGGACGGAGTGGCAGTAGCGGTATGGGCCTGAGGGCGATTGAATTGAGTTTTGGTGGGACGAACGTAGGGTTGGAGGGTGAAGGATGTATGAGCCTTCTTAAAGTTTCGGCAGTTGAGAAAATTATGGCCTTTGTAGCCACAATATTGACAGATGGAGGGTTCTTTTGTGGTTTCGGTGGAGTCGCTTGGGCGGTTATTGTAGCGGTTTTGACCGGATCGAAAGTGGGCAGCGAAAGCGGTTGTGGAAAGAGGTGTTGCAGTGGTGGTTTCAGGATTTTGTAAGTCATGGTTAATGAGTTTCTCGTGGAGGGCTTCGAAGGTTATGGGTGTGTCTCTAGCTTCTACGGTTTCACGAATGGCACGGTAATGAGTTTTATCAAGTCCACGAAGGACCTTGGCAATGACATCCTCGGAATCCATGGGTTTTCCGAGGTTGGCGAGTTCGATGGTGCATGTTTTGATTTGGTGCATATAGTCGGTGACGGATTGATCGGGTTTTTTGTTTATGTTTTCGAGTCGCTGTTTTATTTGCATAATGTGACCGCGGGAAGGATTGGCGAAGGTGGAGGCTAGTGTGTTCCAGGCTTCGCGTGAGGTTGTTGATTCGGTGACTAGTGGGGCAATGGTGCTATCTAGAGTAGCTACGAGAGAGGCGAGGAGGAGTCGGTCTTGGCGTGACCAGGTGGTATGAGCAGGGTTAGTGATTTTGCGGCCGTCAGTAACGATGGTTGGGGCAGGGCAAGGATTGGTACCGTCAAGAAATGGGAAGAGGGCGAGACCTTCGAGAAACGAACGTATTTGAAAAGACCATTGGACGTAGTTGGTGGTGGTGAGGGTTTTGCATTGGGAGAGGTTAACAAATATGGTTGGGGTGTCGGGTTGGTTGTTGTTTGGAACGACAAGGGCA
Source organism: Silene conica (assembly GCA_029255685.2). Classification (NCBI taxonomy): domain Eukaryota; kingdom Viridiplantae; phylum Streptophyta; class Magnoliopsida; order Caryophyllales; family Caryophyllaceae; genus Silene; species Silene conica. The sequence continues at coordinate 64,755,268 of CM055315.2, forward strand.
TGTTGATTTGCCATGAGGAAGAAGGATCGATGCCAGAAAAATTAGCTCGATGATACCATATAAGATATTGAGAGATATTGAGATTGAATGTAATTGTTATTGATTATGTTTGCCATAGTTACATAAGTATTTATACAAAGTTTGTGCATAATATCAGCCTAAGTTTAAGCAAGAATATACATTAAATAAGGAAGGAGTCAAAGAAGATTATATACTAGAATATTTGAATTAGGAAAAGATAATGAAAAGGATTTGATTCCATCTGTTTGCTAGCAAGGATGTCGTGCATTGATAGAAAGTAGGTTCAAAAGATGGGATATTGTTAGATATCAGTTTGTTGGAAATAGTCTTAGTGTCTTTCAATTATTTCAGTTATCTAAGTCCTAGTCTTTAGGAAGTCTTATTCTCAGGGAGTTTAATATAATTCCTTTTATTATTTCTAGTTTTATGTTAGTTGCTAATTAGGCGTAAGATCTGTTACTTTGTAAGGCTATTTATAGCTTCTTGTTTGGTGAATAAAAGTATTCCTTCCACAAAATATTTCTCTGTTATCCTACATTTGGTATCAGAGCAAGGTTGTGAGTTTGAGTGCAAAAATAAAAAAAAACCCAAAAAAAATGTCTTCCTTAGAAAAGTTTGTGCAGCCATCAATTCCTAAGTTTGATGGTCACTATGATGGAAAACTTTTTGAGGAGCAAGGAGATGTGGAGTTTAGTGGAGGAAGGAATCCTGCTGCATCAATTGGCACATCAATAGCGAGTGATGCGCAGCGGAAGTTAGTAGAAGAAGCCAAGCTCATGGATATAAAAGTAAAGAATTATCTGTTTCAATCCATTGATAGAGAAATTCTAGAAACGATCCTTGACAAGAAGACGTCAAAGTCTATTTGGGACTCCATGAAGCAAAAATACCAGGGGTCCACAAAGGTGAAAAGGGCACAACTTCAAGCATTGAGAAGGGAGTTTGAGTTGCTGGCCATGAAAGAAGGAGAAAAAGTGGATGTATTTTTGGGACGGACTTTGGCTGTAGTAAACAAGATGAAGTCAAATGGTGAGACAATGGAGCAAATTACAGTAGTAAGTAAGATACTTAGATCATTGACTAGCAAATTCAATTATGTTATTTGCTCAATAGAGTCAAATGATTTAAGTACTTTGAGCATTGATGAACTTCATGGGAGCCTGCTTGTCCATGAGCAAAGGATGCAGGGCTTCCCAGAAGAGGAACATGTACTAAAAGTAGTTCATGACGATAAGGCAAGTCAGGGAAGGGGCCGAGACATGTATCGAGGTGGTCGTGGTAGAGGTAGAGGGAGACAACCTCTGAACAAATCTCTTGTTGAATGTTATTATTGTCACAATTTGGGACATTTTCAATATGAGTGTCCTAATTGGGATAAGAAAGCAAATTATGTTGAAGAAGAGGAGGAGATTTTGTTGATGTCCTATGAAGTGTCTCACCAAATGAAGCAAGAAGAAGTGTGGTTTCTGGATTCGGGTTGTAGCAATAATATGACAGGGAACAAAGAATGGTTCTCTGATATCGAAGAAAATTTAAACCTGACAGTAAAATTGGGGAATGATACAAGAATGGCAGTGGTCGCAAAAGGAAGCATAAGGGTAAAAATTAATGGCTTAATTCAGGTAATATCCGATGTTTATTATATTCCCGAGCTGAAGAATAATTTATTAAGCTTAAGACAATTACAAGAAAAGGGATTGTCTGTTTTAATCTAGAATTGAGCTTGTAAAGTTTTTCATCCTAGTAGGGGATTGATAATGCAAACCACTATGAGTGCAAACAGAATGTTTTGTGTGTTAGTGTCAGGACCGCAAAATAAATCTATGTGTTTGTAAACTGAGGTTGTGTCGGAAAAAGAAGCACATATGTGGCACTGTCGATTTAGGCATTTAAATCATAAGGGGCTTAGAACATTGGCTTATAAGAAGATGGTGATTGGGTTACCACTCCTGAAATCGTCCAAAGAAATATGTGCAACTTGTTTGATGGGAAAACAACACAGAGAACCCATTCCAAAGAAGAGTTTATGGAGAGCATCAAAACCGCTTCAATTAGTGCACTCTGATATTTGTGGCCCTATCAAACCCGCTTCACACAATGATAAGAGGTATATCTTAAGTTTTATTGATGATTTTACACGTAAAACTTGGGTATATTTCTTAAATCAGAAGTCAGAAGCATTTATAAGTTTCAAAAATTACAAAGCTCGTGTTAAAAAAGAAGTTGGTGAGTATATCACTTGCTTAAGAACTGATAGAGGTGGGGAGTACACCTCAAATGAGTTTGGTGAATTTTGTACCTCACAAGGCATTAACAGGCAATTAACAACAACTTTCACACCTCAACAAAACGGGGTTGCTGAAAGAAAGAACCAGACCATCATGAATGTTGTCCGTTCTATGTTAATTGAGAAAAAGATTCCGAAAGTTTACTGGTCGGAGGCTGTACGATGGTGTGTACATGTACTAAGTCGATGTTCGACAGTGGCGGTTGCAAATAAGACTCCGGAAGAGGCATGGAGTGGAAATAAACCAGTGGTGGAGTATTTTTGTATTTTCGGATGTGTAGCACATGTGCACATCTTGGTGGAGATTGTGTCCTCCACATGTAGTGTGATAACGTCATTGCACATACCCTTGTACGGACAAGTGGGAGATTGTTGGGGCTGGTGTCCTTGACAATTAAGTACAATGACTTATTAAAACTCTTCAAGGATCACAAGGGCATACTTTTGTATTATTACCAGTTGATCCACGTTTATCAATAACGGTTGGCTTGCTAGATAAGTTTGACGTTATTGTCATACGGATGGCGGTGATCAACTGGTCCCTATACGTCACACCTATAGGACACGTTTGAGAGATGTGAAGGTATGAAAATACAGTCACATTTTGCCGGATATGACTAAACAGTTAGTCAGAGGTATTGACTAATAAATTAGTCAATAAGATGTTGAGATTATTATTTAATACGGATTAAATAATTTTAGCTAATACGGATTACAAGATTAATTCGTAAATTAAATATAAACGGTTATATTTAATTAAATATTGTATTCGCGTTTTAATATAAACAGTTATATTAATTTGGGCAATTATACAATATCGTATTTTATCAGACCGTTATTAATATATCGACTGTATTAATATCTGATAACATGTTACGATTTATAATGATAAACCCGCGAATTATATTTAAGCAATTGGGTCGAATCATGTATTGGAATAAGGTAAGAGTGGAAAGCCCACTCCTACCCTATGTCCAATTCGGCCGAAACAAGAGGCTACATAAGGAGAGTCCTTCTCCTTATGTAGACTACTCTTGTTGCATTGTTAAAAATAATTCTCAAGAAAATTAGGGTTTGAGAGCACTCTTCTCCCATAACCCAGATCTCACATCTAAAACTCAAAAGGCTCTCCCGATATTGCAAGGCAGTTGGAGAGGATTTCTAGCACACGCGGCCACGTCTCTTACTAAGTCTTGGGTGCAAGTTATAGGAGGGAATTTGTGTTAATTCCTGTTCTTAGGCCTTTTGCGCGAGGACTAAAGGTTGTACTTCTTTTGTTATGCTTTTTAATCTTATGACGATATTCACGACTGTAATTTTCATTATAATCCTGCAATTAAAGGGCGAATACGCGTATTATTCCCCACAAGTGGTATCAGAGCCTTAGGCCATGAAAATTTTACAATTGTGTCTTTCATAAGTTTTAAAAATTTTGAAAACCGTACTTTCTGCCTAGGCACTCGATCGAGTCCCTGTTGCACTCGATCGAGTGCCCTCGTTCCAGGCCCCGTGCGTGAGTTTTTAGTGAGAAATCGATCTTGTTTTCGATTATAATTTGCATATTGTTAATTAATCGATATTTTTAGCAATATGTGAATCCTTTGTTGTTGTTTATTTATGATTTACACGTTTTAAATCCAAGTTATAAACTCGTTTTAATTTAAAGTGCAGCGATTGCGTTTTAAAGGGTCACTCGATCGAGCCCCTGCTGCACTCGATCGAGTGACTCTGGCACTCGATCGAGTGCCTCTGCTGCTCGGTCAAGTGCTCTTGTTTCGGGCTCCCTTTTCGAAAATAACTTGTTTTCTTATTTTCACATGGCTTAAAATAATATACTGTATACGGAAATAGTATATTATTTAGTGAAACGGTTCACCCTCGTTTGATACATATTGTTTTAAAACAGTTTAAAATAATGGATTATATGTTTATTAAAATTGGTGATTAAAACGGTATAGTCACTTAATTTTAATCTTAAAAGGTGGTTTGGTATAAATTTATTAATCATAATAACAGTATTATGTCATGTATAAATTTTATTTAGTTGATGCATTTTATTTATCGTCTTGTGAATGCCTTGAATATAATGCTTTCAATAACGTATTTAATTTTTGCAAACAGTTGTAACTTAGTGTGGCCTTAGAAGATTGTGTCACCGTAATGAAGGGACACGATCTTGCTTGTAATTTTGAGATCTTGAATCTCCGTTTTGGGTTTTTGCCATGTAATTACTTTTGTATTTAAATTAGAATGTATCTAGGACTACTTTTGTAATTTAAATTAGTAATTTTGTGAAGACCAAAGAGAAGACGGAGACCGGATGCTCACTCCCGCTGCAAGGACCAAGATGGAACATCAAGACAAGCTTCTAGGGTCCAACAGTGGATTCCAAGTTGTTTTATGTTTATTTTGGTAGGATAGGCCACACTAGGACTTTTATTTACGTTTATTGCATTTATCTTTATGCTTTCATCGATAATAGCTTGCATCATATTCCGCCTAAAAACCAAACCACCTATATCATGCCTGAAAACTGACTCATGTAGAGGTTACGCGTTAGTTTTCTGTGACAATACAGATGTCACATGTCAATTGCAAAGCCATCACCTTATTTAATTCATTCACGCAAATGCTATTTTTTAGTTCACTTAAATATGGATAAATAAAAGTTGATGGGGTCTTCCTCGTATAACCAAAAATTGAGATTAGTCTTTATAAATCAGCCTCCCATGAATCCCTTCTTCGTCGGTAGGCATAATATGACCCCTTCTACGTCGGGTAAGTGGGAACAGATGATTTATTTTATCTCAACATCATGGTCACTCGATAATATTCCAGTGACTGAGATGGACTAATAGATAGGATTTACGGAAATCTATCGACCAAGAGTTCCAACGATTGGAATTAGCCAAACTGTGGACTTATCAATATACGGAAATTGAGTCTTGGGATCGTTTATATAATTCTTGAGGGAGATCAATTATATAAATGAATGAGTCTACGAGTTTAAATTCAATTTAATATAGACTTAAATCACAACAATAAGTTGCTTATATGGTTTTGTTTTATCTTCTTTTCAGTGTAGAACACGTTCATTAAAACTGCTGTAAATCTAAAATGGCTGGTGAAGACCCAATGCCAAGTGCCAAGCTAGCACGTGAATCCTGGCTGAAAGCCTTCATGGACTCCATGAATCAGTCCACTAGACTGAGGAATGATGGGTCAAACTTCTCTGACTGGGAGGCAGCACTACGGAATGCTGCCATTGCTGACGGAAAGCTTAAGTATTTAACTGAGCCAATTCCGGCACACCCAGGAACTGGAGCTAGAGCCAACGATGTTCGCGCTCATAGTGACTTCGTCATGGAAGCGGGTGCGATAAAGAACGTACTCATCTATGCAATGGAATCCAATTTGCAACGACGCTTCATAACCCATGGTGCAAACAAGATTTTCACCACGCTCACTAACGAATTCTCAAAGGCTCCGAGAATCGTTTCTTATGAGCATACCTGTCGCTTCTTTGAGGCGAAACTCCAGAAGGGCCAAGCTGTTAGCCCACATATTCTTCACATGATTGAGAATATCGAGAAACTGGAGGCCCTAAACTGCAAGATCAGTGAGAACATAATCGTTGATCGTATGCTTCATTCGCTTCATGATGGGTTCGCCCTCTTTAGGGCCAACTATTACATGAACGACATGAAGAAGACTCCTCATAAGCTCCACTCCCTTCTCGTACAGACTGAGAAGGATCTAAAGTTAAGTGGGAGCATGAAGCAGGATGTTCTCATGATCTCCAGTAAGGGCAAGGGTAAAGGGAAGGCAAAAGCTCAGGGCGACCTAGCAGTAGGTAAGCCCAGGTTCAAGAAACCAGGATTTGCTAAGAGTGGGCCAGGTGAGTCAAGCAACTCACAGGGCAAGATAAAGAGCAAGGATACAAGCATGGAATGTCACCATTGCCACAAGACTGGGCATTGGAGGCGCTCATGCCCCGTGTATCGCGAGGACATTAAGGCAGGCCGTGTTACTCCTGTTGGTATGTCTTCTTCTTCTTTTATTCACATGATTGAGATTAACCATGCAAGTTGCGGAACTTGGGTACTTGATACCGGTTGTGGTTCTCATCTATGTAATCATGTGCAGGGCCTCCGAAACCAAGAACCCCTAACCAAGGGTGAGGTGGACCTGCGAGTCGGGAATGGAGCACGCGTTGCTGCAGTCTCGAAGGGAACATACGTGATCCAGCTTCCAAGTGGATTCGAGTTATTTTTATATAACTGTTATTATGTTCCTAGTTTGTCCAAAAACATTATTTCAGTTTCTGCACTTGACAAACTCGGCTTTTCATTTGTAATAGAGAATAATAGCTGTATTTTCTCCTTACACAATATGATATATGGCAAGGCAGTTTCCATGAATGGAATTTATGTTTTAGATCAAACTACCGAGATATTACATGTGAATAATAAAAGATTAAAGGTAGGTGACAAAGATCAAACTTACTTATGGCATTGTCGCATGGGACACATAAATGAGAAACGCGTAAAACAGCTCATACAGAATGGAGCTATATCGCCCTTTGATTTCGAATCATATGGCACGTGTGAATCATGTCTCATCGGCAAAATGACTCGTATTTCCTTCAAAGGTGTTGGAATGCGCGCTGCCGACCTATTAGGACTCATACATACGGACGTATGTGGCCCTATGTCGATCAACGCACGAGAAGGCTATAGGTATTTCATCACTTTCACGGACGATTTCAGTAGATATGGCTATGTCTATTTAATGAAGCATAAAAGTGAATCCTTTGACAAGTTCAAAGAATACCAGAATCGGGTACAGAACCAGCTGGGTAGAAAGATCAAAGCACTACGTTCGGATCGTGGTGGTGAGTATCTTTCACACGAGTTTGATCAACACCTTAAAGACTGTGGGATCGTGCTACAGTTGACTCCACCTGGAACACCACAATTAAATGGTGTGTCCGAACGGAGAAATCGAACTTTACTTGATATGGTTCGATCCATGATGAGTCACACCGTTGTGCCTGATTCATTATGGGGCTATGCTCTTTTGTCAGCCGCTCTAATACTTAACCGAAGTCCGTCTAAAGCTGTTGACAAGACTCCATACGAATTATGGAAGGGAACGGTCCCTAACTTGTCCTTTATTCGGGTTTGGGGCTGCGAGGCTTATGTCAAGTGGAGACACGAGGATAAGCTCGGCCCGCGATCGGTCAAGACATACTTTATAGGCTATCCAAAGGGAACTTTTGGTCATTACTTCTACTCGCCTACCGAACAACGTGTTTTTGTTGCGGCTAGTGCGACGTTCTTGGAGAAAGAATTTCTCGAGAACAAGTCGAGTAATAGAACCTTCGAGTTATCGGAGGTTCAAGAACCAACTACCGAGCAACCATTGGAGGAAACAGTTCCTTCACCCGAGGCTGCGGTAGATATTCCTGAGGAACCTAGGAGGTCGGGAAGAGTCTCTATTCCACCAGACAGATACATTGGTATGGTCGAGGAACACGATACAGATGACGTCTTACTCCTAGAGGGTAATGAACCCAAAACCTATAAAGGTGCCATGACTAGTTCTGACTCAAAGCTATGGCTAGAAGCCATGCAATCCGAGATGGACTCCATGTATGAGAACAACGTGTGGGATCTTGTGGACCTACCTGCAAAGGTACGTCCCCTTCAATGCAAATGGCTTTACAAGATAAAGCATGCCGTGAAAGGACAACAAGATATCCACAAGGCTAGACTAGTTGCTAAAGGTTTCACTCAAGTGCCAGGCTTGCACTATGATGAGATCTTTGCACCCGTAGTCATGCTACGTTCCATTCGGATTATCTTAGCGATCGCCGCATTTCACGATTATGAAATATGGCAAATGGACGTTAAAACTGCCTTCTTAAACGGTTATTTGGAGGAAGAGTTGTACATGGTACAACCCGAGGGTTTTATCGATCCAGCACATCCTAAGAAAGTTTGCAAGCTTAAGCGTTTCATCTATGGACTTAAGCAAGCATCGCGGAGTTGGAATCATCGCTTCGACCAAGTGATAAAAGAGAATGGGTTCGTTCGATCAGTCGAGGAACCATGTCTCTATATCAAGTCGAGTGGGAGCAAGATTGTATTCCTAGTACTGTATGTCGACGACATACTCTTGATTGGGAATGACATACCTCTCTTATCTTCGGTTAAAGCATGGTTGAAAAACCATTTCCAGATGAAAGATCTGGGAGAGGCACAAAGAATTTTGGGCATCCGTATCTACAGGGATAGATCACGACGGATGTTGTCTCTCAGTCAGGAGTCTTATATAGAGAAGATTCTGGAGAGATTCAGCATGACGAACTCCAAGAAGGGGTTCCTTCCTATGACTCCTGGGCTTCACTTGAGCAAGTCTCAAGAAGCTAAGTCAATGGAAGATAAAGAGCGCATGAGTCGGATTCCTTATGCTTCGGCAATAGGATCGATCATGTATGCCATGATATGCACACGTCCAGACGTTGCATATGCATTGAGTATGACCAGTCGATTCCAAGCTCATCCAGGTGAACAACACTGGATGGCCGTGAAAAACATTCTTAAGTACCTACGGAGGACTAAAGATTGGGGATTGACTTTTGGAGGCGACTCGACGCTCTGCGCCACGGGTTACGCAGATGCTAGCTTCCAAACGGATCGAGATGACTCGAAATCTCAGTCTGGATTCGTTTTTACTCTTAATGGCGCTGCTGTCAGCTGGAAAAGTTCTAAACAGAGTGTTACAGCAGATTCTACGACTGAGTCCGAGTACTATGCCGCCTCGGAAGCAGCTAAGAAAGCAATATGGATGCGTCAATTCTTACAAGGACTCTCGGTAGTGCCTAGTTCGAATGACCCAATCACCGTTTATTGTGACAATAGCGGTGCCATCTTCCAAGCTAAGGAGCATAAGTCTAGCAGCAAGGCTAGACATGTACAACGGAAAGCTCATCTAATCAGAGATTACGTGGAGCAAAAGGAGATTTTCATTGATAAGATCGCTACGGATGACAACATAGCTGATCCTCTCACAAAAGCATTACCACGTGATAAGCATGAAGGGCACATTCATTCCATGGGAATTGGATGTGTTCCTAAGTTGTAGTACTCTTTTATGAATTCATGTAATAATTCATCTTCTCGTGTACTCTATTCAACCTTATTGTTATGATATAAAATGTTTTGTTTCTCATGTGGAATTGTACGCCAATTTTGAACACCACAAAGTGAACTGATTAACATTACATCGTTTTGGTCCTTGATTACCCACTTGAGCTGATAACTCAGGTAATCATTTTGTGACGTTGGTTGATGGTGGGTTCAACGAGCCATAAGTCACGCGGCTGACTGACCAATCACAAAGGCGAGTTATACGGATATCTCGTAGGACACCCCGTGACAGCGTTATGGAGTCCTAAATGTTTTATAACATTGGGTACCATGTCGTGGATAGGACCTCCATAGTGTTCCTTAGAGTCGAGTCTTTTGACTTTCAACTGTTTCTTGAGATTAAGACAGATTTTGGGTAACTTTGGTTTCTTTCCCACGGTCACCGTAACAGGGGCCAAGAGGATTTTTTCTGGGTTATTTCATGCTGGGCGATATCGGCAGGATTCGAGTTGAGGGAAATATCCAAACCCTTATCAGGATTTTATCATTTCTCAGGGCCACTTGAGGAGTAGTAACTGAAATGCATGGCCATGCTCGAATACAGATTCGTTTTATCAGTTAAGTTACTCTCTAGTCGGGGAAACCACTCTTGATACTGATCGCTTGTGAGATACGACCTTTGCGAATGCGGATTTGCAAATTGTCTTACATTGAGTGGGAGAAATTTTAAAAGGGTATGAGAATCGGTTATCGCACCTACACTTGTACGGACAAGTGGGAGTTTGTTGGAGATTGTGTCCTCCACATGTAGTGTGATAACGTCATTGCACATACCCTTGTACGGACAAGTGGGAGATTGTTGGGGCTGGTGTCCTTGACAATTAAGTACAATGACTTATTAAAACTCTTCAAGGATCACAAGGGCATACTTTTGTATTATTACCAGTTGATCCACGTTTATCAATAACGGTTGGCTTGCTAGATAAGTTTGACGTTATTGTCATACGGATGGCGGTGATCAACTGGTCCCTATACGTCACACCTATAGGACACGTTTGAGAGATGTGAAGGTATGAAAATACAGTCACATTTTGCCGGATATGACTAAACAGTTAGTCAGAGGTATTGACTAATAAATTAGTCAATAAGATGTTGAGATTATTATTTAATACGGATTAAATAATTTTAGCTAATACGGATTACAAGATTAATTCGTAAATTAAATATAAACGGTTATATTTAATTAAATATTGTATTCGCGTATTAATATAAACAGTTATATTAATTTGGGCAATTATACAATATCGTATTTTATCAGACCGTTATTAATATATCGACTGTATTAATATCTGATAACATGTTACGATTTATAATGATAAACCCGCGAATTATATTTAAGCAATTGGGTCGAATCATGTATTGGAATAAGGTAAGAGTGGAAAGCCCACTCCTACCCTATGTCCAATTCGGCCGAAACAAGAGGCTACATAAGGAGAGTCCTTCTCCTTATGTAGACTACTCTTGTTGCATTGTTAAAAATAATTCTCAAGAAAATTAGGGTTTGAGAGCACTCTTCTCCCATAACCCAGATCTCACATCTAAAACTCAAAAGGCTCTCCCGATATTGCAAGGCAGTTGGAGAGGATTTCTAGCACACGCGGCCACGTCTCTTACTAAGTCTTGGGTGCAAGTTATAGGAGGGAATTTGTGTTAATTCCTGTTCTTAGGCCTTTTGCGCGAGGACTAAAGGTTGTACTTCTTTTCTTATGCTTTTTAATCCTATGACGATATTCACGACTGTAATTTTCATTATAATCCTGCAATTAAAGGGCGAATACGCGTATTATTCCCCACACATCTCAGATCAGAAGAGGATTAAATTGGATGATAAAAGCAAGAAATGTGTTTTCTTGGGGGTCAGTGACGAGTCAAAGGCATGGAGGCTATATAATCCGATCTCGAAAAAGGTTATTATCAGTAAGGATGATGTTTTTGAAGAAGAGAAAACCTGGGATTGGGGAAGAACTGAAGAAGAAATTAACCAAGATTTATTGGAATGAGAGGATGAAGATGAAATCGATGGGATTAATGAAGATGAAATCAATGGACCAGAATCCAATAATTCAAGTAGCAGTTCAGATAATTCTAGCAGCCCAAACAACCCAGGGAGTCCGGTTAATCCGTCACCAAATAAGTCAACCTCTGATGATGGTGAATTGGCTCAAAAAGCTGATGATGATAGATTGACGCAAGGGAGAGGTTTTCGAGAAAAACGAACACCGAGTTGGATGAATGATTATGTGATAGGTGAAGAAATTTCCGATGAAGAAAATCTGAATGCTATGATGGTCATTGAGAATGATCCTATTTTGTTTGAAGAAGCAGTGAAGAACAAGAAATGGAGGGATGCAATGTCAGCAAAAATTGAATCCATTAAAAAAAATCAAACTTGGGAACTCATGTTGGCACCTAAAGGAATCAAGCCTATTGGTGTTAAGTGGGTATTCAAAACTAAGCTTGATGAAAATGGTGATGTGGAGAAATATAATTAAAGCGAGGTTAGTAGCGAAAGGGTATGCACAACAACCTGGAATTAATTATACTGAAGTATATATGTGCTCCGGTAGCGCGACTCGACACCATCCGGGTAATTCTTGCTGTAGCTGCACATCTCAGTTGGGAAGTTTTTCAACTTGATGTGAAAAGTGTTTTTCTTCACGGAGAGCTTAAGGAAGAAGTCTATGTGCAACAACCCGAGGGATTTGTAAGTGAAGGAGAAGAAGAAAAAGTTTACAAGTTGAAAAAGGCATTGTATGGTCTTAAACAGGCGCCGAGAGCTTGGTACAACAAAATCGAAGCTTACTTTCTTCGGGAAAATTTTGAAAGATGCCCAAGCGAGCACACTCTATTCACAAAGTCAAAAGGAGGTCATCTATTGATTGTAAATCTTTATGTTGATGACTTAATTTTTACCGGAAATGATAGAACTATGTGTGATGAGTTTAAAAGATCAATGATGACAGAATTTGATATGTTTGACTTGGGAAAAATGAAATATTTTCTTGGGATAGAAGTGAAACAACACCCGAATGGGATTTTCATTTGTCAAAGAAGGTATGCCAGAGAAGTATTTGATGCCCGTCGTTGAGGGTACCAAAGATAAAATTTATAATTCCTAACTTTAACAATAGATAGTGAAAGTCAGGGTCGAACCACAAGGAGGTGGGGAATGTTTATTGTTTGATGTGAATGTTTAAAGTAACAATTTTGGGGGTTTGAATTGGTTGATTACTTAGTCTAAGGCAAAGATTAAAATAAACAAATAATAAAAGATGAGAATAAAATATAAAAAAGGGATGCTAGGATGTTTGGGTAATAAATAGCTAAGGTAAAATAAATCCTAAGGTCAACATGTATTGCAGTCGCGTAAGGGGGTGTAACATATCTTTTTAGGTCTATGCTACCTAATAGCTCCTTTCGGCTTTTGCTATTAGTTCCTAGGTCTCACAATTATTGGGTGTCAACAATAAGAGTGATTCCTAAATCCCAGGTTACATACCTTTCAGCCTTGAGTAACCTATCCGTCTTAAGGTGTAAACCAATGCCCTTCCCGTATCTTTCAATCTTGGGTAGGTCATTACTAACATCCTACAAGTCTCCTTATGGTCTCATTGCAGGATATTATAATTGACAAGAAAAGACGAAATAAGAATACATACGCGGGTGGTCGACCGACCAGCTACTCTAGTCGGCCGACCACGGCCTCGGTCGACCGACCGACTATTCCAGTCGGCCGACCGTGGTCCTGCTACAAGTCGGTTTTTTCGAATTCTATTTACCTACGCATATTCATCCCCTACATCCTAACATATGAAAATTAGCTACTCATGACTGTTAAGACGATTGTAAAATTGGGAATAAACATGGAGAACATAGTAAATAATCTAAGCATGCAAGATTCAATAAAGCTTGGGATTCTAACTTAACAATTGTAATAAAAATAAGAACTATAATAAAAAGCTAGATTAAAAGAGTAATTACCACAATTGGAATTAGGGCAGAAAAAAAACTAACTTTATTGAATGCTTGAGAATTATTGAAAGATTACAAAACTAAATGTGATAAAACTTGATACTGAAAGATTCGATGCAAAACTTGATTATCAAGATCTAAGATATCTAAACCCTAGCTACAAGATTAGCTTATATAGGGTAAGAGATTAGAGTTTCCTAAAGACTCTAATTCTAGTTTATTTCCGAAAAGAATCGATTGGGCTTCTGTTGTGGTCGGTCGACCTACTATTCGGGTCGGTCGACCGCTTCCTGTTGGGCTTCTTTTATTTCCGGCATTCCTTGAAAATTGGGCTTTATGAAAATCAGGCCTGGTCGGCCGACCCGTTTTGCTGGTCGGTCGACCGCTTCTGTACGGAAATCTTCGGATTTCTTTTGTTTTGACTCTTGGTACTTGATTTTGACTCTAGTTGACTTTCCATTTATTCCTTAATTAAGCAAAAGACTTGAGGATACGAATTTGGTGCTAAATCGTCTCTTTTCCGCATAAATCTGCAAAAGTGCATAAAAATACGAAAGTACACAATTTGTGGGAAATAAAGGCTAAAACATAGTAAATGAGCGACCAAATACGTGTAAAAATACATGTAAAACATCATAAAATAGACACGTATCAAATTCCCCAAACCAAACCCTTGCTTGCCCTCAAGCAAGAAATAGACTCGATCCTAACTAATGGAACGATTCCAATCTCAGAGCGAAATTTACATGTTAGCCTATACCAATGCCAAGTACAAAATGAGAAAGCATTTAAATCATGCAAACGAGTTATAGGGTTGTCAGATTTGCAAATAAAGAAACTATAGAGACTTAATACCATGGACTCTCGCGGTACGCTCGAGACACTCATGAAGCAAAGGGTGAGTATATGTAAAAGATAGAAAGAAGTATATTTGCCATGACACTCACCTAACTGCGACCCATGAAAAACATGCCTGCAATCTAACATGAACAAGAATTCTACAACCTTGTATAAGAATCTCATTAAATGACCCAGATACATGCAAATGAGGTACGAAAGGTACGTGAGGTTAAAGGTAAAAGTGGTTAAGATGTTTTTGGATTTGTGGGGTTAGTAGCCAAGCTAGTAAAACCGATTCCCAACAACATATTTCACAACTTTTTTTGATATTAAGAAAGTGCTCTTTTGTGGCACAACTCTCACATTGAATATAAGAAAGGACTCCCAAATATTTTGAATGAGGTACGGGAGTGATAACATATAAAAGAAAGGGATTTTGGAACGATTTTTTTTTCATTCTGATGCTGTCAGGTGGTCGGCCGACCCAAGAAGGTGGTCGGTCGACTTCTTTCCTGTACGTTTTGATTTTTTTTCGTTTTTCTTTTCTTTCTTTCTTTTTCTGAATTTTTCTGTTCTTTTTTTTTCTTTCTTGCTTTCTTTCTTTTCTCTTTTTTGTTCAAGATAGCATACAAACCAAGATGCCTCAAAAAAATAATCCAATGACCACAAATACTAGCTTGGAAGGGTAGGCTAAGTATGGGATGTAGTTTTTGGGGAAATAAAAAGGCAATTTTGGCTATGTGAAGCTTATGGGTAAATATGAGAAAAGGGATCCCAAATGCACGTATCAAGACTCACAAAACGAGAAAGTAAAACAAGTATATAGCAATTCAAGCTCATGTTTATGCATATTGATGTAACATGTTCCAAGGGGAGTACTACTCATATCCTAGACAACTGGTTTAAGAATGAAACCAGGAATAAGGCTCTAAAACTCAGAATGTATAGTAGGTTACCAAGGTATAAGTCAAGTCTCAAGATATACAAATTGACAAAAACTCGTAGATATGCAAAAGACTTTCATACTAAAACAAGTTGACAAGGCAAGATAAAGGCATAAACATGTAAGAAAGCAAAATCATCCTTGAAATACTTTCGTTCCGACTCGACCTATATGCTAAAATAAACGTGCATTTTTTTTGGAATTTTTGAATTTTTTTAATTTTTTTGGATTTTTG
The DNA here is from genome assembly GCA_029255685.2 of Silene conica. Lineage (NCBI taxonomy): Eukaryota > Viridiplantae > Streptophyta > Magnoliopsida > Caryophyllales > Caryophyllaceae > Silene > Silene conica. The sequence goes on from CM055315.2 coordinate 64,770,780, forward strand.
TATATATAAGGAAAATAAAGAAAAGGACGATGCAAGACAGAAATGCAATAAACGTGTGACAAAATGCAATGCATGTAACACGAAACCATTCCCCAAACCAACCCGCACAATGTCCCCATTGTGCATTAGCCTAAGTAAAGGTTTCACAAAATTAAAGAAAAGATGCAATAAAAAGAAAACCCAAGGAAAAACTGGAAAGAACTCACAGGATTATGAAGCGCATGAGAAAAACCTCCCCAAACCAGCGTAAGCTGGGAGGTTTTGGTGGCCAGCAGTGCCACTCAAGTATCCAGGTCAACTTTACGAGCTCCAAGGAAGAAAAACGAAAGACGGTAGCGGACAGTAGGTCGACCGACCGATGATTCTGGTCGATCGTCCTCCTGTGAACAGCGGAAAAAATCTGCGATACAGCGCCTCTGGTCGACCGACTGATGATTCTGGTCGGTCGACCAGCGGAGTTCTGGAGGTCTTCGTTTTTTCTCGTAAATCCTGAAAAAACAAGAAAATATGCGCGCCTAACAATGCGCAAGATGCCAAAACGATTCTTAAATTCTTAACTCCTAGTAAACAAAACTAAAAAGTCTCACACAACATAAAGTAAATTGTCTTAAAATTGCAACTTAAAAACAACTATCCGCTGAAGATGCGGAAAATATCCGACCACGGCTTCTGACGGCATGCCGTAGTCTCCACGGTGTTTGCTTTAGTGGCAAAACACATCTTCTTTCCTCCGTCGCAAAGCATATGCGACGGTCTCTCCTCTTGAGCCTGCCTCTTCTTCTTTTTCTCCTCTCGATCCACGACGTCTGGATCCTCATCTTCTTCATAGCTTAGGCATCCCATTCCTCCTCTCTGGATGATGACTTCCTTCTCCTTGGGTTTCCCCAAACCAGTTCCTGCAATAGTCATAATAGAAGTGTCCTCCCTATTGCTCTCAATCTGGGGCGGAGGTGTAAAAACAGATACAGGAACAGGTAATAAAGGTGGAGAAGTAGTGATGACCTCATACTTTTTCTCAGAAGTGATAGCATTACATGTGATGGGGGTCATAGCATCCTTCTTCCTATAGGATAGTCCATAGATAATAGAATGTTTGCCTACCTTGAAAGTTAGAGTCCCAGTGCCCACATCTATAATGGCACCTGCAGTGTGAAGAAAGGGTCTTCCTAGAATTATGGGTATATGGGCATCCTCTGGGATGTCCAAAACTACAAAGTCGACTGGGAAGAAGAACCTGTCGATACGGACAGGGATGTTTTCTAACACCCCTACAGGTTCCATAGATGTGCGATCTGCCATCTGGACTGTCATACTGGTCACTGCAAATTCGGTCATTCCTAGTTTTAAGGCAACGCTTAGGGGCATGACACTTATACTAGCACCTAAATCGCATAGAGCCTTCTTAACTGGGAAGGTTCCTATATTACAGGGGACAGAAAAACTTCCAGGGTCCTCTAGTTTATGAGGGGCAATGACATGAGTTAAAAAACTGGATGACTCTTCAGTGAGAGCCACAGACTCAACCTTTTCTAGAGACCTCTTTCTTGACAAAAGCTGTCTCATGAATTTAAGATAAGAAGGAACTTGTTGAACTAATTCTAAAAATGGGACTTGAACATTTAATGAACGGATCACATCCTTAAATTTGTCAAAAGATACCTGATCCTTTGAAGGCACGAGTCTCTCTGGAAAAGGAGCAGCTGAGGACTCCGTATTTGCAGCCCTTTTTAAAAACCTGGGGGTCTTATCACCCCGGAAAAGAAAATCCCGCAAGTTGTTCGGCAATTTTGGACGAAAGAGAACTTCAGGTTCTGCTTCAGTGGTCGGTCGACCAGTATCTTCGGTCGGTCGACCAGTCTCCTGTTCAGGCGAAAATTTCGGATCCTGCTCCGCGGTCGGTCGACCAGATTCTTCGGTCGGTCGACCGCCTTCACTGCTACTCGCCTTTTTTTCTTTCTCAGCCCCCACTTTGGCTCCACTTCGCAGGGTTACGACGTTAAGAGTCTCCTTCTTCTGGTCCGGTTTGGTTGGAAGTTGACCCGGAGCCCTAGTATCATTTTTGCTCGCGATTTGAGCAATCTGGGACTCCAACATCTTCATCCCTGCCTCTCTAGCCTGCGACTCCTTCTGAACCAACCCAATAAGATTTTGGATAAGAGTGTCTGTGTTGGGTGGCGGATTAGAAGGTGGTTGAGGGTTGAAAGGTGGTCTTTGGAAATTTTGTTTATGTGGGGGTACATAGGTGGAATTTTGCTGAGGTTGCATGTGCTGTGGGTTTTGAACATTCTGGCTTGTCCACCTTAAGTTGGGATGGACATTATTATTATTTGGATCATAGAAATTGTTCCCACGATAATGCTGAAAAGCGGCACATGTTTCATTAGATGAAGTACAGAACTTTGACACATGTCCTTCTCCACCGCACCTCTCACAAGCAAAGGGTCCGTCCTGAACGGCGTTCACCTGGTATATTCCTCCCTTGCTTCCACTCCCTAGATCGAGCTTTCCTGCAGCCTCAAATTTTTCCAACTTGGCCGTTAAGGCCTCAATTGCTGACAGGTTGTACTCAGATTTTCTCTGATTTCCTCTGGAAGTACCATGCTCAGCGCGGTGCACAGCAACATCTTCTATTAACTTGAGACCCTTAGTCTCTCCTGAATTATCCTGGAATCTTCCATTAGCTGCAGCATCTAGGTAGGCCCTGTTGTCATCATAGAGGCCATTGTAGAACTGGTTGCAAAGAAACCATTGTTCGAATCCGTGATGTGGTATGGATCGAACAAGTCTCTTGAACCTGTCTCACGCCTCGCTAAAGTCTTCATTGGGACCTTGCTTGAAATTGGTGATCTGCGCTCTTAAAGCATTTGTCTTTGATGCAGAGTAATATTTCCTGTAGAATGCTAAGGCTAAGGTGTTCCAATCTGTAACTCCCGCAGCAGTGCGGTCAAGGTCTCTGTACCACTCTCTCGCAGAGTCCCTAAGGGAGAAGATAAACATGGTCTGTTTAATCTGGTCCTGCGTCACTCCTTCTGGGGGTGCTATAGAGCATATGTAATCTGTGAAGATTTCAATATGCTTAGCAGCATCCTCATTGGCCGAGCCTCCAAATTGGTTTCTTTCAACCATAGTAATATAGGCAGGCTTGGCCTCGAATGGCTTCCCAGTACCTGCAGGTAAAGTGAACCCTTTGTATAGGTCCTTTGCCTGAGGCATGGAGTGACTGGCAATAGTAGCTTCTTCTGCCATATTATCTTCTTCTTTAGGAAAAACTGGAAAGTAGGTAAAAGGTGGTGTTTATAGTGAAAGCGGATTGATGGGTGAATTTGGTTGCGAAGGTGGTGTTTTTGGTGAAGATGGTGGTAACTCGAAAAGGTCTTCTTGAAATAAAGAGGATGGTGACCCTCCCTCTTGATTTGCTAGAAGTTGCTTTCTTCTTTCCCTAAGAGTCCTCTCAATTTCGAGATCAAGTGGTAGGAGTTCTCCTTGAACTGACCTGCGCATAAGAGGAAACTACAAGAAAAAGGTGAGAAGGTTTAAGGAACAAAAAGTTCCTTAAACAAAGAGAAACAAAAACAAAAAACAATAAACACTGGCGTCACTTCCCCGGCAACGGCGCCAAAATTTGATGCCCGTCGTTGAGGGTACCAAAGATAAAATTTATAATTCCTAACTTTAACAATAGATAGTGAAAGTCAGGGTCGAACCACAAGGAGGTGGGGAATGTTTATTGTTTGATGTGAATGTTTAAAGTAACAATTTTGGGGGTTTGAATTGGTTGATTACTTAGTCTAAGGCAAAGATTAAAATAAACAAATAATAAAAGATGAGAATAAAATATAAAAAAGGGATGCTAGGATGTTTGGGTAATAAATAGCTAAGGTAAAATAAATCCTAAGGTCAACATGTATTGCAGTCGCGTAAGGGGGTGTAACATATCTTTTTAGGTCTATGCTACCTAATAGCTCCTTTCGGCCTTTGCTATTAGTTCCTAGGTCTCACAATTATTGGGTGTCAACAATAAGAGTGATTCCTAAATCCCAGGTTACATACCTTTCAGCCTTGAGTAACCTATCCGTCTTAAGGTGTAAACCAATGCCCTTCCCGTATCTTTCAATCTTGGGTAGGTCATTACTAACATCCTACAAGTCTCCTTATGGTCTCATTGCAGGATATTATAATTGACAAGAAAAGACGAAATAAGAATACATACGCGGGTGGTCGACCGACCAGCTACTCTAGTCGGCCGACCACGGCCTCGGTCGACCGACCGACTATTCCAGTCGGCCGACCGTGGTCCTGCTACAAGTCGGTTTTTTCGAATTCTATTTACCTACGCATATTCATCCCCTACATCCTAACATATGAAAATTAGCTACTCATGACTGTTAAGACGATTGTAAAATTGGGAATAAACATGGAGAACATAGTAAATAATCTAAGCATGCAAGATTCAATAAAGCTTGGGATTCTAACTTAACAATTGTAATAAAAATAAGAACTATAATAAAAAGCTAGATTAAAAGAGTAATTACCACAATTGGAATTAGGGCAGAAAAAAACTAACTTTATTGAATGCTTGAGAATTATTGAAAGATTACAAAACTAAATCTGATAAAACTTGATACTGAAAGATTCGATGCAAAACTTGATTATCAAGATCTAAGATATCTAAACCCTAGCTACAAGATTAGCTTATATAGGGTAAGAGATTAGAGTTTCCTAAAGACTCTAATTCTAGTTTATTTCCGAAAAGAATCGATTGGGCTTCTGTTGTGGTCGGTCGACCTACTATTCGGGTCGGTCGACCGCTTCCTGTTGGGCTTCTTTTATTTCCGGCATTCCTTGAAAATTGGGCTTTATGAAAATCAGGCCTGGTCGGCCGACCCGTTTTGCTGGTCGGTCGACCGCTTCTGTACGGAAATCTTCGGATTTCTTTTGTTTTGACTCTTGGTACTTGATTTTGACTCTAGTTGACTTTCCATTTATTCCTTAATTAAGCAAAAGACTTGAGGATACGAATTTGGTGCTAAATCGTCTCTTTTCCGCATAAATCTGCAAAAGTGCATAAAAATACGAAAGTACACAATTTGTGGGAAATAAAGGCTAAAACATAGTAAATGAGCGACCAAATACGTGTAAAAATAGATGTAAAACATCATAAAATAGACACGTATCAGTATTAAAAAGTTTGGCATGGAGAATAGTAATGTTGTAAAAAATCCTATTGTTCCGGGTACAAAGTTGTTTAAAGATGAGAATGACGCTCGAGTTGATGCCTCGCGATTCAAACAAGTGGTTGGAAGTCTTATGTATCTAACTGTAACCAGACCCGACTTAATGTATGCCGTCAGCTTAATAAGTGGGTTCATGGCTAATCCTACTATATCTCATTGGCTTGCCGCAAAAAGAATTTTAAGGTACTTAAAAGCTACCACTAGTCTTGGGATTTTCTATAGAAAAGGGGAGAGTAATTTGAAGCTGATGGCATTCACCGATAATGATTACGCAAGTGACTTAGGTGACCGAAGAAGCACTTCAGGGTATACATTTATGATGGGGTCTAGTACTATTTCTTGGGCTTCAAAGAAACAGCCAGTAGTTACACTCTCGACCACGGAAGCAGAATATATAGCAGCAGCCTTGTGTGCCTGCCAATGTATTTGGCTGAGACGAATCTTAAAGTATATTAAGGTTGAAGAGAAGGGTGGGACTACAATTATGTGTGATAACAGCTCCACTATACAACTGTCTAAAAATCCTGTATTTCATGGTATGAAGCAAACATATAGATGTGAAATATCATTTCCTTAGGGACTTGGTAAGTGATGGAGTGGTTAAGTTGAGTTACTGCACTTCTGAGAGTCAAATTGCATATTTTATGATGAAACCGTTAAAGTTAGAGCAGTTCAACAAACTTTGTAGCATGCTTGGAGTGACTGATATTGCTGAGATAAGCTAGAGCCGTTATTAGCTTAAGGGAGGGAATGTTAGATATCAATTTGTTGGAAATAGTCTTAGTGTCTTTCAATTATTTCAGTTATCTAAGTCCTAGTCTTTAGGAAGTCCTATTCTCAGGGAGTTTAGTATAATTCCTTTTATTATTCCTAGTCTTATGTTAGTTGCTAATTAGGCGTCGTAATTGCTCATTCATATACGAGTTTTACTCATTCATGGACATTTTTTTCATTATTTTTCCATTTTATACCCTTTGCATAAAAAAACAAAACAATCTCCCTAATTCTCTCCCTCAGAAAATTAATCAAGTTTATCAAATATGTCAAAATTACACAATTATGGATACAAGTTCTTGAATCGATCAAGTAATAATCCTAATTTCTAACTTTATTAATTATATTGTATGAAATTAAGAAATTGATTTGGATTAATAAAATTAGGGTTTGTTTAAACAATACCAATCGTTTATTTGGTAGTGTGTCAAAAGCACAAGGAACAACGAGAGTAAGTTTTATAACTCATACTTTTTGTTGAATGTCAATCTTCTTCATCTAGAAGCAAATTTGATAGCAATTTGAAGTTTCTGGGTTGATGGATATGCGTGCGGGTATCACATTTGAGACAATTTCTTGCTTTCTAAACTCGTCTTCCTTCGTTCCGTCTGTCCCCTTTCCATCTTTATTTACTCGGTCCAAATTAAATTACGCACAAGATCTCTTGTTTACTAATCGTGTAAATGGTGTTGTTATTACTGTTCAGAACAACAATTGAAATTGAATTGAATCGAACCAAAACCGAATAAACAAGTAAAGAGAAGTAGGCCGGATTAAGATCATCGTTGAGAGGCAGATTTCTGAGACCGCTTGACCTTAGGTTTAAGGTCACCACTCACCAATAACGGTCAGGGCACAAGGTAGGCGACAGTAAGGGTGGTGGATGATGGATGACGGGTGGTGGTTGGGTGGTGGTAGTTAGAGTGAGAAATGAAAATCAATAAAGGAAGAAGAAAGATAGAAACTGAAAAAAGGTTAAAATAAAAGGGTATTATGGTCATTTACGTCCATTAATGAGTAAAACTCGTACATGAATGAGCATCACCCTTAGGCGTAAGATTTGTTACTCTGTAAGGCTATTTATAGTTTCTTGTTTGGTAAATAAAAGTATTCCTTCCACAAAATATTTCTCTGTTATCCTACAATATCACCTATGTTTAGTTATTCAATGGTAGTTTGAAGGTACTCTACGTCAATATAAAACTACTAAAGCAAATTAAAGTAGGAAAAAAATATGTTTTAAACATGTGTGAAAATAAAAATACAATGGATAAGTCATTAATTCAATCATAAGTGTAATCACATGTATTGAATTATCAATTTTATCTATTGAGTAAAACCAAACTAAGTTATCGTTTTTTCTATATACTAGTTTTACGCCCGTGCAAAAAATGCACGGGTTTAATTTTATTAAACCGAAAGAATAAAAATGAAAAGGTGAATATATTTAATAAAAAATATAATTTTAGTATTGTAGATATCGATGTAAAAAAATAAAAAGAATTTATACGCTTGAGTTAGACGTAATTAAAAAACAACGCAGCTGCTGACATTATCGGTTTAAGTTTAGGACGAATCAAATATACATATGTAGCATGAATCAAACAAAAAAAAGCATTATGCATGGCGAAAATAAAATAGTTGTCCTATAAATCTATAACCCATGGGGAGTGATACTCACCTGTTTTAAATTTAAGACGGATAATAGCCGGTAAAAATATATATAGATTTTAAAATTATATTTAAGGTTTAAATTCTAAGTTCATAACCATCGTAATGAACCCAAATTATTATTAGTCTGATTCTCTAACTACCCAAAAAACTCCGACCATATAACATACGAAGTAAATCTTATCTATTTTATGTACATTTAAGACGGAGTTACATAATTTCGTTGATTTACAATTCTCAACAATTTTAATTTGTTAATTTTCAGTATTTGAATGTACTTCGTATTATTTTTTGCCAATTTATATATTATTATATTTGATATTCACTTTTTGTTTCTGTTTTATACTCATTATCACTCATTTTAATCCTTTTATTAGTGCATGTTAAATGGAGTATTAACAATTTCTTTAATCTTTGAATATACTATATCTGTAAAGTGTAGGCGTCTCAATCATATTATTATATTTAATCTATACCTTTAATTTATGTAAAATTAGTTAATCATTAAAGATTTTATTTTTACTGTTGAAAATGAATAGTTAGGATTTCGGAAGATTTCATATTCGATGTGTAATTATAGATTGTAACTTATTTAATTAACGAAAATAGTGAGAAAATTAAATTGAAGTAATTAATTATGTAAATGAACATGGCGGACCCCACATTGATTAAATTTTTTTCTTTTCTTAATTTCCATCGACCAATGAGAACTTTTTAAATTCTACCCCTTTTATAGTAAAGGGATTTAAAGTTAAATGGTCTAACTTTAATATATTTCACATTATCTTATTGTTTTGGGTATAAAAAGATTGTTTAATAAATCAATAAATCAATAAATCAATCAATCAATCAATATATCAATATCTATCTATATTATTAAAGGAAGTTTTTCCGATCGAAGTGATTGGTTGAATAATATAATAATAGGTTTCAAAACAGATATAGTAAACAATAATATATAGAAACAATAACACCGAGGATGCAACTTAGGACTTGTTTGGTTGGCTGTGTAAAACATGGGAATTTTAAATTCCTAGGAAGTAGGAAAGTAGAGAGTTGTTTGGTTGCAAAAAAAAAACCAATAATGGGGGAAATGGTTGTTCCACCAGAAATGCAACTTCCCACATATTGTGGGAACTCAATTACCCACCCCCCCTTGGTAACTCAGAATTCCCCCATATAGTGCCTCTTTAAATTACTAATGTACCCTTACTTTTAATAATTATTTACCCTACTACTGCTACTTATGGTTTATAAAGCAGCTCTTCACTACTTCCCTGCTCTTCATTGCTTTCTCTGCGTGACACAATTTGAAAAAAAAAAACTACTTCCTCTGCCAAACGTGAAGAAATCCCTTGCAAAGAAGCTAACTTTTGGTAATTGTTATTCTCCTTCCTTATTTTTCTTATCATATATGTTGATTTTATGTCTTTATATAATTAATTATTGTTCCCAAATTTGAATGATGTTTGTGGTTGCCTTAATCACTAATGATGAAAATAAATAAATTACTCTCGGTAAACATTAGTCCAACAAGCTTTTAGTTTGTCCCATGCATTTATCGTTTTTACTGAACAATAGGTGCTAGTTCATGAATATTTTTGCGATTTGGTATGTTATGTATTAGAAAATTATTACCGGCACTCGTAGAAATTATTTTAATTAAAGGCAGACAAACCTTTATTTATTCATATAATCATAGTACGATATTACACTGATACACAGAAGGAAATGACAACAACAATAATACAAAATGACAGATTATACAGCTTCCATCACTTATTATACGGTCGTAAGATGTCTTCACACGTAATAGTTTGATTGATTCGGAATGGTGACGACTGACGAGGTGTTGATACTCACTAGTTGTGAGCGGAGAGTTGATGACCCAACTTCTTGAATACACCATGACAGAAGTTGATGACCCAACTTCGGAATGGTAACTCTCCATCAACGATACTGCGAGTTATTTTCATCGTCTCCTCATCGATTGCATCAGTCCTCTCTAGCACACTTATTTGCTTACCACCTGTTCCATTGCACAAGTTCTTAAACATCATTATCACGACTTAGTTAGAGATCAATTATTAATATTATGTGCTCAATTCCGTCGGCTAGAACTCAGGTAGGGACAAGCATGCTCGTAGCAACACATACATGATCTAACATGCTTGATTAGAAAGACCAGAACTAGAAGTCGTCCCTTTAGCCTATTAGTTAAGGCGCTCTTGGACAGGTGTATCCGTCACAAATTTACGACGGGTTAAATAATATACATGTAGGTAGATAAGACAAATAATACACATGTAGGTAACTTGTGACGGATATGTCCGTCACAAATGTTCATTTGTGATAATAAAATTGATAAAATATTAAAATTGCACCAAAGAAAATTGATTTTTGATGAGCAATATTGCAGTAGCTAGTATTGAGCAATTTCCTCTTGATTGTATTTGTATTCACAACTTATTTACTTAACAAGAATTAACGAATAAGACCGTCTCACATAATAACCATTGTTCATTTACAAGTGTGTGCTTGAGCTTTCATCGTAGATGCTTTAGTGATTATGGTCAAGTAGCTTATGAATCCATCCCAAACCTTTAAGTAAATTTATACGTCGCGATAGCCCCTTAACAATAACAATGCGATGACGTTTTTACTATATGTTTACTTCATTCTTTACTGTTTGGATTGACCTTTACTTTTGTTCTAAGACGGAAGTACTTGAGCTTTGTTAGCTATTAACTTTTTTTTTGTGTATTAATCCAAGAAAGACGACAATGGCGCGCATACCTTTGAGAAAACAAAAGAAGATTATTGCTACATGTATTGCAATATATAATCAAATGATTTTTATGGTTATGGAGATCACAATCGAGCTTCTATGTCTTCTTGCTAGTCAGAATATTACCATTCCGAAACCTATTAAATATGTGTTTGACAACAATATTGATGAAAGAATCCAAGCTAGACGTCTTAATCTTAGGCCAATAATTCAAGGGAGTGACGTAGCATGTTTAGACAACCTTAGGATGGATAGAGCTTGCTTCAATAAATTGTGTGAGATGCTAAGAGATGTCGGTATGCTAGAAGGAAATAGAAATACAAGCTTGGAGGAAATGGTAGCGCTGTTTCTTTTCACACTTTCCCATGATACAAAAAACAGAAGAACACAATTATATTTTAGAAGAAGCGGTGAGACAGTTTCTAGACATTTTAGTACAGTTCTGCGTGCTCTTCTTAGATGCCACCATCTTTTGCTCAAGAAACCTGAACTAGTAGCCGAAAATTGCCAAGATGAACGGTGGAAATGGTTTAAGGTAATTCTAACAGAAAATGATTTATAAGCGTCTTAAGATATCTATTAAAATGTCTATGTTTACTGACAATATATACATATAGAATTGTTTAGGTGCTTTGGACGGAACACATATTAAGGTTCGTGTTGGTGATAATGACAAGGTTAGGTTTAGAACTAGAAAAGGAGAACTTACCACCAATGTTCTCGGGGTTTGCACCCGAGATATGCAATTTGTTTATTTGTTGCCCGGTTGGGAAGGTTCAGCTCATGATAATAGAGTTCTTCGTGATGCACTTTCTGGACGTCATCCTTTAAGAGTTCCCCAAGGTAAAAATTAATCAGCAATTTCTAATTTTATCGTTTGTGATAACTATAGGTTCAACTCACAATAAAATTCTATTTTGCATATTCTAGGGTCTTATTATTTATGTGATGCTGGATATATGAACTGTGAGGGGTTTTTAACGCCGTTTAGAGGCCATAGGTATCATTTGAGTGTTTGGAAGACGGGTGCCCAACCAACATGTGCAGAGGAGTGTTATAACATGAAGCACGCTCAAGCAAGAAACGTTATAGAAAGATGTTTTGGATTACTAAAAATGAGATGGGGTATTCTAAGGAACACTACATGGTATTCTAGAAAAACAGTTGCAAAAATCATTTTTGGGTGTGCACTTTTACATAATTTTATTCGAACATATATGAGCGTAGATCCGTTAGACGCATTTCTTCAAGATGGTGATGAAGAAGACGATGAAGATTGTATTGACATTATGGAGACTAGCACTGCATGGAATCAATTTAGACATGATTTAGCTACTAAAATGTATGATAGTTGGATTTATGTAAGTTGATATTATAATTTTTTTATGTCCATTGGAATCATGTTTACGTTGTAGATAGAGATGTCTCAAAACCAAGAAAAAAGGAAAGAGGCTACACCAAGTACAAGAAATTGCTCGAGATGGTCAACTGCTGAAGACAGTGCCCTTGTAAGTGCAATGCAAGATCTTGTTGATCTTGGCGGTTGGAAGGCTGACAACGGCCAATTCAAAAATGGTGCTTATGCTAAGATTGAAACTTTTATAGAACAAAAAATACCCGGATGTGGTAAGAAAGCCAAACCTCACATCGAGTCTAGGGTGAAGACTCTAAGGAAGCATTATGATGCAATTGTGGAGATGTTAAGTCCACAGGCTAGTGGGTTTGGTTGGAGTGATCGACATAAGTTTGTTACATGTGACCAGGCGGTATGGGACGATTGGATAAAGGTAATTTCACTTTCCAGACATATATTTATTTATTTTAGTTGACCTATTGATTTATTTGTGTTCGTTGAATTTTTATATGACAGAGTCATAAAAATGCGGCAGGCTTAAGAAATAGGCCATTTCCTCTATTTGATGAGTTGGGAAAAGTATTTGGAAATGACAGGGCTACCGGACAAGAGGGAGGCAGTGTACAAGATGCATTAGGAGAGATGGAGGGTGAAGAAAGAGGTGATCAAGAAGAAGAAGAAGTGGTCACACAAAATACACAAGAGGTGCCACCAGCTTTCCCAAATACTCAAGGCGAGCCTTCGGGTTCAAGTGCGACTTCAAATAGTAAGAGCAAGAAGGCTAGAACAGAGACAATTGAAGCATTAAGACAATTTTCAAGCAGACTTGATAGAATGGGTGACGTGATGGAAGTTGCTGGAGAACACATTGGAAAGCTAGATAATTGCTTCAAGCATGAGTCCGAGTCAGCTGACCAAAGAATGCAAGTAACTTCAGAGATAATGAAGATTGAAGGGTTAACCCATACAGAGATCCTTACTGTGTCGAAAAAAATAGCTACTAATCCTCTTGATGTCGACTTTTTCTTCAGTCTTCCAGAAGATTTTAAAGCTACTTACGTTCAAGGTTTATTAATTCCCGATCAACCAAACTGGGGTTAGGTTGTCATCTCTACTAGCCATTTCGTTTTAGCGGATTACAATAATTATGTTTTCAGCTATGTTTAAGCTGAAACTTTCGTCGATTAGCGTGGATTTTGAGTTATTTTAGTTGAACTTGGAGGCACTTTAATTTTAATTTATATTTTCTAGTTGAACTTTGATGTTCTACTTATCATGTACTGGCGAGATTTGTCGAGTCATGAAAAAATGAAATTAATGACAAGACAAAGTTATTATTTGCTAAAACTATGGACGAGATGGGTTGGCTAGCAGTAATGCGGACACGGCAGTCCAGTTTCGTCTGGTATTCAGGAGCTGGTGCAAGCAGCTGGTTGAGTAGCAGGTTCGTTCTGGTTGCAGAGTTATGAAGGAATTTCTGAACTGAAATTGAGCAAGTGTGAAGTAGGTGCGTGTTTGGACTTCGAATAAGCAGAGGACAGTCTTGGTGTAGGCAGCTTACTATGCTTAGGACCATTGTGGCTGATCTGGTCATATGCTTTTGGCTTGACACATGATGTAAGTTAGTTGCAGGGAGAAGGGGCTGGCAGTATATGTTGGCTGTAATGGTTTGGTTTAATGCTTACAAGGAATTAGAGTATGTAGTGCTACTATAAGCAGATCTTTTGTTGCGATCTCTGGTCGTGCAGTACGGAAGGCTACTACGAGCTATCGTAGAATACTTTGTATTTAGAAGTAGTCTCATATGTACATTTGTTTTTGATATATTTATATATTTACCTTTTACCAAAAAAAAAGGGTAAAATGGTATTTATCAACAAAAATAATGGGAATTTAAATAATACAACCAAACAATTTGTAGGAACTCAATTCATGGGAATTATATTTTCCTTTGTAGCAACCAAACAAGTTTAGTTCAATTCCCATGAATTACATCAAGGAATTCAATTCATGTGAAATTCAACTTACCACATGAATTTAATTCCTGCATGAACCAAACGAGTCCTTAGTCAGTTTAGTAGTAGTAAGGGCGGTCGGAGGTGGAGTGTGTCAAACTTGTTGTGGTGGTTGATGGTGGATTTGAGATAATCTCATGCTTGTGGTGGTTATAGGTGGTGAAGATTTAGGTGTGGTGGTATAAATGTGGTGGTACGGGTAAGTGATAAAACGAAGGGTAGATTTCAGTTTTCACAAATTAGTAATCATTTTAATTCAGTTGTTATGTTTTGAATTATAAAAGTTTAATAATATAACTGAATTGCATCAAATGATGAAATTACGGGGTTAATTTGCACGTATTGAAAGTTGAGGGGTAATTTGCACATAATAGTAAACGTTTGGGGCTTATTTGCCATTTCCCCGCTTTTACAACAAACCCTAATTTAATTAGTTCAATTTAATTTCATATAATATAATTAATAAAGTTACAAATTAGAATTATTACCTGATCGATACGAGCATCCATCGTTGTGTAATTTTAACGAATTAATTTTGTGAGGAGAGAATTTTAAAGAGAGTTTTTTCTGTTTTTAAGCAAAGTAAAAAAAAATGGAAAAATAATGAAAAAATATTCATAAATGAGTAAAACTCGTATATTAATAAGCAAGTACGAAATAAAATGGTTCGGGACAAAGGGAGTATTAAGGCGGATTCGATGAAATAGATTGATACCGGTTGTACCTGGTAATTTGACTGCGATTTTGTGATGTGCAGTCACCAAAAGAATTAATGTGATGAAATGGAGAGGGGTGTTGAGAGATGGATAGTTGATATATCAGTTTGGAAGCCTTCACCTTCAGACTTCTCCCGGGCTATTTCAATTCTTCCCTCACATCAACATTCCTCCATCACCAGGTATTTTCAATGGTCTAGTGTATCCATTTCCTGTTTTTCTTCCCTTTCTCTATTGGTCGCCTACCCAAGTTAAATGGGGACGATAAATATGGGAAATTTATACTCCCTCCATACCCGCTCATTTGTTTACGTATTACATTTTAATGTGTCTATGTCAATTGTTTACCTATTATAATTGACACCTGCTGTTTTCTTGAACTTTACCTTATAATTGACCACCTAAAAATTTGTTGGGGGTTAGTGAAGATTGAAAGTTGCAAAGTTAAACGAGGGTAATAAATTTGGGATCATGGGATGGTGGTAACTTCTAGAAGAAATTAAATTTGATGGGGTTAGTGGAATTTGAAAGTTGTGCTTATATTTGAAATCTGGAAAGGGGATAGTTAATCACTTTTGCTTCAATCCAATAGTGATTGAAATGGTTGTTATTGAATGAGAGGTATGTGAAAATGGAAGATCGGAAGCGTGCATTTGTAAGCAGGCTTCTTCAGTATGCACTTGTGAATCAAATGTTCAGGATTCCATTCGATGAGATTATTATCCAGAGAACGGTTGAAGGCAAGCCTTATGTGGTAATAATGTCTTTCTTTGGAACTGATTTACAAAGATTCATCTTCACACATATTTGATTTCCTCATTTTCCGACTTATTTCTCTGCTACCGATTTTTTGGTTGCTATCCTTGAATTCTTGTGTAGTGCGGAATGCGGATACATGTTTACTTTCTTGAAATTCATGTGTTGTCCATTTAATTTTAGCGTCTTCATTTCGTCAGCGGAGAAATGAACTAAGCCACGGAAATAATAGTGACTGCTCCGTAACCTATAGTTATCTTCTCTTTTCATAAATAAATAAAAAACAGCGGAAAAAGCTTTTTCTATTCTCTAGTCTAGTTGTGTATTGAAGTTGTACTCTTGTGGCTCTCCGTCTCACTATTAAGAGAATCGGGGAAATTGACATGAAGCAGAATAAGGGTGCACAAGCCGTGGAAATATGAAACAATAAAAAGGTAGAGAATGAAATACGGAGTATATGCATAGGCGTAGTTGGGACGTAGAGTGGCGAGCAGCTGCAGCATTAGCATTCTATACTGATAGTGTTTGGGCTGTTGGACAGAATGCGTGCTGTAGGCTGCTCTGAGGAAGGCTAGGGAGCTTATTCGTAGCAGTTTGTGGCATTTTTCTCTGCTCTTGCGGGTATGAATGCCTGGCTGACGATAGTGGCTTTCGATAGTTGCTGGTTTAGGAATAAAGAGTTGAAGCTTTTGCGGATGCAGATGGCTGTAAGGTACCTTATGCGTGCAGGAGCTCAATTATGTGCAGGAGTTTTTAATTCCTGAACAGACTGAGAGTCTCTTGCTGTAGGAGGCAGAAAGGTGTGCATGAATGGAGTTGGTGGGGTCAGTAGGGTGATGTGCAGGTATGGTTTGGGACTGCACATCAGTTAATGAATTTGCAGGCCGTAGGCAGTGCAGGGCTGATAGCTTCTGTTCTGTCTCTTTTTGGGTCTGCCAGTTCAGGAAATTGCAGACCGGTTTTTTGTTGCAGTCTGGTATGTAGCGTGCAGTAGCAGATTTGCGTGCAGGGATTGGGTTGCATCATCTAGATAAGTTCGAAATGGATGGGAATGGTGTAAGAGTGGGTTCAGGAATGTATTCCTGGGTGCGCAGGGGCAATTTTGAATGGGCAGTGGAGCAGCAGATGGAGGAATTTGTTGCAGATTTTGGTTTGGCGTCTGTTTTGTAGAATAATTGGCAGGAAATGCAATTATGCACTTGTCTTCTTAGAATTAGTTACCACAAGGTCGAGCTATAGCGTACCGTATTGTTATTCGTTCTCCTTGTATGTTTGACCTTTGTTTTGATATATACTACTTACCTTTCACCAAAAAAAGAAATACGGACTATATACCTGCGTTGCTTAGACACGTCGACACGTGTCGGTGTGTCCGACACAAAACTTCTAGATTTTCCCGACGCGGCGACACGGACAACGGTGTGTCTTGACCAACCAACACGACACGACACGACACGCTAATTATATAAACAAAGTACTTAAAAAAATAAATAAAGTGCATAAAATTAAAAATAAATTTCAGTCCGTACATAATTCATAATTCAATTGCCAAAACTAAAACATGTAAGTAAACATAATATGATCTCCAAAATACAAATCTTCAACCGACAAATTGATTATCATCTCAATAACCAAGGTCTTATACGACACTTTCCAATACTGGATCAATAACGGACATATCGGCCAACTCTTGAACACCCGCATCAACGTCATATTTGTTTCCGCCTAAAATAAAAAACATTATTCATAAATAATTTCAATTCAACAAATAAAACAACACAAATATAATTAAAAAGATAATTGCATTATCTAGATCTCAAATATTTGTCTCCGCCTAAAATAAAAAATATTATTCATAAATAATTTCAATTCAACAAATAAAACAACACAAATATAATTAAAACGATAATTGAATTATCTAGATCTCAATACTTGGAGGTCCCTTCTTATAACTTTCTTCCTGCCTCGCTAAAAGGCGGAGATTAGTATGAACTTTCACTAACATTTTTGCTCGGTCCGAACTCAACCTATTTCTCTTCAATGTTTTAATATTACCTTAGTCGCTCCAATGGAAGAAACAGGTTGAGATAATAGTCTAAATGCTAGTGATTGCAAATGATAAGCAGCTGCCCCATGATTAGCCCACCAACTCATAGTCTCTTCATAATCACGGAAGGCAATAACACCTACTTGACTGAAGTAGTCTAATCCCGACGAAAAACTCAGTCTCTTCATAATCACGGAAGGCAATAACACCTACTTGACTGAAGTAGTCTAATCCCGACGAAAAAGAACATTTGTTTTCAGAGACATGATTACATAGCGGTTATGAAAGAATTTGGTTATTTTTCGTTGGGATTAGACTATTTCAGTCAAGCCGGTATTATTGCCTCCCGTGATTATGAAGAGCCTATGAGTTGGTGGGCTAATCATGGGGCAGCTGCTTATCATTTCCAATCACTAGCATTTAGACTATTATCTCAACCTGCTTCTTCCTCCCTCTTCATGTGAGAGTGAGAGGAATTGGAGCGACTAAGGTAGTATTAAAACATTGTAGAGAAATAGGTTGACTTCGGACCGAGCAAAAATGTTAGTGAAAGTTCATACTAATCTCTGCCTTTTAGCAAGGCAGGAAGAAAGTTATAAGAAGGGACCTTCCAAGTATTGAGATCTAGGTAATTCAATTATCTTTTTAATTATATTTGTGTTGTTTTATTTGTTGAATTGAAATTATTTATGAATAATGTTTTTTATTTTAGGCGGAGACAAATATGACGTTGATGCGGGTGTTCAAGAGTTGACCGATATGTCCGTCGACCTTCCAGTATTGGAAGGTGTCGTATACGACCTTGGTGATGGAGATGATAATCAATTTGTCGGTTGAAGATTTGTATTTTGGAGATCATATTATGTTTACTTACATGTTTTAGTTTTGGCAATTTAATTATGAATTATGTACGGATTGAAATTTATTTTTAATTTTATGCACACTTTACTTTTTTTTAAGTACTTTGTTAATAAAATTAAAGTGTCGTGTCGTTTGGTCAAGACACACCGTTGACCGTTTCGGCGTGTTGGGAAAATCCAGAAATTTTGTGTCGGACACACCGACACGTGTCGACGTGTCTGAGTAACGCAAGGGAGCAGAGTAAGCTGCTTTTCAACGGCTAATCTAGATAATTCTTAACGAGTTGATCATGAAGTAAGGCAGAAAAACTCTTCTTCTAGATGCATGTGGAAGGTTGATATCTAGAAAAGCTTTGACTGAGTCTCTTGGGCATTTTTAGATCATACTTTTTGCCACTATGGCTTCCCCCCAAATTCTACTTGGATCACAACGTATGTTTTGCTACTACACAGATCACCGTTAATATTAGGCCAGGGACTAATGACATGATAGAAAGACCTTGCACCTCGGATAAATAGCTTTAAACAGTCATATGGTATAACAATAAATATACTACACCAGACACCAGTCATGATGCCTTCTGATAACGATGGATGTTTAGGAGGTTGAAATTTCTTCCCATTAATCATCTCGTCATTTCAAAGGCTCATAACTTTTCTATTCGGTATTATAATAAAACATCTCCCTTCTGTGCTATCGCGTCTATGTTTCAAATTTTGTAGTGTAACACCTTTACGCCTTCTAAACAATTAGTGAGACTTGCCTGTTGTTCCTTCCTATTTTTCTTTTCTATTGTTTTCCTGTTTTTACCCTTTGTGCTGTTCATATAAATTTTCTTCACTATAGTTCCTTGGGTTTCAGAAATATGGCAAGGAGGAACCAGAATTTCCGAATTTCAATTTTAATGTCAGCCATCATGGTGATTATGTGGCTATTGCATCTGAACCATTTTGTCTTGTGGGTTTGGATATAGTTTTTCATGCACTTCCAGTTGAACAGATTATTCCGGAATATATCAACAGTTTTTCTTCATATTTTTCGAGTATGGAATGGTACAACATAATGAGTGCTGCCACTTATGATGATAGGCTAAAAGTGCTCCACAGGTACTTGTGCCTTCTCTAGTTTGCTACCGTATTCTGGAAATGGTAAACTTAGGATCAAACCAAGACATATGTGCATCTTTTTTTTACTTGACTTATGGATTACACCATGAGTAGGGTTGTGCCACCAGTTGAATTTGAATTTTTCTTTGCTATTTCAGCTAACTAGAGAATGCTAGTTTACAAATTTATGTTATAAATTGTACGTCTTACGATTTAAAAATATATGAGGAGCGTATAGAGGATATTCAATTCCTACCTAATATGTTGTTATATTCATATCACTCACTATTTTCCTTTTCTCCTGTATTACTTTTGGTTGTTTTTCTTTCACTTTCCCTGTAATTATGTTCTTCCATTTGGAGTTTCAGGTTAAAGTTTACTTTTACTATAAATGTGTGAAAGAATACGCAAAATAGTGAAGTCAAAGTGGCATTACCATGTAAAGTCAATGAGAAGATGATGTAGCAGTGGAATATATAAGTTTAGCCTGTTTCTATAGTGAAGTCCCCTGAATAGTAGGGATAATTTGCAAGATTAAATTGGCCATATCAGTCTTTAGAAAAGAAGAATGTGTTTGTGTATGTACTGTTGTAGTCTATAGCAAAGTTGTGTATTTTCTTTACCCATTTCTTTTTTGTATATGTAAAGTCACTTTAAATTCCCTCCTATGTGGGCCATGTCAACATGAAAAGAGTTCTTCCTTCACTCTACTATGATTATTAAAGAACAGCTTGTTTATGTGTGTTAATATAGAGAAGTTAAACAGATATTGGACGCTAAAGGAATCATTCGTTAAAGCAATCGGAACTGGACTGGGGTATCCGTTGGATGTCCTGGAGTTTCATCACATCAATTGGACCGATATTTATGTGAACATAAATAAAAAAGAAGTTAGGGGCTGGAAGTTTTGGCATTTTGAGCTAAAGGAAGGCCTATTTGTAAGTTTCTTGAACATTGTTCAAAGCTCTTCTTTTGTTATTCAAGTTTGGTTAGTATTATACTCTTGTAGTAGACGCTTCTTTGTTGAATCATCCATGTTGTGTAATGGGAATGGCGATCGTTGGAGAATCTATTAGCATTTGGAATTTACTCTTGAGCTCGTATGACAGATTTGTGAGTTTTTTATTAGACTTGATTATTGCAGCTGGATGTTGGACTGATGTCAGGCTTGGTTGGTTCTTCTTGGTTTTTCATGGCTTCTGACCAAAAATTACTTAATTCGAAAAACGATGCTTAGACATTTCTTCCCCAAAGAAGGGACCTACATCATCCATTTCCTATCCCCAACAATCCAAATATTCATGTCTCTTTTTGTTTTTTCGGATATAATGGACTAGATCAAAATGACTCGTTAACCCTTGTGCTTTTTTGCTTTTTATGAGATGGTGTATTACCCTGCTATTTAGGTTTTAGAAAGGCAAATTGGGTGAATTTTTCTGATAATGATGAATGATGTGTTCATCTCTATTATCTGTTCTATCCTTGTGAAATAGGTTTCCGTTGCTCGGGGTTCCCCATGTATGGCAACTGACAGTTACAAACAAGTATTCGGACAGATAGATTTGGATGAAGGTGCATATGATTCATGGTTGAATCTTCCAAATCGAAGCTTCATGTGGAGAACTGTTGAGGAACTCATACCCAAGTAATTTATTGTGCATCGACAAAGGTCTCTAAAAATCCAAAGTTGAGAATGTTCCAACTTCCAATTGCCAGTGGTCTGACGAACTATTTTTACGCTTCTACCTCCTGTGATTCTGAAGAGAAAGTAATAGACTTATTATTATATGCTACGCAGCCCGTATGTTTGTATTGGGCCGTGTGCCCTAGTTTCACGTACTGGTTGTATGTTATATAAACTAACATCATGAATAAGAGAAAGGTAAGGATTTGATATCGTTTTGTGTTTAACATGGTATCAGGTTATCAAACACAATTAAAATATTAAAAATCAGAAACCCTAGCCGTCGCTATGACGAACGATGACAAATCGACCAAAATTGATTCTACTTCCCCCTATAATTTCAATGAATGGTCTCATGAAGTGCGTGTTGCGTTAAAATCTCGTCGCAAATACGCTTTTGTAAACGGTACGATCACAGCCCCAGAGTCACCATGTACGGCCGATGACTGGGAAACTCTCCACTCCATGTTAGTCTCTTGGTTGAATCATACTATTAGCCCAGAAGTGAAGGCGTTGCTTCCGAAGTTTGAAAACGCGAAGGACTTGTGGGATGCAATCCAGAAGCGCTTTGGCACCGTCGATGGTTCGCGGATTCAACAAATTATTGGCGCGCTTCGGGATTGTCGTCAAACTGAAGGTATGTCGGTCTTCGTCTATTACGGTACATTGTGTCAGTTATGCTTGATAAATTACAACCCATAATTGAGTGCAAATGTTGCACTAGTTGCACGAGTGCAAAACAGCATGTTGACCGCCGTGACTCGGAGCGGTTACACGCATTTTTATTAGGATTGCTTCCGTTGCCCTACTCTTCCCTTCGTACGGTTATTCTAGCTCAAAACCCTCCTCCTACGGTTGCTAGGGCATATCAAATGGTTAGCGAGGAGGAGCGTGTTCGTGGTGTTGGTATTACGTCCGACCCCAAACCCGAAATTGCTAGTTTTCATGTTAGTCGTCCGTCTAATAAGCCCTCATCTCAATTGACGCGCTCTGAACGACAACGGTTACATTGCACTCAGTGCAATCGGAATGGTCATGATCGGAGCATGTGTTTCGACCTTCTTGGTGAGGTACCAGAGTGGTATCATGAGTTGAAAAATACAAGGAGGGGGTCGGGTCGTGGTGGTTCCAGTCGTGGTCGTGGGGGCGGCCGAAGCACCGGGGGTGACCGTAATATGGAGGAAAATAGTAGTCGTACTAATGGGCCTTCTTCTTCCAGTAACAATGTACAAGCATCTTCTATCGGTACGTCTAATGAGCAATCGTAAAATGCTTCCGCCTCTCGGGTAAATGTGTATGGAACTCCTAGCCATGATCATTCGGGTAAGTGGTTAATCGATACGGGTTGTTCCCATCATGTTACTGGTAATTTTTCACTTCTTACTAATGTTGAAACAGTGCCTCAACGTGTGGTTGGACTCCCTGACGGTTCGAAAATTCATGCATCTTATATAGGCAGTGTGTGTATTACACCCACCATTTCCCTACGTCGTGTATTGTTTGTCCCTCAATTAACATGCAACTTAATCTCGGCTTCCCAGTTAAGCGATGCACTGAATTGCGAATTTATTACTAATGCGACTGCTTGTATTATTCAGGACCGGGCTACGAGGGAGGAGATTGGGATTGGTGAGAGACTGAAGACTGTACTATCTTCGCACTACTGAGGACACTGCTCATGCCGTACATTCGAGCTCGAGTTCTTTTGTTTTGTGGCATAAAAGATTGGGTCATCCGTCTGATCAAATTGTTAAACTACTTCCGTTTTTAAGCACTAAAGAACTGTCTTTGTCTAAGCCGCGTGAGGTTTGTCACCGTGCTAAACATATCCGTAACAATTTTCCCTTAAGTTCTAATAATAGCACTCGTGCATTTGAATTGATTCATTGTGATTTATGGGGTCCTTACGAGATCCCCTCTACTACTGGTGCTCGTTATTTTCTTACATTGGTTGATGATTTTTCTCGTGGGGTATGGGTGTATTTACTCAAGAATAAAACTGAAGTCAGAGATAAATTTCACATGTTCATAGCTATGGTTAAGCGGCAATTTGCTGTTGATATCAAAATTGTCCGTAGCGATAATGGAACGGAGTTTCACACGTTAAAACCGTATTTTATGGACCATGGGATTCTTTTTCAGTCTTCATGTGTAGGGACCCCACAACAGAATGGCCGAGTCGAACGCAAACATCAACATATATTAAATGTTGTCCGGGCCTTGCGATTTCAGGGTGCCTTACTTATTCAATTTTGGGGAGAATGTGCTTTAGCCGCAACATTTATTATTAATCGTACTCCGTCACGGGTATTAAATGGTTCTACTCCCTATGAACGTATTTATCAGAAATTACCGAATTATCAGATACTCCGTGTTTTTGGGTCTCTGTGTTTTGCTCATGACCAACGGTCTAAGGGTGACAAATTTGCCAGCCGGAGTCGTAAATGTGTTTTTATGGGCTATCATGTCGGGCAAAAAGGGTGGTATTTGTACGATATAGATCGTCGGGAATTTTTGGTATCCCGGGATGTGAAGTTCTATGAAGAACATTTTCCGTTTGCTCAGCCTCTCCCTACCTCTTCTTCCAGTACCGAGTTGACATCACCAAATGATGTGATTATTGATTGGGAAACTAACAGCGACGGTCCTCCTAGTGTTACCGAGGTACCTACTACTACCCCGACTGATACCCCTGACTCGCCTGTTTCGGCTCAGTCCCTTGAACAGCCGGCTATGGGACGGGGCCAGCGTACCCGGGTTCTGAATCGAAATTTACAGGATTATCTTCTCGAATTTGACAGTGACAATGATAGTACAGTCGATCCATCCAGTGCTTCTCGTCTCTCTGTCCATTCTCCTCCCTCAGGTACAAAATACCCCCTCACTAATTTTGTGTCTTGTCATATGTTTTCGTCACCTTATCGTTCCTATCTCGCTGCACTAACCTCGCATACAGAACCTCGTAATTTTAAAGCCGCTGTTCAATCACGTGAATGGCGTGAAGCTATGGCTCACGAAATGCAGGCTTTGGTTGATAACAAAACGTGGGTAATGGAGTCTTTGCCCCGGGGAAAGAAAGCGTTAGGCAGTCGATGGTTGTACAAGATCAAATATAAATCTGACTCTTCAATTGAGAGATTTAAAGCTCGTTTAGTCGTCTTCGGGAATCACCAAACCGAAGGGGTCGATTACGAGGAAACATTTGCCCCTGTTGCAAAAATGACTACGGTCCGTACCTTTCTTTCTGTTGCCTCAGCTAAAAATTGGCATTTGCACCAGATGGATGTGCACAATACTTTCCTTCACGATGACTTAGAAGAAGAGGTGTACATGAGGTTACCTCCTGGGTTCACTGCTTCGAAACCCGGACTTGTCTGCCGTTTGAAAAAGTCCCTGTATGGACTAAAGCAGGCTCCCCGATGTTAATTCGCTAAGCTTGGTACGACCTTGAAGCAATATGGGTTCTCTCAGAGCTACTACGATTACTCCTTGTTTACTTACGTTAAGAACGAGGTACGACTCAATGTGTTAATTTATGTCGATGATTTAATTCTCTCTGGCAATGATTTGCCCTCCCTCGTTACTTTCAAAACCTATTTGAACAAATGTTTCCACATGAAAGACTTGGGTGACTTGAAATATTTCCTTGGCATCGAAGTAGCCCGACATAAAGATGAAATTTTCTTGTGTCAACGGAAATATGCCCTCGATGTCGTCAATGAAGTTGGGCTCCTTGGGTGTAAACCGGCCTTGACTCCCTTCGAGCAACATCACCAACTTGGCTGAAGCGAGAGCCCTGTTTTGTCAAACCCGGACCAATATCGAAGGCTTGTTGGTCGTCTTGTATATTTGGCTGTAACAAGACCGGATTTATCCTACACCGTTCACATCTTGTCCCATTATATGAATACTCCACGTGATGACCACTGGCAAGATGCTTTACGAACGGTGCGTTATCTTAAGGGGACTCCGGGTCAAGGGGTTTTTCTTCCTTCCCATTCAGATATGAGGTTGTCTGGGTGGTGCGATTCCGATTGGGCAAAATGTCCCGAAAGTAGACGATCTTTATCCGGCTGGTTGGTGTATTTTGGCTCGGCTCCTGTCGCGTGGAAGACCAAACGACAAGCTACGGTTTCGTTGTCCTCCGCGGAGGCTGAATACCAGGCCTTACGAGCTATTACCGGTGAAATCAAGTGGCTCAAAGGCCTCTTAGGTGACTTAGGCGTTTCTCATCCGACGCCAGTGAATATTTTCAGTGACAGTAAGTCTGCTTTACACATTGCTCACAATCCGGTGTTTCATGAACGAACTAAGCATATTGAAATTGACTGTCACTTTGTTCGTGATGCTATCAAAGATGGTCTTATCTCTCCTTCATATGTCTCCACCACGGTCCAGCTTGTTGATGTGCTTACTAAGGCTCTTGGTGTTGCGCAGTTCCAGTCTTTACTTAGCAAGTTAGGCATAGTGAATTTGTATGCTCCAACTTGAGGAGGGGGGGGGGGGGGGGGTAATAGACTTATTATTATATGCTACGTAGCCCATATGTTTGTATTAGGTTGTGTGCCCTAGTTTCACGTATTGGTTGTATGTTATATAAACTAACATCATGAATAAGAGAAAGGTAAGGATTTGATATCGTTTTGTGTTTAACAGAAAGAGTTGATCTTTCTAATAAGAACAATGTTTCATGAACTTATTATGAACAAAGAATCTCGTTGTTTTGAATATTAGCCTTGAGCGACAAGGTTGCGACTTTGTAAGCTGACTGATTGAATTATTGTGGCTTTTTTTTCTGTAGAAGATTTGAGCCTGATTAAATATGTGTTGCTGTGAAAGGTTCCAAGGATGATAGGGAGTATGCAGTTTGCTTTTCTTATAAAGAAAGCATGAGAGTGCATCGTATTTAAAACTAGTTTTCATGCCCGTCTACATACTAAAATAAGTTGCAATTAATGTATTATACTACTTATTTTAGTTATAAACATTAATCGTGCATTTAATGTTCGATATACTATTCTTTTAGATTTCAGTTATTTATTAACCTAACATCATGTCTATATTGAGAAGTAAGTAGTAGAGAACAAATATAAACCTTGGTCACCAAGTCCTTGTTGACTTGAAAGGTTCCGAATAGTATACTAAAACGATAAAATGTAGTTAAGGGTGTTATAATCATTTTCATCCTGAAAAACATAACTCAATTAAAAGTTAATCATATAATATTGACATCTTCCTTCATTCTTATCCGATATTCTCACATTTTATTTTCTTACAACCTAGTCTAATGTTTTACTTCCATACCTGGTAAAATACTTGACATAATTACCCTCTTCTATTTCTCATATTTACAATGATCTGCTACTAAAACTCAACATTATGAAATTTTTTATACACCGCTAAATTTTTCCAAAAATATAATATAATGCTGATACAAAAAACACTATAAAATCATTTCACATTGAAATTTATGTCCCGACTTAAGAGAGCATTCGATTGGATTGAAATGAGTATAACATTTGATTGTTTAGTTTTGTGTCTAACACAGAAACTAAATTGAGTTTATACACATAATATTTTAAAGGTTTTTAGCCTATATCTATATTAGTTGTCGGTTTTTATTTTCATATAATACACTTTTGAAATAAAATTTATTTGTTTACCTTCTCCAATCAATACCTCACGCTACCCACATTTTCCATATTCAACCTTTTCCACCCGACTAACCAACCAAACCCATCATACTCAAGTACTCAACGTAACCCTAACCATATCTCTATCACTGAACAACCCTGACCCCACATATGAATATTTTCTATCTGCTAAATCATACTCATAAACGTTGGGGAGTAATCATATCCGTTGAGTACCCTTCTCACCTACCCAACCAACTTAATCATCAAAATTAATTGTAAAATGTATCCCTGTAAACCCATGTCTACCGACATTTACTTGTACTACTCAAATCACACTCTTCAACGCAGAATAAAATTTTCACACAATAAAACCTTGAAATAAAATTTATCTACTTACTTTCTCAGTTAGTCTAATCATAACTTTAGTACACTTATGAGGATTTCGAATAAAATGACAAAGGTGTAGTATGATAAATAAGACAAGAGTGTATATAAGACTGGAGAACTCATATTCACGTTTAGGTAATTGTGTTTGGTTAGTATTGTTATTCTCAGAAAATTGTAGTTTACGAATAATTCAATTACATATTAATAATCAACTATAATTATATGTCATACGTAATGCATGAGGATGACTTTTTGTAGTATATCTTAACTAGGTTTTAACCCGTAAAATTTACGGAACTGGATTTAAACTTTTAAATTATAACAGTTAATCATAACTATGATATAATGATTTAATTTATTTTCGATTATCAATCAACATATAAGGATCATCATATATTGTGCGCCTTTTATAAATTTCATTACATATAATTCAGACTCAAACAATGAATACAAAGTCACCATTATTTTTTTTGGGCTTTGTTTGGTAGATAGCATATTAGGAATCCTAGTTTTACCTATTAAATACTAATTTCATGCGTTTGTTTTAATGGCATATTCAGCTAACATATTGAATTTATTCATGAGAATGGTAGATTTGGCGTATAATCCGCTAATTACTAAACACATTTTTTTTAGCTTTGCTAATTTAATATGATGGACAAACCTGATACTAAAATTTGTCAACCGAATTCAGCTAACATCATCTATTATCCTAAATATACTTATGCCGTTTACAGTGCCTATATGGAAGAATATGAGTTCAATATTAACCATCAATAAGGGAGAATATTTAACATTGTGCGAGTGTTTTGTAACGCATATTGACCGACTTTTAGCATATTCAAGGGTTTTATCATGCTTAACCAATCAATATGCTAATTTTAATATTTGGAAAATAACGTATTGAAATAGCATATTGACCTCAAATATAATCTTTTATAATATGCACCTCAAGATATTAGTTAGCATATTCAAAAATAGAAAAATTTATTTCATTTTCCAAAAAAACTAACAATCCACTATTCTTAATCTGTTAATTACCAAATACATAAACTATTTCTGTTAATTATAATATGGCGGTCAATTTTTTTTATAAAATTTGTCATTTATAATATGTTTTTGAATCTGTTTATATTGAAATTAATACGCGGAACCCCAAACATGATCTGCATTAAAATTTTAGTTAGAATTCTAATTGACGTCAAACTATACATGCAACTGTTATACTGAAGTATATTTAACTTTTCCATATCCATTATGCAATAACTATTTGAATATGTACAAAACAAAAATAGAAGAAAAAATGTAAAGTAAAAGAATGCAAACATAAAAAAACGAAAGAGGCACACTGAATTGAACACACAATAGGTGTTCGAAATTAATATTGGTATTTGTAATGCGTTTTTTCGACATTATAAGGAGTTTTTTAAGGGTTACTTTTCCGTGATATTTTAGATGTATCATTATACGCATTTGGAAAAGATATATGGATGTATTCTTAAGATTAGTTTATTATTATAAGTGATTGTAGCCTAATGTCCATGATTTTAGCATATAACACAATAAATTTTGGAAGAAATCTCCATAATTAAATTAAAATCAAATTTTAAAAAAACAATATCCTAGGTATTCTATTCCAATTCAATTTCCAAAATTCTTTTTTTTTTCCAATTATTTAGGGTGTTTTTTTCAATTGCAGTATATCATGACACATAATACTGAAATGAAAATGTGTAATGCCATGTCAGCGGAATTGGTTATTGCACTAAAGAAATATATGATTAAAACTTTAATAATTAAGTTAAGATAGTTCGTAAGAGTTGGATTATCTATAATTGCTCGAAAAAAGTTTCTTTTATAAATGGAAGTAAAATTAAGAAGATAGTTTATTGATCCGTATTTCAGTTGGATTCATTGGGAGGAAATTTCATACAATATTTATCGCTCTTTTTGTTGAGAAGAGAAATATACAAGCTTTGCAGAATTTTTTGGTTAATTAATAGTGTTAATTACCCAATTAATTGGGTAATTGGTGTTGAACTCAAACTATTTGGGTTTCTAGTAGTGTCCACGTCGACACTTTTCATTTTTTCCAGATTTTCAATGAAGCCACTTAGGTTCATAGTGGTTTAAGTGAATGTTCAGGTAAAATTTATGTCCATCTATTCCAGTAGCTACTAGAATTGGAAATTAAGGAAACTAGGCAAAGCCGCCCATCTCCTTAGCGGCTTAGTGGAATTTCTTTTTAAAAAAATAAGACAGGCAAAGCCGCCTAGCTCCCTCGCGGCTTTGTTGATTATATAAAAAAAAATCACGAAATTTTTTCTTTCACTCAATTCCTCAATTACCCTAAAATCCTCAATTTCTAAGCCATAAACCCTAATTTCCAACACCCCAATTACTCCCTCAAATTCGTCCACATTTGGTTCTATTAATTGCTCTCCATCATCCTAATTCACCATATTTTCATCTAAAGGTATTAATCCATCCTGTATTCATCTATTAATTAATCTTAAGGGACGTTTGGTTGGGGTCTATAGGAAAGGGAAAGGGAAACAAAGTTACTTATTTCCTTTGTTGGTGTTTGTTTGACACAAACAAAGGGAATGAAACTCCCTCCCTTACCCCTAAATCCATCTAGTTCCTTACCCCGCACCTCCCAAGGGTATGAGATTTCATTACCTTTATTACCCTTCAACCACAATAGCCACCACCATGACGCCACCGCCACCGCCAGCGCTGCCGCCACCCCCACTACCACTGCCACCGGCGCTATAACACCCCACTACCACCACCGCCGTGACACCCCTACCACCATCACTGCCATGACACCCCACCACCATCACCGTCATGATCACCGCCACCATCACCACTGCCACCGCCATGACATCTCTACCACCACCATCGCCACCACCGGCATAACACCCCCACACCATCACCGTCGTGACCATCACCGCCGCCACCACCACCGTCGTCGCCATGACACCCCACCACTACCACCACCGCCGTGACACCTCAACCACCACCACCACCATGCCACCTCCACCACCATCACTGCCGCTAGTAGATAAGTGGTTATTTGTGGTGGTGTGTGTTAGTGGTAGGAGTGAGTGTAAGTGTACCATTAGCTCTCTTTCTTAGAGTAACCAAACAACTAATTAAGTTTTAGGTAATCCATTTCTTTTCCTCCTCTTACCCTTTCTTATTTCCTTTCTCTTTCCCTTTCTCTAACCAAACGCCCCCTTAATGTACTAATTTTGTTTGAGTTAATAGTCATCCCTAATTTGCTAGTTAGTTTACTACTTGATTTTAGCTTAGTTTATTAGTTTTATTGTTCAAACTAGTTGTTGTATTTAGTTTATTTTTTTACAATGGAGGTAAATAATTACCCATTGACTTGTTGGTGGGATAGTGAAGTAGTGGCAAATGGTGAAGATGCTAGTTATAAGGGTGGTTGTGAATGCTTTATTTTTGTTAATAGTAATATTAGTTTTAATTTGTTCAAAGGTGAAATATATGAGTCATTAGATGTAGATAGAACAAAATTTGAGCTTAATATCAAAATGAAAATCCCAAGTGTAAGAGGTTACCACTACAAAAAAAACGCGGTGTTCTGACCGAATTGCTGACGGAATATACAGTCCGTCAGATGTCTCGGTGTACTGACAAGGTTCTGACGGAAAATCCGTCAGAAATACTTTTTTACGGATAAGACGTCACAAATCCGTTAAAATAGGAAACCGCAAAAATAAAATGGGAAGCCGCGAAATTTTGGTTGCATTTTCTGACGGATAGTGCGTCAGTAACGATTAATGACGGATATCCGGTCAGAAAAAAGACTGACAAAAGGCTGCAATTTCTGAAAAAGTAGAATTTTTTTATGACGGATATTCGGTCAGTAACTTTTCCTGACGCCATATCCGTCAGAACGTGCCACGTAACCTGTTATTGACAACTTATCCGTCAGGAAACTCTAATTTCCTATTCCTGACGGATTATCCGTCAGGATTTGTCAGGATTTTTTCAGCAGTTCCCACAACCCACGTCTGCATTCAATATTCTTTTTATTTTCTCCTCAAAATAAATACTCTTACTGACGCCATATCCGTCAGAAACATTGAATTCCTTTTCCTGACGGATAATCCGTCAGGATTTTTTTTAATACTTTCAGAAACCCCTAACGCAATCATTCCGCCTCTTCTTTTTTTTACCCCAAAACACTTCGAACCCCATAATCTCCTCCCAAAATCCGATTTCTACCCCACCAATCCTACCACCGTGACAACCACCACCACACTACTAACTCCACCTTGCTAATAAGTAATTTATTTATGTTTTTTTTTCATTAATTTACAGTTTTCTTTTCGTTTTATTTCAATTCATTATTGATTTGTTTGTTCATTGTAGTGTGACAACCACCACCACCGTGACAACCACACGCCAACACTACTTTGCAAAATTAATTAGGTAATTGTTTATGTTTGTTACTTAATTATTTATTTAAGAATGAGTTAGTTTAGAAAGTAGTTAGTGCAACTTATTTAGGTTAATAGATAATTAGTTAGAAATTTTGATCTAGGATAATGTTAATTAGATAGAAAAAATGACCTAGGATAGTAGCCTGTTAGATAGAAAAATTGACTTAGGATAGTTGCTAATAATTTGTTGTTCTTAGTGTTGTTACTTCTTAATTGTTGTTGTTGTTGTTGATAGTTATTAGTTCTTAATTTTGAATTATTATTTGTTAATTGTTGTTGTTGTTGATAATTGTTAATTTTTAGTTGTTAATTGTAGATAATTGTTAATTGTTGTTAATTGTTGTTAATTGTTAGTTATTGATAATTCTTAATTGTTAAATATTGACCTAGTACCCGTTCAAAAATTACTTATTAGGAGTAATTTCTGAATAGTCCCCATTTTGGGACTGTCTTTGTACGTTTCAAGTCATTTAGGTAGCAAACAGATAGTTGTTATTTTTTTTAATGAGGGTAAAAATTCGGTGACAATTCCTTTAATATTCTCTGAATACATATATGGACTAATAATATAATCCATATTTTGTATTTGGAGAATAAAGGGGAATTGCTGCCGAATTTTTTCCCCATTAATAAATAACAAGTGCGTGTTTGCTAATGACTTGAAATGTACATTGATGGGTTTAGGTTGGAGTGATAAGGACCTAATTCAAAGACTATTTGATTTCTTGACAATAATTATATATTCATTGATGATATTGTTTTTTTGTGTATTATATGTGATAGTTAATTGATAATTGTCAATTGATTGATGATTTGAATGTAGATACATAATAAGATGAAAAGATTAGAACGACAGTGGATGTATGAAAGATTAGATGAGAAAAAGAAACCTAAGCTTGAATTTGCAAATGGGGTAAAAGAGTTTCTTGAATTCGCGGCACAAAGTAGTGTGTATAAGAATTTAGGTGAAATGAGGTGTCCATGTAAGAAATGTAATAACAGAGCTTTTAAAAGGATTAAGGATGTTCAACTGCATCTTTGGTCGAATGGTTTTGCCCCATGTTATTATGTTTGGACGTATCATGGTGAGGAAATGCCAACCGGAGAAAGTAGCAGTAGTACTATAGTTAATGATAATCCTTATCGGGAGCTCGTGGAAAATGCATTACGTGATAATATTGAACAAATAATGGAGGATCGACTCAATCCTGATGACCTTAGTGATGAGGAAGTGTGTCATGAAACCCCAAATCCTCAAGTTTCTTCCTTCTATAAAATGTTAGAAAAAGCCGAACAACCAGTGTGTGAGGGAAGCAAAATGAGTTTATTGCAAGCCGCTGCTAGGTTGATAGCACTCAAATGTGAGAACAACTTATCCCTTCGATGCACGAATGGGTTTATGTCGTTTGTTGGTGACATGATTCCAACAAAAAATGACATGTTACGCAATTTTAATGAGGTTAAGAGTGTTCTTAAGGGACTACAACTACCTCATGAGAAGATCGATGCATGTTCTACTGGATGTATGCTTTTTTGGGAGGAAAATGTCAATCTCGAGCAATGTACAAAGTGTAATGCATTTCGGTACAAAGGTAACAATAATTCAAGTAATGGGAGGCGAATTCCGAATAACCCGTTAATTTATTTCCCGCTTGCACCAAGGTTACAAAGATTATATGCAACCAAGAGCATAGCAGGTGAGATGAGTTGGCACTATAGAAACTCCCGATTAAGAGAAAGAGGGACAATGGCACATCCAAGTGATGGAGAAGCGTGGAAACATTTTGATCGAGAGCATCCCGAATTTGCAAGTGAGCCTCGCAACGTTTGGTTGGGTTTGTGTACGGATGGATTTTCCCCACATGGCGGCCAATTTGGGAGAAAATATTCATGTTGGCCTGTGATTCTCACTCCTTATAATTTACCTCCCTGGTTATGCATGAAGAGACAATTTATGTTTTTATCATTGATCGTTCCGGGTCCTAAGAACCCCAAGACAAATCTAGATGTGTACCTTCAACCGTTGATCAAGGAGTTGAAAGAACTTTGGGAAACGGGTGTGCACACTTACGATGTTTATAAGAAACAAAATTTTCAACTGAAAGCTGCATTAATTTGGACTATCAATGATTTCCCGGCATATGGCATGCTTTCCGGTTGGTCCACGTCTGGATACCATGCTTGTCCTTATTGTCAAGACAAAGATCATAACTCCTTTTGGCTTAAACATAGCAAGAAAGTTAGCTGGTTCGATTGTCACCGTGTGCTTTTGAGACTTGATCATCCTTTTCGCAACAACTGCAGGCATTTTCTGAAGATTAGAAAAACTGAAGATCGCATTGCCGCATCGAGATTAACTGGTGAAGAAGTGTGGGATGCGGTAAAGGATATGCCAAGAATTGTTGATGCTTCTGATCAAGAATTGAAAAAATTAAAAGACAAGAATGAAGGATGGTGGAAACAAAGCATATTTTGGGAACTTCCTTATTGGAAAACTTTGTTGATTCGACACAACTTAGATGTTATGCACATTGAGAAAAACTTTTTTGAACATCTTATCAGTACGGTGATGAATGAACCAAATAAAACTAAGTTCGGAGTTAATGGTAAAGCTGACTTTAAAGAGCATTGCTTTGTACGGCCCCCATCATCTAGGTTTGTTTTAAACGTCGCGGAGAAAAAAGTTGTATGTGAGTGGGTTGCCAAATTGAAATTCCCGGATGGTTATGCTTCAGATTTGAGTCGGTGTGTTGATCATAAAAATATGGTGTTGCATTCCATGAAAACTCATGATTGTCATATCTTTATGCAACGGTTACTTCCTGTTGCCTTAAAACATTTGCTCCCGACGGGTCCTTGGAATGCAATAACTGAGATAAGCCAATTTTTTAGAGACTTGTGTACCTCTACGATTAAAGTTGATTCTATGGAACGTCTAGAATCAAACATTGCAGAGATAATATGCAAGTTAGAGAAGATATTTCCTCCGTCTTTCTTCAATTCCATGGAGCATCTACCTGTGCATTTGCCTTATGAGGCGAAGGTTGGAGGACCAGTTCAATATCGATGGATGTATCCATTTGAGAGATTTCTTAATCATATAAAAAAAAAAAGATTGGCAATAAAGCTCGGGTGGAGGGTTCCATATGCAACGCTTATTTATTAGAGGAAATTTCGAATTTTTGTTCGCTGTATTTCGAAGATCACATTGATACAAAAGCGAAAGACTTAGACGTTGGTGTGAATTTCGATGACCAGCTCATTTCAAAATTACCTGAGTTATTCAATGATGACATGGAAACTACAACCGGGAAATGTAAAGAGAGGTACTTGAACGAGAAAGAGTATGAAGACGCTCATTTTTATGTGCTAAGGAACTGTGGAAATTTTTTGGAGTCCTATGAAAAGTAAGTTAATCATTATTTTGTCACTTCGACATACATTTTAATAATTACATTAAGTTATAATTTAGTTAATAGTTAATTATTATATATGTTGTACATATAGGGAGTTTGAGGAATATATCAAATTATCATTTCCCGATGTCACGTCTTCTGAAGATGTTTGGACGAAACATGAGAAACGTTTTCCGAAATGGTTACCTAATGAAGTAAGTAATACATTTTCTTTTAAAATAAACAACCAATTTGAAAGAACCTATAATTAAACATCTTAATTAACATATATATTGTTTTATTGGTAGGCTAATAGATGGAAGGATCCTTTAGTATTAGGTCTATCATTAGGTCCTTGTACCATGGTGAAGACATGGAGACGATATTCTATCAACGGTTATAAATTTTGAGCTTTTAAGGAGGGAGTTGATGTTTCCAAAGCTACCATAAGCAATGGGGTTTGTGTGAATTCTACAGATGGGTTGGATTATTATGGAACTCTAAATGAAGTAGTTGAACTTGCCTATTATACCGAGCACAAGGTTTATAAAGTGATATTGCTGTTCAAATGTGATTGGTTTGATAACTCCCCACAAGGACTTAGTATCCATAAGATATATGGACTTGTAGATGTGAATGAGAAAAGAAAACTCAAAGGACATAACCCATTTGTGGCAGCTTTTCAAGTCGATCAAGTTTGTTATGCTAGCTATCCAACCACTAAGAAAGGTGATCAATGGTCTGCGGTTTTTAAAATCAAGGCACGATCACATGTTGATGCTCCTATTGACGAAATTGAATTCCAAGAAGATGTGGTTCTCAATGATCATTCAATTTCATCAATTTTGGTAGAAGATACAGATACTGAAGATGAGTATGAAATGGTTGCAGATGAAATAGGTGAAATAGGTGAAGATGAATATGACGGGAATGTCGCGGAAGAAGAGGATAGAGATTTAGTTCAAAACACCACAATTGAGATAAATGAGGAGGAAGAAGAAGAAGTCGGAATTCTATTTTCAGATGATGAAACTTTTTTAATTTCTAGTGATAGTGATAGTTAGGGGTGATAGGGAGTACTTGTAATTGTTTATTTATCTTTTGAGCATACATTTGTAAGACATGTTTTATTTTTATCCTTTGGTTATACATTCATAAGAAATGTATGAAAACTTTGTTTTATTTTTCATGGGTTAACATTTATTATTGCTAGTGTTTATTTGTATTGTTAGCTTTATTTGAAGCAGGTAAATGTCGAGATTTATACGAAAGATATTGTGGAGTGGATCAGGTAGGCGTTCTCAAAATGAGAACGAAGAAGTGGAGGAGAATGATGATGACCTTCATTTGACCGGTAACAATGTGCCCCACCGAAATCCACCGATTGTACCCACTTCTGATCCTTCGGTAGTTAACGGTTGTTGGTAAGTATTTTTTTTATCCTCCATTAATGAAAAATATATCCTTCAAATTTATAATATTCATATTTATATATGTGTGTTTGTTTTTAATCAGGTGGAATGACAAGATTGTAAAGAGATACGTGGCTGCCTCGTTCACTCAAAATCTTACCGATGAGTACTTCACCAACTGGACTGAAGCGAGTTATGCACAACGAGAAAAGATGTGGATCTACTTTAAGGTAATGTAAAAGTAAACAAGCCACATTAGTTTTTAAAATTAAACTAATATTTTCTATTTCTAATAACATTTTATTTTATGGCAGACTCATGTGAGGTCCATTAATTCTGAGTATGATCCATATCCTGAGTGGCGGAGGAGGGTCACCAGATTGATTACTCACATGGTGAATGGTGTCAAATACGGAAAGAAGAAGTCGGATTTGGTGCCCGATAGTTGGAAGGAGAAGTTGGACGCAAGGTACGAGACCGATCCTGAATTTCAAAAAAAATCAGACATAAAAAAGGCAAATAGAAGGTCTGGTGGTAAGGACGGGAAAGCGTTGGGCACCCACACTCTAGGCCGCAACAGTTGCTCTGATGTTTTCAAAGAAATGACAAGTATTTCATAAATTTTTAAAATATTAATATTTTTATTGTCGGATATAATTAACATATATGTTTTCTTTGCTTTTTAAAGGGCGAGTCGGCTACACCTTACAAGGTGTTTGAGAAGACGAAGAAAAACAAGAAGGGAGAGTGGATTAACCCTAGAGCTGCTCGGACAGACGTAAGTATTTCTAATCGAGCGATTTATTGTATATTTTTCATATTAAAATGATAATTTTACAGTATATTTTATTTATTTTTTATTTAATAATTTGTTTTTTTTTTTTCAGGCTGCTTACAATGAACTTTTGGGTCAACCAACGCCAACCGGAGAGCCTCGGGATGAGATTCAGACCTACCACGAAGCTGTTGGAGGATTTGACAAAAAAAGAGGTTTTTTTGGGATCGGTCCATTGGGTGAAGATGTATGGTATGAGAATCCTAGGGACAAAAGAGGAGATCGTCGATCTTGTTCTTATCGACCAAGCATGTTTAGTCAAATGCAAACTGAGAATATGTGTCTCAAAGAACAAGTTGAAAGCAGTCAAGCATCTCAAAAACAAATTCTAGAGGAAATGGCGGAAATGAAAAAATCTTGGAGTGATATGCAGACTTACTTTTCCACTCAGTCGTGCTCAAGTATGCCAAATCATCACCGACGCGACGACTTCTCGGACGACCCTCATGGCTTTGGATGTAACATGTCAGTTGATCCTCCAACCACTTAGGATAGTTTATCATTAATAGTAAATTTAGATTATGACTTATTAACTTTAGAACATATTTTATGTTGGTGTATGAATTATGAAGACTCTTTTATGTAATTCAATTTCTTTCTCATGTTTTTTCTTTGTTGTTGGTTAATTGCTGTTGATTCCCGCTTAGCGGTCGACTTGGAATAAATCTCCGTTTGGCGGATGATGAATGTTTTGCAGGATTTAGTGATTTTGAGGTTCTAAATATGAACAATGTTATCGCATTGGGCTGGACAGCAAGCAACTGTTTTCAACCTATACTGCTTCAAATTCTGACGGATAATCCGTCAAAAAAAGTCAATATTTGACTCAATTCCTGACGGATAATCCGTCACAAAGGTCAACAGTTGACCACTTTTCTGACGGATAATCCGTCAGAAATTGAGTCAAATATTGACTTTTTTGACAAAATTCCTGACGGATTATCGGTCAAAACACGTCAAATTCCTGACGGATTATCCGTCACTACGAGTCAAAAATAATTTGACCGTGGAATTTTCTTTTTTACCGGTGAACCGTCAGGAGTCCGTCACAATTAATTTTCTGACGGAAAATCCGTCACAAACTTGATTTTCGTGACGAATTTTTGGGACGGAAATTTCTGACGGATTATCCGTCAGAAAGACGATTTTCCTGACGGATTCTCTGTTTTCTGACGGATTTTTTCCGTCAGAACACCGCGTTTTTTTTGTAGTGTACACACAATTAGCCACATGCCTTTTAATATGTCATTCACAAATATGCTTAGTCAAGTTGAGGAACGTAATAGGCATGTGTCTTTGTTAACTAATAATGTTGACGAAGCGTCCATAGTAGATGCTAATATTTTTGGAGATGAGATTGAAAATGTGATTGAAGAGGAGGATGCAATGTTTGAGTTGAATGAGGACGAGGATGATATGGTGGACTTTGTTTCTCAAGCATGTAATAACACCCAATTTATTGAACTTTGAGCTTTAGATGTGGGTCTTGAAAATAATTGGTATAAAACAAATGTGGCTCCATTTTAGAATGGGGATGAATTTATGGTTAGGCATAATTTTGGAAGTTAGGAGATTTTGCAACAAGTTGTCACATCTTACAACGTCGCTAAAAATTAAGTTTACAAAATTGTCGAATCAAAACCTCATACCGTGACTTAAGTGTAATAAGCAACCCTTAGCTTGTAAATAAATGGTATTTGTGAGCGAGTAAGAAAAATATTCACTCGAAAGTTTTCATAATTATATCAAACAAAGGTCCACATGAAGCTTCTTGTGTGGTTCGAAAACCTTCTCTTGATCATCCAAATTTGAAAGGGGGTTTCATAAGCAATGCTATTAAGCATCTTGTGAAAAAATATTGGGGGCTAAGGTTAGTTTGTTAAGGGCATTCATAACTAAGGAATTCAACTTCGAGATTTCTTATTGAAAGACTTGGATGGCAAAACAAAGAGCCTTGGCGGATCTTTATGGAGATTGGGAGGATTCTTATGCTTTTCTTCCCCGTTACTTAGATGCTTTAGAGTTAAATCTGGGAACCGTCTTCCATTTTGTC
The DNA here is from genome assembly GCA_029255685.2 of Silene conica. Taxonomy (NCBI): domain Eukaryota; kingdom Viridiplantae; phylum Streptophyta; class Magnoliopsida; order Caryophyllales; family Caryophyllaceae; genus Silene; species Silene conica. The sequence goes on from CM055315.2 coordinate 64,809,982, forward strand.
AATAAGCCCACTAATGATCCCAATATCCAACAATTTGATAAAGTGTTTTGGTCATTTGGTCCCTCGATCAAAGGTTTTCCTCATTGTAGGCTCATTATTACTATAGATGACACTCATCTTTATGGCAAATATCGTGGGGTTATGTTAATGGGAGTTGATGCGAATGACCAACTCTTTCCATCAGCGTTTGCCATTGTTGAGAAGGAGGACTATGAGAATTAGAGTTTCTTTTTGGCTTGCATAAGACATTATGTCACAAAGCGTGTAGATCTTTGTGTCTTGTCTGACCGACATAAGGGTATCTTCAAATCAATGAGTGAAGTGGGGAGTGGGTGGGAAGAGCCTTACGCTTTTCATAGGTATTGTATTCGTCGTCATGCATCCAATATTAACAAGATGTTCAAATATACAAATTTGAAATCCACTTTCTCCGAGACCGATATGCCACACCAAATTTCTAAATTTGACTTAGATATGGTCCAAACTGGTGAGATCAATGCTCATGCTAAAGCTTTGTTAGAGAGTATCCCTTCAAGTAAGTGGTCTCTTGCTCAAAATGGTGGTAAGAGATATGGGTTGAAGACAACAAATATTTCGTTGAGAGAATACAAATGACAAAAGAATGGGTATTAAGTGATTTGAAATGGTCGGCTAAAGTAACTAAGGCGCTTGATGAAAATGAAGAAATTGCCGCCCACAATGAAGTAAGTCAACATGATTTTGAGCAAGGCCTTTATCAAGTGACTACATGTCAAGGTCATAGGCTTGCAAATAGTGGTGGAAGAAGCCACGCGGTCTGACTAAATGAAAGTACATGTACTTGTAATAAGTGGCAAAACTTTCATTATCCTTGTTCACATGTAATGGCAGTATGTCGCGCATTTTCTATAGACTACGATCAATATGTTGACCTATTATACTCTTCCGGGGAATATCATGGTTGTTATCGTGCAATCTTTCAACATATTCCGGATGTGAGTTATTGGAAACCATGGATGGGGCGGGCCGGTTTTGATTGCAAATGTAGAAATGATAAGAGGAATAGACGAAAATCAAAAAAGAATTCGTAATGAAATGGATAAGACTTCCAAGTCGACTATCACTTGTAGTTTGTGCAATGTTGAGGGACATAGCAAGCGGTCGTGTGGAATAAATAATGTTAGGGAGTAATATATCATGTTATTTATTCATTTTTTATTCATTATATATCATGCTATTTATTTTTTGTTAGTTTATATCTTTTGATGAAATTATAATCACAATCTTTTTTGCAGGTCAAATGGGGTCGGACCCAGTGGACACTAGCGTTCTCAAATTTCAAAAGGAGCATAGAAGTGAGGTTATTTAGGAAGGAGAGGTAATATATAATTTTAGAAATCATTTTTTTTGAGCTTCTAATTTTGATGAAATTGTATTAAATTTATCCACCAAACTTTTTTTTGTAGGATCTTCCGCCTCTAAAATGTAAAAATCATCACTTTTCTAAAGATCACTTCATCGTACCTCAAGCTGTCGTTGATTACATTAGTGGAACTCAGTTTTACGACATTCATAGGTTAACTTATGTTGTAGCTCGTTCTGATATGATAACCGCATTGGTTGGCATTGAAGATAAGAAACCCACATTTTCTATTTACCAGTTGGAGAGGCCATTATCACTTTGCAAGATGTGAATATTTTGTTAGGTTTAAAGGTCGGTGGATTACCTATTATCGGAAGAGCTGATTATTTTTGGGCTGAGTTAGTGGAACGAGCATTAGGTAGGCGGTCACCTCCCGAGGCATGTAAAGGTGACACTTTGAAACTATCTTGGTTAAGATCACATATTCAAGACCTATCAAACGATGCTCCTGAGGTTAGGGTTCATAGATGTGTTAGAGCTTATTTGTTATAATTGGTCGGGACTGTGCTCTTTCCGGATAAAAGTGGCAATAGAGTACAATTAATTTACCTACCTCTTTTGACAAATTTGGAGAGATTGAATGAATACAGTTAGGGTAATGTTGTACTTGCTTATTTGTATAGAAATATGTGTATGGCTTCTAAGGGAAGATGCATTGAGATTGGTGGTTGACTTCTTCTTCTCCAACTTTGGTCGTAGGAACATATATCCATTGGTAGACCTACTGTCATGACACCTTAAATAGTGGGCGAAGAAAACCCGTTTGGTTCACAAGTAGTCTCGGGGGTTGCCTCTTGGTTGTAGGTGGCTAAGAGTAGATCGTGCTTACAAGGATCACTTGCTTGGATAGTTACATGTAGGCAGGGGCGGATCTACCCACAGGGCTGGGTGGGCTTCAACCCAACCTGTTTTCAGGAATAAGATAAATATACATCTAAACACATTCAATGTTGTACTGGGGCTCAATTGGTAAGGTAAAAGGAAAATTGTTTGTTTTTACTTGACGGTAGGGGTTCGAATCTCGTTGGTAGCATTTTTTTATTTACTAAGAGTTTTTTATCATTTTATCATAAATCCTAATAATATTAATCGTAAATTGCTATTATTGTTTTCCCTATAACTAAAGTATTTTTTACCCTATGTTGTTTAGCATAATGTTAATTGTTAGAATAAGAATCCTTAGTTTAACAAAGTTGAGATATACATATTCTATTTGACAATACAAACATATTGTATTTTAAAGAGAAGGAGATTATAAGACATTTACGTTTTTTGTTATGATTGAATTTACTAGTATATAGCGAAACTTGTATTCTTGAATAATATTGTAAAATAGATTTATACAAGTATTACATTTTTTAATATTCATCATATTGTATATTTTTATAAGATATCCTCCTGTCATTATTACTTGTTTGCCTATCAATAAAATACCATTTATAAATAATAAAAATTTGCCCGAATGACTGTAAGTCTGTAACAAATGGAACAACCCCAAACGACTAACATCTTTCACATATGTGCGTCCTCAATTATATGTTTTGATGGTTTCGTATGACTAACCATCGCCAACATGAGCCTAGCCCACCCCACTTCTAAATCATGGATCCGCCCCTGCATGTAGGCATGCTATGATACCATGACCGACTTCATGTCTACTTGGAAACCCTACACTAGGCGAGTCCTTGAGCTTCTCCCTGCCATTTGTACCGAAGACCCTACTGAGTGGATCGTAAATGCACCACTCATTTGCTTTGAGATAGTTGAGTGGCATTTTGCTGAGAGGGTTGTTAGGCAATTTGGTCGGCATCAGATCCCACGGTGCGCCCTTTGTGCAAGACATATAAGAAGTTACATAGACTTGAACGTCGGGGAAATGTCACCGATTATGTGGAAATGCATAGAGTTAGCCTTCAGAAATGGCATAACCGCAAATTAAGAATGACTACTCGCGGTGTTCCTTACTTGGGTTTCCTTAACTAAAATGATCCATACCTACAAGGCTACAATGGTATTGTTCCATCACTCATCTACTAATTAGCCCGCTTAGGCCCTGTTTGATTTTTGTTCAATCAATTACGTTTATTTAATCTCTTCACAAAATAAACTTCTTATTGAACTAAATTAACTTTACCTCAGTTCCACTCAATTTAGTTCAATTAAGCTTTATTCCAATTAATTCAATTCGGCTCGTTTCAGCCGAAAAGAACATGGCCTTACTACTGATCAACAATCAAGAGACATATATGACTTGCATCACAATTTCTATCCGAATGCGACAGACAATATGCTATTTGTAAGTATTTTAAGTGTCTTTGTCTAATTTAAGTACCTTTGTTTAATTTTAACAACATTTGCGTAATATGCTATTTCTTCAAATTTGTAGAGTGAGGGTCATGTATTCAACTACAATCCTGCTACAACTATGCTTGGTAACATGTCGGATGATGCTCCACTAGCTCATGTGGACTTGGTGCGCGAGATGCATTCAATGTCGCTTCAATGCTTGCAACAACCGGGACATAGGCATCTTGTCCAACCCTTTGAGGCCGACCTGTTGGAGGAAGTGTCCTCGACAATAATGCATTGACATAATTAAATCTCATTTGAATGAAACACAAGTGGGTATGTTACTCTTTTGAAGTCGACTGATCAACATTTACCGATAATGATTGGCTGTCTAGAGTTTGACATTATCGTCATATGATGGTGGTGATCAGTTGATCCCTTAAGGTCATATCTTTAAGGAATTCCGTCTCAATAGAATATTTAATTAAATCGTATTGGATACGAATTAATTAACAACTAGAAATTTGGAAATGATCTTACGTGACGAATATTATTATAATGGGATTATAATGATAATGGTAAAGGTAATAAAATTGTTTTATTACACGGTTTTATTAGTCGTTTGTGAAACGATTAAATTGAGAATGAACACGGTTGATCAAAAATTACAAAGAGTTGTAATTAAAAGTATGACATTACATTTTATAATATAGTAATTGAGAATTGCTAGTAGTATTATTTAAATGTTATAAAATTGTGAATTATGAATTTTAAAGAGTTAAAATTGCATAATTATCAAATTGGTTCATGTGTTATTGGACATGTGTAACATGTTACAAATTAACACAATTGACAAAGGTAAAATGGGTCTATATTAAGACTCATTTTCAGTCGTGTAACATGTATGTATGTGTGAAGGTTGTGTGTATAAATGAACAACATGATTATGACTTACACACACAAGGAATATGTAAGGAATATTTCTTACTTTTGTGTAAGTGAAAGAAGGGCATGCATTGGCTTTGGTGGCTTGTGTAGGCTGGCCATCCCATGAGCAAGCAAGCTCATTTTGCTCTATATATGCAACACTCTACACACCACATAATACAAGTCTTGTTTTTGTTGGTGGCTTGTTCATTCACACACTACAACATATCAGTCTCTATATTTTCTAGGAAAATTGTTTTTCGAGTAAAATTAATTATTTCCATACTAATAATATTAGGAGTAATATTATTATTATTCCTAGTATTAGTAGTATACTAAATTCAATTTTCTATTAACAAAATTGTTTTTAGTTTGAGATCGGGTCCTTGATAAGAGTTTTTGGAGACGGTTTCACAATAAACCGTAGGTAAGGGTAATCGGTTTTGAAGACTCAAATTAATAGGTGATTAATTGAGTATAAACTTTCTAAAACCAATGTAAGGACATTCATACTTCTTATGTAATCATCATGCATGCATAAGATCTAATTAAGTTTTAATGACTAAACTTAAAGAAACAAAACTCATATGAGATATGAGTATATAATCTGAAATTCGATTTCTAACAAGTGGTATCAAAGCGTTACGGTTGTTGCATGCATGATCGGATTCATGTTTTGTGTTAATTAGATGAACACATATATTTCAAAAAAATTGTGTTTATTATGATAAATCACAAAATAATTTTGCATATTTAAGTTTCTGGTTCTAAAATGGTTTTAGGACATAAAAATAATTTTATGGATTTTTATTGTTCATTTTATATTTATTTGTATATTATTGAAGTTTAAATCGATTTTGAACAACAATTAATGGGAAAAATAGTTAAACTTTGTTTTTGGCCGAGATTTTTTGATATATTCTCACATGCATATTTTATATGTTTTATAAAATATTTCGTAACAAATGAAGTTATTATGCATGGATTATGATTTTTATGAGATAAATAGTCATAATATGAGTTAAAATGGGTATAGGAGGTTATATTTCGAATCTGACCTTGAAAATTTTATGAGATGTCACATGCAATATGTAAAGTCCCTATAAAAATTGAGATTTTTTGTACTTATTTTGCATGATTAATGATTTTTAGAATAAAAATCATATAAATAGTGACTAATTTTGACTTTAATAGTTAGAGTTGGAATTTTGCCATAAAAATTTTACACAATGTCAAATGAAATAATTACAGAATGTATAAAAAATTTTAGAATTTTGTCTCAAATGATGCATGATTTATGATTTTAATGGTTAAAATCGGCTAAATAATGACTTATTGTGTTAAAAATAGTTAATCTTAAAATTATGGCATTAAATTTTACCCATAGATGTCTTATATGATAGGAACATCATATCCAAAATTTGGATATCGAAACGTTTCTGTTTTTATGATTATTAATTTTATAAGATAATTGTTAATAATTGTAATTATGAGTCATGAAAATTAAAAATTCGAGTATGGCCTGATATTTTTGGTCATTTACAGATTATAAAAGGTATTTTGGGATGGCTAAAAATTTATAGCAATTTTATTGCAAGTTTTTATAATTAAATTGGATTTTAAACATAAAAACGCATTTTATACGATTTATTTAAGAAATAAACTAAATCTTTTTGCATGAGGCCATTTCATTAACTTCTGAAATTTTAGAAATTTCCAAAATGTTTAAAAATTTAAATTTTAAATTTTTGAATTTTGTTGACTCATTTGGCCATTTCCCTTAATTTTTCTCGTAAATACGAATAATTTGTCAACAATAATGCAAAATCAAGTTGAATCATGATCAAAATTAGTAGGGACTAAACTTTGATTCCTCAAGTGTGTTAGGATGATTAACTTGGACATAAATGAGATTTATGTAATTTTGGTGATTTTAATAGTTAAAATCACGCATATCCGTAAAAACCGTAAACAAATATGAGATATTTGCTCCTAGTAAAGGCGATTTGGCATTAAAAATTAGCATGTGCATACATATTTTAATATTGCATTTTATTTAATATGAATGTCATATTTGAATGTTTTATATAATTTGGAATTATGTAATTTTCTTAGTATAGCCTTAGTTTTAAATCAATATTACCCGTAATGAAAGGGAATATTGATTCGATTGTAATTTGTGTGATCTCGAATCACAGGTTTGTAAGTTAATTTAAATTTCGGTTTTACAATAGAGTAGTTCTATTATTTTATTGTAAATCCGAAGATCCAAAAGACGGTGCCATACGGAAAGAAGTTCCGTCAAGACGGTGTTTTCTTGGAAGGCGTGCCTTTGAAGTTCAAGGGACCATGGAGTTGGTTTCCGAATTTGTAATAGTTAATTAGTTTTACTATTACTAGGAAGGTCATACTATTGCTTTATTGCTTTATTGTTTTATTGCTTTTATTTTGCTTTATTTATATGTTTGCATGCATAGCCAAATCGCCATAAACATGCATATTAGAATATTCGTTATAACGACCGTGTCAATTATAATTATCGAGTTCACCAATTTAATTCACTTAAAGGAGATAGATAATAAATTGACAAGACCTCTATATTAACAAAACAATTGAGATTAACCTTACCAAATAGTAGAACCCATGAGCTTCTATTTCGTGGGGTGGTGCTAGTCCAATGGGCAGTACGAACCCCATTACGTAGGATAAGTGGGGCGATGAGATGGATTCAGTCAAGTGGGCGGATCGCATCTCGAAATTTGGTTTGTACTCAACGGAAGTGTAGAGGACCAGTGGTCAATGTGTTCCGGGCTAAGATGAATAGATAATGATTTTTCATCAACCGAGAGTTCTAAGTGTAGAACCGGTTAAAATATTAACCCACCAAACCATATCATTGAGTCGGAGTTCCAGTGGTTCACGATTTTGGTGGTATAGGGTTTGGGTCTTGGAATCATTTATAAAATTGGATAGACACTACTACAAAAACCCTTAAGGACATCGGTCAATGCACATCGGTTTTTTAAAAAACCGATGTAATAAATAATACACATCGGTTTTTTCAAAAATCCGATGTCCTTATAGAGTTATTTACATCGGTTGTTTTTACAACCCATGTCCATAACTTGCTGATTTTAATGGACATTGGATGTTTAAAAAACCCATGTCCATTAGTGCTAATTTACATCGGATTTTATTAAACCCATGTCTATTGCATTTCATTTTTTATTAAAATCCCTACTCCATCTTTCCGTTTGCATCGCCTTCTATTTCTCGCACTCATACTTTCACTTTCCCAAACCTTTGATTTTTCCCCAAACCCTAACCCCCTGACAATTCATCGTTGCTCAACTTAACCCCCAAAAATTTCATTTCAAAACCTAATAATTCATCTACAGACCTTCTTTTCGCCGAGATATCAATCGTGACCCACAATCACTTCGTCGTAGTTCGTCAACTTTCAGTTCTCAATCAGGTATGCTTTTTTCTTTCAATTTTTTTCCTAAGTCATTGAAACTCATCAGAATTTTGAAGATTTGATTTCGTTTGTCATCAAATTTCGATTTTATATCTGTTCGGATTGACCGATTCAATTATGCTTAGGGTTAGAGCATTAAATTAAATTTCAATTTTTAAATTTTAGGGTTAGAGCATTCGATTTTATATCTGTTCATATTGAATGATTCAATTATGCTTGTTCTTTAAGGAAGTAGGAAGTATGAACTTATGATACTTTTTGTTTTAACCATGTCCCGCGCAGTTGCCACCGTTGCCGCACGTCCTCGCACCACTGTTCCCCATGTACGCTCTTATTTCACATTCAAACTTTATTACTTTCTCATCATATACATTGAATTTCAAATTAAGTTTTAAACTTTATTGGGTTTCAAATTTTAACCTTTTTTAGTGTTTAATTCTACTGTTCACAGTATTGATCATGATTTAGCTGGCTTCGTCTTATGTAAAATTGATTGGATATGTAGGGTGCCAACTTAAATTGGAGTAGGAATTATGCTGCAAAGGAAGTAAGGTACGGCGAGGATGCCCGTAAATCTATGCTGAGAGGTATTGAAGAGCTTTCTGATACTGTCAAAGTTACCATGGGTCCCATGGTCAACTTTTATCTCTTGGCTATTTCTTGTTCGATTTGGGTTCCTCTTTGTTTTATCAAAAAGTTAGAAATTTGATTGATGAAGTTTTGTTACTATGGATCTTATGTGAGCATGATTGGAGCAATATGTTGTGCATTACCTTATGGCTTATGATTTGTTACAAATTATTGAACTTTGGCTCTGTTGATGTATTTGATGGGGTAGAATGTCGTGGATTATGGGCGTTGTGCTTCCATTTTAGTACAGCAGTGGGTCAGGTTATCAGCAATTAAGCAGACTTACCTCGAAAACATCTACTGAAATATAAAGCATTGGGTCAGTTTATTATACTCTTGATCAAGTGTCCTTAATGCAATCTCTATATGATTGATGTGTTAAGGTGCTTGTAGTTGCATCTTATCCCCTTTCTCAGCCTAGACAGTAGCTAAAATTTTTATCTAAAGACTGAGCATAGTGTGTGCATTTATCATTCTTAAATCTTAACTCCTTATACAAAGTTTTAATTTATAGCTATTGTCCATCAGAAACCTTCTTTCATCTCAGGCAACTCTTATTCATGGACTAACTGGAGTGAAAACTTGGAATCATTATCGATGTACATCTCGTTGTAGGTAAGCGCCTTTCTAAATCATCGATGTTTTTCAGGTATATCCGGATGATGCGAGACTGAACATGTCGGGCATTGGGACAGATGGGGCGCAGCCTGTTGGACAGTGAGGAGTTTTTCAGCTCTGCTCATTGTGTTGTTGGAACTGTTTTATACGCTGCAGGAACATTCTGGGTGTGCATTGCAGTTACTGTGCGGTTCAGCAGAGACGAGGCCTGATGCGGTTTTGAGGTAGGAATAACTGTAACTGATAAGTAGGAGGGATCTTGCAGCGGGTTTTGCAAGAATATATGCTTAGATCAGTAGAGTAGTATGTCATTAGAATGCTACGGGACTGAGACAATGGGCATTGCTGCGTATGGGCTGATGTAGTTCATATCCTGCAGGTTTTTGCAGGAATATGCTACTAGGTCTGTTTTTGTATGTTGCAGCAGGCTCTTTGGAATGGCCTGTTGTAGTTGTGCGCACTAGGCAGAAGTGCAGGAAAGTTCAGCATAGAATAGTTCGTTACAGGAATAACGTAGCATTTCAGCGGCAGAGTCTGAAGCTCTGCTCCTAATGCTACTGATAGTGAATGGAATGAGCAGGTCAGTCAGCATTCAGCGATGAATTTTGCTTGACAGGAATATGCATCAGAATTGGTTTTTAACAGTCTGCTACTGTTCTGGAATTAGTGTACGCGGAAAGCAAGCATGTACACTGTTTTAAGAACGGAAGTGTATATATATTGGTTTTGTAATAAATTATTATCTTAATCGAAATTTTTTACATTTACCCAAAAATATATTATTGGAATATACATTTACAGTTTGTGTCTTGGATTCTTAGCTGACATTTCTCACAGTTCTTTGACAGAAGCATTTTGCATAGCTATACTGAAAGCATCTAGCTGTGGCTTATTAACTGGATTCGTAGCAGAACAGGGAACGGTTTCAGCTGCTGAGGTTTTAGCTGCTGAGGGTGGCTGGATTCCTTGGCTTAGTGACGCATAGAGTATAGTAGGTGTTTCTGCACAGTCATTTGTGCAGGAAATGAGTTTGAATAAAGGTTTAGGGCTGATCAGATGCTTGTCTTGGGTCTGATTGGCGTTCATGTGTTAGTAGTGTATAAGGAATAAGGCAGTGGGTTGCTATGAATTTGTGTTTGTTTGGTTGTGATCTCTAGACTATTTTGGATGTCGTCTAAAATGACGCATAATTCTATGTTTGGTTAGTTGATGAATTTGGATAATGTATGAAAGACGACCGACCTTTGTCGTGATTTACTTTGAATTTGTTTAATGAAAGTCGAATGACTTTGTCGTGATTTGCTATGAATTTGTGTTTGTTTGGTTGATAGTGGCCTATAATCTGTTTTGATACGCCAGTCTAAATGGCTGGCATCTGAATAATGTATACTGGTGGTACAAATTACCATCAATACCAGGCTTTTTTTAAAAAAATAGGCAACATCAAGGACATCGGTTTATTCAATAGTATGATGCATATTAACTTGTAATGCACATGGGCTTCGGTCAACAACCGATGTACAAAACATAAATGGACACCGGATTACAGCTAAAGAATGATGTGCATAAATATGAAGGACATCAGACATATTAAACCTCCGATGTGCATACATATGAAGGACATCAGATGTGAGCTAAAAAATGATATGCATAAGAATGATGGACATCAGACTTATTAAACCTCCGATGTGCAATAACACATGGACATCAGATGTGAGCTAAAGTCTGATGTGCATAAGGATGATGGACATCAGACGTTTTAAACATCCGATGTGCATTATCAAATGGACATCGGTTGCACAACCGATGTCCTTGATACCCATAATGGACATCAGTGAACTCTACATCGGTTGCTAATCCGATGTCCTTGACCATAAAAGTCCGATGTCCTTAAGGCTTTCTGTAGTAGTGAGAGGTCATTTTGTAGATGCATTAACTTGATAAAAATGTTTACAAGTTAAATTAAAAACGATTAGCATTTAATATCTTCAAATGTTTAAATTTTGTAGTTAAGTCTTCAAATCAATATCAATCATGACAACTTCCACTACTCCAAACACTTCATGGTTACGATCCTTCATGGATCGTTGTAAGCTAGAAAAGAATGGGGCAAACTTTACCGATTGGGATGCCCAACTTAAGTTGGCCGCGGAAGGCCGGTGATGGTAAAACCCAATACCTCATCGAAGAATCACCTGTCGTACCTGATGCTAATGCCAATTCCGTAACTAGGCGGACCTATGAGACCTCCCATAAAGAGTCTGCGGCGATCAAAAATGTTTTGATCTTCTCTATAGAGCCATAGCTTCAAAGGAGTGCCATTAAAATTGGAACTGCCTATGAGATCTACTCCAAGCTAGTGACAATGTTCTCGAAGGCTTCGAGAATTGTCCAATATGAGGCGGCATCACCATTCGTTGATGTCAATCTTAAGGAGGGCCAAAAGGTTAGCCCTCATGTGCTCAAGTTAATTGAGCACGTTGAGACCTTGAGGTTGAATCAAGTGGACATTCCTAAGGAACTTGTGATTGACAGAATCCTCCACTCCTTGTCTAGGGTGAAAACTTATGTTCAATTCAGGGTGAATTTTAACATGAGAAACCAAGAGACATCCCTTGATGAATTGCACAATATGATTGTGCAAGCTGAAAGGGATATGGGCCTAAATGTTAGTGCCACTAAGGATGTGTTCAACATTAATGTTAAGAGCAAAGGGAAGTTCAAAAGGAAAGGTAAGGTGGATCGGAAGCAAGCTTCAAAGAGTTCTAAGAAAGTGTCTTCTGAGGCAAGCACCTTAAATCCCAACTAGAGCTTCCATCAAGGAGCTAAGTGCTTTTATTGCAATGGTAAAGGGCATTGGAAGAGGAACTGTTCCAAATACCTCAGCGATCTCAAAGCTGGGCGGATTCTTCCAGTTGGTATAATAACTATCCCTATTTTATGTTTATCTCAACTTTAGTATTATGATACAAGTTGTGATATGGATGCTCTTCTTATTTGAATTAGGGCATGAAAGCAAAGATAAGGGAAAGGAAAAACAAGCTTGATGGATCAAAGGGAACTAAGGGTAGCTCCCTACGGAATGATCAAGGAGCTTAGTTTTTCACTTATTTTGCTAATGATTCGAAGTGTTGTAAGAACAATTAAAACCCATGTTTGATTTCCTTGTAGGACAAGGAAAAGTGATCCTTGAACAATAGTTGTAAGTTGGATAATGTAGTGGCTTGGTTTTCAACCCAAGTCACTATCGGTTTTATATTATGTTCTTAATTGGTTTAACACTTGCAAATCACAAACATAGAATAGAATTGATTATCATAATTCAATGTATGATCATTGAAATCGAATAAGTATGGGATACTTATTTCGGTACTATCAAAAGAAATTGAGTTTAGAACTCAATTGAAAGGAAAAGTTATTAACCACCCAAAACTATCTAAGCTTTCATCGAATATTTTCTGTAATAAATCATAAAGGCACACAAACCAACATCAAAGTCATTGCTTGTGGCTTAGTGATATCTTTTGTAATAATATGAGATTATTATTATAAAGATAGAGTGGGAGAAATTTGAAAAGCCATAAATAGCAAATGATTTTGACAAACACAATAGATATGATCTATTGAAGAATAGTAGGATTTATTGTCTTTTTGGTTGTGTGAAAGATTTAGAAGGTAGATTAAGTTGTGGATAGGATCTACGATTTGAGAAAATCTACGCCTTATGATCCACGGCTACGGCCCTGGAGGATACTTTAAGAATAAGTTCTTAAAGTTAGTAAGGAAAAATTTTATGCATGGATGAGATCCATGATAGAGTTCTCGTAAACTATAAGATAAGATAATAAATGTGAGGAACTGAAAGTTCCCACACACGAAATGCACCATAAAATTAGATTCTTATATGCACTACGCGAGGACACTCGAAGAAAAATATTCAAAAGATTTTGCAAAAGCTCGAGAAGATGTTCTTGGATTTAGATGGTGATCTAAATTAGCAAATGCAAATTCTAAGGCCCGTGAAATTTAAAAGATGTATATATGCTAATAAATGAGATTTATTGAGAGAAGAATAGGTTGACATGTAGATGTCTGCAGTTTGCAAAGTTAGGGGTAACTTTGTTGAAACTAGTAATATGATTCATCGAGAATGAATTTAGTAAACTCTAAAACCGTTTTTCAAAAGGGTATTTATAAGCATATATGATTTTGTCTCAACCATTTCAATTCATTAAATGTTGAGGAATATTGAATTAAGTGGGAGCTTTATGATTAACTATTTAGTATAAAGTTCAGTGGGAGTTCTCGCACCAGGATTTGAACATATTAAGTCATTAGAGAATGACTTCGGAATTTTCAGATTATGGCAAGAACAAGAGTTTAGTGGGAGTAAACGTTATCTAAAACAACTCATTGCTCGTTTGGAATGAGGCATTAATACTTCTGAGAAGTATACGAGTTTTCAATTCTAGATGACAAAGTGATATAATTTAAATCTAATTAAACATGGGATGTTTGGTTGAGATTGTAAAAGACGTCTTGTTATTAGTATTAAGGTTGTTCATAGAGATCAAGATAGAATAACCATGATGAGATCATGGAAATTTATCGAACCTTAAGTACTATAGTTTACACGTTCGAATTTACTAATGATTCCGCCATTAGTGTAGTCGTGTAAAGCTTGATGCATACCTCTTGTAGGATAACCTGTTTAAGAGGGTGTTAAATCAATGATTAAACCATAATGAATTGTCAAAGTATTCTCCAATGGAGATGATAGACAAATTCAAGATTTTGAAAGATAACTTAGTCATATGGTAAAAGGTTTACAACGACTCAAGTTCCAAGATATCAAGGATTTATGATAATCTTTGGCTTACATTCATTGACTATGCATCTCAATGACTTGTATTTTATCTACATGGTCATCACAAGATTCTACAAAATATATGAGTTCACAATAATTATGTAAAGGCATTTTTGTAGCTGGGAGTTACACAATGCTCATAAACTTATTCACTAGTCATGAGATGACTTATCTCTTTCATATCAAAGAGCATGGACATGAACCATAAAGTGAACGCTTATACAAATCATGTTAAACTTGGTTAACCCGAAATGAAGATAATTACAATTATAGAGGAAGTAAACGTGAGACACTTAATAAGCTCATTGTAAATTAAATGGTGATCAAAGGTTGACCACTTGGATGGAGTAATCCGCTAATCGTTTGAGTTATTAATAACTCACCCAAGGCCATGTAAAATTCAAATGGGATGGTAAGACCATATTGAAACCCATTAAAGTGAATTGAATTATCATGACATCTCCCCTAGTAGCTTGAATGAGGTGACGTCTCGATGCAACTAGATGAGTGATGCGATCGATGGCGAGTTCAATTGCCATAGAGTCATACGGGATGACTAGTCGATCACCTAGGCATAGACATGCTAAGATACATTTGTCGGGCTAATGACCTAATAGAGCTCTGGCTTATTCTTTCTAAAGATTTTCTGGTCGTGGCGGGAGCTTCTATCGTGTTTCACATGAGTCAATTCTTGGACTAATGACTATTAGCTGAGGTGGCATAGTTTTCAGATTAACTTTGATTTATGTCCTAACACCTTCGTAACTAGGGTTTATAAGGACATATTTTGGGTTATGATGGGCTAAGGCCAGCCGGAAGGAATAGGTCAATTAGGAATTGTCCACCCCTTGTCAGGGTTGAGAAATATCTTTAGGTCATTCGAGGAGAAAAATAACTAGAAATGCGTGGCCACGCTCGGAAGGTATCTATGGTAGATAATTCCGGTCAGTAGTTATAACTCCAGATCGAGAAAAACCACTCTAGATAAAATCAATTGCGAGCACGACCTCAGATGACGCCTTGCATTGAGTGGGAGATAATAATAGGGCAAGAGAATTGGTAACGCACACTTGTCTCGGACAAGTGAGAGATTGTTGGAGGAAGTGTCCTCGACAATAATACGTTGACATAATTAAATCTCATTTGAATGAAACACAACTGGGAATGTTACTCTTTTGAAGTCGAATGATCAACATTTACCGATAATGATTGGTTGTCTAGAGTTTGACATTATCGTCATATGATGACGATCAGTTGATCCCTTAAGGTCATATCTTTAGGGAATTCTGTCTCAATAGAATATTTAATTTAACCGTATTGGATACGAATTAATTAACAACTAGAAATTTGGAAATGATTTTACGTGACGAATATTATTATAATGGGATTATAATGATAATGGTCAAGGTAATAAAATTGTTTTATTACACGGTTATATTTAGTCGTTTGGGAAATGATTAAATTGAGAATGAACACTGTTGATCATAAAATTACAAAGAGTTGTAATTAAAATTATGACATTACATTTTATAACATAGTAGTATTATTTAAATGTTATAAAATTGTGAATTATGAATTTTAAAGAGTTAAAATTGCATAATTTTCAAATTGGTTCATGTGTTATTGGACATGTGTAACATGTTACAAATTAACACAATTGACAAAGGTAAAAATGAGTCTATATTAAGACCTATTTTCAGCCGTGTAACATGTATGTATGTGTGAAGGTTGTGTGTATAAATGAACAACATGATTATGACTTACACACACAAGGAATATGTAAGGAATATTTCTTACTTTTTTGTAAGTGAAAGAAGGGCATGCATTGGCCTTGGGTGGCTTGTGTAGGTCGGCCAACCCATGAGCAAGCAAGCTGTTAGATAGAGCTGATCATCTCTGGGCCAACCTGTCCAGCCCGGCCCGTCCAGCCCGCTATTGAAGCGGGCTTGGACTCGTAAAATATCGTAAAAAATGGGTAACGGACAAGCTAAAGTTGGCCCGCTATTTTAACGGACGGGTACGGATTAAACAAATATGTCCATGGGCAGCCCGCTAAGCCCGCTTATACTTTTATTCTTACTTTTTATTTCCAATTCTCATTTAAAATGACTATAAACTAATAATAAACTAATAAGCTAATATAATAAATTAGTATTACTAAAAAAGGAAGTGAAATCGCTTCATATTCTATCTTATTTCCTACGACTAAGACTCCTACATTTCTAGAATTCCTTCCTATTTCCAAGTACCAACTACCAACTTCGTAGAGTTTGATACTTTTAAACTTCCTACCACATTTACGCCTCCTTTTTTTTATCTTATTATTAGATTTATTTATTAACTTTCAGCTACTTAGGTTTTAATTTTTAAGTTTCATAAGCCCGCGGGCAGCCCGCCAATTATTAATGGGCGGATATGGACAGTGGTAGTAGGCCCGCTATAGCGGGCTCGGACATGAAAATTAAGCCCGCCGGACACATTTTTATAGCTTAGGCCCGGCCCGCGTCCGGCCCTAGCCCGCAAACGATCAGCTCTACTGTTTGAATAGATAAGCAAGGAATTTGTGTTATTCGATTTAGCCCAACACAGAGGTGCTTTAAATAGCTTGCAAACAACCAGTAGAATGATACTAGAATAATGCTAAGTAAATGCTAATTAAACGTAATACTAGTAACGGTAGAATATAATAATAGCAATAATGTGGACTTAATGACTTTCCTAATACCCTCCCTCAAGCTGGAGCATGTAAGTCAAAAGTGTCCAGCTTGCCGAGGAGAGCGAGAAATTGTGGATCCCCAAGAGCCTTAGTGAGGATATCAGCCAACTGATTTGTGGTGGGAACATAGGAGGCCACTATTAAACCTTCGGAAATAACATCACACATAAAATGGCATTCAATATCAATATGTTTTGTGCATTCGTGGTACACAGGATTATGACCGAGTTGAAGAGCAGATGCACTATCGGAAAAGACGGACATGGGCTGAGAAAACGTGACCCCCAGATCCAAAAACAAGCCCTTCAACCATTTTAACTCACACACAATATTTGTCATAGCCCGATATTCGGCTTCAGCAGAAGACAAAGACACGGTGTGTTGTTTACGAGTTTTCCACGAGATAGGTGAGCCGCCAAGAAAAATATACCAACCGATGACGGAGCGACGAGAGTCAGGACAAGTACCCCAATCAGAATCACACCACCCGGATATAGAGAGAGAGCTATCAGAGCGTAATAGCAGGCCTTGACCCAGACTCCCCTTGAGATACCGAACAACTCGAAGAGCAGCGGCCATGTGCGCAGAGCGTGGTTGATGCAAGAAGCGAGACAAGATATGGAGGGCGTAAGAGAGGTCAGGCCGAGTAACAGAGAGATAAACAAGGCGACCTACTAACCGCCTATAGGGCTCAACATCAGAGAGAATATCGCCAGTAGCTGCGGCCAGCTTATGATTTTGCTCGATAGGAGTAGGAGCGGGCTTGGACCCAAGTAACTCAGTTTCGGAAATGATGTCAAGTGCATATTTACGCTGTGAAACATAAATGTCTTCTCCACTTCGAAAGATTTCAAGACCTAGAAAATGTTTTAAGGGACCTAAATCTTTCATATGGAAACAGGTCCCTAAATACTCTTTAAATTTTACAACAGCGGAAGAATCGTTACCAGCAATGACTAAATCATCAACATAAATGAGAACAAAAAGACGAACTTGGCCATGCGAGTAATAAAATAATGAATAATCCGAGTAAAACTGGCGGAAACCATATACCTTGAGAGCGGAAGTGAGCTTAGCAAACCAACACCTCAAAGCTTGTCGGAGACCATATAAGGATTTTTTGAGACGACATACTTTACCTTCCTTTCCATGGCTGAAACCGGGAGGAAGGCGCATATAGACTTCTTCAGTGAGGTCACCATGTAAAAAAGCATTATGGACATCCATTTGGTGAAGCTCCCATTTTTGAATTGCAGCCACGGCGAGGAAAGCACGAATAGTACCCATTTTGACAACCGGAGCAAAGGTTTCACTATAGTCAAGCCCTTCGACTTGGTGATTCCCGAAGATGACGAGACGGGCTTTATAAAGTTCAACGGTCACATCAGACTTATACTTAATTCGGTACACCCAGCGACACCCAAGGGCCTTTTTAGCAGACGGGAGATCAACCAATTCTCAGGTACCATTACGCTCAAGGGCGTCAATCTCTTGTTGCATTGCATCACACCAATTAGGATCACGAATGGCGTCTTTAAAGTCGGGGGTTCCATTCCAGCGGTGACAGCTGCAAGGAAATCACGTTGTTTGGCGGAAAATTTATTGCAATTGACGTAATTAGTAAGAGTATAGGGTGTACCTGAGGATGACGTTGGAGAGCTAGGTGTGCTAGAGGGTGGAGACGGACTGTTTGCAGTGTCAAGTACATAGCCCGAGAGACGAGAATTAGGGAATTTCAAACTCCGACCTCTACCCATTTCAGTGTTGGATGAAGGGACAGTTGTTACGGGTTCCGGGGAAGAGGCGGATGCAGCCTGGGTAGTGGTAGAACATGTTGCTGCTTGGGTGTTGGCAGCATTGGGCGTATCGAGGGGCTCGGCCGTGGCCTGAAATGGCTCATCGGCTATGGGTATATCAGGTGGAGGAGGCGAAGCAGCGGTAGTAGTTGGAGTAGCAAAAGAAAACACGGACTCATGAAAAATAACATCACGAGAGACAAAGAAAGTTTTGGTTTCAAGATCATAAAGCTTTCATCCTTTCTGATTACTAGGATATCCAACAAAGATACTAGGTCGACTTCGCTTCTCAAATTTGTCCCCATTAGTTTTTTGATTATGGGCATATGAAAGACAGCCAAACACCCGCAAATTCTCATAAGACGGTGTGACCCCAAAAAGACACTCATAAGGAGTCAAATTGTGAAGCAATGGTGAAGGGGTTCGGTTTATTAAATAAATAGCAAACAAAATACATTCCCCCCAAAAAGTTGTAGGCAAATGGGCTTGAAACTGGAGAGCCCGGGCGTCATTCAAAATATGGCGATGTTTACGCTCAACCCTCCCATTTTCTTGCGGGGTACCAACACAAGATGTCTCAAATTTGATACCATTTTGGAAAAAAAAACCAGCCATAACATTAAACTCGTTTCCGTTATCACTACGCACATTTTTGATAGGTTTAGAAAACTGAGTTTGAACCATATGAATAAAACTCATAAACATATCCGTGACCTCAGTTTTGTCAAGCAGTAAATAAACCCAAGTGGCACGGGAATAGTCATCCAAAATAGTTTAAAAATACTTCGCACCGCAAGAAGAAACAGTACGATAAGGACCCCAAAGGTCGCAATGAATTAACTCAAATAAATCCGAGGCACGCTTATTTTTTGAAATAAAACTGTCACGGTGGTGTTTTGCTAAATGAGAGGCATCACACACATGGGTTCTTTTTGAAAATAAATTACTAAAAGAGGGTAAAGTCTTGACCACTGTATCTGACGGATGCCCAAGACGCCTGTGCCAAAGTTCAAATTTCCCTTGTCCAGTCACCGTATGTACCGTCGTCAATGGTCGCGCCCCCGCAACAAGCCAAAATAGTCCGTCCCTCAGTTCACCTACTCCAATCGTCTTCCTCAAAGAAGGGTCCTGGATAATACAAGTAGTTTTATTGAATGAAAATGAATAAACATTGTCAAGTGTAAGCTGAGAAACTGAGAGCAAGTTACACGTCAAAGTAGGAACAAATAATACGTTGCGGAGAGTAAGAAATTCATTAATATAGACGGAACCCATGACGGAAGCCACAATTTTTTGGCCATTCGGAAGACCAACAGTACGACTAGGTATAGGAATTTAATCTTCCAAACATGACAAAGTTCTTGTTACGTGATTAGAAGCACCGGTATCGATAATCCATTTATACATACCAATTAATCGATCCGAGTCCAGCTGAGAGTTTGTGAGGGTATTTGTTATTACTGCGGTATTTGTTATTACAGCATTTGCACGAACAGGTTCTTGTGTCGTGGTACTGTTGTTGCCTGAACTAGCCCCCCCGACGAACCAGCCCCCCTGACGACGAACCAACCCTTCCTGACGACCCGCTGGAAGAAGAACGAGCCCTGTAAACATGATACTCAGCAATAGTACGAGGTCGTGCACCCCACCAATCAGGAAAGCGATTAGTTTTAAAGAAGCAACGAATTGCGTCGTGACCGCGGGTTGCATAGTGAGAACAGAGAAGCCTGAGTTTGTCACTCCGCTCCTTATCACGAAGGAGTCGTCAGTCAGTAGTACCAGAAGGAGCGCAAAGATAGCAACATCAGTGGAGGGGTGGGTTGGTTTTCAGCGCGTAAATGCTCCTCTTGAAGGACAATATTGTAGGCGCGGGTAAGAGAAGGCAACGGGTCTAATTGAAATTGAGAAGAGCGGATAGTACCGTAAAGGGTGTGATCAAGGCCCATAAAAAATTGATGCAACCTGATGGAAATTAGGTCATACTAACTTAACCATAAAATTAGTCTTACTAATTAAATTTACAAAATTAACTCGTTAATTAATTTAGATCTTATGCATGCTATAAAAGTTGCGGAAATATAAAGAAAATAGTCCTTACAATCGGTCCAAGAATGCTAAGGACGATCCTCCACGGAGCAACCAACGTAGATTGCCTCCTTCAAATTGCACCCAAGACTTACCCTTAACACCGAATGTCAACACGGACTAGGTGAGGAACAATCGGTTTTCCAAAAAACGAGTTCTAATCTTATTAGAACTAACCGAGACAATTACTATATATCATATAGTGTTAATAATATTATCAAATAATATTTTAGAGGATTTTAATTATTTCTTACACTAGAAAATATTAAGCATTAGGGTTAGATTGAATTATGTGAACAAGTCACATATATAGAGGGAGAGGGAGTGTGAGCCGTGTGCATGGTGAGCATGGGGAGGGGATTTATTCCCTTTTGTCTTACCCAAAATGCTTAGTGTTAGGTCACATCAAACCTTAACAAAATGATAATAATTATAAGATAAAATATCACACATAATATTATCTTACAATGCACACTTACACGGCTAACATTGTAAAATGGACTTTCATTTTACAAATGTAATGTGTACAATTTGTTAATATGTAACATCTTATGTGACATAATTTAATTGTATTAATTTAAAATATATTTATCATATAAATACTAGTTCTAAATTAATTAAATCATATTTAACAAATTATTTTAGTAATTCGTAATTACCGTCCCAATATATGGTTATTATAATAATCGTCGACACGATATACAACATTTGTTATAACCATGAACCATTCATATTCTAATTTCGATATTTCAAAAATATCGATTAATATTTGACAATTGACACATTTCGATTTCAAATATAACTCTTACATTAAGATTCAACCTCTGATTTCTCGATATTCGATTTTAAGGAATTTGATCAATTCATATCGTATACAATTGATCAATGTATATGTTAAGGGGCCGGGATTATCCTATAGGTGTGACGTAAAGGGATCAACTGACCACCACCGTCATACAACAATAATGTCAAACTCTAGTCAGCCAATCATTACCGATTAATGTTGGTCAGTTCACTATATATAATATCGGATCATCCCTTGCATATTCTTATCATAAGATTTTGACAATGATAATTATCATTAATGTGATCGCACTATTGTTGAGGACACATTTCCTAACACAACCTTTCATTATCTTGCCGTTTGATTGCCTTCTCCGTGATCCCACACTCGCATTTGCCACAGTGACAAACAAAGGGCGGTTCGTGTTTAACGATCAAGTCCCATAGAGACTGAGCTTCCCGAAATAGGAAGTCACATCCATTCCCTTAGCCTGCTTGCAATTGTTCAACTGTGTCTTGAAGCTGTGAATCAGCGTGCCATCAATAACGGCATACTGCCCTTGAATATCGGACCACAAAACAGAGGCATCATCGGGATAATCAATATAATCGAGTAAACTCGGATCAATAATATTGCGTATCCACTGAACAATGGTGCAGTTTACGACAACCCAATTTTCGAGTTCGAAAGTCGTTGTGGGTTTTTTGATGGTCCCATTTTATAGGACAAACCATAACTACGAAAATTAAAACGTTCTAGCAGTACTTTTAATAAGCAAATTACAGAGCTCGACAATTATTTACTCTTTTTTACGCCTACATTTTTAATTTTAATGGTTACATTTTTAATTTCTAACAATTACATTTTATTTCTGTGTTAGTTTTATGTGGTTGCAATGATTTGTAAGCTTTATTTATGTGTTACATTTATTTACGTAAGTTTTATTTACGTGTTCAGTTTATTTTTTTCATCATTTTAATTTAAATGTTATCAATTATGAGTTATCAATGTACATTATATTTTTAAATGTTTTTCAATTATGAATCTTAAATGTCAATTAGAAAACGAATATGAAAAAAAGGAAAAATATGTCAAATATTACTACCTAATTGTAGAGAAAAAAAAAGAAATTATGGTGTAATTATTTTTGTCAAAAAAATCAACTATATATCAATTATTTAAGCAAATAAAATTTACTTAACAAAATAAAAACTAAATAAATGATTTACGTAACACCATGACTTCATCAAACATCATCAAAAATAAAAATAAAAGAAAAAACAATTTCCTCTCCTTCCCTCCTCCTCACGATGCGCTTCTTCTTCCTCAATAATTCACTCAGTGCTTTGATCCTCATTTAGTTGAGGATCAATCCTCATGGTTGGAGCCCCAAATTAATACTCATGGATCAATCCTCACATTATCAAGGAGAGTATTCCTCATTATTGAGGATGCTCTAAGGGCTTGGCTGGAATCCAAGGAATTTTCAAGGGAGAGATGTTAATGGAGGAAAGATTATAGGGAAAGATATCAATAGGGAGAATTTTTCCAAGAATAAATGGTTTGACATGAAAAATGAATGATTATTAACTGAATATCTTCATAAGTTTGGTAACAAAGTAACCAGGGCCGTCTGGGAGATTTTTGAGGCCCTGTGCGAGATTTTATAAAGGCCCTATATTAATATCGTTTAAATCTTTTTGACGCCATGTTCCATCATTTTTTCTCTACATTTTTCATCTTAAATTAAATTTGCTATTTCATTTATTATTTTAATCATCGGAGAGAAAAATTCAACAAACATAAATAATATCGACCATCACGAGAATTTGTAACAAATATTAGAATTAAAAAAACATAAATAATATCGACCATCACGAGAATTCGTAACAAATATTAGAATTAAAACATTTATTAAAAGGATGAATAGTGGACTCACAAGTAAAAAAAAAAAGGAAAAAAATGTTTACACTAGGGTTGCTTTCCTAAAACATTGACACTTATACCACTAGGCCATAATCATTCTACTAATTTTATTTGTTTCAAAGTCTATATAACCTTTTCTCTTTTTTTACAGAATTGGGCCCCAAAGTTTTGGGGGCCCAGTGCAACCGCACGGGTTGATCACCCATACGAGCCGGGCCTGAAAGTAACTAGTACAACAAAATTGGAAATTAGCATAAACCCAACAT
Organism: Silene conica; assembly: GCA_029255685.2. Taxonomy (NCBI): domain Eukaryota; kingdom Viridiplantae; phylum Streptophyta; class Magnoliopsida; order Caryophyllales; family Caryophyllaceae; genus Silene; species Silene conica. The sequence goes on from CM055315.2 coordinate 64,833,766, forward strand.
GAAGAGCAAACATTCATCATATTTTTGATGCGAAAATTAATCCACATGATACTAAATTACCATAAACCCAGATAATCATCATCAAATTTGACCCATAAATTGACTCAAATGATAATAAACAAATTCGGTTTTTGAATAAATTAGCATAACTCAAATGATAATAATCATTATAATTGACCTGCAAATTAATAGATTATAGCAATCCTTCAAAAATCGTAAAGAATGATAGATAATAAATTAGTAATTTGGAGATATTTATAGATAATAAATAAGTAATCTGGATAAATAAGAGAAGAATGAAGAAAAAGAGAGGGTGAATTTTTTTTGAGGAAGAAGGTGACATTGATAGGATGAAAATAAAGTTTTATTCCTCCTGTAATTGTTACTGATGGGGTATGTAGGTAATTGATTATTCTCTTGTTGGATATAAGTTAATGGGCCTTAAATGTTCCCCTTATATCAAACCTCCAAAAATGGATTGTAACAATTATTTTTCACTTATTCCGGCCTATTACTGTCATACTAGGCAGGCCCTAAGGAATCATTTACCTATGTGCATTATCGGCACAAAGGTTTGCCCAAGCCATATTTGTATTAAATGTAATACGACGCATCTTGGGAATATTTTTTTTAAAATCAACGTTTGGTTGGCTCTTTTGAGATTTCACGGGATCTATCAGTCACACTAGATGTGCTACCTTTTGGGCATAGTCAGTCAGTCATTCAAGCAGAAGCAGTAACATTGAAAATGGCTTGCACAGATGCTTTACAACAAGGAGGCTTACATCATATTGATGCGACTTTTGATTGTTTGAATTTAGTGCTTCAAGGAAATGGATGTGGCGCCGTCAATCAGGCTATTACATCGATTTTAAAGTCTTTTTTAGATTTACTTTCTTCATACCATTGTTTTTCTCTTAGTCACCATCCAAAACGCCTTAATAAAACTGCTTATGCTATTGCAATAAGTATAGCATAAGTCGTCTATTAAAAACTAACAAAATAATAAAAAAAAAATAATAATAATAATAATAATAATAATATACAAGATCAGGTTTGAAACTCTTTTACCGAGTATTTCATTCTTCTAATATTAATAGCATTTGTTTCATCCAACTTTGGGTATATGAATCTACACGATATGACATTGTTTTCTCATGACCTCAATGGTTCTACTTTTGCTTACATAAATATAGATTTAAACGCGTTTTTCGAACCCAATCATCGTCCAGTAAAGATTACATTACTGGTTTTAATTTTTAGAATCGTGATACAAGAAAAAACAAACGGTGAGCCAAAAAATTGCAATTGATTGGAAAGGTGAGCCAAAAATTGCAATTGTATGAAAGATGTGCTGAAGAAGTGAGAATCTTCAGAAATTGTAACAGTCTCTTCAGAAATGAACAGCTAAGCTACAAAAATAACGCAAATGAGAATTTGTGAAGGAATATATTCGTCGTAAGTTTGTGACAGGTCAAATACTACCCATGTCGGGTAGATAAGACAAAAGGAGAGTGCCTAGGATTCTAGGAATAACAATCTATTTTGTCTTTATTCACATGTGTAGTATGTGACCCGTCGCAAACTTATGACTGATACACCCGTCACAAGAGAGAGTTGTTGCAAAAATAAAGGGAAAAAGATGAAGAAAATGACTTGTATTAATGAAAACTGTGATTTGTTACAGGAGGACACTATTAAATCACATTAACAAATTATAAAGGTATCTAAATTCCTAAGTATACAAAAAGAATGGGCATAATTTACAAGTGCCGATTTCTGAGGGATAAATTATACACCCGGCTGGCTTACTCCGGACAGTTAAACACTATCAACTTACTAATTTTGTACAATGTATTATCCTTATAGAAGCATGTTGAGATCTGAAAGATCATCCATGGGTATTTGAAGACCTCCAAACCCGTCATCGTCTTGCAAACCCTCAACCTCGTCGAAATTTAACCAACTACTCAGATCCTGATGTCCTTCCAATTCATTGCCCACATTTAGATCTTCGATTGAGTCTAGCTCGCTCAATGGCAGGCTGCTAAGGTCCATAGCATCATTGCTTTCTTTAGATGAATCAGGGATATTTCTTGGGGATTTTTGACCTTCTCGTCTCCTATTGCTATTAACGAACTCACCGGAAACACAAGTTGTGCGTTGCACCGGATGCGTCGACAATTGTGACACCTTTTGCTTTGGTTTTGATTTTGTTTTCCTTTCACCCTTTGAGTTAGATAGTGATGGCCGGCCGGCCTTGGGACCCGAATCTCTATCACTTCTCTTACCCTTTGCTCCGCCGGGAAGTGTTGATCCTAGGGACGATGTTGCTCTCAAAGAACCATTGCCACCAACATCATCAAGCAAGACTTCCTTCTTCTTGCCTCTATTCAATATAGGCCCATTCCTTGCAAAAGCATGGTCAGATTGGGAGAGAGGTTCGAAAGTATCAAGCATGCTCCTTTCAGATTTATCATTTTGGAGGTTGTTAAGCTGCTCCGAACCACCAGGGCAGCGACCTAAACAGAAGAGATAACAAAAGGGGATGCTAAGTAAAACGAGCAAAGAGAAATATAACCTACTAGCACTAGCATGTTACTAGTGAAGTTATTGACTGGTATAAACTCGTGACTTTTGTTCAGAACCTGTTAACAGCAAACATTCAAACCTACCACGGTTAGTGAATATGGTGGTACTCATAACGTGGTTTGATATCCACCATCATCAAAACTATCTAGTGGCTCTCTTTACCCAAAAAAAAAAACCAATCACATGGTTAACAATTGCACAAAACCATAAATGATTTGGGATGTAATATTAAAACTGATAGTTTTAACAACACGAAAAATAACACAAATTGATTTGGTATAGGCTGTTGGAAAACAGTCTTATTGAGGAAGAAGATGCATTGAGAGGTTAACCTTGTGCTACACGACTCATTTAAAGAAACACAAGCATATAAAAACATGAAGGTAACACATTGACAGATTTCTCACTATCTATAAACTAAAAATGCATAAACAAATGTGACACACAAACAACTCTCCCAGTCTACAAAATCTTTTTAGGTTTAGTATCCTTAACTAGAAATCTGCACACGTATGAAAGGCTCGTTGAAACAAAATTATGTAAAAATATTAATTTTCCTATAGGCTACAACTATCAAAGACTATATCAGATTTGTCATTCGACACAAGTGTTAAAAAGCAAGAAAACCAACGCTTCAAATATTCAATAGTCAAGAAGAAAAAAGAGCCGCTATAACTTAAGCTTAATTGACCAACATACTCAAAATCATATATTTGTTCAAGGGTAATCAAAGACTTACCAACCAACCTAGCTAATTCAATAAATATACTTACAGTTGCATTGGTTCTTTATATTAAAATGCTCACCTGAAAATCTACCTTCCAGTCTCTGGTCTGCTTGGATACCGGCAGCAGCTCCTGCATTAGTGCTGGGAACAGCAAGAAGTATATCTCGAACTGCAGGTTCACTGAAACAACTTTTTCCTGCTTCTTCATATCTCCGACACCTGGCTAAGGTTCTTTTAATAAAAGCCAAAGCCACATGTCTGGAAACCTTACTGATGCCAATTTTAACAGCATAATTTCCACGAGTGGCCTGAAACATTAACATATCCTCATTATTTATAACCCCATGTTACATACTCACATTACACTACAGAGGCAATGCCAATTCTTGCTTAAATTTACACATATCAGAGATTAACAAAAAAAATCCCATTCCGTTTAACAGTTTGCTATAACCAAAGATGGCAAAAAGCTGAAGCCACGCAAGTTAAAGAAATATGCCACCAAAACTACCCATTTTAATCCCTTTGATGCAATGCCCAGCAACTCCATGCAGCAACAAACTGTATTAACCTACATTACTCCGAGCTTCCGAATAAAGAGTAAGTCGGTGAACACACACACACATTCCAGAATGTTAAGACTGTTAATCTTGTTACTAACTCCCTTGACACCTAGCTTACTGTCCCTGCCAGGGGAGATATTTTGGCCGAATCAACGGGCAAAAAAGCCATCAGTTTCCATTCTCAATGTCACCGTACATTTCCATCGCACATACATACATTATATATGAGCCCACGATACAAATATCCCACAAAACAAACAAACTCTTATTATGTGCAAGGGCCATTTTAGTACAAGAAATTACTCACTAAACTGAAGCCAAATACTCATTATTCTTTGGTTCTCCATTATGGAATAAAGAAAAATGACTCACTATACAAGTTACGCTTCTTTTTAACATTCGACATTTCACAACCCATTTTGTCATCATAATTTCACAACCAACCTATCTACAACCAACCTATCTACTGCCAGCAAGTTTCACACAAGTTTCATATTCAGAGATTATAAGTTAGAACTACAAATACACTCTAAGAAAAGGAAATTACCAGAAGCTTTCTGAAGGCTAATTCAACCAACCTATCTACTGCCACTTTCTCAAGGTCCCTGCAAATCAGTTTTATACAGCAATTTAATAAAGCAGTTCACAGATCAGCTCAAGTAGATTGAAATTTGAAGATGACGATACTGAAAAGCAAACACTAACCGTTCTAGAGCATCCTTATTTTGAAAGGCTTGATGTATTCTTTTGAAGTAAACCTTCTTCTTACCGGCCTACACAATTACAAGAGTAACTAAAGTTAGTCAGAGCAGATAGCAAATCGCTCATAACCTACCCTTCAGCATGTACTCCTCTCTGTGACACATAGCTTAGACGGTAAAAGCTGACAGTGGGAATACCTCCAAATATCTTCACTAGCTACTTGTTTCTTCAATATTATATGATACTCCCTCCTACCCACAAATAATGTCCCATTGTCCATTTCCGTCTATTCAACAAAGTGTCCCATTGTCCATATTTAGTAACTTTTTTACTTGTTTTTTTACCATTCTACCCTTACCAAATTCCATTTATTACCCACCTACCCACCCATTACCCAATACTCTCTCCAATCTACATACCCCTACCTAACCAAAATATTAAACAACTAATATCTCATAAATTTGGTACTTTCTTAACAATGGGACAATATTTGTGGGTAGGAGGGAGTACATCTTAACATTTTGTCCAATTATGATCAGCCAAAACAACAGCTGCTGATGAAATAAGCGACATAAATCATGAAAGCTTGTAATTATGTCTTCTAGTGACCCACCATTGGCTTAGAAGGATTATATCAATCCACAAAAGCAACAGTCTAACGCAATTATTGCATGACATTTAAAGTTAGGAAATCACCTGCTCGGAAAGTTGCTTTTCAAGTTTAGCAATATCTTCATTAATCAACTCATCCTCACCCTCAGCTAAATCCGGCTGATAGAAGAAAAATCATAAGCTAAGCACAGAATTGCATACGAGATCCAAAAATAAACAAAGACACAACACCAACAATTTATCAAGAACATTTGCAATAATAACATTAACCGCAAGGACAAGAATTAAAACAAAAAAAATAAAGCCTTAATCACAAAATGATCGGGAGTCGACTAACTTGAATCCACATTTCTAAACGTCAATGACAGGAAAGAATGAAAAGAAAAATTGGTACAAAAAACCTAAGAAAATAGTCACCGTATAAATAAATTAATTGACAAAAGAAAGTTGACAAAAGACGTGAAAGTAAGTACAAAAAAATATATGCCCCTCCCCCGTCTCAATTAGGGGCCACCATAAATTTTTCACTCCAAATCTTGAGTATAAAGAAAAGAAAAATAGAGCTAAAAGAAAAAAAGTAATTCAAAATCGTAGGAGTGATGATAAAAGAAAAATTAGTGCAAAATCAAATCAAATACTCCACAAAAGTACAGTCACACTACATCATGTAACCATAAGAATAAAAATAAATATACAAAACATTTGATTTAGCAGATAACAAACGAGTTCATAAATATCTACACTCAATGCAGATTGAAAACATACCACTGTGTCTGGATATAATCCAATGCTTTGCAACTCAAGGAGCAGTTTGTCGTCCAGGCACATCTGATCATATTCACAAACAAGTGAAGGGCTACACGAAGTATGAATACTAACAGGAAGGGATCCGTTCACTTCGTTTTGGTACGATCCAGGGCCTCCTTGACCATTTGAGTGTTGTAAACTATAATTGCCTTCTTCGATTTCCTCATACGTAGAAACCTGGGTGCTTGAGAACCTATTTTGACCAGTAGTGCCATTGCAATACATTCTATCTGCTCCATAATAATCATTCCTAATCACCATAGAAGGTGAATCGCTTAAAACATTGATATCTTTGGACTCTTCGAAGTCATCTTCAACTATGAGAGCAGAAAGGACTCTGTGATACAAGGGAGTTATACTGTCGGGGCTTTTTTCAGAGCCCAATCCTCTATATGACAAATCATGATCCTGAAATTGACTAACATGGTCTCCTGTCTTTATTGATTCGGTCAGAATGCATTCTGTGCTTTCTGCAGGAACAGAACTTTGGGGCCAACATTTTTCTGTTTGAGACATATGATTCTGCAAAATAAAGAAAAAGAATAGCGACATAGCTTAGTTCCCAAAATAATCCAGGGTTAGTTAGCCTTCATCATCTCAAGTTGCTAAAAGGAGGTAACGCAAAAGTAGAGACAGATAGAAAGAAACAGAAACAGGGTGAAGAAATAGGTAACACGATGACAAAGTTTATTAAATAACACATACAGGTTTGATTTCATTAAAAACAATTACATAGATTGGTATCAGTGCACTGTTTTTATTAATAATACTTCAAACTTTTGTTATCAAAAGCCAAATATTTATCTCAAAACACCCCAATTCTACCCACTGCAGCGTTATACTAGGAACTATCCTCCACCCTCCCTCTTTCTTCGAGCTGAAAGAGATAACACAATCATCGACATAGCCCACATTTTTAACAAATCACAAATACAAAGTCCACCAAGCAGAGAAAAAGTTTAAAAAAAAACACAATCTACTATAAACTGGTGAAATTATTTCTACTTCGTTCATCTTAGACTATTAAGCAGGATAAGGCAGTAAGTTAGCATGAATGCAAGTCGTTTTCAAGAATCCTTCCAATGCAAAGAATGGAACATGCTCTGTTAGCTCTAGTAAACGAATTTCTGGCAGTTTCCAGTCCACAGCTAACTCATTTCGTTTTCCTTAGAAATCTTGTGATATACAAATGGAACATGCTATGTTAGCTTTTGTTAAAAGAATTTTGGCCAGTTTCCATAGCTATGCTCGGATATTACCTCACTGTGGGGATCATAACTAAAAGAAACCGCCAGAGAATTACTTTTTATGTGAAGACATAGCACAGCATTGCACAAATAATCAGTGAACACTGAACAGGCTAAGATATACAATGCTTCCATCATTGTTATTGACAGAGAAATGAAAGAATTAACAACATTAAATATGCATACCATCATGTTATCATTCAGGGCCAGCATCTGACTTGAATTTGATTGATGATTGTCTATATCTACGAGCTGATACATAGGCCAAAGAAAAATAAAACAAAGAGAGTCTCAATTCCAAACAAAAACCGAATCAGTACTGGCACTTCGTCAAATTTTTATCTATCAAACTGCATTATCCTTTACCTGCTTTTCCAAAAAGGTTTTCTCCTCAACTCGCAGATAGAAAATTGGCTCCAATCTTTTCCAAAATGACGAAGAACAACCATTATCTAAAAAGAAAAAAGGTTGCTTCATGTCAAACCACATATACATCAGAATACAAGATTAAGAAAGCACGGAATTAATTAAACTTACAGCTAGCATTGCAAGCAAACAGAGCCGCTGCTAAAATTTCCTCACGGTCATCTTCTGATTCAGCTAAAACAACACACAGAAACTAAGTTAATTTAACAATCTAAATTATATATGCATAACTAGACAAAGCTTTCATGGTCAAGCTAGTAAAAGGGATTTTCGATACATTTATGTCATTAATCACCAAGATCTGGAGTTTTCTTGCTTTTCCTTTTCGGACTATGTTTTCATCACTGGATTGTTATGAGTATTTGTTGCTTGGGGCCATTTAGAGGTTGTCATTTTGTTGCCGTTATTTAACTTATATAGTCGGATATTTATATCCCAAACGACAACAAGACCAATCAACGAACACAATAGAAATGTTCACAAGATCTTAGCTTTAACATGTGTACTTAAGCCAGGCTCGGTGGGCACTAGCCAAAAGTCCAAAACACCTCGATGTGCCTAAAGTGTGCACAACTTAGTGCGACACTCTACTATATAATCTTATTCTTTTCTTGCTAGCACTTTTATTACTTCCTACACATTGCCATAATATTCGTATTTTCGATACTTTTTCATGTTAGACTTCTTCAACAATGGGTAATTTGACACAAATATTATATTTGAAAGAGTAAATTGATAAACAGTGCCAATATAAGGACCCATTTTTATAAACAGTACCAACATAATCAATAATTTTTAATCAGTATCAAAATATTAACCTTTAGCTACGGATAGTACCAAGTCGCATGAAAATCTCATCATCACCTACTAGATAAAGTCCAAGAAACCATCGTTCAAGTACACATCTCAACTCACCTACTTTCAAACTCCCTCTCTTAGATGAAAACACGTGTTAAGTATGAAAAAAAAAATAGATTAAGAAGGCGAATTGGTACTATTACGAATTATTGATTATGTTGGTACTGTTTACAAAAAGGGTCCTTATATTGGTACCGTTTATCAATTTACTCTATTTGAAAGTTCAAATTTGCTTGCAATACACAGCTCCTTCAAACGTGATGTGTATCATCTCTCGTTGCTACAGGCCTTACCTCAGTGCAAGCCTGGTGCCTTTTAAAACTAAAGATTTTACATCCTGCAAAATACTCGAGTAAAAGCTGAAATCATTTGTTGGAATTTTGACAGCAAGCATAGCGAGCCCAGAATTGTCAAACATGGATCTTGATGCCTCTAGATTAGATTTTGAGGCTACACACACCTAAATGAGATTTGCATTGCTATTTATACTAGTCTAGTTGGTGGGTAAAACCAGATCATTATAAGAACTTTCTAGATCAACCTTCAAGTGCCTTAATCTAGACTAATCTTCACCCTTCTCTTAGATTATTCTTGATGGTTTAGAAAATACATTGAATACAAGAATTTTATGGATTACTATTTTAACATCATTATCTCCAAATACTACTCAGCATGAAGAACACCAAAGATCTGAGGTTAGGACATGATGCTGATAATTTCACTGAATTATATTCCTTACAGCTAAATTCAGCTCTTACTGGAGCAGATGGAGTGCCAAAAAACATCAACGCAAACATGGATTAGTATGTATGAGCATATGGTACCTGTAAAATCTGGAGAACTACTATTCAAGACTGATCCAGGACGTCTAAAACCCTTTCGTTCAGTATGCTTCTTGAGAGGAGGACGCCCTGATTTGCTGAAACAAAGAGGGTACAAATTATATTAATAAAAAAAATCTACAATACAACCAAAAATGACATCAGTCAAAAACTTGAGTGTAAATTTATACACCTTCCATTCTTCTCAGAACCAGGTCTAGTACTTCGACCAGGTTTCGCCACAGCTGGACTCTCAGGCTTCTCCCGCAACGGAGATATGCTTCCTTTTGGAAAAGAAGGTCCCCTCCCACTACGGCTTTGTCTTCGTACGCTATCACCAATTTCATCCTTCCCAAGCAATTTGCTCTTCTTTGTAAACAATCCAGAAGGATTGGCATTTTGATGATCGATCGTACCTTTATCATCAATGTCAACGCCACCAAGCACTTTATCCTTCAGTCGGTTTTCAACACCACTGTTTTCCTCATTTTCAGATAATCTTGCTGGAGACTGCACAGTTTCAAGCTTTGCTTTAAGCTGCTGCGAGCTACTCATTATATTCCTAACAGGAACAGAGCCATTCATCCCACCAGATACTCTAGCGCTAAAATCAGGTGTTGTGCATCCTTCAACTGGAATCTGCGCCTCATCAGAGTTTGATGTAGGAGATACAATATTTGTTCTACGATTACGGGAAATCTTCTGGGGCCTCTGGCCAACCCATTGAGCCATTGGAGGAGATGATGAATCAGTTGGTAGTGGACGTTTGCGATTGTTAACTCCAGCTAATGAATGAACTTTATTCACGTTTAGGGGTTGTTCCCAATCTTCAGGTGTTCCAGACACGCGTGAGAAGTTGGGAGAAGAGTTCCCTGCAGATCCAGGGCCACCTCTGTGAGCTCTTGAAGCCTTGCCCTTTGTTATGGAACTAGGATTAAACAAATGAGGCTCTTCACGCATATTTAACCTACATGAAATGTGCCACAGCACATGAATAATTGAATATATAGATCAGCATGTCAATTAAATTATCAAGACAAGAAATGTTGAAGAGCTCCCACACATAAAGTGCCAAATGTGAGTCTCCCACATTGACAAAAGGGGAGGCCGTTGATCATTTTATAAACTAAGAAGTTTGTTTTCTTATTATCTATTAGGTTTTTGGGTGGAACATCCTTTTGACTCATGGAGTCGGTTTCAACTCATTGAGGGTATGTCTATGGGGCTTTCTTATGGATTTAACAAGAACAATTATGATTATTATTTTATCATAAGTAGTAAGTAATTAGTCATCTTGACAGAAGTCAGCACATATTCACACTTGCATCTTGAGCTAGCAGACATACTTCATATTTCCTTTCTGAATTACTCTTTCCTTTTTCATTCCAACGAGTTCTCGAGATAGAGAAGTTTTTTCTGATTCATTCTTTGGATTTATGCGGCCACTCAAGCTCGCAGATGATGGAGACCCATCTACCTTACTGCTGCCACTAAGAACATTGGGCGACACTGATCTGCAAGGTGGAGACAAAAGAAGTGTGCTTAAAGCAAAACACAGAATACTAAGCAATTTTGCGAAGTTGAACGCTAAATTCACAAAATATGGATAAAGCATTTGACTCTTCAAAATAAATTGTGCAAATCATCAATGAAGAAAATGCATCAGGTGGCATTAGGTTTCATTAAATGTTAGGCCAAGTCATTTTGATGTGAAGTAAACGGGATCAAGACTTCAGATAGTGACCCATTTGTTCACGTCTCCGATCGATTTTAGTTGATAAGCAGACAACGAGTAACTGCTACCCATACGGTAAGGAATAACTGCAACTATGCTTCAGATGAGTAGAAGAATTGAGATCATGTTTATAAGCTATACCTACATATGCCTACACTTGTGCACAATATGCTACTTTGAACAATAGTTATACTGTTTCATCATCATACAGATATTTAATGCTTATCCAAGAAGATCAAGCCAGAAAGAGTGAAAGCTACTTAAGACCTTAACGCAAATGCCAAAAAAAAAAAAAAAAAAAAAAAAATCTCCTATCATACTCCTCAAAATCCACTATCGTCTATACCCTATGAGACGCACATTTCTTACAAAAACATAGAAGTAAAAACAAATCAGACTCTTGCACTTGAGGTTGATGCAATGATTCCAGGTAAGCAAACCGTGAATAATGGCCATCAATGGTTGATCAACTTAAACCAACTCCAAACAAATCGGTCAACTATGTCCATCCATGTTAACAAAGGGATTAATCGAGGCGACGTTAGACTAGAGCGCTAGACCCAAGTCCAAAGCAGACATACAGGCACTGCATACGCAGTGATGGAATCACCCATGACACTGGCACATAATTCTTACAACAACGAGCAATATTTGTTTCCCTTACATTTATCTGGTCCACATAGGACGTATTAAGTTCTTGCTCCTTAGCTAACTCACTAATGCACTCAAACTTTCAGAGTCAATTGCTTCTATTCTACTGGACTACTAATATTGGATATAACATGTTCACTATTTGTGCAAGTAAATACAATTCAGATGTACTCAAATCAGAAATCCTTAGATAAGATTGAAGTCTGTAAAATAATTAAAGAGTGCTGACCTGAAGCCATGACCGTCCAAGGTGTGAATACTAGAGTCATTGCCAAGCCTTCCATGCATTGTCCTTTTAAGCTCCCCGTCACCGTCAAGAGGGCGAGAACGTTTTCTTTTCATTCTTTTGTCCCATCCCTCACCACCGGCAGGTAATCTGCGAGTTTTTTCTTCACCAACCTCAAAGTTGCCCTCTTTTGCCGAATCTTTATCTTTTCCTAACACTAAGTGTTGCCTAGGGGAACCATTAACACGCCCTTCTGCCTGAAAACACAAGTAAAGCAACAGTAAGCCAGTATGATACAATTGTCAGTAACAACAAGCAACACATACAAAACCAATGCAACTCAGATGTGACAAACTGAGACAAAGAGATCATTTCAACTGGATTTTGCTTTGTAATCAAATTAAGATTGCGTTAGTTGTCAATCTTTTATCAAATTAAGAAATATAAAATCACACTTTCTCTCTGAATTGTGATGAATAAAAAAAGTTGACAGCCTAAATCAAAAACATATCCATAGACATTCACATAAAAATGGTACAAATTTGTTTAGGGGACTAGAGTATATTGTTCTTCCAAGTTGTCCAGAGGTGATTTGCCTCGGCACCATCCTCGGCTATGGACAAGAAAGGCTTCAAGGACTGCTATGTCATATATATATTCAATGATCAAAATGAGACACGGAATCTCAAAACGATTTTTGAATCAGACACTGTGATTGTAATCTTAAGCATCGGTTGTTCGGTGCTTTGACCTCTTCCTAGGGCGCACGACATAATTCAGCTACCCACCTTTCGTTTCTTTGTACTTTTTCAGAGCCTAATATATCGTTGGAATCAATAGTCACTAGACACGTGTTGGGACTAGGGGGTCTTGAGACAATCACATGCGCCACAAACTCCTCAGCCATTGTTTTTCACAAAAACTACATTAATAATTGACCTGAACTCTCATAGAGAATAACTCCAGTCACTCCTATCTGGATCACCAATGAAGGAATAAAACAATCTAATACAAGATGATCTACGGGGGGATGATAAGTTAAAAAAAAAAGTCATTACCACAACTAAAGGTGTAAATCCCAAGCAGCCACCTCAAATGTTCAGATAGTCAAAATGGAGAACCCAATCTTTTATTTTACCATATTCAAGCAAACAAAGTATTTTCAGAGATATGACTTGTGACTTGTGACTTGTGACTTGTGACTTGTGACTTGTGACTTGTGACTTGTGACTTGTGACTTGTGACTTGTGACTTGTGACTTGTGACTTGTGAGACGCAAGTGAGAGTTCCAGCCTTCAAAAACTAAGAATTTAAACATTTGGATGATGGCAAAGACTACGAATTTGGTTTCCTGATAGAAATAGGAAAAACAAATTTGAACTAACAGAAATGAAAATAATGTCGTCCATTTACTAACCCGCAAGTCTCCCATTGGTGTGCGGGCACGTTTATTGAGAGCAATATTCTTATTCCTATCCTCTAACTTTTGAGCTGCAAGTTCTGGTGAGATCCGATGAGACTGACTTCCCATTTTGAGCAAGTTTGATCCACCAGACCTCTCATTTGTATGTTGCTTCTTTGAGTTACCGGCTTCATAATACTTGTTCAATTTGTTCAACAATTCATCAAATCTTTTCACCCGACTCCTGTAGTTACAATTTAATTCCTACTAATCAGCAATAACCCAAAACCCTGGCCAGAATCATAGATCATTCCACTTGAGAAGTATAATCAAGACTTCATTTTATAAGTAATAGAGTACATAGATTAAAGTACATCAACGGAGAGACACCTAATGTCCCATGGACACATAGAGGGTGAGACCTATACAAAAAGGATAGCGAGTGGATTAAGCTTTCAAGCTATCATGACTAACACTAACAAAAAAATAAGTGCCCGAGAGAAATGGAGCAATTGACTCAAACCATACAATAACCTCTAATGGCGGAAGTGAGGAACTGAGTCCATATAAATTTTCAAATCTTTGGATGACATCTTAACCAAAACCTAGTACTCGTCCAAATTTTCATAATGTGAATATTGCTCGTGCCATATAGTTTCCACAAAAGTAACTAAGACAGTTGTCATCCACTTAACACATAATGTCCTATATTCCTAATATCTTAGATATGTACCTGGCCTTCAGAGATCCTTCCAATACAGATGATCTAAACCGTTTTATTTCATCTGTGTTCAAAATAGTCGGAGGTCTTGATTGAGAACCTGCAAAGGCGTTATCTTCCGAGACATTCCCAAAGTTTAGAACTCCTAATGCCCTTCTTAATTCACCGAGTCTGATAGGTTTTGGGTCTCCCATTGTAATTGGATCCAAATTTAAATGTGGTAAATCTGTCATGGCTGAAGCATTTGACTTGGATGTGCCAGGTCCGGAACTAAAGCTCCTACCATCACTTACCTCACGGAAGCTACCAGACCTATCTAGACTAGGACCTGAATAGCTAACCCGCTGGCCATTCGAGTAACCCCCCATAAACCCGGAATCATCTGGGCTAATGGAGCTCACTTCAAACTTCGCATTTCCTGCCATTAGCTCAAACCGGAAAAAACTAATTCATGTCCAGCAAAATTTCCACCTCATATTACTAAACTACCTTGAGAATCAATCCATCAAAGACCCGTGCTAGCTCGGGCACCAAATGAAGAATAGAAGCCACTGCCAGATATATAAATATCACGCTTGCACCAGACTTGAGCTAAATCTGCCAGAAACAGCAACTAATGAAAGTGCACAAAAATTACATAAAAACGACCGATTTTGCTCAACGAAAAGATAATCAAACACTTGAGTAGCTTAAGTTTGACTCATCATAGTAATCAACTATTCACATACTACATTAACTAACTAAAACAAACATGTAACCACCACAATTAGCAAGTTTACACTTATGTATGATCACCCACAAAATACTTGAAACAGCAACCAATTACATCATTTCATAACTTCATCTAACAAAAAACACAATACTTCAATTCACCAAATTCAGTAAACACCATAACAAAAAAACAAGCAACAAAGATAAACTAAAATTCAAAACCAGAAAATCCAAATTAACATAATTAAGCTACTAATACACTACTAAAACTAACCGAATCAACTAAAAACGAACAAAAAAGGAAATTAATGAAAAATTAAAAACCCTAAGTTATAAAAAAAATCAAATTAGGGTTTTTAAGAAAAGATTGAAAATTGAGTTACCTGGAATGGAGAAGAATCAAAATTGAATGATGCAAAGCTCAAATTAATTACGGAATTGGAAATTAAAATGCCAGCATTTGTTGATCGGAGGAGAGAGAAAACGAAAGGGATCGTACGACGATTTTGCGAAGAAAAGAGGAACAAATTAGTACGAGTAAAAATGGTGGCTGAATTTTTTTAATTATTTTTAATTATTTTTTTGCTTAATTTTTATTTATTTTCCTTTTTTTTTAAAGATTCAGGGGAATGTTTATTTTAATTTAATTTTGTTGGGAGGAAGATGTCGACGTGGAAATGGTTTGAGAATTGAGAGAGAGATGAATGAGGTCCCGCTAAATTTTGGGTATTTATTTTAGGAAATTTTAAAAGCTCTTATCTACACTTTGTCTCATTTTTTTTTGGACCAAACTTTGTCTCATTTTCTATAAATCTTTCTTGTATTTTCCACATAATTAATCATCTATCACTATTTTAAATATAGAATAAAACTAAACCTAAAGAAATTAAAAAAAAAAATTCAACCGTCTTTTTTATATTCTTATAAGAAAATAATAAATTACTTACTAATTATCTTTTAGCTAATAATTACATCTCTAATAGATTATGGTCTACTGTTTTAACTTAAAACTCATTTTAATGGGTGAAAAATCTCATAAAAGTCATCATGTAAACCGTTTATTTCACACTTGCTAAAATTGTTAAATTAGGCGGGAACGTTTTTTTCTCATGAGAATTTGATGTACAAACTCATATGTACCATAATTAGTGAAATCTTCTCAATGTTTTCTCTAATTAGTATATTAACATGTGCTTTTAGAACAAACGGTATTATAAGTAGTTCATTTATCTGGATCATTTGTGCTCGTATAAAAGACAGGAAAAGGACAAAAATATCTATAAAGCAATAGGTTATCTCAAAGTCCACTTGCTAACTTGTACTATAAACCATACCAAAAATAAAAATAGATAATAATTGACTGATACACCCAAAACGGAAATAGATAACAATTGATTGGACGGATGGATAACTATATAGTAGTAGATTATTACAAGATGTCCATAATGACAAGTATGAGACATGGGTTGATTAGTTATATAATGAGTTTTCTGTCAGATAACACCTAACATTTACATTGTCTGTAGAAATAGTACCTAAAGTTTTTTTTTTTTTGCCCAACAACACCTAACATTTTCTGTATTTTGTCAAATAACACCAAAATCAGTTTTCCGTAAAAAAAAAGTCGAGATTCCGTCTTGACTAACGGTGAAATTGATTTGACCTTATTTCTTCATTCTTTTTTTTCCACTGACTGGTGCATTGTAAAAGTAATTGACAATGAATCTTATTCTCAAGTGACTTATTTTCATTCAACAAACCATTTGTAACATTTTTTTTGCCAATAACTCATGTCTTCATCAATCCACCTGAAAAAGCAACACCCACGCAAACCCGTCTTTGGATGAGCTTGAATAAGACATTGGGTTTAAAGGATGGTGAGGGGAAAGGAGAAAACCGACAAAGTAAGCCCAATTTGGAGTTTTAATTTGAAAATTGAGGAATTAAATAACTAAGGGGAGGTTACATAAGTATTTAATTGGAGGAAAATTAAGTTTAATTGAAGGGAAATTAACAAAAGGGAAAATTGGGTTTAGAAAAGGATGATGAAGAGGTAATGAAATGCATCAAGGGAAAAAAAAAGAAGCGTCAAATCAAATTTACCGTTAGTCAAGACAGAATCTTGACTTTTTTTGACGGAAAACTGATTTTGGTGTTATTAGACAAAAAACAGAAAATGTTAGGGGTTGTTGGGCAAAAAAAATAGCTTTAGATACTATTTTTACAGATAGTGTAAATGTTAGGTGTTATATGACAAAAAAACTCTTATATAATTGATTAATTGACTTACTTCAAAGTTTAATAATAGTGAAATTTATTCTTTAAACTACATCTAAAATGGTATAAAGAAAACAGATAATTAACAGGTAAGCAGAGCAGTGGATCTCGAGTATCGGACAAGGTAAACTGAAGTAAATTGCTGATAAAAATGGAAGAACATGAAGTCATAGTCATTGTGTGTGTATAACGTTGTAAAAAGCTTGACAAGATGGCAACACACTGTTAAGGTTGGGGCTTGGAGGTAGTTTAACGAGCATGAAATCATGAATAATTTATTTAAAACCCTTGATAACACGTTGAGCAATCAAACGAATTCAAGAAAAGTAAAGCTAAAACTCATGATAAAAAAATTACAATAATATAAATACTAGTGTAACACCCGTGAAAAATCACGGGGTTGTGTACACTTACTTTTAAAAATGACAAAGGCAAATTCATTTCATTATATAACAATGATGGAAATTGATTTATTCGAACAAATTGATTTTTAACGGGGTTGTTTTGCATATAAGATATGTTCGGTCAAATGGTGAATTTCCTGGTACACTAATTTTCGAATATCTGTTAGCGACCAATGATGGAAATATTTGGATTAATTATGATAACATGAATGAATAAGATATATAAGAAAAAAAACGATAAACGATTAAAAAAAAAGATTAAATAATTAATAATGATTAATTTGGAAAGTTATTGTATTTGCTGAATTGGTGACAGAACTTAAGTTGACGGACAAATAGGATGAAAAAAATAACTAATCAGGTAGAACTCTAAATTAAATGGGTGTATTAAAATTCGATAATCTAGGACAAAAATTACAGTTTCTCGAAAACCTCCTTGTAAACAACATTCGTTGATGTAAAAAATATGGACTAATAAAATAAAAAATTACCTTGACATAATAATTAATGAAAGATGGAGATATAATAATTAATGAGAAAAATCAATTACTGGATGATGGATAAAGATGAGTTAGAAAAATAGGGAAGAAGTTACATAAAAAAAGGAAAATGGAGAAAAATGAGTTTACAGACTTTTTTTTCAAAAATAAGTAAGAAAAAGACTAAAATAACCCCGATGTACAATAGCATTGTACATCTGGTGGTATAGTCCAGGAACTGTATAATTAGGATATTATGTTATCTTAATTCAGATTCAGAAATATTAACAATCATTAACATAATTTCAGCTATGAAATATATTATATCATATTATATACCACATTTTCCAAAATACCATAGGAGCTATATTATATTCCTCGTAATGCCACATTAATATATTTGTCAATCATCATGGATCACTAAGAAAGTGATTGATACTCCCTCCATTCTTTTTATATCACCCCATTTCTTTATACACGTTTGTCAATACTCATTTTGTTTCGATTATAACTTTAGCTACATACTACTAAAAATTATAAAATTTTGATATTCTTAATCCTCTTATCAAGACAAATTAAAAAAGATCTAACATGAATATATTTTCGTGAACGGATTGAGAGAAAACTGACGTTGAATACTCGATTGTGAATAATGTCCAAAAGGGGAATGGGTGATATAAAAAGAATGGAGGGAGTATCGCTTAAATAAAATAAAATTCTTTACAATGCATGGTTCACGATAGTTTGACAGTGGTATTAGACATGCCTTCTGTTCTATTTGGTAAATCTAATTGAAAATTGAAATATTAACTCAAATCTAATAAGCTAGAAAAATAATAGACATATTTGGTGTACCCGTCATTAAATCTGTCATATTTTGTACCCGTCATTAAATAATACGATTATGTATCATACGAAATCTTTCTATATATTCTCTAAATAATTAATATTCTCCAAATAATAGTTTAGAGAATATAAAAGGCAAATTAGAAAATCTGACTTGTTTTACGTTGTCTTTTTTGATAGATAAAACACGTTTTTTAAATCAATTAGGAAATCTGACTTGTCAAATTTCAAAGTATTATATTTTTCGGAAAAATTGTTTTGTGAGGGTGAATGTGAGGGCGTCATATTTTTAATAAAATTTAAATTAACCCAATTTAATAAGGTATTTTTACATTCTTAAATTAACCCGTCATATTTTGTACGAATTTGAAACTATGTGGCAAAATAAGTTAATGGTGAAAAATAGAGGATTCGATAAAAAGTACTTTATATTTGCTAACCATTAAAGGCAACTTTATTAGTTCACAACGTAATTATCTTCAATGATTCTCGAACTTTATATTCACCTAATTAACCCCTAATTATGTTCAATGATATTCTTAATTTATATTTTCAGACCATTAAAGGCAACTTTATTTATTATATTCTCTAAATAATTCGAGAATTATTTTGTGAGTCGGATTCTTGAAATTTCAAATTTAATTTGGTATGAAAACGTTACATCATTACAACACATTAATTGAAAATATGGGTGCAAATTCCATATTTAATAATGGCTGACTTGTCAAGAATGATTTGTCAAAATTGTAAGGATTTAATTGGCTGATGAAAACTTGTTTTGTGTGGGTGAATGTGAGGGTGTGTAAGGCCTAATGCTGTAACCAGTTACCACATAGTGCCATATATTCATAATTCCAAGATTATTTTATAGTAATAATGATGATAGGTAGGATATTATAGTAAACAACCGTGATTGGTAGAGACTATATATGGAATATTTAGGATTTGTTATCAGTATAATCTGATTGGTTGTTATTAGTATAATATTATAATATTTATAATATTTAGGGAATCTCGATATAATATTTAGGGAATCTTGGAATGATTATAATAATAATAATAATAATAATAATAATAATAATAATAATAATAATAATAATAAATATTATAATACATAAAAACTAGTGTAACCCCCGTGAAAAATCACGGGGTTGTGTACACTTATTTTTAAAGACGACGAAGGTATGTTCATTTCAATATATAGCAATTCTATTTATTCGAACAAATTAATTTTTAACAGGATGTTTGCATATAAGATATGTTTGGTCAAAAGGTGAATTTCCTGATGCACTAATTTAATTATAGCTGTTAGTAATGATGATAATATTTGGATTACTTATGATAACATTAATGAATAAGGTATATAAGAAAAAAAAACGACTTAAAAAAAGATTAAATAACTAATAATGAGTAGTTTGGAAAGTTATTGTCTTTTGATGAATTGCTTACGGAACATAAGTTGACGGACAAATACGATGAACAAAATAACTAATCAGATAGAAATCTAAATTAAATGGGTGTATTAAAATTCGATAATGTAGGAGGAAAATTACAGTTTCTCGAAAACCTCCTTGTAAACAACATTCGTTGTTGTATTAGTCATTCCTCCTTCTTCATCAAGAAGTAGCACTTTTAGAACTTTCTTACTCGTAACCCTAGATATAGCAACGTACAATTGGCCATGGGTAAAGACTGGTCTTGGAAGATAAAGTCCAACACGGGATAGAGATTGACCCTGACTTATGTTAATAGTCATAGCGAAACAAACTGCTAAAGGAAACTGTCTTCTTTCAAACTTAATTGGGAACCTGGTTTGATCGGAAGGAGTCAAACTGATGCGGGGAATATAGACATTGCTTCCGATATGACTGTCAGAAATAACTGTTGCACTAATAACGCGATTTCCTAGTTGCTTTACCTCCATTCGGGTGCCATTGCACAAACCATTTGCTTGGTCAATGTTTCTTAAGAGCATCACTATAACTCCAACTTTCAGTATTAAGCTGTGATTGGGTAATTATTTTCATTGTGATATTGACTGCAAATTCTAATAATAACGTTTATTTTCAACGTGAATTATGGAAGGTAAGTAATTATGATATTACGTTTAGGTAATTATTTTCATTGTGATATTGACTGCAAATTCTAATAATAACGTTTATATCCTTTATTAATATTTAGGGAATAACTAAAAACTAGTTTTGTGACCCGTGAAATTCACGGGATATTAAGTTTGTAATGTGATACTTTAGTCATTTGATATCGTAATATACAACGATCAACTCAACTTACGATTTTCAAGTTCTAAGAGATATATAAAGCCAATTAGCCTTTTGTACAACAATTTATCAAAAATTAACGTGATATATAGTAGATATTAAGACACCCCGCCAAAACTAAAGTAAATCAATATAAGCTAAAATAATTAATAATATAGGTATTCATATAATCAAATTATACAATACTATATTAACAAACAAAAATCCCAAAATAGAGCACCTTCGCCAATTAGATATTAAAATTTCAACAACAATTATAAAAATAACATAAAACACGCGATTAGAAATGTTATGAATGACAAAACTAATATATCATGATCCCCATAAAATTGAAACTAATACAACAATAATAAATTGTGGAACTAAGAATTTTAAAGCAGCAACTTGAATAACAATTGGATCATTAATGTCGAATACTGCGTCTATTAAACAATCTTATACAAAGATGTGAATAGAATTATAGCATGAAATATAAATGACACATACCATTTTACTAACGATAGAGATAAAAAAAATGTTTTTTTTTCTTACAAGTTTGCCTTTTATCAAAAATATATAAACAATTGAGGATGCGTTTTATAGCTTTTAAATATACTTTTTTATTATTACTATCAAATTTAATATTGACATAAAACGGATCAAGATTCATGACTTTTGAGAATCCATTTTTCCATTATTACGAAGTTTAATTTAGGTTACCCTTTTAATAATATTTTATAGATATAAACATATATGAAAAAAATGTGATATGGTATGTAAAAGGTTTGTTTTATTATTATTATTATTATTATTATTATTATTATTATTATTATTATTATTATTATTTTACAGAATTCCCTTTGCATGAAAGTGGTTT
This sequence comes from Silene conica, assembly GCA_029255685.2. Classification (NCBI taxonomy): domain Eukaryota; kingdom Viridiplantae; phylum Streptophyta; class Magnoliopsida; order Caryophyllales; family Caryophyllaceae; genus Silene; species Silene conica. The sequence continues at coordinate 64,855,708 of CM055315.2, forward strand.
AAGAAGTTATTTTATGTAATTAAAAATATGATATATGGTTGATAATAAATAGTTTGGTTTGCCTTATAATTATTTTAATAGATAGATATTAGTGGCTTTATAATCCAAATTATTAGACTTTTTATTACTACATATAGAACTTGTTAGCTACTATATTTATGCTTAATGAAGAATTAGATGGAGAAATAATAAGATTTAAATGATGAGAGTAAATTCGTAATTTATTTTTATAATTTAAATGAGGATCTTATGGTTTCCACCAAAAAAAATGTTAGTAAACCCTATAAAGAGTTTTAATAAATAGCTCTAAAATAATTTTAATATTAACCAATATAAATTAATAGAATTTAATTATGATAATCCTATGTGGCAAAAAATTAAATATTGTTAAGTTGCCTTTTAATTATATAGTACAAATATGGATAGAAGAATACTAATCAATTTATTAACATATTATATTAAAAAAACAATAAATACCATTTAATTAGATAGGGAAAATGTCAATAAAGATGGTGGGTCTTAAATAATATGAAAAGTTTTAATTAATTATTAACATGTTTTACTACAAAATATTGAATTAATATGTTAACTTTAATTATGAATTATGAAATTATTCAACATGTCCTATTACAAAAAATTTCAATTAAAATAACATTATAAATTATGAATAATTTTGATATAAATTTGTAAGAGTTATATAAATTATGGAAAAAAATATATATTTAATAATAATAATAATAATATCCATTAATATAATAAATAAGTGAATTAAATTAATTTATAGATATATAATTTATATCAGTGTCATGTAATAATAAATAGTTAATCTATGTCACATAAATTTTCCATGTCACAATAAAAATATGTCATGTCACATAAAATTTGTCATGTCACATTAAAACTCTTTTAATTAAATTTTATAAATTAAATACGCTATGTCGCAACTCCAATTTTATTTTATGAGAAAGAAAAATGATTTATAAGAAAACAATAAATTCCAAATAAAACATACATTTGAAAGTTCATGAAATACTAATTTTTTTGCTAGGATATAGTATTGAGTGGAGTGGATAGAGAATTTTTTTTTGCTAGGATATAGTCTTGTTTATCTCATGAACCATCCTACAAAAAAACATTGAGTATTAATAATGGACAAAATGGTGGAATTTGATTCATATGCAATATTAACCTTATGTTTATTTATTAAAGTTTTCCCTTAAATAATGAAAGAAATATGACATTGAGTTGTAAAGAATGTAAAGTATATTTACCTTTAAATAGGAGAACACCACAAATCTTGATAGCTCCTAAATGAGAACAAAACAATACTTAAAATAGGAATTTTTTTTTAAAAAAATAATTAATTAATTTAAAAACTTAATACAATTACCGTACCTTAATATACTTACCTTGATTTTGACACAATCATAAGAAAAATTATTGACGCACACAATTATGTTGACGATGGGAGTAAAAAATATATTGGCTTGAATTTTGGCTCACAAATGTTGCCTTTTGTAAAAAATTTATAGCCAATTGAGGATGTGTTTTATGACTTTTGATCATCTTTTTATATTATTATCCAATTTAATATGTACATAAATATGTAGTAAAGTGTTATAATTTTTTAGCATTAATTTTCATTATTAATTAGCAATTTTAATTTATACATAAATATGGATCAAGGAAACATGAAATGTGAAAGGTTTGCTTTAAGATACATAAATATGTAGTATAATTCTATTACTTTTGAGCATTATATTTCATTACTAATAAGTTATAAAATTAGAGATTGTAAATTTTTATTTGAAGTTTAACTTATTATAGTTTTAAAAATTAAAAAGGCTAATATTTAATGTTAAATATGTTATTATTTTCCCTTAATATTTACGAATTTTTATTTTTTTAAAGGCTAATATTTAATGTTAAATATGTTATTATTTTCCCTTAATATTTACGAATTTTTATTTTTTTATAAACGGCGTAAAAATTAGAATTATATGTATTTATTTGTTGCTTAAAATATTCTAACAATAAACATCTATATTTTAAATTTATTAGGAAGTTTGATTTTTAATTGTTATTTAATTAATCTAGAATTTAAAATTGTCAAAGGTTAATGTTTGTTATGTTATTTACATTTAATGTTTTAGTATTTTTTTTCATTTTTCTTTTTAAATAAAAAAAATGGCGTGGCTCCATGTCATGTATAATAAGTGGCGTGACTTTTTGTTAATGCTAGGTGGCATTGTCTACATGGCATTTTAGGTTACCTTTTAATAATATTGTACAGATTAACAAATTTTTATACAATTAAATATAAACTACCCATTTTAATACAAAATTAACAACTTTTAATGAAAAAATAATAACTTTTAACTATTAAAATTAAAAATATACGGTTAAAACGAAAAAAAAATCCGAACCATGGAGGGACATGTAGATTTCACATCCCAACCATGTAGGGACATGTAAATTTCACATCCCAACCATGTAGGGACATGTAGATTTCACATCCAAACCATGGATGGACATGAAATCCACATGTCCATACCTTATGAAGCTGTGAAAACCTCACGTCCAATACCGCCAAGGACGTGGGTTTCACACGTCCCGTCCCTCTATGGACGGTTATCCCCAACATCCTAACCTCCCTAGGACGTACATCCCCCACGTCCTCACCCCACATGGACGTTTATCCCACACGTCCCTCGCCATGAGGGACGTTCATCCCGCACGTCCTACCCCTCCCTCAATCGGATTTTCAACCATTTTCGATTCATTCAATCTATGCAATAATAACAACTAACAACTAACAACAACAACAATACTACCAACAATAACAATAACAATAACAATAACAACTAACAAGAATAACGACAACAAACAATAACACAAATTCAATAGAAAAATTGAAAAAATAACAAAAACAACAAAAACGTCGGTGGTGGTCCTCGGCGATGGTGCGTGAGGTGGTGGTGGTGTTGTGTCGGAGTAGTGGTGGTGCGTGAGGTGGTGGTGGTGTGTCGTGGGTGGGAGGGGTTTGGGTGGGTTTAGAGAGTTTTGAATTTGGGAGGTTTTTGGGAGGTAAAGGGCAAGAATGTCTCTTTTTTGAATTTCGTCGACGATTTTTCGCAAAACGTCGACGACTTTTCGCTATTCGGATTTATAACCTGTTTGACAAAATACAAAATAGAATTAAAAGTTTTACATGGAAAACTAAACTGCGTGAGAGTGAAAAACAGTGCAATACAATTTACAAAATTTGTCTATTAATAAATTGAGAGTTATGATATATAATATAACATGTCACCATATATGAGAGATTCATACTACCATTTTATATTGCACACGCCACACGCCATAGTAAAAAATGAAAACTTGACAAAACAAAAAAGTATTCAAACCAAAAGAAAAGTGGAAAGAAGATCTATTACCATTATTTTCCAATTTCATATAATGCTATTGATATCTAAAAATGTTAATCTCCTACAAACACAAAATGATAATTAAATTAGATTCCAACTCTAACTATTTATTCATAACATAAAAAAAACATAAAAAGCGAAACAATTTATTTATTTATTTATACTTTACCTACCAACTTTCTAAATAAAAATAAAAATTAGGATTAGTGTCATAGTTATATAAGATTATTTTGGTAATTAATTCTTACATTAATTTCAACAATTTATTTAGGGGAAGAAGAAAAGTTGTAAATGAAAAGTTATAAAAATTAAGATAACATAACTATAAAATATAATAATGATCCTTAAAAACATATCATTAAATAAAAGAAGTACATGTTAAATAGAATATCATAGATGAAGAACCAAAGTTGTGAGTGAAACTAAAAGATTTGTATTAATTTATTTTTTGAGTTTGTAACTAATATTTTTAAATTTTTTGTACATGTAAACATGTGACTCATAATATTTGGAGATGATTTTTAAATGACACGTGAGTTAGTAAAGTTCTTAGTCTTTTTTTAATATAGTGTTGTAGCAGTGTTTATTATCGTTGTGCCATTTTTGTAGAGGTAACATCACTTTTAAAATTTGTTATCTCGTCATATATTTAATATAAATAATTAATTTATGTGTATATGAAAGGGGTTAGTTTAATATTATATAGATAAGTGTCACGTCACAATAGTTTTTGTCATGTCACAATAAAATTTTGTCATGTCACAATTATTTTTTTTTACGTCACATTAATTTAATACTTTAGTTTATCCTCATAATAAGATTTTATTGATATTAATTTTATAAATTCAAATGTCAATTTTAATTATAAATCATGACACTTAATTGGATGTGAATTTATAGAACACTTTATATTTTTTTAGCTTAATGAATATTTAATCACATATTTAATTTGAACAATAATGATGTTCTTTGATTTGCTTCATCTTGTATGTTACTAAATATGACATTTTGTAGGAAATTTGAATTTTGTTGAAGGTTATTTTGGTAATTTTAGAAGTGTGACGTGGCATTACCATAAGCTTGAAAATACAAATACCTATCAATGAGGCACTCAACATGCCTTTTTATGTTATTATATAGATATGACTCGGTATTGACTGCAAATTCGAAGATTTAGTGAATATTGTAATATTATAATACCTAAAAATATGGAAAGATATTTGCAATTATTTAGTATTATAATATTTAGGGAATCATGCTGTTCGTCAAAAATATTTATGGAATGATTATTTAGCGAATCTCGGTATATGACTCGGTATGTAACAATATTTATGGAATGAAAATATATGACTTGAAATAATGCAAAATCCGATACTGTGCATATTGCGCAAAGATTTTATGAAATCATGACCTAATTTTTTTAGTAAACTTTTCAAACGAAGATCATAATTATTTTACAAAATTACGTATACAAAACTTGCCTTCTAAGAAAATCTATGTTTACTGCAATCTCGGTATATCATGATCTATGTTTACTGCAATTATTTGTTCCCTTCTAAGAAAATCTATGTTATCATTATAATAATAATAAATAAATAATAATATTATAATAGTTAGGGAATCTTGGTACCTAACAATATTTATTTATGGAATGATTATAATAATAATAATATAATATTACATAAAAATATATGACTTGGCATAAATTAAGGCTTCTCACTTGGGTCTGGTTGGCCATGATTTAGATAAACTAAATCATAATTTAGATAAACTAACATTTATCACGTTCATTGCTTTTTCTTTTAGGGTTCTTTGATACTGGTTGGCCATGATTTTCTGCCATGGGATTCTAGATAGGTTTTTAATAAAATTTAGTTTTCAGAGAAGTGAATAAAACATATTATGCAGTGGGATTAATAGGGTTTAGGGTTTTGTTTACGTTTAGAATACAATATTTAGAATATAATATTAGTTGATTTACTATTGACGTTTTTTATGGCATAGAATGATTTGAAACATTCAGCCGTATATAGACTAAGGAATATTTTATGCGTGAAATTATGATATTTCCTAAATCATATATTATTTAGATAATTATAAAATAGAATATTCCATAACAATATTCCTAAAATCTTTACTATTATAGAATAGAATATTAAGTCCACACAATTTATTCCACATAGAATAGAATATTAATATATTAATATTTAATTATTAAATAATTATTAAATTATTATGATGTGGCATAAATGAGTAATCCTGATTGGTCTACAAAACTGAAATTTCTGAGGGTGAATGTGAGAGCTCGAAACACTAAACGCTGAAACCTGATTGCGCCACGTCAGCGGAATTACATTCTTCTTTTATAGTAATAATGATATATGATTTGGCATAAATTGAGGGTTTTTATTGGTCTACGAAACTGATTTTTGTGAGAGTGAATGTGAGTGAGCGAAAGAGTGAACGGTGGAATATTAGCGCGCCACGTATGCAGTTATACATTCTTCTTTTATAGTAATAATGATTTGTTAAAAGAATGGAAGGAACGAAATAATGTTGTAAATCTGTGGTTTATCAGTACATACTACAATCAATCACTCAATCAATCATCAATATATATAATTAAAGGAAGCTGCTTTTTTCTAAGCACGTGTAGTCTCCACCTTTTACAAAACACTTAATTATAAATAATGATTTATTTACAATTTTTCTACTAAAATTAGGAGATAATTAATTATTTACAATTTTTCTATAAAAATTAGAAAATTAGTAAATTGTTGTTTAGATAATAATTTATTTATAATTTTCCTATTAGAATTAGAAAATAAGAAAACACTTAATTATAAATAATGATTTATTTACAATTTTTCTACTAGAATTAGGAGATAATTAATTATTTACAATTTTTCTGTAAGAATTAGAAAATTAGTAAATTGGTGTTTAGATAATAATTTATTTATAATTTTCCTATTAGAATTAGAAAATAAGAAAACACTTAGTTATAAATAATGATTTATTTACAATTTTTCTACTAGAATTAGGAGATAATTAATTATTTACAATTTTTCTATTAGAATTAGAAAATTAGTAAATTGTTGTTTAGATAATAATTTATTTATAATTTTCCTATTAGAATTAGAATATAAGAAAACACTTAATTAAATAATGATTTATTTACAATTTTTCTACTAGAATTAGGAGATAATTAATTATTTACAATTTTTATATTAGAATTAGAAAAGTAGTAAATTGTTGTTTAGATAATAATTTATTTATAATTTTCCTATTAGAATTAGAAAATAAGAAAACACTTAATTATAAATAATGATTTATTTATTTACAATTTTTCTACTAGAATTAGGAGATAATTAATTATTTACAATATTTCTATTAGAATTAGAAAATTAGTAAATTTTTGTTTAGATAATAATTTATTTATAATTTTCCTATTAGAATTAGAAAATAAGAAAATAATAAATTATTTACAACTTTTCTATTAGATTTAGAAAAATAAAAAATAGCTGATTATTTACAATTTTCCTATTAGATTTAGCACATTATTATTCTTTAATATTTATATACTTACTATTTAAGTTTATTAACGTTTTTATTAAAAAATGAAAATCGAAAATGAAGTAGAATAATTGATTATTTACAAGTTCCTTATCGTAGGACATTATTCTTTAATATTTATATACTTACTATTTAAGGTTATTAATATTATTCATCGTTTCCATTAAAAATGAAAATGGGAAAGTGTAAAAAAGAACTAATTTAGTTTGTCTTTGTCTTAACATTAAAATGGGTAAAAAATAGTCTCACGGAGATATAAGAGTTATAAGACAAATCTTTTACTTTTTCTTATACATTATGTTCTTATCTTTTCCATATTACTGAATCATTCAAACTTAAAATGAATATCTCCATCTTAATTAAAAATGTGTGTAACTAATAAATGTAATTAGTTAAATATTTAAGTCTAAACAAATTCCTACCTAAAAGGAACATTTGCGATCAATCATATTCGACCAAATTAAGAGCAACACAACTATTTTTTGGTACAAGAGTAACACTACTATTCAAGTGAGTATTATGCACTTTCGTAATTAATTATGTGAAAGAAATGAGATAATTTCTTTAATTAAGGAAAAATTAAATAAGATAAATGTCAAATATAGTTTACTTTAGAAATCCCAAAAATGTCAAATTTGGATTTAATTAGTATAAATATAAATATTAAAAACCACAATGATGATGTAGATAGGTGCTAAAGTAGAATAATTTTGTGGATGACATGTGTTTTAAATGGATATTGAAAGATATTTCATAAATAACAATATTTATTCCTAAATATTTTCACCTTATTCTTTAACTATGAGACATTGCTTGTGTTATAAAATGACATTTTTTTACGGGTGCGAAGGTAGATAGGTTTTGAGGGAGGAGGGAAGTGTCTTCAGGGGTAGAGTTACTCTCCGACGTTTAAGAGTATTATTTGAGTAGTACAAGCAAATTGGTCAGAGATGTTCAAGAATACAGTTTATGATTCTGATGATCAAGTTGGTTAGTTGGGTTGTCAAGTTACGATTTAAGGTGTATAAATATAAATATATAGATATTAAAGAACATAATGATGTAGGTGATCTGAGTTAAGCGGAATAATTGTATTGATGAGATGAAATGCAAGTGGGTATTAGAAGGTATTCATACAACAAAGTAATGACAAATAAATGGTGTTTCTGAGACGGATAGAATAAGCTGTAAAAAGATCCGTATGTATTCTTTTGTTTTTCCTCCATATTTTCAACTTATTCTTTACAGTGTGACATTGTTTTATAGGGTAGGGGTTGATTTTAAATTGTATGTGTCCATTTGTTTAGGGATGGGGATAAATAGATCTCGAGGGAGGAGGTAAGTATCTTGGGGGATAGAGTTACTCTTCGACGTTTAAAAGTGTGATGTAAGTTGCACAAGAAAATGTCTATAGATTAGAGTTGTTCAGGGATACGATTGATTATATTAGTCAAGTTGGGTAGTTATGTGAGAAGGATATGCCGAATATCTAAACGGTGTCGAAAAAAGTTGCGTATGTACTACATAATGATTAGAACAGTTGAGCAAGTACATAGGTAGATTAATTTTATTTCAAAATTATATTTTATGTGATAGTAACAGAGACACACATGTTATGAAAAAAACTTAAAAATCTCTATAGTAACATGTATGCATACTCAATTTTGATTGTTATAGGGCGGGATTTGACTTTACATTGGATATATCTATTGTTTCGAGCGGTGGGGGTAAATAGGTTTTTAGAGAGGAGGTAAGTGTCTTGAGGGTAGGGTTATTCTACGACGTTGAAGAGTGTGAGAGTAGTACAAATAAATGTCGGTACGTTGAGGTTTCCAGGAATACATTTTACAAATCATTTTAATGGTTACGTTGGTTAAGTGGGTGAGAAGGATACTCCATGGGTAGGTTTACTACCTGACGTTTACGAGTGTGATTTAGAAGATTGAAAAATATATTCATATGTAGGTTGGGTGGAAAGGGTTGAATTTGTGAAAAAGTGGATAACGTGAGATATTGATTGGAGAAGGTAATGAATAAATTTTAGTGAAAATTGTAAATTACCACCTAACATTTAGCGTATTTTACAAATTACCACCTTGTATTTGATTTATTACAAATAACCACCTACATTACATAGTATATATCCGAACTCCCACCGTATTTTGTTTCCGATCAACATTTACCATAATTTCCGACTTATTAAGTGAATAAAACTATGAAAGGACTATGATACCCTTATTTTTATCCCTCCAAACACACCCTAGTCATTACCATCTAATTAGACTTCCCCCTCCAGGCAGTCCAGTGACATCAGCCGACCCACAACCTCCTTGCCGCTGCTACCGCCTCACCCAAAGCTTCTCTCACAAACTTTTCACCATCGACACCTGACTACCACCAACCACCCTCCGTACCGCTAAACTATGCTTATTGTCTTATTACAATTTGCACAACCAGATTTGACACCTTCTTCACCACTTGTCGCCACCATCACCCGAACCCACGAAATGACGAAATCCCTAGATCTGGGGTTGTTGGTGGTGTAAATGGTTTCATATAGCTTGAGGATGTTTTATGAGAGGTTTATTAAAGGTTTTGTGGGTCCGTGATGAGTGAACTTTGCGGTGAATAAGGTGGTGAGTAGACGGTGGGACATGTGAGGTGGCGGTGGCAAGGGAGTTTGTTGTTTTTGTTGTCGGTGGAGGCAGCCTAATTGGAAATATAAGCCAAGCAATTTGACAGTTTAATAAATGATAAAGCTTGTTTGCCGATAACAATTTGATGAGGATGATGATGGCTAATTGGCTTGTGATTAAGTGATTATTATGGTGTTGGGAATACTTGTGATTAAAAATAAGGGTATTTTGGTCTTTTTAGAATACATTAATCTAATTAGCCGAGACTTGAATAAAATGATGAGCGGGAATGAAATATGGTGGGAGTTCGGATATATACCATGCAATGTAGGTGGTTATTTGTAATAAATCAAATATAAGGTGGTAGTTTGTAAAATACGTCAAATGTTAGGTGGTAATTTACAATTTTCACTAAATTTTATTTGAAAATGTGTATTATATGAGAAAAGAACCGACAAGTATAAAATATAGGCTAAAAAAAATATCACATGTATAAACTCAATTTTGTTTATTTGTTGGACACAAAACTAAACAATCAAATGTTATACTCACTTCAGTCCTATTGAATGCTCCATTGGCCGGAGAATAATTTTTAATGTGGAATGACGTTATAGTGTTTTTTGTGGGAGTATTCTTGGAAATATTTAGGGGTGTGTATAAAAAGATGTCCTAATGTGGAGTTGTAGTTGCAAATTTGCAATGATAACATTATAAATATAAGAAATAGAAGAAGATATTTGTGTCAATTATTTTATCAAGTATGGAAGAAAAACATTGGATTAAATTGTACAAAAATAGAATGTGGGAACATTATTGGATAAGAATTAAGGAAGTATTTGTCATGTCAGTATTATATCGCGGTAGATAGGTAGATAAGTCTGGAGGTATGAGGTAAGTGTCTTGATGATAGAGTTATTCTCCGACATTTAAGAGTGTGATTTGAGAAGTACAAGTAAATATAGATACAATGGGGTTGTTCAGGGATGCGCATACGGTTAATTCTGACGGTCAAATTGGTTAGTTGAGTGAAAAGGCTACGGACAATGCCTGAATGGTGTGGAAAATCGGGGGGTATGTAGCAAGAAAACTGATGAAGTAGATGAATTTATTTCAAGGTTGTATTATGTGTAAATGACTTAGGCATAAATGCTATAAAAATAAGTTAAAAATCTCTGAAATATCATGTATGAAAACTCAATTTTGTGTTTTTTTCTTGTAAAGCACAAAAATAAGTAATCAAATGTTAATAAATATCATGTCAATATAATATTGTTAACGTTTAACTAGGTTACTTTTTTGTCTTGGTGATTAAAAAAATACCGTGGTTTGAATTTTACACCAAATTTCGATGTAACATCTCGAGTGTTGCAACCACCGTTCATTCCTTAACACTTCTCTAATACTTCTTTTCTTAACCAAACACAAAAAAATTGCATGTTTTTGTTTTCCATCAAAGATTTCTCATTCAAACAAGATCGGTTTTGAAAGCATAAGTTAACTAGGTTTCTGATAAATGGATGAACTTTTCAAAAGGAGAGCTAACATTGATGGATAAGTTTGGGTGTTTTGTGAAGGAGGGGTCACTTGAATATTTTAGGCGTGTATTGGAAGCTAGGAAAGAGTGTCGATGATGAGTTAGATGGTTGTTTGAGGTAGCAATAAAGATGACTAAATCGCATTTGATGATTAATTTCATGATAGTTTAGTAGGCGTGGCTTTGGATTGTGGACCGTTTCATGTGTTGTTTGAAGAGTAAGAGTAGTGGTTTGAAGGGTTCGTTCGCGTGGTACTGTAGATTATTGTGGCGAAAGGTGGTAACATTAATGAAAGAAATAAATATAAATGAGGTAATTTTTTAAACAAAATAATACATGTATAGAACGAACTAATATCATTTTTATATAAAAAAATCTTATGATTTACATGGAAAATTTTATGAATACCACAAATTAATTTAGTATCCGTGCATCGGCAAAAATACTAGTAGTGTAATACAAAAAATCCCTTTTGCAAATTCCTTGACTGTATGTACTATGTTAAATCTGTAATGCTACTAGAATTGTTTGATACTCTACTCAGTGCAGACGACTGTTGTTTGGCAGTGTTAGTGAAATGAAAATGGTCACTTGTGAGGGAGCAGTGATCTCAGAACGGCTTCAGGGATGCCATCGGAAAGTGGAAACATATGCCCTCCTCCAGGTACCTCGTGGTACTTGACCCAAGGAAGTTGTTGGGCTATGTACCTCTGTAGTGTGACCGGAACAAGATGATCATTGTCGCCCTGCCAAACATGGACTGCCTCTTTCTTGTTTGGGAATGGGTTTGCGAGCTCCAAAGGACTGAAATCCCATACTCCCCATCCCATCATGATGTCCATATGGAGGGTTACATATACACCTTGTTTCTGTGGCTGAATCTGCAACAAAGTTGAAACCGTTTGACCACCATAAATAAAGGACTGATACAAATGGTATGGAATTTCTATTAAGCTTGTCTGACATTCATACCCTGTGTTACGAGCTATACAAAACCCCCGTATAAAGAATATGAAAGTACCTGAGTACTATATGCAGCAACACTTGAACTTGGGAAGTACTTTTGAGTGTTCCACCAGTAAGTTAACCAAGGAAAATAGTGAGTAACTCTTTGTGCCCACTGATCCTCTGGAAGCTGCTTCTCAAAAGATTCTTTCAATAACTTTGCTGGAATTCCATTCCACCAGTAATTCATCGCTGGAGCCAAGAGAACTGCTCCTGCTAGCCTACAGAATCACATCCAAATACCCGATCTTAGCTTACCATCATATACACTTTGGTTTGCTTATCAAACAGAAACCTCATAACTCATAAGCTCATACTCCGGCTAGTAACCTCTCATGGCATGATTGCAACATTGCATATATTGCAATTTGATTTAACAGGTGATAATCTATACGGATATTCCAACAATAATGTATCTGCTTAAAATTTGATCTTTCCCAAGATACTTGTAGGGTCAATTTCAAAGTATAAATTAAAGGTGCCATCTTAAAACCTTTTCCTTATTGTGCTTTAATAGAATATACTCCAGTGAAACCCCAAACCAGTTTCCCCTCAATAATTGACGATATGTACATATACAACAAGATTACCTCGTTGCTCAAAAGCTCCCATAAATGGCGGGGTAAGGGAATTCGAAGGAAGCAGCCTTAGTTGGTGTTAACAGCACAGAGAGGCCGCTTTCGGTTGACCCATGATGAAAATTTCGTCAAGAATTGCATCAGATGCTATCATGCGATTCACAATAAATAGTGCAACAATGATTTAAAAAGTTGAAACCCCCACCAAAGAATAGTCTAGCTGAAGGTATGCTCATATATATAAATTAAAGTAACAATGACTAGTCATGGCTAGGAAGTTGAGAAATCAACATTTAACTCTGCTTATTAATTTAAAAAGAGAATATACCTATGCGGAATGTATTTTAGAGCACCCCAAACAATCTGACCACCCAAGGAAAATCCGGACAAATAAAATTGTTCTCCAAGCTCTAACTGATCAGCAAGCTCTTCAATGTCATTTAACATGCTTTTTAGTGTTCTATTTGGATCAGGATCACTGTCTCCATATCCTGGCCTATCATAAGAAATTATACTCACTCCCAACTCTTCAAAAAATGCCTGGAGTTTAACAACAAACCAAAATCTCAACAATGGCCAACATAGGAAGCTGAGAATGACAGGTACCAGTGTGCCCCCATGTACTGAATTTTAGCAACGCTATAATGACAATGAATTATCAATTTATCATATATCAATAATTATTCAATACTGTATAATTTGAGGGTAATATTATATTCATATAACATTCTGATACTGAATTTCACTACCACCGAGTGGCCCAAAGCCCCCAAACTCATTTTTCAAAAGGTTAAGTGTTCTGCGTTCCCACAGAGATACCTGAGGCAGCCTATCTGCAATCACCACATCGTGCCTAGAATTACCAAAGCCATGAACAAATATGATCTTATGTGTTGCATTCTCCCTTGGTACACCAAGCTCTTTGTAAGCCATGTATCTTCCATCCCTTAGCTTCAACCTCGGTACAATGATTGGGGAATCACTAGAAAGATCACATAATTCTGGTAGTGGTGGTAGGCTGGCCAGATATATCCAAGTTCCAACTACAGCTGCGCACAACATTACACCTACTTTTCTCACACGCAGCCTCATTTGATTTTACAATAATAAACTGCAATTCAATCAAAGCATGTCAGTACTACAGTTTCAACAGACATAATAGACTTGGGCTGAAACTCAAGAACAACCAGCAAACTATCTACAAATAACAAGGGAGTAAAGCTGTAAAGGACACATCTAGAACAGAGACCAGTAGACCTAATGGCAAACTCTAAAAAGTTGAGAGAAGACGGGATTGAACTTGCACTTGTAATAACTTAGCCATACAAACCAATGGGTCCCTTTCATTTCCAATGTATAGGATAAGATATGCCCTATATCGACTTTCTGAGCTTGGCCCTTTTAAGATACGACCCTTGCCTAGATTGTTCATCCTGTAACTCGAAGAAAGAACTCTCACAGGCTTGCAAAAGACACCCCACCGGCCCACCCCCTTCCCTTCCAGAGCCAGAATATAAAACAATACACTGAAAACTCGGTTGCTTCTCCATACATCATACTCTGACAATTTCAGCAATGAGACGACCAAAATAAAGTTTTATCCCGAATTTCTAAATTTTAAAAATACAACACAGCAATTCTGTAAGTTGAGATATCTCCTTACACACCCGAAGGTTGTACTAGGAGCTATGTTTCCACTTACATGCTCTAACTATGATTTAGAACCATTTCATTTCCCTTTCTTTCTATTAGATTATAAAACCGATTTTGGACACGACCATCAGTTTAAGCTTTTGACTAAAATGGTTTATTGACAAGGTAGCAGAGGCAGTATGACCATAAGGTCACGTGTTCGAATCTCACCCCCTCGATTTTAAAGTGGAATATTATAAACTTGAAAAAAGAAAAGGTAGGGAGTTGATGAAATACAAGAAGTGGATAGATAGTTGACTTAGCTTAATATTGAGATCTATAGAAGAAGCAAACAAGTGATGCAAAATAGCATTATACAAGTGTGATTATTAGTAATCCAACGCATAAATAAATGAATGTAAGAAGACAAATTGTAGAGTAGCAAATAAATAACAAATTGCAGAGTAACAACAGTGTAGGATCAAAGAAGAAATGAATCATGTATTCATGGAAGATGAAGAAATGGGAGACAAAATATCAGACCTGATGATTAGGTAAAAGTTTGAAGAAAGGAGAAGCAAACAAAGTAGGTGAATTTCCAACAAGTTTGGTGCTACAAATTACAATAATGGAATATCAACATGCTCCAAACATACAGGTATAACTCAAGTCAACACCATAAGGCCTCCTCATAGAGCTCTCCAAATGGTGAGAAATTTTTAATTCTACCATCACAATAAGCACCTCTTAAGATGTTTTTTATCTCATTTTATTGGGTCATAGTCCTGCTATATGATTTTACCTTATATTTTAGTTTATCACAAATTTTCATTGAAGACGGATCAATTTCGTCTTCTCAAGAATACGGACCAAAATGTCACCATTTTAAAGACAAAGTGACCATGAGAAAAAAAACCTGCCAACTTAGAAATTTATACGGGTTACAATTAACGTCAAAATGGTAACATTTGACCCGTCTTTTTGAGGATTGTCACCGTCTTCAGCAAGACTTGTTGTTAGTTTATACTCCATCCTATTCAACATAACCTTCCATATTTCCTTTTTCGTCTATTCACAGTACCTTCTCTATTTCCTTATTTAGTAAAGTTTTTATACATATTTTAATCACCTCACCCCACCACAATACCTCATCATACTCATATTTTATACTTATTTTAATCACCTTACTCACAACAATTACCCCACAATACATACCCTCTCTTCAATTACCCAACCTCACACCAATACTTTCCCATATAATAATTTCCTCCTTATTCTCCGCGCCTTCCCCAAATAGGGAAGTTTATGTTGAATAGGAGGGAGTATCATACAAAAATTAAATATATTACATTCATTAATTATCAAACTATCAATGGTAATCATGTGAACCCATCCTTTTAACATGCTAAACAATTTTACTCTTTAAAACCCATATAACAAAGTTTTGATGTCTCTCTCTAGAGTTTTTAGAGAGCTTTTTCTCTCTTTGGAGAGCTTTTCTTTCCTCTTCTTTCTGAACTTCCTTTCTTCTTTACTTTCTCAAATCTTTTTTCTCTTTCTCGCTGACTTTGTTTATCTGTTTCCAAGATCTAGCTCATCATTGTTTCTCTCAGTCATCATTGGGTCTGGGGATCATTTATTGGTCTCAGATCTTTGAGTTACCCATAAAAGCAATCTTTTTTACTTTATTCCTTTTTGTCTTTAGTTAGCTTCGTTGGGGATTGGAGTGTGCTCAGCATGCGCCTCCTTTCTTTTTTCCTCCCCTATCAGCTTTCAAGTAGGGAGGTGCTACTCTTGGGTTTGTGGCATCAGGGGCGATTGGCATCCCCGGAGCTGCTCTACTTTTAAGCTCAGTTATGGGAGCTTTTCAGAAACACAACCACAATCTTTCTTCCTCTTTTCTCCGATACAAAAACCTTCATCACCCAGTAAGATAAAAAAGCAGTGGGTCAGCACATAATTGTAACCTACTTCATCAAACAACCATGGCGCAACAACCACAACAACAGACGCAGCAAAACAATACTTCAAACCCACCTCCTAACCAATCCCAAAATCCTGAAGAACCTGTGTTCAACCCTTTTAACCCTTTGCATGCAAACCAATGGCGTTTTCCAAGGACGGGAAGCGTTGTCCATGTGGATCCTGAAGAACTGGGGAAGTCAAGGGAGTTCTGGGGGAGTTGTGTACTCGGGTTTCTGGTGGATTACCGTATGTTTGATGCTGTTAAGATCAACAATATGATAAGGACTAAATGGCACACGAGGGGGCGAATTATTTGTTTTCGTATGGGTGAAATTTTTGTGCTACATTGTGAAAGGGAGGAGGATAGGGAGAACCTTTTGTTGAGAACTTTCTGTGCCTTTGATGGGGCGGTTATGGTGTTTGAAAGATGGTTCCCAGACTCGGTACCAAGAGCTATCAGATTCCCACAAGCTAATCTATGGGTACGAGTTTGTGGACTCCCTTTTGAGTACATGAACATGCATATGGCTCATGTAGCTGGTAAACTCTTAAGCCATTGGTATAGAGTCGAAGAGTTCAATATGGTGCCAGATTATGATTACTTGAGGTTGAAGATTAGTGTTAATCTTAATGAACCCCTGATGCCAGGGTTCTTTATTGCGCTTGATCAGGGGCATCTTCTTTGGGTGCAATTCCGCTACGAAGAAATCTTCAAATATTGTATTAGATGCGGGAAGATTGGACACACTGGTGCTCAGTGCAAGGAAATTTTGGTGTCTATTATGGCTGGGATTCATGGTATGTTGGACAGAACTATGGCTAAAGGTTTTATAGTCTTCCAGGCTACTGGAACTCACACGATGTTTAATCTGGACTTGAGGGCTACCCCCTCCACCACGGATTATGTGGACTCAAGGGTAAGGTTGTGTAGTAGGGGAATGGGTATTGCCCCTGAAGATTCTTGGGATGGACCAGAGAGGGAAGTTGATTTTGGTCTGGGTATTACCCCTGGAGGGAGGGTACTACCGGGGATGAAGTTCACTGTGACAGCTCAACCGTTCGCTGGAGCTGTGCTATTTAGCGAAGGAACTAGGGGTGGTCTTCAGAACCAGAGTGGAAGGCAGCAAGGTGGAGAGGGATCAAATCAGGGGGGTCAAAATGCTAATGCAAGGGTTCCAAATAACCCACCTGGTTTTGGGGGATGGATTGATGAAGACCAGGAAGACGAATTTCATAGTGCGGATGAGGAGGCAACTCCTATGGAGACTAACCATGAATAAGTGAACCGGGTAGAACAACAAATGTTGCAACAACAGAGTACGCAATTTCATCAACAACAAAGATCTCTTGGTGGAGGTTTTCAAACCCATTCTCTTCATGGGTACCCAGTGGACGTGGGTCTCGTGTTCAGGGATGCTAGGATTCAGGCTGGCATATCGAGTAGAGTTGAGCACAACTTATCGTGGGTTCAAATTGAAAATGAACAAAGAGGTTTTAATCAGATTTTTGCCCCTCCTTCGGAGGGCATTCCAATAGTTTATCACAGGGAAGATGGCTCGGTTCAAAGGATTAACCAAGGTGAGATGGATCCCTTAAGCTTTGATATGTTTGCAAATGATAATATGAATGTTGTTGGTAATATAGACTATGCTACTAATGCTGGTGCTGAGGATGATTCAGGGGAAGCTGTTAACGATGAGGAGGGTCGAAATGGGGAAAGAGGAGGTGAAATGGAACCCATTGTCATCTCTTCTGGGTCAGAATCTGACTTAGATATGTCCATCTCTTCTGAGTCATCTGGGCAATCCTTGTCTTCTGCTAACCTTCGCAGGAGGTCCCTTTGCACACTTGGGTGGAGAACCTCATCTCCTCCTCAGTGTCAGGAATCAAGAAGCTGAGTTCTTTGGGGGTTAGTGCTAATGCTGGTGATACTGATAATAATAAAAATTTGAGCATGGGTTTAAAGCTTAAACTGGGTTTGCCGGAGGTGGGGGAGGGATCTCGACTAAGGACCAGGGCTGTAGATAACAGGTCTGAGACCTCTCGAACTATGGGAATGGCTAGAGATAAGGGAAAGAAGGTGATGGACCTTTCGTCAGTGGGGATCAAACAGAAGACTCTTGATTTGGAAGCAGGCTCAGTGAATCTTGAAGAATTTTTATCTACTACGTTTAATGATCATGCAAGGAAGATGGGAGCTGCTGATAAAGGGAAAGGGATTGTGATTCAGAGTCCGAAGAAACAGAAATGCAGCCATAAGGTTTTTGTGTTACCTGAGGCTGGTTCAAGAACAAGTTTTCGAGAGAAGCTGGGGAATACAAGCATCTCGGATGGGGTTAGAGGAAGGACAGGTTCTCCATCTCTTGATGGGCTGGATGCTGAGCTGAAGGGGGCTGCGAGGGAGGCTAGGAAGAGGAAGTGTGGAACTGAGGAGGGTTTCACCGTGGTGCCGGAGGAGGCTACGGAGTCCCTGAGTAAGGCAAAGTCCTTTTTAAACCATTTGAAAAAAAAGCAATGCTCAGGTGAGGGTGTGAGGAAGCGCGGGGAGATGGGAAGTGGCTTCAGGGTGTTCGTGGAGGACGCAATGCTTGAGGTTTCAAGCCCTTCATCATCCCCGTCTGTCAATGACTATGACGTCAACAACAAAAAAGGGTTTCAGGAGGTTGGGCCATCACAACCTCCAAGGGAGCCATGAAGGGGATCGTGTGGAATTGTAGGGGTCTTAATAACCCGCTTGCCCCTACAATCCAAAAGCTGAAAGCGGTGCTTAGTTCTAGTTCTTTCGATTTCGTTTTTTTATGTGAAACTAAGTGTAGTGATAGTAGTAGTATATCTATCTTCCATACGTTTAGAGGGTTCGGTTTCACCGAATTCCATTTTGTCGAGGTGGAAGGTAGATCGGGGGGCTTTGGGTAGGTTGGCAAAAGGGTGCCAGGATGTCGTTGGTTTTCTCTTGTAATCACTTTATCATTTTGCGTGTTATGAAATGGAATGGCTTACCCTGGTACTTGATTCTTTTCTACGGGGCACCGTAGGTGGCTTCCCGCATGGAGGTTCTTGAGCAGTTAGAGGGGTGGTGTGATAAATGGGATGAACCTTTTCTTATAGTTGGTGATTTCAATCAAGTGGAGTTCGAGTGTGACAAACTAAGTCATCGAAAGGGTTCAATTATGGGGGCTACAGAGTATACAAGATGGAAACTCAGGAATTGACTTAATTGACATCCCATTCAAGGGACCCCGTTTTACATGGTGCAATAACCGAAAAGGCAACAATAGGGTTTATGAGAGGCTAGATAGGGCTCTGGGCTCGAGGAACTGGCTTCTATCCTTCCCGAATACGGGGATTCTGCACTACCCAATTCAGCTATCGGATCACGCTCCTATTGAGGTTAATTTGAATCTTCTCCACCCTTCAAAGATCAGAAAGCCTTATAAACTGCAGGCCTGGTCTTTAGATCACGAGGAATGTAAGCAGTGTATTTTACATGAGTGGGCCTCGGTTGTCCGAGGTTCCCCGACGTTTCAGCTTACTCGGAAGCTCGATTCGGTTAGAAAAAGCGTTAGGGGGTGGACCCTGTCTAAAACAAGGGAGTGGCAGGAAAAATGGAAGCAGTTGGATGAACACCTCATTGAAGGCATAGATTTGGCGATCTCCGGGGACGGTGGGGTGGCGTATGATAAGGTTCATGAAGATCTGATTTCGTTCGCAAATGCTATGGCAAATTCATGGAAACAAAAGGCAAAAGTTAAATGGTTGATGGATGGTGACGCCTGTACTAAGTTTTTCTTCAACTGGGTGCGAGGACGGACGGGGAGGAACTTTTTACATGGTATAAAGAACCATACAGGGGAATGGGTTTTTAGCTCGGATGCTGTGGGAAAGGTCTTCCATGGGAATTTTGAGGACATTTTTATGGTTTCCCAGGGACCTACTGATAATCTAAATCGTGAAGCCATCAATCATGCGATGGGTTTCATAAGCAAGCGGCTGTCTGAGGATGAAGCGGATAGATTAGAGAGACCGTTCACGGCTAAGGAGGTTAGAAGGGCTGTCTTCCAAATGGGACCCTATAAATCACCGGGACCGGATGGTATTCCGGCTTGTTTCTTTCAGAAATTTTGGGGTTTGGTTAAAAGGGATGTGACGGAAGCGGTCCTATCAGTGCTCAACTCGGGAAGGGTGCTGAGAGAGATGAACAAGACTTTTATTGCACTCATTTCCAAAATCGATAATCCCGAGTCTGCATCTGACTATCGACCAATTAGTCTTTGTAATGTCACTATGAGGATTATCACTAAATGCATTGCAAATCGCTTGGGACGGATCATGGGGAGCCTTGTGAGTGAATCTCAGGGTGCTTTCATCAAGGGGCGAAACATTAGTGACAACATTCTGTTGGCCCACGAGATCATCCAGAAGGTCAATCAACACAGGAGGGGAGCTCATGGACTGTGTGTGTTCAAGGCCGATATGAGTAAAGCATATGATAGAATAAGATGGGATTTTCTGGAGGCGGTCCTGTCTAATTTTGGTTTTCCAGGAAAGCTTCGACATCTTATTATGGAATGCGTTACAACCGTCTCGTACGAAATTCTTATCAATGGTGTTCCGAATCATTTCTTCGTCCCAAAGTGTGGCTTGAGGCAGGGGGATCCCCTGTCTCCTTTTCTCTTCATTCTGTGTGCTGAAGTGCTTGCTGGAATGCTCCAGGATTGTCAAGAGACTGGTACGTTGACTGGGATTCGCATGTGTAGGGGGGCGGAGCCCATTTCGAGTCTTTTCTTTGCAGACGACTCCGTTTTCTTCTTCAAAAATAAGGACGGGGCGGCGAATACTTTGAAAAGATGCTTGGACAAGTATTGTTTGGCCTCTGGGCAACGAATAAATGAGGATAAATCGGGAATAATCTTTAGTCCAAATACCACTTTGGCTGCTACTCAAGATACTCTGAGGACTCTCCGTATTAGCTGTTCTAAGGAGTTTGGGAAATATTTGGGTTTGCCTATGGAATTTCAGCAGGCAAAAAAAGGTATTTTCCAATCTGTTCTTGAATACGTCACTCGAAGAATTTCCTCATGGAATGGTATTTTCCTCTCACCAGCTGGTAAATTATCTCTTATTTCTTCGGTCCTATCAAATCTCTCTAATTACTTTCTATCAGTGTTCAAACTACCGGTAAGTGTGGCAAATAAGATGAACTCCCTTTTGTCACAATTTTGGTGGGCCGGATGTAAGATGAACCATAAAATTCATTGGTGTAGCAACAAATTCTTGAGTTTTACTAAGAGTGATGGTGGTCTTGGTATTCGGGATGTGGGATGCCTCAACAGGGCGCTTCTTGCTAAGGCTGGATGGCGGATTATCTCCGGTGAAAATTCTCTTTTTGCAAGGTCCTTTAGGTTGTAATTTTATGGGAATGGACATGTCGACACTGCAATTACCGCCCGTGGGGGTCAGGCTTTATCTTGGGGCTCTCGAAGTATTCGCGAGGGTATTGAGGCTATTAGGAACAGAATTGGATGGAGACCTGGTCGTAATTCCTCGCTAAATATTTGGACTAATAGATGGGTTGATGGTGAGATTCTGGAGCCTAGCCCAGCCTTGCTGGGGGTTGAGTTCGCTCACTATGGCTCTGTTCAAATTAATCACCTCATATGTGATCGGAACCAATGGATCGAGCCTATGATTTACTTCTTGTTTGAAGATTCGTGGGTTAATCGTATCTTGGCCATGCCCATTTGTCACTCTGATCGTTGGGACAAGGCCTATTGGCCCTACACCAAACATGGCCATTACACGGTCAAGAGTGGATACGGTATCCTTCATAAAGAAATGATTGAAAAAAAGGCTACTAGAAGGGATCTTAATAGGGTAAGTCTGTTGGGCAAGCGTTTCTGTAGGCGAACTCTGTGGTCCTTACCTGTCCACAATCAGTGGAAGGTCTTTATTTGGAAGTTTGTTACTAGTACCCTACCGATTGGGGCGGAATTTGCTAAGCGGGGTTTGGGAAGGCATTCTAGCTGCTCTTTTTGTGAAGGGATTCAGGATCACGAGGAGTCCTTAGCCCATCTGTTTCGGGATTGTGAGTTGGCTGCTAGGATTTGGGCTGGATCCAACTTGGGCATTCGTGTTGGTTATAGCTCCCAGATCAATGGAACTGATTGGGTTATTGGGTGGATTGAGTACTTTATGAGGGTCCGGAAGGACGTGGAGGGCACCAGGATGTTTATAGCAATTCTGTGGCAGATTTGGGAAGTCAGAAATGTTAGAATCTTCGATAGGGCTAACCTCCCGTTTGGTCTCATTTTCAATCAAATTGGAAAGAATGTGGCTGATCTTAATCGGGTGGATAAGGAGAGAGAGATCAAGGGTCAGGTCCCAACTACGGAAATGGGCCTGGAAGGTGTCTTAGCTGAACGGGATACTCAAAGAATTCGGGATGGCTTCCCTTTTCATGCTGTTGAACCTAGTGCCACCTGCGTGGGCCACCATGCTAAGGTGGATGCAGGGTGGAGAGCTAATTTTGACGCTTCGGTTGGTTGTGTTATGTATGGCCCAGGTGGCGTTATCCGGTCACAGCTGAAGAGGAAATTCAGAGCGGAATCGGCTATTCAGGCAGAGGCTTTTGGTATAAGACAGGTACTAGAATGGGCAAGAGGGCATGCTGGAATCCTGCATCTCCGAATTTTTCCGACTGCTTGGAGTTAATTCTGTCTTTCGCAGGACTGGTTAAGATCAACAGACATATTCAAAGTATCCTAGAAGATTGTAGGGCTTTGTTCCCTTTCTTTCATTGTCTTAGTTTATCTTTTATTCCTAGGTCGTTAAATGTACTAGCGCATGAGCTGGCTCAAGAAGCCATGTTTGTGGGCTAATTTTCTTACCCATTGGCAAAAAAAAAAAAAAAAAAAAAAAACAAAGTTTTGATACAATAGATAATTTTACTTAAAAATCAAACCAAACTAAGACTCTAAGAGTAAATCATTAAAGTGACAACTATCGATGATAATCTATACAATATTATTAAAAGGTACTATAAAATGTCAAGTAAACAAAGTCACCTGACATTTTGCAGGACATCTTCCCACTGCTTTTATTTTTGACATCTTTCAAACTTTTTTTTTGTAAATAAACAGGGTGTTTGCCATTGTTGTGAATTTGTGCCTTGAATTTGTGTCGAAGACGGATATAAGCTAAGTGTCTTATTAAGACTTGGTTTCTTAGTTTATTTATGGTACGAGAATATTGAATTAGATTAGGAAACTATTATATTAGTTTCCTAATAGTCTTTGGTTTCTAATTAGGTTAGATATTTTATCTTGGGTGGAATAACTATATAAAGACTCAAGTATTATTCTAGGTTAATTAGAAGAGACAAAGATGTGAGAGATTTGAGATCACAATAAAGAGGGTCAATTTGTGAGGTTCCTTCTGAAGAAGAAAACTCAGTTTGTCTCAGGACTCTATTATTGGTGTTTGTCAGTCTCGTTTGTCTTTGAAGATTGGAGGAGTTGATCTTGGTTGGCCTCAAGATAATTTGTCCTTCGTCTTATTTGGGTAGTCTCTTTTGTCTCTTTGAGACTACCATATCTATTGGTAGAATAGGGTATACTTTTGGCTCATATTGAGCGCGTGTGTACCGGTCTACTATTGTACTATTTTCTCCATTATAGTGAAGATTGATCTCCTTGAAGGGTGGACGTAGCCAGTTATTTTACTGGTGAACCACGTAATTCCTTGTGTCAACTTTATTTACATTCGTTATTTATTATTCTTTCACCTTATCAATTAACTATTTGGGTAACGGGACGCCTCCGTTACAACAGCCATATATTGTCAAGTATTAATCAAATATAAACTATTTTTTATACATCTGATATTTTATGTAACATGCGATACTTTTTAGACAAAACTATTATTATTTTAACAGCCCTTAATATATCATAAAGTACGAAAAGTTAAATTAACATTCGATATATTGTGTAATAGTCTATACTTTTTATGTGAAACAAAAATTTAAATATAAATTTAATTTGAATAAAGATAGAATATATTTAACAAATTAATTAATATATGCACGCATCATTTGGTATTTATAAAGATAGAATATATTTGAATAAAGATAGAATATATTTAACAGGAGTATTTGATATAATTGGGTTGTTATATCTTAAATGTGAGATATAAATATTTAACTTTGCTCTATAACATTTCTTATAAAATATACAAATAATTATATTAAGAGTCCATATATTTAACAGTCAGACAATATCTTAAATGTGGGATATAAATAGTTAACTTTGCTCTATAATATTTCTTAATAATTATATTAAGAGTCCATATACATTAACATGAACAAATATTCTTAATATAATGTTAAATATATGGACTCTTAACATAATGCTAAATATATTTTATCAGTTATGCAATATAATTAAAAATATATAATTAAGTTGTAATACTTTAACATCCCACTTTCTTAATTTTACCATACAAAATTTCTTTTGGTGTTCATTTTATAAAATGTATCCTTTAAATGCTATTGGCGTTGTTTGGTAAACAACCTATTGAAAAAAATCAGTAGATTCCGGCAGAATTAGTAGCTAGGTTGACCAATCAATCTACTATTTTCATGTGTTTGGTAACTAACATATTCTGATATCTTATTTGTCATAATCTACTATTTTTGAATATGTCGCTATCATATTGTATTAGCATATTCAATTTATACATAAAATCGTTTTAATTATCCTGTAATCTGCTATTTACCAAACACCTTTTTTTAATCTGCTAATTTAATCTAATAGTCAAACGTACTATTAAAATATACTAACCGTATTATGCTAACATTATCTGCTATTATGAATCTTCTTATACCGTTTGCCAAACAGGGCCATTATGTAATACTTATGTGAGAAAAATTTGTAGATGAAATGTTAACAAAATACATTCTCGTGCACCTTTGTAAACTAATAAAGTTAATTATTAATTTTATGAGTATATAAAGTTTTAAATATAAATCTCCATGTGAGTAGAGATGAACAATATATTTTTATACGGAAATATATTTCCAAATAAAAGAAAAAATAAAAGAGTAACTTGGGTAAGTTTTTTTTAATGTAATATAAACATGGTAAACAAATCTTTTCAGAAGATATTGTCATATACACATTGCTCAAGTAAAAGATACGCGGTATAATTTTAGAATTTTAAGATTTGAGCGGGAAAATTTGTAACGTGAAAACGACACGTGTCCAACCTAATGTATAACAGTTCTTTTTTTATACTTATATATAGATGATAATGCCTACTATCAATCTATCATGACTCGTACATTTTCTACACAAGTTTAAAACTAGTTGCCCTTTGAAAAAAGGGTTATACTTATAGCTGACCATCAACACGCATTAACTCGACTTGTAAAAGTAGTGTTCAACCTCTTATGTCTCATCACACAGCTCGACTCCCCGGCCCGTCTCTCCTCCCTGGCATGGCCCGGGTCACAAAATCTCAATTAGGCCCGTCTATTTGTTAAAAAATAAAACTACACAAACACGTCAGCCCAATCCGCCCTCAGTCCGTCATCCATCCATCACAGACGTACCCTTAATCAAATATTCTCCCAGCCATGCCCAACCCGACCTACCATAGCCCGGCCCGAAAACAACTCGACCTATTCATAATAAATTACACAATGGAGGGGATAAGAAGGCAAGAAGAGGCAAAAGGGAAAAAAGGAAAAAAGAAAATGAAAAATCCACCCACAAACCTACACACTAAATATTTGAGCATCACATTTCACCAAACACAAGTACACAACACAACACACACCTCTCTCCCTCTCTCTCTACAATACCATTTCCACTTTCTCTCTCTGCCACCACCTTCCCAACCACTTCCCTCACCATCCACGGCGGCGCGTGACTACCACCACCATGAAACCCGAGCGTTGGCTACGCGCAGCAATACTAGACGATAAAGTAGTTGCAGACTTACTCCTCCAGTTAAAAGACTCTTCTCCGCCGCCGCCTTCGCCTTCGTCGTCTGCGTCAATGTTTTCCATCTCTATCCCGCCTTCTTGGGGCTTACGTCAGCCTCGTTCCACGTCATCATCATCCTTGTCGGAGAAAAAGGGACATACACTGACTCGCCGTAGTCGTACTACTCCGCTGTCGTTTACTAATACGTCACCTGACATTAACAAAAAGTCATGTCACTTATTACACATGATATGGAGCCACATTATTATTTTGTTTTTAAAAAAATTAGAAAAAAATCTAAAACATTAAAGGTAAATAGTATCACAATGATTAATCTTTGGCCTTTTTATTATTAAACTAGTTTTGGAGCCCCTGGAAATCACGGAAGCGTTAATAATTTATGTTTTTAATCAACTTAAATATTATGGAAAATATGATTGGTTTCTTAATCAGCAAATACTTAAACGTTTGTTTAATTCCTCTTTATATATTGATTGAATGAATTAGAGTTTTTATGCCCTAATTATAGATGTGATTTTAGAGCCCCGTATGACAACTTCAAAGTTTAAATAGTTTTTATTTAACCAATAAAAAGTTGATCAAGGTGACATTTTAAAATTATTGTGTAGGCGTTGAAGTACACACTAAATTTTCAGTACTTAACAACAAATATTGTGTAGGTGTACCATAATAATCTTGAATTGAGTTTGGGAGCTTAAATAAGAAAAACCTACAAAATAAAACCTCAAAGGCGTTTTGAGGTAAGGAAATCAAAATATGTGATAACGCAAGCAATTATTATTACTACATAGGTAGTATAAATGAGGAGAGTAATCATTTAAGAAAAAAGAATTAGATAATTTTAAATCACTAACTTGAATTAATTATTAATAACTATAAAGACGAGAGAAAGCTAAGAAGTTTATTACTAACATTTACATTTTATTGTACAACTTAAATTATATATATATTTTTTAAGTATATGCATGTGACACTTGACAATTAAATGTAACTTTTGATAGGAGACATACGGAAGTGTTTAGTTTTATCTTTTTAATTATATTATTGTATAGATTTGTCATGTTGCGTTAATATTTGTCATTTTAGGTACCTTTAAATTATATTGTATATATTTATTTATAAATTAATGAATTAAAACAATGCCAATTAACTATAGATAGATAATCCACTTGCTATGTCACATTAAAATTTGTCAAATATAACAAAATTTTACGGATTTTCAAAATAAATTGTGGAAACAACAATGGAAAACTAACTTTTTTGAGAAACTGGACAAAGGGAAAATGATACAGACAACTCATTAGAGGGTTTCACACTACTACAAAAGTCCCTTACTACATCGGTCAATGCACATAGGATTTTTCAAACAACCGATGTAGTAATAATGGACATCGGTTTTTTTAAAAAATCCGATGTCCTTCTGGAGCTATTTACATCGGTTGTTTGTCACAACCCATGTCCTTTGGTGATGGTACTAATAGACATAGGTTGTTTTGTAAAACCTATGTCCATTAGTCAGGTATTAACATCGGATTTCTGATAAATCCCATGTCTATGCATTTAAAAATTTTAAGTAAGAACATAAGCCTTCTTGCTTTGAAGTCGCGCGTTATAATATCAAAACACTAAAAACTCTTATTTTTTACAATCAGTCAATATCAAAACCCCTCTCTTCACTTTAACCCTAAATTTGATCTCATCTTCGTTCTCCATCACAATCTGTGCTCATCTTCATCACAATCATTTTGCTTCATTCGTTCATCAACCAGGCCAGCATCTATCCTTCTTTCTTCAACATCAAACATCACCGTCTTCATCATTATTAGGTATGTTTGTTGTTAGTGTTTTAATTTTAGGATTAATTTTGATTATTTAACTGAAATTTGTAATTTTATTTGTCCTATAGCTATAATTGAAGAATGTTTTAGGGTTTGATGCTAAAATTGGGGGTTTCGATAATACTGTGTTAATTATTGGGGGATTTGCTAATACGGGTTAAAACGACTGCATGCATCCGTTTTTATTGCTTTAAAACTTTAAATTGTTTGTTAATATCGTGTTCATCAATGGTGTTTTGCTAATTTTATTTTACTGATCGATTTAGGGTTTCTTAATAAATTGGTGGTTTTGCTAATATCTTGTTTAGTTAGTAATTGTCGTATTGTTTATCTGTTTGTGTGATTATTCTCTTGTATAAAATAGAAATACATACCCAGATTTTGTTGGAGATATAGTTGATTTTTGGGTGTTACTGGATTGTTAACTTATGGTAGATATGTTAAGTATGTAGTTTCATAGAGCTTGGATTATGAATTATTTTTCCCCAACTGTAGAATAATAAGTTTACAACCATATAAACCATTGCAGAAAATAAACGGAGATTGGGAATGGATCGTGAATGGATGTTGGTAGATCGTTTGGATCCTAGATATAGGGCAGGGGTGGAAGAATTTGTTAAACATGCTGTTAATAGTGCAGAGAATGTGGAACAAATTTTTTGTCCATGTGTTAGATGTGGGAATAACGAGTTTGTTGATGCCGTAGAATTGAAAAGTCACCTATTGTGTAATGGTATTGACAAAAGTTATACAAGGTGGATTTGGCATGGGGAGGATGTGTTGCCTACTATGTGTAGTAATTTAGAGGATGATAGCGACTTTGAGGGAGAGGATTTTGCTGAAAATTACGATCAAGTAGACAATCTTATTAATGATTTGAAACGATCCACTGAAGACCCAACCGAACTTGAGATGTTTGATAGGATGTTTGGTGATGCTGTTAAACCCCTATACCCTGGTTCAAGCTTCACACGTCTATCTGCAACTTTAAAACTGTATAGTTTAAAGGCGAAAAATGGATGGAGTGATACAAGTTTCACAAGTTTGCTTGAGTTGTTGGGTAAGATTTTACCAGATGGCAATGAACTGCCTAAGCGTAGCTATGACGCTAAGAAAATACTGTGTCCAATGGGAGTTGATTATGTAAAGATACATGCATGTCGTAATGATTGCATTTTGTTTAGAAAGGATTATAAGGATTTAGACAAATGCCCAAAGTGTGGGGCTTCACGTTACAAATTGCCCAAAAAAAATTCAAAGAATAATAGTGGGGTCCCGGTTAAAGTTTTGTGGTATCTTCCCATTATCCCTAGATTTAAACGAATGTTTTCAAGTTTGAAAGATGCGAAAAACTTGATTTGGCACTCTGATGGTAGAATTTCAGATGATAAAATTCGTCATCCCGCTGATTCAACTCAGTGGAAAACCATAGATCATTTGTTTCCTGAATTTGGATCTGAGGCTAGAAATTTAAGGCTTGGACTATGTACCGATGGTATGAATCCGTTTGGTAATCTAAGTAGTCAGTGGAGTACGTGGCCGGTTTTGCTAACAATTTATAATTTGCCTCCTTGGTTATGCATGAAACGTAAATATCTTATGTTGTCACTTCTGATTTCGGGGCCTAAGCAACCTGGAAATGACATAGATGTTTTCCTTGAACCGTTGATCGATGATTTGAAGTTATTATGGGATGAAGGGGTAGAGGTATATGATGCTTATCGCTGTGAGACTTTTAACCTACGTGCCATGATATTTTGCACCATTAATGATTTCCCAGCTTACGGCAACTTATCTGGTTATACCGTGAAAGGGGCTAAAGCGTGCCCAATTTGTGAGGAGGATACGATTTCTGATCGTTTAGTTCATGGAGGAAAGAATGTTTACCTTTGTAGCCAAAGATTGCTACACCGCTCACACCCTTATAGGAAAAAAACGAAGCCTTTTAATGGGAAACAAGAACATAGAAACCCTCCAAAAATTTTAAGTGGGAAAGAGGTTTATGAAAAAGTGAAAAACATTGAAAATAATTTTGGAAAACCATATAAAAGGCCAAGTAATGGGACATTATACAAGAAGAAGTCTGTATTTTGGGATTTACCATATTGGAAACATTTGTCCGTGAGACATTGTATTGATGTCATGCATGTGGAGAAAAATGTGTGTGAAAGCATTATTGGCACACTTCTTAATATCCCTGGTAAAACTAAGGATGGTGTCAAAGCTAGAGAAGATATGGTTGCTCAAAATATACGGCCAGAATTAGCACCAGAAATTAGAGGTTCAAGAACCTATTTACCCCCAGCTTGTTTTACTCTGTCACGAAATGAGAAAAGAAGTGTGTGTGAATGCTTGCATGGGGTTAAGGTACCGCAAGGTTATTCATCCAACATAAAAAATCTTGTATCTTTGAAAGAGTTAAAACTGGTTGGTTTGAAATCACATGACTGTCATACTTTAATGCAACAACTACTTCCAATAGCGCTTCGTGGAGTTCTGCCTAATCCTGTTCGGGGAGCTATTACTAGACTTTGCTATTTTTTCAATGCAATATTTAGCAAAGTTGTTGACTCCGATACCTTGAATACATTACAACGAGATGTTGTTACTACTATGTGTGAACTTGAGATGTTTTTTCCTCCTTCCTTCTTTGATATAATGCAGCACCTAGTAGTACATTTGGTGAGGGAAATTAAGATTTGTGGACCAGTCTTTTTAAGAAACATGTACCCATTTGAGCGATATATGAAGCCCTTAGCCGGGTATGTAAGAAATCAAAACAGGCCAGAAGGTTGTATGATTCAAGGATATGTGGCGGAAGAGGCGCTAGATTTTGCCAATGACTACATGTCTGATGTTGCATCTATTGGGATTCCGACTACTAGACATGAAGGAAGATTAGAAGGACAAGGTACTCTGGGAAAAAAAGCACTCACTGTTAATCCAGAAACCCTTGATCAGGCACACTTCTATATTCTCCAACACATGGTCGATGTGCATCCATATTTAGAGAAGCATCAAACCCTTCTAAGTGCAGAAAACCCTACTAAAGGAGAAAGGTGGTTAGCAATGGAGCATAATCGGTCATTCTTAAAATGGTTCACTAATGAAGTAGATGTTGAGCTGATAAATGACCGTGAGAAAGTTTCTGACGAGGTAAGGTGGTTATCCCATGGACCTGGGATGCATGTGTTAACTTATCAAGGTTATGACATCAATGGGTATTCGTTTTATACTAAGGATCAAGACGATAGAAGTACTATGCAAAATAGTGGAGTAGCTTTGATGGCTATGTCAATGAGTGTTGCTAGTGCTAAAGATAATAGACCTGCGTATGATGCTCAGCCATATTTTGGGGTCATTAAAGAAATTTGGGAGCTAAACTATGTTCAGTTTAGGATACCTGTTTTTCGATGTATGTGGGTTGATCATAATAGGGGTGTTCGAGTTGATGAGATGGGATTCACGTTGGTAGATTTATCACGTGAAGGATACAAAACAGAGCCATTCATTATGGCTAATCAGGCAAGACAAATCTTTTATGTTAAAGATCCAGCGGATGAAAAGTGGTCGATTTTTCTTCATGGTAAGAAGAAATTTGTGGGTAAGGAAGTCATGGATGAAGTTGATGACGAACTGCCTCCTTTTTCTTCTGGATTGCCTCCTTCTACGGCTACTGACGACTTAGATGACTTTTATCTAAGAGATGATCATGAAGAAGGAACTTTTGTTGACGATTAGCTAGCTATTTATCTTTAGAATCTTTAATACTCGTGCTTATGTTTTTTTATGTTATCTTTAAAGACAATATGTAGTTTCCTTAATTTTCTTAATACAACCAGAATTGCAAACATCATTTAATTTTCTCATCAACCAGAATACTCGTCACTACTGTACTGTATGTATTCTTTATTTAGAATATATGGCTATGTATTGAAAATAAATAGCACAGCAGGTAAGATTTATTATGAGGACGAGTAACTACTTAAGTGGATAGTATGACATGAGCTAGTTTTTAATTAAGTTAACGGGTTAATGGGTATTCGGGTAGTGTCTGTTAACATGTTGCTGTAATTACGATTTAACCTTTTTGTTCCAATACTTTTTTTTTGCTGCATAAGCTAAGCTAACAAAGTTTGAAACACAATCTGTCTACAGTTGGCAGCAGTTGCAGCCCTTTGTGTCATTCCCTCTGTTCCTTTTAACTTATATATTTGTGCTACCTCCTCTGATCCCTTACCATATATTTTGATGCAGGTCATCATGTCTTCAGTACCCTCTACTTCAGCAACTTCAGCTGCTGACCGGAAGAGCAAAAGCGTAGTGCTTATGAAGCACTTGACAGTGTTACGTGATCAAGGTACGAAGCTGACAGTAGATTTTGATAGTGATGGTCAGCCAATTGGAAAGAATGGTGCTAAGTACACGAGCTAT
Organism: Silene conica; assembly: GCA_029255685.2. Lineage (NCBI taxonomy): Eukaryota > Viridiplantae > Streptophyta > Magnoliopsida > Caryophyllales > Caryophyllaceae > Silene > Silene conica. Next base: position 64,888,336 of record CM055315.2, read on the forward strand.
GTTGGTCTACTTGCACGCGCGAAAGTGCCAATTGATATTCCTACATGGAAGGATGTTGGAGAGGATCTGAAGGCGAAGATTTGGGACGATGTTTTGGTAAGATCAGTCTATTAAAAAATGCCTCCTTATATTTCTACAAATACTTAAAAAAACTGACTGGCTGCTGTGATAATTAGTTACCATAAAAACTGATTTGGGAAGATTTGGGATGATGTTTTGATAATCAGCCTATTTGCTTGTAGACGATTTTTGACGTTCCACAGTCAAAGAAGAAGCAAGTTCTCAGCATTGCAAATACTACATGGGCGAACTTTAAGTCAAAGTTGACTTCGTTGTACGTGTACAGAAAACCCGGAAAAGGTCGAAAACTGCCTGTTGAGACTGATCCGTTGAAGAAGTATCCTTACCTTAAATCTGAGGTATGGAAGAGGTTTAAAGAGTCGCGTATGACACCAGAATTTCAAGTGAGTATACTTATTTAACATTGACTGTACATATATTTTAGTTTTTAATGAAACAATATAACATTATCTTAATTAAGTACTCACTGTTAATTATTACTGACCTTTAATTTTCAGGCTGTCAGTAAGACAGCTGCTGAGAGGCAGATGATGAACAAGTATCCCCACAGAATGTCTCGTGGAGGATACCGGAAAACAAAACAGATCTTGGAACAAAAACTGAAACAGAAAGAAAGCCAAAAAGAGAAGGGCAACGACGACCCATCGGGAGAAGCTAGTGAAACCATAACGGAGATAAGACGAGGTGATTTATGGATAGAGGGCAGAGTAGGCAAAAATGGAGAATGTCTAAATTTGGAGACTAAAAAGAAAATTGAAGACATAGTGAGTACTGCCTGATTTTTATTGTTTTTTATTGTTGTTGCTAACCCTTTTGTATACTGCCTGAAGTCTAATTGTTGTTGCTAACCGTTTTTCATATAGAATTTGATGAACGAAATGGTTGCGAAAAGAGCATTTGTACCCAGCGGAAAAGTTGATGAATTAACAAAGGCACTAGGAACTGATGAACATTACGGTCGTGTAAGAGGTGTTGGGGGTCGAGTGGGGCATAGGCAGTACTTTGGCAAGAGGAAGAGTAATGAAGCTGGAAAGAGTGAGGGAGTACTTTCAGAGGACTTTTTGGAAAAACTTACCCAGCAGATCACAGAAAAGGTTAGGGCAGAGGTTTATAGAGACATGGAACTGATAGCGGACAAACGGAGTAAGGAGAATGTCAGTTATTCTGCTCATAATGAAAACGTTGTTGAGGTCGAGAAGAATTGCAACAGTGGGCTTGATAGTCATCATATTCCGGACCCATTAGATGAGATACCCGAGCAGGTAAATAAATAATCAGTTTATAAGTTTATTTGTACTGATAAAGATAATGTGTAATGCTGGTTATTTGTTATTTGTTAGGGTTTAGAGTGCGAGCTAGCTGTGCAAGATACTGATTTGAAGAAGGTGGCACTTGGACGGGTATTCAAGACTACAACTCAGGCTGCAGTATGTCACGGTCAACCACTCGCAGCAGATACGTTAAGAGTATGCATTTACGTTATCATGGAAGGTATGGATGACACACCATTACCTATACCTACTGATGAGTTTGCTACTGTTGGTGATGCAACGGGTTCATTTGTTGTGTGGCCAAAAAATCTAATCAGTTTGCGTTGCTCGAAGGTATGAAACTCCAAATAAGATCGATGAACCTTTTTTATGCAGGAACCCAACTGATGAACCTTTTTTATGCAGGAACCTCAGAAAAAGCGTGAGTTAGAAACAGGGGAAAAGTCAGCCACGAACATGAAATCCAAGAAGCGCAAGACAATTTAGAGTCCTATTAACGACAACGTAGAAAGTGGTAGAAGCATTAAAACAAATGAGTCAGTGGCCAGATCAAACTATACTTTGAAAACACTTTTGGAGCAAAAAGTTGATTCAAGACGCTTACTGTCCAGGGTCGTTAGTGTGATGGGCAGTACTCAGGTAACAGATGTGTTTTTGACCGAGAATGTCCTAGGATCGAAGCGAAAGGTACGCCTTTTAAAGGACGACATTACGGCACTTTTGAACATGGGAAAGCTCTCCCTTCAAGTCATTCAGACTTTTCTTGGGTGAGTATTGAATCCGGATCCTAGTTTGAAGTAATTGACATGATTTACATCCGGCTTATATATACTTGTACGTTTATTGTAACAGGTATCTGAGTACCATCTGTGACACCAAAACGTATGGCTTCATTTGTCCGGAACTGACTTCACTATTAGGCCATGAATCACAGCAAGCAACAACGGATATTTCTACAAGGATGAAAGATTTGAAGGCCAAAATTTACATCGCTCCCTATTATGCTAAGTAAGTACTCAAATTAAAATATATGCCAAGAGTTTGATTTTTGTTTATTATTAGCGTGAACAACTTGTTTACAGGGATCACTGGATGCTCCTTGTAATTGACATTGTTGAGCGTAACCAAATATATTGGTTCGATTCAACGGGAAATACTGTGCCTTCAAAGTTGCGACCTTTCATTAACACGTAAGTTAAACTTATTTGTTACTATTTTTTTGTTTTTGGCTACAAGTTAAGTGTATCTGTCTGTGTGTGTGTATGTCTGGCCGCGTATGTCTGCGTCTGGCCGTGTATGTCTGCGTCTGGCCGCGTATGTCTGCGTCTGGCCGTGTATATCTGCCTGTTCCTGTACAAATGCAGGAAATGATGTACAAGTTAAGTCTGTTTGTATATGTATGGTCTATGTTTGATTTATGTTGTACAATATAGAGCTGTACGAGTATACGGCTACAATGCCGGGCCAAGAAAGAGTACTCAACCCCCGCAATGGCTGAAAATCAAGGTAAGAATGGCCTGATCATTTATTGGTTTCAGTTTTCCACATGTTTTAGTCAAATACCTTTGAAATTACCCATATTTGCCTAATAATGTTCACTGAAATAATACTCAGATTTGGCAACTAATAATGTAACTTGCTTTAATTTTTCAACATGTTTTAGTGTGCTCGTCAACCAGGCGATACAGAGTGCGGGTACTACATCATGAGGTACATGCTGGAGACCGTGACTCGTTCTATTGCTACGGCAGCTATCGATGAGGTAATATTAAGCGACATCCTACGTGCTCCAATTTGAACTTCATCTCGTGTAATAGTGTGGTGCGTATGTATTATAAACAACCCGTTATGTGCACTATTGACAGGTTTTTCAAGACACAACTCCATATTCACAAGAAGAACTTGATGAGGTTCGGGACTTGTGGGCAAACTATTTTCTTTACCTCTAGCCGTAGCATTAAGTAATGTATGTAGTTTGATTTCGTAAACATTGGGCGTCTACTGCACTCTAACAGTATGTATATGTATTATTATTGTACGTATTATGACGAACGACCTTTGTTTGGTTCGTTCTTGAAACAATGTATGACGACGAACGACTTTTGTTGTCGTAATTAGGAATGAAAGGGCTCCGTTTTCGTACAATCACGGATTTTGGCATTATATTGGCAACAGGAATTTTGATTCCAATTTTTTTTTAAACAAAACCACATTAAAGGACAAAGGTTGTAAAAAATCTGATGTATACTACCCAATAATAGACATGGGATTTAGTAAAAAACTGATGTACATAACAACAATAGACATGGGATTTAAACGAAAATCTGATGTATAAATCAACAATAGACATAGGATTATTTTTAAGGAAAAACTGATGTAAATAACATTAATGGACATAGGATTTTTACATATTAGACATAGGATTTTACGAAAGTCCGTTGTCCATTACAAGCAATAGACATAGGATTTTTGAAACATCCGATGTCCATTACAGTAATGCACATCGGTTGTACAACCTATGTCTATTATAAACTAAAGGACATAAGTGAACTCTACATCGGTTCAAAAACCTATGTCTATTAGTCAAAAAAACCTATGTAGTAAGCAACTTTTGTAGTAGTGTCACCTCTCTTGAAAGGTCCCTAAAACTCATTTTATATGTGTCTGTGTGCGACAGAAAATTTCCTATGGTAATGTATAAACGACATATGCACATCATCATAGGTGAATAATAGAAACTAAAATAATTGAAACATGTAACATGCATACGAATAGTTGAACATTATCTAAGAGGAAAATGAGTTGGTTGAAAATGATTAGATAAAAATTTATGAGTTTAAAGATATATTCTAAAATAAAGCGTTAAGATTTATCGATGAACTTTTGTAGACAAAATATCATAATAACATTGTTATTTAAGAATTTAAAGATGTGTTTATCGCATATCAAATCTAAACCTGGTGTGGAAAACACCTCAGTGACATCATACAAGGTTAAGCTAAGAAATCAATACTTTAATATAGCCATCTCTAGTTTTTCTCCCTCGTCTCCATCAACATTTTCATCGAAATATCTTCGAAGCTATATCACATTGGACATGCTTCAAATATTATTTCCATCTAAAAAACACTTTAATATGTTGATATAAAAATAATAAAATGATTCAAACGATCTTTATTCGATAAAATATGAATTGAGCTTTTATTTCAACTGATGAAATTGTAAAATAAATCTACAAAATATATTCCCACAATCGAAATCCAAAATGCTCATAAGTTTTCAATGTTCCTTATTTTTAATACAAGAATTTTGTCAAAACGTTGATAAACGTGAGTCAACCATCTAGTGTACAAACAAAAACAAAATCACTAATAAAGACTAGAAAATAATTTATTTCAAATAACAATAAACTGAAAAACATATGGTGATGATTAAACACATGGATATCGAAAAAATATTAATTTAAGTAGGCTTTTCAAAGAAGTATAATATCACAATTACACAACACTACATTTGCTAACAAATTGATGATGTTAAACACCACCAACCACCACCTAACCAAAGTAGTAATATAAATCATATAAAAAAGCATTAAGGAAGACATATAGTGGAAGTTGGGAAAAAATGAATTGAAAATGCAAATAACATAATTGAAAAGATTAATTATTTTATGATGGTTTAAATAGTAAATTGTGTAATTTTAAAAAAAAATTCATTCAATTTTCTAAATTTATTTTACCATTAATTGTGAGGGTAAATTTTGATTGTGGAGTGGACAACACAAGCTACTTATTTAATTTATATATTTTGATGTATGTTAGCGATAGCATATGGAATAAAATGACACTCAACTTGCCTTTTTAATTATATTGTAATAATTAACTATTCTATGATGGTTCAATAAGTAAATTGTGGAATTTTAAAAGTTTTTCATTCAATTTTCTAAATTATTTTACCACTAATTATAAGAATAAGTTTTGATTGTGAAATTGAAAACATAAGCTACTTAATGAAGGTTTTATGTATGTTAGCAATGTCATATGAAGTAAAAATTACACTCAAGTTGCTTTTGATAAATAAATCAATTAGGGAAAAAATGATTAAAAATAAAGTAATATTACTCTCTTGAAAATGGCGCATACATACAATGTAACACTTCGCGTTTTAGAGCTTATATATGTACTACTTGTGTTTGCCTCGTGCTGGAGAGTGTTTTGTTATCGTTACGGGGTGGCGAACTTCGGGACGAAGTTCATTTTAAGGAGGGAAGACTGTAATACCCCATATTTTAGCCTCGGTCAACGACAATCAAACCATGTTTTATACAAGTATTTCAAATGGAATGTTTATAAGTATTTTACGTAAACTGTTATTATTTTATAAATCGTAATTCTACGATTATTTCGTATTTCATAATCGTTTCATATTTGACGATTATTTCTTAAAATGTCATTGCATTCGTATTTCTTTAATTTTGATAATATATTTATAATTAAATATATTTCGTAATTTATATTTATTTCTTATTTATACTTATTCAATTATTCAATTATTTAAATCGTAATTATATTTAAATTTCAATTTAAATATATTCTTATGTAAGTACTAATAATTTTATATTCTTATAATTAACTTATATTTAATAATTTCTATAATAACTATATTAGTTATATGTGCCGTTTATCTTTAATCGAGTCGAGAACGGGATATGGGTAATATAATTCTTGAAATGCGTGATGGACCAATAGAGATGGGCTCGTATGAGATATACTCGGTTTGGGTAGTGAGAAACAATAAAAAGCAATCGACACCCTAGCACCCTACATGATAAACAAACCCTAATCACCCTCATATCATTCATGCCTCCATCGACACCTTAATCTGCCTTCATCGTCTATCACCAAAAACCCTACTCATCCTCCTACATCTCGTCTACCTCCCTACCCCTTCTGCACCTTAAACCCTAGCCTGAGCAGTCGTGAGGGTAGAGAAGAACGAAAGAGAAAGAGATCATCAACGGGTTCATCCTTTTCGCAGCAGCGTATTTTAGTGAGTAATTTTCTCACCTTATAGTTTATCGTTTTCTATGTTTAATAGTTGTATGTAACCCATGTAGTGTCCTTAACATTTTCGTCATCGTTAAACCGCCATAGGCCGCCATAGATGTCACTGTAACTGATGTGAATGTCGCGGGTCAACACGTTTTTTTATGCTCTGTTTTCACACGTGACCGTGTTCTTTGACGTTTGTTAATTCGTTGCGTTTTGGGTTTAATTCTCGTCGTGGGTCGTGGGTACTGGTGAGGGTGTGTTAGTAGGTTTTTTTGGTGGTGGTTATAAGGTGTGTGGTGGCCGGAGTTCCACCGGAAACTGGTGGTTTTGATGCGCGGAAATTAGGGCAGAAACAGGGGATGAGGCGTGTTTAGCAGGCTGTTTAAGACGCGTTTGTGTCGTTTCATGGGAGAACGAGGACTCATGTTTACCACCCCTAGAACCACCGTGAGTCAGTGGTGACAATGGTGGTGGCCAGAGGTGGTGTGGGACACGGTGGTGAGAGATATAAGTGAGAGAAGGTGGGGGTGTACATACGAGTAGCTGGAAACGGAGAATACGGGTTGTGGGTAGCTGTTTGAGCGGGTTGTGGTGGCGTTAGTGGTGGTCTTAGGGGGTAGATTAGGGGTGCGTCTGGTGGTCTGTAGTACAGGTAAGAGGTTAGAGTTGCTGGTGGTGGCTATGGGTGGCTAGAAGCGGGGTGGTGGTGTCGTGAAGTAGGGCGCGCGAGTGACGGATACGGGGTTGCTGCTGTTGTTGTCGTTATGATTTTGGATTTGTTGCTGATGTCGTGGTTATCATTATTATTATTATTATTATTATTATTATTATTTTCTTATTATTATTATTATTTTTTTATTATTATTTCTATTATTATTATTATTGGTGTTATTATTAGTATTACTACTACTATTCTTGTAAGTGTTATTAGTAAGTGTTGTTATTGTTGATGTTTGTCAACATAATATTATTAATTATTATTAGTATGTTATTATTGTTATTATTGATAATAATATTACTGTTGGTATGATTATTATTATTAAGTTAAGTAATTATATTTTGCAAAAATGTGACGGCTATCAATACTTCGGGTATATTTCTATAGTCGTTTATTCAAATGGAATTGGTTATAAAAGTAATAAGAACGAGTTGTTTAAGTTAATTGAAGTAGTAATGTTTAATACGGTCTCGTTATGTGTAATATATTATTTAGATAATTAATTGGAATGATTGATATAGTATGTTGGTGCGTAATTGTATTAGTTAGTAATTAAGTATATTATTGTATTAGGTGTTGAATATGTGATGGAGTGATGCTACTGATTGGATGTTAGCTGCATGATTGGATTATATTGCTATCCAGGTAGGATACACTAACACTATACTCTATGATGTGTTATGAATGAATGTTGTATTGTGTGTTACGGATGCTAAGCATGATTTATATGAGAATGATATTGGTTGGATTGAGTGTTGATTATTATTATTATTGGTATGCGCATTGCATTATTTAATAGAATGATTGAGTAAGAGTATTGTTGCATTCACGAGCATGGCATGTGCATTGGATACGGAATTGAGATGATGAGATATTATTGGGCTCAGGCTAGTTCTGCAGGACTAGACCTGGTGACCTCAGCTGTTATGCTGGTGTTCGGCGACGGCCGATTATAGTCTGTCGGGAGGTTCGGTATGGCTTGGTGTTACGGGTTTGAGATTGATATTTATGATGAGAATGAGATTGAGATCGAGCTCGAGCATATCATTGCATTTGCATATCATAATTGTTGCATTATAATCATTGTGTTACCCTACTCAACCGCGAGGTTGACAATGTATTCGTGTACACCTACGATGATCCGGAATGGGGAGTAGATTCTACAGGTCAGAGACAGATGAGCTAGGAGGTGTGGCAGGAATGTGAGATGCATACTTTGGACCGACTTAGAATTATATCACATCTAGAGAAGTCATCAGTTGTATTTTCTTTTCCGTTAAGTAGTAACTGTAATAACAAGTTTTAAATTTTATCAGTTTTATATAAAGTACTTTGGTTGTTTTACTTTGTTATTCACTACCTCGGACATTCCGAGATGGTAACAACTCTATTTATTTGAGAATGTCTTGCTAAAGGCTCTTAAATAAATGGGGGTGTTACATACAAAATACTGCTTTTCTTGCATCTCTCAAACAACCTGCAGAATATTAAAAGTAAACACCAAATAAATCAATAAATAAACATAATATGAAAATTATACATATATGGAAATCAAAGGGTTAAACAAATGATGACGATTGAGGTTGATATATATGAACTATATAATGATGCTAATTTATCTACCAATTAATATAGAAATGAACAAAATAACAATTTTATATGGAAATACCATGATTTACCGACATAAAAAAGATAATAAAAATACTGAGAAAAAAGTGTAGGGAAATTGAGTACATTATCACATAAGAATAAAGTATGGTCATGACATTAGAGTAAACCTATAAAAATACAACAAAATAAAGAAGATAATAACTTTATAATGAAGTTAATTATCTTCAAATTAAAATTGAAGATGGATGAAATAACGATTTTATATGGAAATTATTAAAATATAAGAGTTTGAATTGTATTAGTTTTATATTAAGAGTTTGAGTCGTATTAGTTTTTGTCTTCCTAGATCGAGTTGTACTAGGAAGCTATTAGACATTGTGCTATATAAGCACAAATCTGTAAATCTGAATATTCATTCAAATTAATTACTCAATCAAACTTCCCGTATTACAAGTTTTTCATGGCATCAGAGCGATAAGCGATCCTGGAATTTTTTTTTTCACCTTCGATACACACAAACAAAAAAAAACAGAAAAAAAACAAACATCATATAAAATCGAGGCATGACGGGAGAAGGCGGCGGAAAAGGCGAAAAGATCGGCAGTAGTTACAGCCATCACGAGACTATTGCACCTTCTTCCCCATTATACCTTCATCCTTCTGATAGTCCAAGTTTGTTATTAAGTTCGATTAAATTCGACGGTGAGAATTATGAGTTATGGGCCGATGCAGTAAGAAACGGACTCGACGCTAAAAACAAATTAGCATTCGTTGAGGGAACCGTAAAGAAGCCAGTATCCGCTGCCGGAAAGGAAGAAAGTATAGAAAGTGTGGCTTGGCGTCAATGCAATGCTATGATCAAGGCATGGCTAAGGAATGTTATAGAAATTCGTCTCCATCCCAGTATATCTTTCTCTGGAACCGTCCCTGAAATTTGGAAAGAATTAAAAGAGCGTTTTTCACTGGAAACGCACCAAGGGTACACCAACTGAAAGGTGAACTCAACGACTGCAAACAAACAAAAGACCAGTCAATTGTCGATTATTACACAAAATTTGAAATCACTATGGGATGAATTGGCCACATATAGCCGAGTTCCTAAGTGTACGTGTGGGGCAGGAGCAAAATTACTGAAAGAACGAGAGGAAGAAAAAGTGCATCAATTTCTAATGGGACTTGATAATTCTCTCTATGGCAATATCCGTTCAAATCTGTTGATGGAAGACGATGTTACATCATTAAGCAGAGCCTATGCCCTCATGTTACGCGAAGAAAGGCACAAGGCTGTGACGAAAGTGAAGGAGGAAGACGGCGAAGCTGCTATGGCGGTCAAAACAAACGCGAGTAACGGTCGGGGCAACAATCACGAGCGTTCTGATCAAGACCCGCCACACTGCACGTTCTTTGTTGGGAAAAACACGGCTATCCAAGCCGCGGAAGAGGACGAGGTCGACGCGGTGGTGGTAGAGGGCGCGGTGGCCGCGGGAGAGGAAATTCCTTCCAAGTAGCAAACGCCGCATCCGCTAGTGATAATGATGAACAAAAACAGGGACAACAATTATTCACCGCCGATGAAGTAAATGCCTTGCGTGGACTTTTGAGTAATAAGACCGAGTCTAGTAACAAGCTTTCAGGTATGAAAAATACCATTTTACATGGTGAATGGTTACTAGGTAGCGGAGCTTCCCACCACATGACGGGACAACGAGGACTTCTTGATAAAATTTGGACTCGGGAACCATCCACAGTCGCGCTGCCAAACGGAGTCCACATCATGGCCCATGAACATGGGACCGTGACTCTCAATAAGAATTTCGTTTTAAAAGACGTTTTATATGTGCCTTCATTAACTTGTGATTTAATATCCATTCAACAATTAGTAGAAGAAAATAATTGTTTTGTAACGTTTCTCCCTGACTATTGTGTTATACAGGACCAATCTACGAAGATGCAGATTGGACGGGGTGAGCACAAGAATGGGGTTTACATAATGAAGACCAAGCAAGAGGTTGCGTTAAGAATAAAAACAAGTCAAAACGCTCGACTTTGGCATCGAAGACTTGGTCATCCTTCTAATAGTATTTTACCTTCCTTCTCCAAATTAGTTAATTGTGATTTATCTTGGGATGCTCGTAGTGTTTGTGATCCTTGTTGCCGTGCAAAACAAACACGGTCAGTTTTTAAGCTTAATAATAAAAGAAGTAGTGAATTGTTTTCCTTAATACATTGCGATATTTGGGGTCCGTACCATACAAACAACTTGTCAGGTGCACGTTTCTTCTTGACTATAGTAGATGATTGTAGTAGGAGCATATGGGTGCACCTAATGGGAGATAAAGGAGAAGTAGGACATTTAATGAAAAAGTTTTTTCAGATGGCCAAAACCCAATTCGGGAAACAAGTTAAGGTGGTTCAAAGTGACAACGGGACTGAGTTTTTATCTGGAAATTTGAAAGACTATTACGATGAGCATGGGATGATTTTCCAAACAAGTAACGTTGACACACCACAACAGAATGGAAGGGTTGAAAGAAGGCATAGGAATATATTGGAAAGGGCAAGAGCGCTTCGATTTCAGGCAAGTTTACCCATTGATTTTTGGGGAGAATGCGTATTGACTGCAGCCTATTTAATCAATCGAACTCCCAGTCGTGTTTTAGATGGACAGACTCCGTTTGAAGTTTTATATGGAGAAAAGCCTAATCTTGAAAATATAAGAGTTTTCGGTTGTCTTGCATATGCGCACAACAAAGACAAGCCCAAGGATAAGTTTAACGAACGAGGTAGACGGTGTATTTTTGTCGGGTATCCGCATAGCAAGAAAGGATGGAAACTTTATGACTTAAAACGTAGGATGATATTGGAGTCAAGAGATGTAATTTTTTACGAAAACATCTTTCCTTATATTGATACTTCTTCAAAAGAAAAGATGGGAGAGTTGAAAATACTATTGGAGAGTACGGACTTCCAAGATTCCATTAACAGACATGCCGCAAACACTGAAGTCGAAAAAGAGAATCCTGCAATTACAGAAACAGAGCCTGCCTCCTGCGAAAACAGAGATGGAATCGAAAACAGAGATAATATTGAGGAGGATCATGAAGACGCGGACACTACATCGGAGACCGCGGATGTGCCTACCATCGACAATGACGAGACAGGAAGAATTAGTGAGAACAACGCAGTAGAGGGTTGTGGTATGCGACAGAAATTCGACCCGTATTGGAAGAAAGATTATGTGTGCAAGTCAACACGTATTGTAAACCCCACATCAGTTGCTCACTCCGAACAATTACCATCTTCAAAGAAAGGTACGTGTTATCCAATAGAAAGTTACGTTGCAAACAATTGTTTTTCTTTGTCCCACAGGTGTTTTTTGGCAAAAATCAATGAAATACATGAACCTCGGAATTATTTTGAAGCTTCCAAAGAAATAGAATGGAGGAAGGCAATGAGTAGAGAGGTTGATGCTTTGGAAACTAATGGGACTTGGAAAATTGTTGATTTGCCACAAGGAAAGAAACCCATTGGGTGCAAGTGGGTTTACAAGATAAAATAGAAAGCCGATGAGAGCATTGAGCGTTACAAAGCAAGATTGGTTGCCCAGGGATTTACCCAAGTTGAGGGGATAGATCAGACTACCATGAGACATTTGCACCAGTAGCAAAAATGACTAGTGTACGGTGCTTGTTGGGAGTCGCAGTACTCAAAGGATGGTCGATCACCCAGTTGGATGTCAATAATGCATTTCTACATGGTAAGCTAGATGAAGAGGTTTATATGAAATTACCACAAGGGTTTCAAGTACATGGTGAGCTATATGAAGAGGTTTATATGAAATCTTTATATGGTCTAAAGCAAGCTTCACGGAATTGGTTTGCTAAGTTACGAGACTCTTTAATAACTTATGGTTTTGAGCAATCTATGGCGGACTATTCACTATTTACCAATGTTAAGAACGATTTATTCCTTGGTGTCTTGATTTACGTGGATGACATGATTGTGGTTAGCAATTGTGTTGATGCAAGCTCACGATTAAAAGTATTTTTAGACAAGAAATTTGGTATTAAGGATCTAGGTCGACTTAAATATTTCTTGGGTATAGAAGTGGCGACCGGACCTACAGGATTGTTTTTGAGTCAGCGAAAATATGCTATCGATATTGTAAAGGAAGCTGGATTGAGTGGTTCAAAACCAACGAACACACCTATTCAACCTGGTCATGCTTTGGCCATGTCCACAGGGTACATTCTCAAAGAGCCCATGCGTTATCGACGTTTGGTTGGTAGGCTAATATACCTGACAATCACTCGCCCAGATTTAGTATATGCAGTACACATATTGTCTCAATTTATGCAAGAGCCGAGGAAAGAGCACATGGATGCGGCGCTGAGAGTAGTGCGATATATCAAAGGCAGTCCGAATAAGGGGATTATAGTACGAAAAGATTCGAGCCTAAGACTGTGCGCTTACTCGGACTCCGATTACGCAGCATGTCCATTGACGAGACGGTCTTTAACCGGGTATTTTGTGGCTCTAGGAAATACTCCTATTTAATGGAAGGTGAAGAAGCAGACAAATAGTCTCAAAGTCTACAGCTGAAGCTGAATATCGTGCATTGTCAGGGGTGACAAGTGAGTTGATATGGGTAAAGGCTTTTCTAAAGTCGTTGGGCATAGATCACACCCAGCCAATGCACATTTACTGCGATAATCAAGCTGCTATTCACATCGCTAAGAACCCAGTATTTCATGACCGTACGAAGCATATTGAAATTGACTGTCATTTTGTGCGGCACCATTTACAGAATAAGACAATTTCTACTTCACACGTGAGAAGTCGAGAACAAATTGCTGACTTGTTTACAAAAGCCTTGGGGGACGAGTTATTCGGATATTTACAGTTCAAGTTGGGCATCGGTGAGCCCCGTGCTCCAACTTGAGTGGGAGTATTAAAATATAAGAGTTTGAATTGTATTAGTTTTATATTCAGAGTAATAACTATGGGGAATAGGAAAAGTATAGGTGGAGCCTTATTAAAACATCTTGAATGTGACATCACGTAAATGCTCCACAAGCTTTTGCTCTTGGGGAGGCTTGAACCCGGGTTTCCTGGGAATTTCACCCAAGTTTTAACCACTAGACTCAACCCTTGCAGGTTCTTTGGCCTTTTTAATTTATAGATAAATCAAATAACAATTAAAAATCAAAATTCCTAATAAATTTAAAATGTCGATATTTATAATGAGAATTTTAAGTAACAAATAAATACCATATAATTCTAATTTTGACGTCGTTTATAAAAACAATTGTAAATATTAAGGGCAAATAATAACATACTTTATAGTAGCCTTTTAATTTTGAAAACTATTATAGGTTAAAATTCAAATAAAAAATTAGAGTCTAATTTTATAACTTGCTAATAATAAAAAATAATCCTCAAAAGTAATAAAATTATACTACATATTTATGTATATTAAAGCAAACCTTTCACATTTTATTTTTCCTTGTTCCATATTTATGTATAAATTAAATCTATAAAATATAATTAAAAGCTAACTAAAATAATGTGGCATGAAAAGTTTGAATTTGATATCACAATTTTTAATGTGACATGTTGAATTAATGTGATATTGACTATCAATTTATTATATAAAATTCATTTATCTATAAATCTATAAAATAAAATAATAAAAAAAACAAGTCAACGGTATTTCATTTCACCATTAGGAGCCTAGTAAGTCACATTTTTTCTTATTTAAAAGGAAAAAAGTAAGAAAAAAATTCTAAAACATTAAATACAAATAGCATAGCAAAGATTAAACTTTTACCTTTTAATTTCTAGATAAATTAAACAACAATTAAAAATCAAAATTCATACTAAATTTTAAATTTCGACGTTTATTGTTAGAATATTTTAAGTACTAAATAAATACCACATAATTCTAATTTTACATCATTTATAAAGTAATAAATAATTTGTAAATATGAAAGAAAGATAATAACATACTTAACATTAAAACATTGGTCTTTTAAATTCTTTTTTTTTGTTAAAAGGCAAGTATATATATAAAAACTAACTCACCAATACAAAGAATGAGTTTTTGCTAAACGCCTAGCTAAATTTACTCAACTAGGAAAACAAAAGATTACAAAGCATCAATCCATCTTTGGTCTCGAATATTCAGCACAATTTTATTTTTGTGACGGCATCTCACTTTATTATCATGACAGACTTTGGTCACCAAGGCAGAAGAAGTAGGAAGGTTGAGCTCAATTCTTGCAGAATTTTTGCCATCCACACGTAATAAATCACACCCACATAACAGGCTCCAAAAGATCTTCTCTACAAACTTAAATCACTCTAATTTTAAATTGTTTATATGTGCAATTTTCTCCTAAGTCTTATGTTATATACTTGCTCAATTGTGTTAATTGGATATAATTTCGTTAAATTGAATATATATAAAAATCTATAACTTCGTTAAATTGAATATATAGAAACTTAAATCACTCGTTTGTTCAAAATTCCTCTCACATAACTTGAACAAATGTATAGAATCATTTGAAAGGAAGGAGAAAAAAACTTGGTGCAAAAACAACTTAAAAGCTATGGGTAGAGAAGAAGAAAAAAGGCAAAAGTATATCACTTTGAAAAAGTTGCAAGCAAGGGAATAAGAAAGTCATCTCTGTTACCAGAGACATTCATCTGTTAGCACATTTTTAAACAATAGTCCATTACAAGCTACAAACGGAAGAAATAAAAGATGAATTCCTCCATATTGACAACCAAGAGAACAAGCAAGAACCAAAACTCTTGAGGCAACAACAATTAGGCAACAGTGAAATATATCTACGATAATAAACATAAGCCACATTATTCAAGATAAGATAGAACTGCCTACATTGATAAAGCTTTGTCATTCCTTACCTGATCATTTATATTAGCATAAGCAGATACAAGCATCACAATCCTTTCTCTGTATAGTGTCATGGATTGTTTCTCCATCTTCATATCTTACGTTACGCTCATTCATATAAAAAGGATTATATAGTAATGTAATTGCATCCTTCCCTGTACATAGAAAGAATCATGCTAGTAGAACAATCATTACCTCTTCATTGTCTTCGAATAAAGCAACCATTCGTATGGTATCTTCATTGGATAAATCTTCAGTGCACAGAAACTAGACGCAAGATTGTCTAGTCTTCCAGAAAATATAAACTCATTATTTAAGCCACCAAAACAGCTAGGTTGCGTATCACAAACATTAAGCTCAATGGTGATTATGTCATCAACGTTGCAATCCAGCTCGTCCGATAGAACCTGCAAAACAAATTTTACAAAATTAATTTTACTACAAAAAAATCTTAGCTAATTATTTAAACGCAACTGTAACGATCATATATGTTGAGGGTTAACAGTGTGGTTATAGGCTCCACGACAGCCTGTAATTTTTGTACATATAATTAGAAGTTCCAAGCCAATAGTTAACGTTTCTTTTAATTCCAATTTCGGGTAAGCACACACAAATGAGGTAGAAAATTCTGCACTCATTTTCTCTGACACAAAACATTCCTAAAAAGGGAACATAAATTATTGATTAGGACGGACCAAAATAAAATATATAAACTATTGGCTAGGAAAGAGGGGGCAAGAGTAAGTTTGTGGTGATTATATGAATTTGCGCGGAACAAAATTAGAGTCCATGAGATACGGTCAATGGCATAGATTTTGAAGGAATCTTTCATAACTTATATAAGGCAACTGATAACGACAGTAATGGTGCTATAACAGTGTCTTTGTAAGGCAGTATATATTGACAAGTTGACAAGTTGACCACACTTTTTCTCTAATGATCCTAACAAGATTATTTGGCTAGTACCAGGAAGGCCTTTGCCCCATTTTTTTAACTATCTGGTACTTCATGAAGAGCACATTAACAATGAAGCTAATTAACTGGTAAAATTAGTAGTTACCTTGAGAAGCTCTGGATGGTGCCAGGCTTTTGAAGATGATTTAGAATCTTTGTTGGTTGACTCTGATTGCAAGTCCTCAAATCTTGTGGACAACAGTGGAACGAGTTGTGTTTCTAGATTAGGCTTAAAGCCATCTTGATTTATTGTTCTGGAAAATAAAGAGGATAAAAAACAAACGGAAAACAGTTACGAATATTCAATGGAAAAGGTTCCAAAAGCCACACAGTCTGAGAGGGTGTGGAATTAGTTTAAGATTCTAATTTCAAGAAATGCCTTCCCATGATTGTTTGATAAGAGAGAAAAGATCTTTAACAAGAACGCAAGAACAATAGCATTCACAAATTAAGGGACTCCCTCTGTCAATCAATCAAATTCCTACTTGAGATCTTTCATTTTTGGAATGTTATTTGTGGTGATTATAGTTTCAGAACCGCATCACTCAGCAACATTAATTTCCGCACACATTCTTTTGTTCCTTAATTTGTGCATAGCATTGAATAACATTCTACCCTAGTGCTGGGTCCCACTTCCATCAGGTATAAGAAATCGGACCTATGTCACCTTTTTCCCACGGCCCCACAAATCAGTATCTGCCTACTACTTCATGACATAAATACACGAAGAGGGTTTTAAAGTTTAAACAAAACATGATACTATACTTAGTGCAAGGCGGTTTTTAAACAAGTCTTACTGTAAAAACATGGTAATTGAGACATTCATTCTCTCCTTCTCACTTCCCTCATCATATTGACATATTTGTTTCAGTCATTAGCTTCGTGATTTGCACAAAAAACGACCCGCAATATCGCCGTTCACTACCGATTTCGGTTTTGCGAAACTGTCAACTTTAGTGTGAATTGCTGCAGTCTTCTTTTTCTGGCATTTTATTGTGAATTGCTGCAGCTTTTCTCATCCTAGCAACATGATTCACATCCACAACGGGTTCTCCTTGTTTCTGAACACACATAATCAAGGAATCACTCAGTAAAACATCACTCACTAATCCTTGCATAAATCATATAATCCCATCCAACCCAACATACAGAATCATGCAGTAAAATTTTCACAGTGGCTGCAATTACGAGTCTGTTACTAGCTAGCTCCTCCTCCTCCTCCTTTTACGGTCACTACAT
The DNA here is from genome assembly GCA_029255685.2 of Silene conica. Lineage (NCBI taxonomy): Eukaryota > Viridiplantae > Streptophyta > Magnoliopsida > Caryophyllales > Caryophyllaceae > Silene > Silene conica. The sequence goes on from CM055315.2 coordinate 64,906,180, forward strand.
TCCCTATATCTCCTAATGTTGTCCTATTTCTCCTTTCTATTCCTTGACCCATTTTTTGTTGAACGACTCCACCTATGATAAGAGCAAGTAATTATATAAAATTATGAAAACCCAATAAAGGAAGATTAATTACAACTTCCAATACAATAATCAATCAAGAGGAAGGAAAGAGTTTACGTGAGAAAGCATGCGCATAAAACACACAAGAATGATCACATTAACACAGTAGTAGAGTACAGCCTGCCCTGTTACACACAGACGAAATGCAGCAGGAAGAAAGTCGACAGTTTTGCGAAACCGAATCGGTACTGAACGGCGATATTGTGGGTCGTTTTTTGTGCAAATCACGAAGTTAATGACTGAAACAAATATGTCAATATGGTAAGGGAAGTGAGAAGGAGAGAATGAATGTGCATGATAGTTCGTAATTTGATGGCCGGAGCAAAGAGAACGAAGGCCATGAATATAGCTTGTCAAGCTTCGAATTTTGCTAAGTAGCATGTCGCTGTCCAGGACAACGAGTAGTTCCACTTTCAAAAAAAATAAAAATAAAATAGAAATGATTACGTGGAACCATTTTCGGTAAATAGTTTGAAACCGACCCTACTTTGTTAATTAGTTTGCTTTTAAGCACCATTTAAGCAAAAAATTCAGAGTATATAGGTTAATAGTTTTTGACTATATATCACATGTCTCCCTGATGACAAGATAAAAGCTTGCGACAGGATAAGTACTATCCAGAGAATAAGATGAAACAGTTTGCTTCTCATATATAAAGCTTCGTAAGCACCTCCGTTGAAAAACGAAGACCTGATCAGGGTATCACCCGAAAGTTCATCATTTCACAATTTAGCTTTGAAAGTTCATGTGGGTGAGTAGGTGATAATTAATTGACAAGCCACGGTTTTCTTGATTAGAAACATTATATCATTCGATCTATCAAACTATAAAACCGAAATCAAAATTAATCAAATAATCTCACACAATCATTCAACTCATAATTATTCCCTATACACTCTCCTTTCGTCTTATCTACTCGACATGGTAGTATTTAATCTGTTACAAATGAGAATTTGTGTATAATTTTGAGAGAAATAGAATAAGTTGATAACCAACGAAGGCGAAGAGAAAGTATGTGGGTAGATGTAGTGACTAGAGATGGCAATGGATCCCGGATCCTACCCAGATCCACCAGACTCTATACCCAAGGGTAGGATATGGATCCCATTATTTTAGATCCTTAGGATCCGGATTAGACCCATATCCTTATACGAGTATGAGGGTCGGATCTGGATCCCACCACTAAGATCCAGATCCTACCCTTGGACCCTCTTTTAATTTTTATAATGGTAATTTTTCGATTGATTTGACTCTTCAAAGGTAGATTATGGAAACAACGAACGAAGTATTAATGTTTATTTTATTTGAACAATTTGTTTTATTATGAATTGTTGAAATTATAATTATTTTATGGTTTGTAAGCCTTATTTGTAAGTTGCTATAAGACTTTTTAACACTTTGTACACTCCTTTTGTTTATTTAGACTACGATTTTTAAACCAGTGAAGCTAATAAAGGGTAATTCGACTAAAACATCGTCTCTAATTGACAAGTAAAAGTGAAATAATATATAATAGTGACTTGGTGCGGTTTCATTTGAATGTATTGTTGGAGATTGACGTATATGGATTTTACCCAGATGTAACATCCCAATATTTCGGGATTCGGAAGTTTAAAGATTTTAAGTTCAAGTTCGAGAAATAATTTATATTTCGTAATTCTTGGTATTTCATTTAAATAACCGATTAATTTATGTGGGAATATTTAAAAGGATTTAAATAAGATTTTAATTAATTGCGTAATTTACGTCTTAGCAATTTAATTTCATAGTCCGGAAATATTTATATCGTCTTAAGTTTATAGTTACCTTAAGTCGGTGTTTTTAGCTTAAATCGTCTTAAAACTTGTCATATGGGCCTAACTTGTTAATGGACCCATTTTCCTTCTTTTTCCTCACAAAACCCTAACCCCACCATCTTCTACCTCCCTCCTTCATTTCATTTTTCAGATTTGTAACAAACACCATTTTAGTTTTCTCCTCCAAACCTTAAAACTCTCATAAAATCCTCATTTCTTATCCGATTGAGACGATTTTCGCGGCCACGGATTCCTCTTCTCGCCCTCCATCTTTCTAGGTAAGTTTTTACCCAAAATAATTCCGTCTTATAATCTGGCCGTGACTCTAAGGTCACGTTTTTCGAGATTTAAGGGGTTTGTTGTGTTTCTAGTGCGGACTTGGACAAAAGGAGCAGCTTGGAGTCGGATTCATGTTGGTTTAAGAAGCTAAAAGGTGACAATAATGAGATAACTCGGCCTTTGTGTGAATATTAGCACTCTTGTTGTGATTCTTGTGTTAGTTTCTGATTTTTATTAATGTTCATTGTTCAAAGGACTTAGTAACATGTTTAGGATGTTTAATATGTGAAGAATTCATGCTTTAAGATGTTGTTATATGTTCTTAAGTTCATTTTCAGTTTTTCACATTTTGCGACGGATACTTGTTAAATTCGTTTGAGGATTGTTATGGGACTTGTTTGCTGCTAGATAGGTTGTATTTGATGATTAGTAATGTTGGGTAAACATCATGTGTAGCAATTTTGAAGTTTGTATGTCGATTTATGAAGTTTTCAAACATATTGCGATTTGCGAAATTTCGTTACAGGCTCTCTGAGCCGGTCGACCGACCGGCCGCCGGTCGACCGGCTGGGAGTGCGTATTGTGTGTTTTTCGTAATTTTGAGAAATTGGCCTTGGACTGCCAGCCGGCCGACCGGCTGCCTGCCGACCGGCTGGTAGTCAATTGGTATTGTGTTTGCTTTGGAAAAACTTAAGAAGAAAGGGAGCCCAGCCGGCAGACCGGCCGCCTGCCAGCCGGCTGGGAGTGCATATGGGTTGGTTTACGAAATAGAGAAGGCTGGGGAAATGGAGTCCCAGCCGGCCAATCGGCTGCCTGCCGACCGGCTGGGAGTCCTTTGTGATGTTTCATTGTTTTTGAAAAGGGCATAGGCTGAGGGGATTGCCAGCCAGCCGGCCGGCTGGGAATCCCTGAAGGCTGTTTTATGGTTTTCGATCGTAACTTTTAAACGGTTGATCGGTTTTAATTGAAATTCGTTTTGTATACCCGTGACATGTATTTGAGGTCCCCGGTGTGCGGGCAACACTATATTGGGTTCGGGAATGGAGTAAGGATAGAGACCCCCCGGTCGGGTAACCGAAAGGGAAACCGGCTCTCCCTCGTCTTAGTTCCCGGGATCAATTAAGTGTTGATTAGAGGTTTAAGAAGTTAGAACTATAGGTTAGTTTCTACCTTTGGATGTTAGTGGTTACATTGGTTGTCGCGTGGTGGGATATGTGTTAAGCTCACCTCTGGACCCACTACGTGTTTTATATGTCGCGTGACGGGATATGTGTTAAGTTCACCTCTGGACCCGTTACGTGTTTTGTTTGTGGCGTGTCAGGATATGTGTTAAGCTCACCTCTGGACCTGACACGTGATCGGTTGTCGTACACGGGATATGTGTTAAGCTCACCTCTGGACCCGTTGTGCGATAGCTGTGTATTGGGATATGTGTTAAGCTCACCTCTGGACCCAATACTTGTTTGTAGCATTGGGATATGTGTTAAGCTCACCTCTGGACCCTTTGCTTATGGATGTATGTTGGGATATGTGTTAAGCTCACCTCTGGACCCGACATTTGTTTGTAGTGGGATATGTGTTAAGCTCACCTCTGGACCCATTACTGAATTGTGATTAGGGATATGTGTTAAGCTCACCTCTGGACCCTTCTCTCGAATTGTATGTATAGGGATATGTGTTAAGTTCACCTCTGGACCCTTTACTTGATTTGCATGTTGGGATATGTGTTAAGTTCACCTCTGGACCCGACATTGTTTGGTAGTGGGATATGTGTTAAGTTCACCTCTGGACCCATTGCCAGTGCTTATGTTATATCTGCTTGCCTAGGTTGGTACAGTGTCAGATATGCATGATGAAGTTGATGTTTATATTGTTTGAGATATAGTTTGTTCATCCAAGGCATTGGATGGCTCTATGATCAGTTTCATAAATAGTTGGATTGAAAGACCCCCCGACTGGGTAACCAGTAGGGAAACCGGCTCTCCTTCCTAACGGTTTATGAAGTTGGTTGAGAGCCGTGCACTAGAGTTTGCATGATAATATGAGATCAGTTGATGAGATGTTTATGCTTCACATGTTGATATATGTTGGAGTATTCTGTATTGTTTTATGTGTTACGTGTTGTCACAAAAGGTGGCTAGGAGAACTCTAGTCACTCCCCACTGATTGTGGCGTACATGTTTACATGTATGTAGGTATATGACAGGTGGTTGGCAGAGGGTTGCATGGAGCTAGCGAGCGATGATTCTATTCATCGATTGACTTACACGTTCACGTTAGCTAGACTTAGTTTACATTTCAGTTGAGTGCCTGTAGGGATGTACCATCCCAGGCTGTTTGTATATGTATTTTACTTTCAGTTACAGTTTTTAATTCACCTCGCATGTTAGTTATGTTAAAAAGTTTTAATTCCGCTGCATTTTTAGTACTTTTGTATGTTTATATTTCCGCTTTCGCGAGGGGTTTTACACCAGATCCTTAGGATGCGGTTAGGAATCTACAAATTTCGAACGAACCCTAAGAATAAGAGTAGAATCTGGATATACCATTTTAAAATATATCTGGATCTGGATCCTTTAAGATCCTGTCCAGATTCTACCATTGCGGGAGAGATTTGTGTGGGGGAAATAATTACCCATCAAATTTTTTATACCTGAGATTTTTCCATGACCTTTGGTTTGGCATTTCTTGGGAATAATTACTGCCTTAACAATTCATTAAGTTTGGTACAAGAGTAAAATTTTCAGCCATCTCACTAATCAGTCCCAACAATATCAGATTTTTCAATCTATTACATTGCTCAAAAGATCATTTTTTTAGTTAAACAAGAGTTCTCAAAATACAAAATGAAACGGAATGGAGTATGAACAACCATGTTTATGCTCATAATCTCCATTTAAGAAGGCCTATTTAACACCATGGCTAAAAACTCATACTTCTCGTCTTCGTCTGTCAAGTCGCGGAAAACGGCAACATCGCTCTCGGTCATAGTCGAACACAAAGTAAGAATATTGACCCTAGGAATACCTTGAACCTTGCCTAGTTCTTCACGCAAACCAACCTTGTAATTCTTTGGTGCTTCAAGCATGGCGGTCAATTGAGCAATTTGAGCATTGCTATTCTCAAGCATGGTTCCCATTAAATTTTCGAAACCCTTTTGTATATTCACAAGTTCTTTGTTTTTACGCAACTTTTTCTTGGTTGGTTGGGGCAAACCTCCATCTCCACCTCTTTTACTAGTTTCCGATTTTTCACTTGAAACTTCACCGATTTGAACTTCTTGTACATTTTCACTTACCTCATTAGTGACTTCTTGATCATCCCTATCAAGAGCCATATTACCTTTAGCACCGGTTGCCCTATCTTTAGCATAAATTTCCTCCATAGCATCAAAAAATGGAAATGGTTTCCGGTACATGCCCTTAGCATCTTTGTGAGACTGAAAATTTAGATGAGAAATAAATTAGTATACTATATTTCATAATACTCAAGTTGTCACTAAAACAATAGCAAGGCAATAATAGGCGTGTATGCTCTGAGTATGCAATGGATCAGTTGCAGGGCTGTTATGCAATGGATCAGTTGTATGCTCTGAGTATGCATTAGCTAGAATCAGTTGCGGTAATGGGCAGATTTTTCTAAGTGCAGCGTATAATAGGACTGATTTCCTATCTACAGGAATATTCTTTTGTGCATCTACTGGGTTTTTGGGTTTTAGTGTACTAGGTAGCACACTTGTTGAACAAAATTTCAAAGACAATTTCAAAGAAAATAGACACTGATAGACACAAAATTTCAAAGAAAATAGCACACTTGTTGAACAAAGTAGCTGCACATGCACATTACTAGCCAGAAAATCAAGAAAGGAAAAATAGGAAAAGTAATGCGTACCTTACACCATTCGTCGTACAATTTGCGTTCACCGGTTACCATTTTTAGACCATCATCCCATCCAAATCCGCTACCCTTCTGTTTAATCTCAAACAAAGCATTAAACCACTTTTTCAGATAAGCAAGTCTTGATTCGATGTTAGTGGCTTTAAGTCCCGCATCTGGCAATTTTTCTGAAATTAACTTCTCCAAATGAACCAAATAACCAGATTTGAACCCACCCTCAGCCTTCCATCTTCCATCCAAATGCAAGGATGATAACAATTCTACCAACACAGTATCTTCCTCCACAGTCCACCTTCTCGGACCAATCTTTTCAGTACTAGCTTCAATTTCGGTCGTCATAAATGCTATGTATAATGTTTTTAAAGAGCAAATACACACGATTAGAAAATAGAGTACATAACTGAGTGAAGAAAATTCAGCAATCTGGCAATTACAGTTGCAAAATGTATCCCAGAAACTCAAAATTGACAATAAATACATCTGAATTCTTACAAAATAATGAAGTAAACAAACTAAATCAATTGCAGAAAAAACATGATTAGAAAATAGAGTACATAATTGTTCATTGTATTTTAAAGCAATTAAACGTAATTAATAAACACAAAAGGCCTACGAAATCGCCAACTATCATACATCTCTTTAGCTAGTTTTTCTCTCCACTCCGTCCAAGACTCAGACGTATCAATTGTAGCTATACGATCTTCATCATCATCATTCATAAACTGCCTACCATATTCTGTATCTAATAAAGCTTCCATGGGATCAAAACTCATTTCTCGACGAATCAAATTATGAATAAGACAACAGGCACTTATAATGTCGGTATGAGTATCCGGGTCATAAAAACTATAATTTCTAAGTATTGCCCAACGCATTTTCAGCAACCTAAAACACCTTTCAATGACATTTCGTGCTGATGAGTGTTTCATATTATAGAATTCCATGTGGTTAACTGGTTGTCGGCCATCTTTCCATTCATTGAGATGATATCTTGTCCCTCGATAAGGAGCAAGAAAGCCTTCACCGTTTGTAAAACCAGCATCAACTAGGTAATAACTACCTATCAAGTTGAAAAGTTCACAAGTTTAATTATTTTATTTACTTCTAGCATAGTTTTTTAACTAGAAAACAGTGGGAAACATTTCTCACCATGAGAAACTATAAGAGGATGTCGTCTACTGATAGCATCCTGAAGGACTCTACCATCGGCTGCGGAACCTTCCCAACCGGGCAAAACGTAGGTAAATTGCATATCCTTAGTACAAGCCGCTAAAACATTTGTAGCTATTTCTCCTTTTCTTGTACGGTATTTAGGTTTATCGGTGATAGGGACCATTACCTTTATGTGTGTGCCATCTAAAGCTCCAAGGCAATTCTACATACCATTGCAAATTCAAGAGAAAGTAAATAAAAAAAACCAACAACCTATCGAGAAGGGCTTTAAGATGATTAAAATTTACCTTAAACCATTTCCACCTTGAATCACCGCAATCCTCTTCAATAGGTTGTGGAGTCTTTATCAAATACTTATACAAGCGTAAAATTGCTCTTAAAATTTGACGGAAGTTTCTACTCACGGTTTCTTTTGACCTTTTCAAACGATGCACAAGCATTCGTTGTTTCTGGTCATGTGCTAATATATTTAAAAATATAGCAACCCTTTCTTCTAAAAACATGTTTTTAGACTCTTTAAGAAGACCATGAGTTCGAATTAACCCACACAATACATCGAATGTAAACCTGTTCATTCTAAGTTGATCTAAGCAACTTAGATCAGAATGTAGAAACTCATGTATATTTTTCAATCCTTGACTCATGGTTCGTTTTGCTGTGTGAGATGTTTTCTTGTGAGGAATTTTCATAGTTTTTAATATAGCTATCATGTAATAATAAAAGGATATCAAGATCATAGATCTCATTCTAATAAACCAAATAAGACCAACTATGGTTTTTTGCTTCCGTGATAATAACCTACGCGCCATAACTGCGTACAAGATCATAGAAAACATGTAAACTAATCAATAGAGACATGTAAACAATCAACTCAGAAAATAACACAGATTGCAACTTTAATTTAAATCTGTGGCTAATTGAATCCATTTAAAACAATAAAGATTGCACATTTGTAATCAATGCTATACCATCACAATATCATGATCAAATCTCATAAAGTAAATCAAAGAATCCCAGAGAATAAACAATTAAAATTCATGGGTGCAGATTCTCTCTTGAATATACCTGGAAGAATGACAACTGACAAGGGAAGAGGTACGAAGGCGTTGGTCGATTTTTCGAATGATAAAGCCAGAAGAAAGCCAATAAAGTGCCATAAACTCCTATCCCCACTTCAACATTTCTCAATAAAAAAATAAAATATAATCTACTGTAATAGTTGAACTCGTTGCAACATTATGTCACTGTCTAGATTTACATTGTTGTAATCGAGTTTGATCCGTCACAACACAAAAATCATCACCAAGAACAAAAAAAAAATTATAAACGAGATAGACAACAATCAACAACAAAATCGTCACAAAAATGGTGTTCAAGCAATAAAAATGGTGCATAAAAATGGAGGAAAGAGCAAATACATGACTGTTGCTGGAGAAGAAGATGAGAGATTCACAGGAAAGCAGAGAGAGATTAGGGTAAGAATTTGTGCGGCTGAATTATTACTCTTGGTATGAGGTAGGTAATATATTACCCCTCTTGGGAGGTAATAGTTACTGAGTAAGGATCCTCTCCATTTCTCGAAAAGAAATGGAGGTCCATTACTTCTCAACGGTTCGGATTAAATTTGGGAACGATCGGATGGTTGTAGATTTATTTAGAAATAAAAAGGTAAATGAAAGAGATTGGAATATATAATATAGTAATGTTTGTGAGAAGAAATGGAGAGAAAAGAAATGGAGAGGATCCATTTCCATAGTTACTGGGCCGCACTAATTACTCCCGTACCAAACCTGAACAAAAAATCGGTAAAAATTAAGTTGGACCTTTTCCGGTCTATTACCCCCATCCCAGGCAGGCCCCTAGTAGTGACAGAAATTAACAAACCTGATAATCACAAAGTCCGACGAGAATAATATCACCAGCAACATTCCAAACTTTCTTATGCAATCATCAATTTAAAACTTTCTTCTCATTCAAACTTTCTTTTCACCCTCTTCTCATTCTAATCCAACTTCAAGCTCAGTCCTTCAATGGCGGGAACAATCAAAGCTCTCAACTTTAGACCCTCCTTCACTATTTCACCAACCTCTTCCTCTTTTCATGCTTCATTACTTCCCCCCAAAACCCTTTTCCCCAAATCTCATTTTCAAACATCTGCAATTTCCTTCACTTCAATTAAAAACCCTTCAATTATTCATTTACCACCCCGATTCACGGTATCCCATATCAGAGCATCTTCATCATCTAACTCTGTACTACTCTTCTTACTCTCCCCCCTTTTATTTTGTTTTTTGAATTATTCTTCACTTTTCTAATTTATTTTCTAAATTTGTGTGTGTTTTTTTTATGAAGATTGATGATGGAGGAAACAGCATTTCTGAGGCTAAGAATTCCGGGAATTTGTTGCAGTTGGCAAAGCCAGTTCTTGATTTTACTGCCAACAATTTTCTGCCATTAGGTAGTTTCTTATTTTAATCTTTATAAATCTATAAGTAGTTGCCCCCGTGTGATTGAGACCGTTGTGCGCCTGCAATTAATTATAGAGTAACCTATATAGAGTAAGGCGAACCCATTGTATGCATAGAACGGTCTCATTTGAGGTTCTGTGATACGTAGAAAGTATAACTAATACTGTAAGGTTTTGGAGTTTGTCTCCTCTTTTAGATGAAGCAATTTGATTTTGTGCCTGGGTTATTTCCCTAGTTACTATTCCCTCTGATTTAACCCATTCTTTATGTTGGATAAAATAATCCTCCTCACAGGAAAATAGAAACTTAAAGAATTCGCTGAGTAGGACGAAGTACTCTGAATTGGGATTAGTAAGTTTGGCATGTGCATGGCATTACTTTGTTGAACTTGGAGTCATTGATGACCATGCTTATTATGCGCAGCTCTTGTTGGTGGGGTTGCTCTTGGGCTTGCGAACCCGGGTCTGGGCTGCTTGGCTGATCAGTATTCATTGTCAAAAGTGAGCACATTTTGCATCTTTATTATTTCAGGTGAGGATCGACCACGCTTTAAACTAACATTGGAGCTTTATGTCAAATTGGCATTGAAATTTTCGAGTTTCTCGGGTTATTATAGGTTTGACGTTACGGAGTCAAGAAATTGGAGCAGCAAAAGATGCCTGGCCCGTTGGATTATTTGGTCTGGTATTGCTTTAAATGTGGTTAATCCCTCGACGGAATCTGGTTATTTTTAGTTATCATGTTTTATATCACAATTGTAGTGATCTGCTTTAGAACACATGCACTTAATCTTGGAGTCTAGCAAAAGAGCCTTTTGGGGGTCTACTCCAGGATTACGTCCCAAATGTACCCAATTTGACCCTAGATAGTAGATATCCATATTTAGCTCATTTTGATGTGAAAATTCCAAAACTAGGTATAATTTTCGCTAGGCATGCATGTTGCCAACTTAATCATCTCAAGTTTCATCAAAATGTTGATGAGGAATGACATAATTAGAAAGAAAGTAGGATTTATGTTAACCATGTGAAACGGAGATAAAAAGAAATAGACTAGTTAAAAAGATTTAAGAATGGCAAAATGAAGGAATTTTTGGGGCTGGGGAAAACCTAAGATGAGTTGGCCAAACTGAAGATTGAAGGAATTATTATTTATTTGGGACAAACTGGACACAAAATTTATGTGGGTGACGGGGTTTTAAACTGTCTTATGCTCCGTATGTCTTTGGTGATGCCTTCTCTATCTTCAGTTTCGGTTTTTCCGTACTCCTTTTGTCCCTTTATCTATCTCTTTTATCATCTCCCTTTGTGTTTGCTTTCTTCCTTGCTTTGTTTTTTTTCTCACTTTATCACTTTGTGTTGGCCCACTCTCATTTTGCCCTTTTTCCTCTTGTTGTGTCACCTTGTGTTATATCTTATCTTTGACAAGTTTTTGGTGCCTTCTTTCTCTTTCTTCAAGCAACAGTTCCTTGTGACGATGATTCATGTTTGATGACCCCTAACTAGCTTGTTGTTTGTGTTTTTGTTGTTTGTTGTATATGTTAAAAAACATTTTAATTTGAGTTGTTCGATGTTGATGATTCTAGAAACCTAGTTTTGAGGTTTTGGTTTAGCATGTAAATTTCATCATTAGCTGTGTAATCATATATGTACCGCCTTGACAATGATGATACATTCCTTAAATTGTTGCACCATGTCAGCTAATCTCTTCGGGAGATGGAGGCTAGTTTATTTTATGCATTTCTTAGAGGTATCTAAGGTAGAACATGATATCTCACTCTTTTCAAGTTTAGGAAACAAGAAACTTCCTAAAATTGCCTTCTTAGATTTGAAATCCAGAACAAAAGCATTTCTGAAAAGTAAATAAGTAGTTGAAGGGACAAAACTGGACAAAATCAATTAAAACATATTGTTCTGATCTATACAATATCTTCAAAGTTAGACTAGACATATATGCTCGCTAATCCATAATTCCTCACAATAGATCCTAGTATTAAAAAATCTATTTGTTAACTCTTGCTTGTGTAAATTATATGGATGCTTACTCAAAATGGGATTTTGATCCTCATAATTCCATGCGATAAATCTAGTACTCCGTATTAAAAAAACCTCATTTTCTTAGATTATGTTGACTCGATTGCCAGTGTGCAGTGTTTTTTATTTAGATGTGACTGCAGTTAGCTTTGGCCAAAAAATGTCCTCGTACGCAGATTTTTGACAATAGCTAGGTTTTTTTTGCAGGTTTCTATACTTCTTTTAACTCCTGTGTTCTCAAGGTTGATCTTACTACTAAATTTTCAGCCTCCAGAATTTGTGACAGGTACTGAAGCTAAGGATTATGAAGAACTATATTTAGCATATTCCCTGCTTATATTTTATTAGAATTATGTATATTCATCTTGTTGATGTATATTCATCTTGTCCGTCTCCTGCATCAAAGGGAAATATGAAACTGTAAAATTTATTTGGGCTGAAATATTGCCTTTCAATTCTTTTGTAATTAAAAGTAGTTCATTTGCGAGAATTAAGGTTAATGAGCTTAACTCAGTCTAGAAAGCACCATGTAGTAAATTCAAATACAGCAATATTGATATGATAGTTGACTTCTGATGGTGCTTATGATTTGTTTTTTCTTACTTTCCTCCATACTATAGAGATATTTCTGTTTATCTTACTTATTGTCTATTCATCAATTTGGTATTGTTATTATCAATGTAAGCATGCTGTCGCTCTTTGGGGGGGGAGGAAGGTACATTAAGCTGCATGTTATGTTGGATATGGTCTTTGGTACATTGTTTATCATTGCTGGATGGGGGACGTGGGTTGGTAGAAAATTATTGTGCTTCCTGTAGGACAATCCATAAGCTTGTTGAAAACATCCTGGGGCATTATGTAGTTTGCCTGTGAGATTACGGGGTTTGTGAAGTTTGAAGGCAAACTTTTATAGTTTTATCTTATTTTATGTCGGCAATTTGTGGGAGCCATTGAGGCACCGGGATAATGTTGTTGGGCAGTAACGGGGTAATAGACCCCTAGCCTTAATTGCAGGGAATGCTCGGTGCTCTGTGAAATCCGTAAAACTCAAGTTTGTTGGGATCTCCGATCATGTACGTATATTGTTGTAAATTGACATTACATGCCCGTATTGTTGTTTGATTATGCTTGATTTTTGAAAGCAATACTATCGTCTGTCTACAAGATGCTTTACTGTTATTTGTTTTCAACAGGACTAGCCATATTCACATGCATGCCAACTTCGTTGTCAAGTGGTGTCTCACTAACTCAAGTATGGAGATTTAGATCTATTGAGAGTCATTTCAACTTTCCTTTCTAATACTCTACTTTTGACCTTATCTTCTTTGATTAAATACAGCTAGCTAAGGGAAATTTCGCGTTAGCTCTGGCAATGACTGTGATATCTAACTTGCTCGGAATTCTTGTTGTAAGTTTCACTAGTTCTTAATCATTTAAAAGACTACTGAGTCATTATTATGTCAACATTTCTGTCGCAGGGTCAGTATTTGCCTGTTAGGAGTCGTGTGACTTAGCTGCATCCCTTGTCTTCCATGCCAAATAACATATTCCTCTATTAAAGCATGCTCTGTATTCAGCTCCTGTCATGAATGTTTGGCAATAAGTAAGACCATCTTATTAATGATAGCTATACTTCACCATCTAGATCCCATAGCCTTGACCACTTCCTACTGGATGATGTCAAAGTTGTTTTAAGCTTAATCTGTGGTCCCCTGAGTCTTAGACTCTTAGTGGGTGCCTTCATGCACATTCTCTCCTATATATGTCTGTCCTTATTTTGTAACTAAGCGCGTATTAATAAATTTGTATATGCAGTTCTTGTCATGACACTGCAGAACATTGGGGTTACGTGTGTGCCTGAGCATGCTTTATGCTTTACATACAAGCATGCATCTAGGAATTTATATATGTCGTCTTTCTGCTACTGAAACTGTTCTTCTCAGTGTGATGCATAAAGCATATTTTACTTTTTCCAGGTCCCATTTACTGTTTCAAAGTTTGTGGGTGCTGGTGTTGGCATATCCATTCCTACTGAGCAGCTTTTCAAAAGCCTTGTCATCACTTTATTGATTCCGCTTATCCTGGGAAAGGTGCGTGTTTTTTGGCTAACATGTCTCTTCTCCTGAAGGTTGGATTTGGTTTATCTTTTGCACATTAATTTTATATACGCATTTTACTCGTTCACATACCTTTTTTACGAGTTTATCTTTGTCATTTTTTCTTTCTCTCAAAACCAATTACTCACACTTTCCCTCTCCATTCAGTGGGCCACTAGCCACCACCACTTTCTAGCTGGCAAACATCAGTCGACTACCTAGTTTGACCAACAATGATAACAATTAGGTCGACTTTGCCGTCAATCACCCAAACTCTAACCCTAGATACGACCCAATCCCCAAATCATCAACAATAAAAATTGCAGCTTCTTTACTCAATCGCAAACAATAAATAACATGGAGCGAAGACAAATTCCACAGTGAATTCATGAAGAAAAAACTTAACGAATTGTTGTATTTTCCAAAAGTGATTGCATAAAAAAGCTTTCCAGTCGTTCGCTATAAGGGAGTTGTCATGATTGTTGCATGATAATGTTGACAATGAATTCATGAAACAAACGCTAATTCGATAACATCATCATGAGTATTGCTCATATGTTGATAATGGCAATGGTTCAAGTATTTGTGTCGCAAACGCATCGATTAGATTTGTAGTTGATTTATTTATTGATTATGCGATCTATGTTCCGATTATTTTTTTTCGAATGTAAAATTTTGTTAACTAGTAAGTTATTATATTTTGTTAATCCATTGTCAAGTAAATTTTAGGAAAATGTTGAAGTAGGAATTAATTTGCTTAGATTTTAGGTAAGAAGGGTAGTAGATGAAAAGATAATGAAAAAATGTATGTGAAAGAGTAAAGTCCGTATGTGAAAAAGTAATTCTGTAATTTTATCATTGAGTTTCTTTTACAGTTTTGCATAACAATTTTTTAACCTTTCTAAGTTAGCTTAAAGGTATGATATGCGGATTGGAGACTGTTGCATTGGCTATTTTCAATTTTTGTCCTTGGTTTGGCTTTGTTTCCATGTTATGGATTTATGGGATTCACTCTGAAGCTGTCCAGTTTCTAATTCTGGTTGACTAAATAGTCCTTTCGCAGTTTTTCTGGAGAAATTAACAAAAGTTTACCATTTTACCAATAATAGTTAACATCTTTCCCGAGTAATTGCTCTGATGGAATAGTGATCTCAGAAGAGTTGGTGACAAAGCTATTCTCTGCCCTTTGATTTAATGGAATTCACATACATTTGCAAAAATTCAACTGTATGGACTGAGCAGTATTTCTTTGGCTTTATTGTCATAACTTCATAAGCGCGACAAGAGAGTCACTGATACTTGTTATGCACTCACCTAGGCACCTAAACACTCTTTATTGTCGTAAAACTGTATCTCTGAACACTGTTTTATCACAAAGCACGTAATTGTTAAGACTAATCACAAAGCACATAATTGTTGAGAGATAATCACAACTTAGACGGGACACCATGAGGAAGAACGAAGAAGCTGAAAATATGGACTTGTAAGTTCAGCTGATTCTCTGTCCCTCCAAGAGCTCAGGCTTAGAATGTCTTGATTAACTCCCCTAAACACACTTTGTATCTCTCTTAGTCACAGTTTCCAATTCATATTCTGAATAACAAACAGTAACAAGGAATAACTTTTAATAAGCCCTTGGTTATTTCGTGGGCAAAACAGAGCCAAGGAAAGACTGAAATAACAGAAGGAAAAAAAAAGATTAATGAATCTGCTTGTAAGCATTTGTTATTCAGAACAGAGCAAAGGAAATGCTGAAAAAACAGAAGGAAAAAAAGGGTGAATAAGTCTGCTTGTTTGATGCTTACTGCCTGTGGCTTCCTTAAGGATGATGTATTTTCTGGGAAATTCCACTTGATTCTCTGTTTGCTTGAGTATTCTAAAGTATTACTCGTGCCAATTTATAGCTTCCTTCATAGGAGGGTTTCGTTTGGAGACTACAATAATGTAGCTTTACCTGAGCTGAATTTGCTGCTGCATATTTTAGGGTTAAAAGTACCTCAAAAAGTCTCAATTAAGACATGATGTTTTGAAACTTTTTCTAGGGCAAAGTGATGCTCCATTTCATTTATGTCTCTGCCTCAAACATTTTCCCTCCAAAACGAATTTGCTTAAATAAGAATACAATGCTTTCTTTTATTAAATTACTATCTTTTAGTTAACATATAATCTTTTAATCACTACATATTTTGAACTAATTTATATTCATTTAATTAAAATAAAACAGAACTGGTATATAAATCTAAAAACTTGTATATGAAAAACCTATAAATTGATATTATTAGTCTCGTATAAAAAAACACATCGTGTACTTGGTTAGTATAAAAAAATTATTCATTGAAACTATTTGAGAGAATTTATAAATTAGATTTAGTTATTAGTTATGGAGTATGTGGTAATTGTTTTTTATTAAACTACATATTTCATGACTCTACTCAATTCTTTCGATTAGTTTTGCATTTCATTTTTAATTCTCATATTAAAATATGAAAAATTAACCAAGTGTCAATTGAAAGTCTATAAATAATACATTATTATAAAATAAATGATTTATATACTAGTGTTGCGTGGGTAGTATCCTAACAATGGTTTTTGAATATTATCATGAGTTTGTCGCTTTAAAAGGTGTTTTAGACGGGTTGTTTACTTGTTTTTGAATCATTTTGTATGAATCTTCAACGGTTGTTTGATTGTTCATTTAGGGCAAAATCACTCATTTTATGCTAACCGACCTAATACACTCGAGTTCAAAAGAAAATAACTTGCTTAATTATATTGTAAATAAGTGTAATGAGCGTGCACAAAGATCGAATTAGTGAATCACAATTATCATCAAGTATAATTTTTGTACCGATTCTACATTATACGCCTTTGACCAATCTATACGTTTTACTCGTGTATCCACATTGTATGATTTGTATCTAGTCTAATGTGTTGGTTGTATATTTGTCATGTTTATAAAGTTCTTACTCCCAATAATCAATTTATTGTTTTCTTTTTCCTTTTCATTTTGTAGACTAAGCCACCTATCTTATATTGGTTGTATTTTTCTTTTTACCAAGGATCGCGACTGGTTAATAATTTTTAAATCACAAAATTCACATGTAAATTTTAATAAAGATAATTAGGGTTCTCAATTAGTTTTAGAAAATGACTCACTAAAAGAAACTAAAATATTTTTTTGGATACTTATTTTGATTGACTTAGTTGTAACTTGCATATACTTGAAGGTTTACCCAATGCGCACCGAAGGTAGAAGCTGCAGCCTGCAAAAAAAAAGCCATCCATTAATCTATGGAAAAAAATTATGAATATTTGTTAACTTTAAACTCAAATATAATATAAGGAAAAAAAAAATAAGTGCACTGAACTTTCGTATATTAATTAATATTCACAATTTTAAACCTTCCTAACATTTATACTTGGCTTTCAGAATTCACCATCTTACACACACAGATACGTAAATGATAGTGATAGTATAATAACATGTTATCAAGATATATCTAGCATAATATAGTGTGAAAGCTTATAAAATAGTGGAGTTTATGTAAGCAAATACACAATCGACATTGTAAGAAAAACAGAAAGCCAGAGTATTCATACACATTGCATGTCATTCAAAGAAAATCAATAAAATTTAAAGAAATATGATGGGCAAAAACTGTCGTGATCTCTATTTATAAGCTATTGGCCTATTAGAGGTGTGATATATGCGCCACTATAAAATTTTACGGTAAAACTCTTACTACACCATTACAGAGTATCTTAATTAATATGCATTTCACAACGGAAAATGAACATTTACATAATAAAATTACTATCCTTATCATTTAAAACTCATTTCGTGATAGAATTACTTTGAATGAAATTATTCAATGTTACGGAGCATTACACTCATATAGATGTTTACATAATAAAACTCTTATCATTATCATAACTCCTATTTTAAACTCATTTAATAATAATAGAATTACTTTTTAGTGTCTAATTAAATAGGTCCTACGTAGGTAAAATTGTAATAATGCTATTTAGGTAGAGTTTGCATTTATAGTAATAGATTTTGAGACCTTAATTAAATTTTATTTTCTTATATTCCTATGTCCGGTATTGTATAACTAATCAATCATCTTTATTAAATTGCTTTTAATAAATTATTAATTTCATGTTAAGCTTGAGTTGTCGGCAAAGAGTGAAAAGTCTCTCTAACAATAAGAAAAATTAGACCATATGGCTTAACGTAACTGCTTAAGCACCATATTGATCGGTAATCTCAAATTAGAACTATGACTTCAACTTACACGTAAAGTTGATATGAGTCGTACTGTAGTTCCTGATGTTCAAGGTAGAGCCAATTATGACCGCATTAAAAAGGCTGCCTCGGATGGACCACGAGCGCATCTCGTCAACACCCACACACCTGCTACCCACGGTGCTGCTGTTGGTGAGGAGACACCTCGGGCCAATGTTGTCTGAGTCCCACCTCTTAAAAAACTTTTAATACACATTATTTATTAAACAAAAACAGTGGCCAATGAAATTGCTCGAAAAGTTCCTCTTTTAAGTATATATAGTGATTGATATTGATGATATATTGATTGAATGATATTGATACCGTGCATGCATGCACGACAGCACGAGATTCATACTAGTTATATACAATTGCAGCTTTTTAAAAATGATAATACAAAAATGTTTGGTTTGTGATAAATCAAGAATGATAATTGTTCCTTTATTGCATTTGTATATTTGAAGAAATTAATAGTCAAAGTTGACATTAGCTAACCACCATCAAAGTTCATATGGAGACAATAGAATCGGGGCAGAGTAGTACTTCAACTTTTCTTTCGGCCTACAGTGTATTAGTTAAGTGTAGTTGCCTTAAAATTTAGACCTTGTGAATGCAAGTGAACAGTGTTGTTCCTCAAACTGAGTGGTTGTTCTGACAGTGGCTAATGACTGCATTACCACTCTAATAACTTCAGTTGGTGGCTTAATAATGGTCATGAGCTTTTGATGATCATCGGCTTGTTGAATGTATGCATAATACTTTTTGTAGAACATACAACAATTTTTTTTAAAGAACAATGATAATTCTAATAAAAAGAAAGGGTTTTTTGATAACTTATGTCTTGAAATCTTGAATAGCTCACTTTTCAAATCCTATGCCTAAGATAATTTTCTTTATAATTTTATACCTAATGTAACATTTTCTTCCAAACATGATGCCAAATCTTAAAAAAAAACCTAAATTGACAATTTTATCCTTCCTAATTTGATGGTTTTTAGTAGTGGTAATCGTGGATGTGTGGATAAATAAGTGGGGGAAAGGAGGATGATGTTTAATTAGTAAGAGTAAGATCGTCAATTCAGGGCTTTTTTGAGATTTTATATCTAGTTTGGAAGAAAATGTAATTTTGTATTAGGTATAAGATTTTAAAGAAAATTATCTTATGTATGAGATTTGAAAAAGTGAGTCATTCAAACCAAAAAAGTAAATAAGCCTCTTGAAGAATGGTAATGGTGACATTTTGAAGAATGGTAATGGATCAGTGAATATTATCTATTTTAGTTTTGGTAAGTTTTTGGTTGAAAAGGATATATGTAAGTGGATTAAATAATATAAATAGTAGCACTATTTCACATCCTCTCTTATATCCTTGAACTTTGTGCCAAAAACAATGACATGGTCTGATTAAATACCTTGTATCCGTTTATTCTTAAAAGGCATTTTTTTAGTACAACTCCAGTCGAACTTCTGCATAAAATTAGTTGAAATAGTGTCGTGTTTATCTACAGGTGCTTCGTGAAGCCGTTGATGGTGAGTACTTCTTTTGTAGATGCAGGCCTCCTTTTAACATGTGTGTCTATTTGTTTCTATTCATCTATGTACATAGTTACATACCATGATACCAACCCACTTATCTATCTAACTAGAATGAATATTGGCTTCTAAACTCGTTTTTGTGTTTGTGTTATTTGCAGGCGTGGGGAAATTTGCTGACAACAACCGCAAGCTTCTGTCAATCATAAGTGCCATATTTCTCAGCCTTGTAAGTGTGGAACCTGATGTTTTTTCATTCTTCTAGATACTATTGATCTCAGAAAGTTTTAAACTTTGATGAATTAACGAGGTCAATCGACGAGAATATCTCATGCTGTATGATTAAGACTGGCATAAAATTCTTCTGACTTTTAAGTTTGGATTAAGACTCTGGGTTGTAGGCTTGTACCACTTTCATGGCTTGATTGGCTTCTCACAGTACTCAGTTTATTCAAGTAAATACTAGAACTGCGTTCAATTTTGACAATGCTGTGTTTGTATATGTGATAATTTTTCGTAAATACGCATAGGTCCCATGGATACAAGTGAGCAAATCAAGGTCATTGCTTATGATGGTTAACCCTACAGGATTCCTTCTAGCTATTGGTTTGGGGGCGTAAGTTGAACAGCTAATTTCATGTCTTTCCTTGCATACGTTTGCTTACGTTAAACAATTACCATTTTCATATCAACTATTTTTGCTGCCAATAAGGACTGTCTAACAATATACTGTTTCGGTGCAGCGTCCTGCATATAGTTCTGTTAGTTTTCAATGCCCTTGTTATTAAGACTTTATCGTTGCTCTCTGGAGGAAAAAGATCAATCTTCTCCAACCGGCAGAATGCCATTGCTTTCCTTCTAGTTGCTAGCCAGGTGAGTTCCTCGGTGTTCAGTTTCTATATTGACAGATAATAGAGCCTGACTACATCACCACGGTATCAAACATGGAATTGGATTGTGGTTGTTGCGGCTATGTCTAAATATGGTCGATACCGGGCATAAGTAGTTGTCATGGTAACCTTCATAACGCGGTCCGCGGTCGTGATGGAGTGTCGCATCTGATATTTGATGCCATGGCAACATCACGTTTGTGCCTCAAAGGCTTCCCCGTTCGAAATAGTGTGAGACCAGTTGCTGCAGGAACTTGATTTTTTAACGCGACTGCGGTGACATTTAAGCATGTGACTCCGACTATTTGCATAACCCCACTTACAGTATTGATATCTGATGCTCAAACATAAGTATAACGCCTGAACATTTAATTTCAAGCCAACACAAAAAGATTTCTCGAAAATGGCAGACCTTCACCTTGACACTCAACTTCTAAAGGAATCCGAGCAACATAGTGGTCAAGGTGAGACTAATAAGGCGCTTCTTTTATGATTTGCAGAAGACATTACCAGTGACAGTTGCTGTGGTTGACCAGCTCGGTGGTGCGATGGGCGCATCTGGTCTATTGGTTCTCCCTTGTGTTGCTGCACATCTAAATCAGGTTAATCTTGTCACTTAAATTGCTAGATCATAAAATATTGATGCTGGCGCTTATAGTGGATTTAACTTACAGATAATCTTGGACTCTTTTCTGGTCAATTTTCTGCTAAAACGAGATCAAACCGCTCATCTTCCAAAGGCAGCCTAGTAGTGACTCAGAAAATGAGTCAACGACATTTTACGTGCGCAGGATTTGGAATATCCAGTCTTCTATGACGAGTACCTGTACCTGTACCAACTTTTAACCATATTAATCGTCAACTCGTATGGAATTTGATGCCCCGAGACATTGTTTTTGTATACTAGCCTATAACGCCTGTATCTTTGAGCATCAGATATCAATGGATAATGTATACTAGCGTAGCCACTTGGAGCTGATGGGGTCTGGTTAACCTGTATCTTTGGCTACAATTGATGTTTCGTCGTGAATTTGTCAGATTTGAAAGATAAAAACAGAGGATGAAAACTAAGTTACAACTAGAATTAGTAAAATATATGCCAATAAATATGGACATTAACTTGAAGCATGGATAAAATATGAAAGTATACACTGTCTACTCTAAATAAACCTCTGAATCATATAATCATAATAATCACTAAAGTGTCAATGAAAGGGCGATCACCGTGCGCTTTGCCATGACATGTAACCTGAAATGACACGGTGGTGTATCACTAGATGCCTGAATTTAGCATTGCAAGTGATACGGTGTCGCACACCTACCAAAAATATCCTATATGACTAACCAATAATTCTCCTAAAGATAGGGGTTGAACACAGGATTACAAAAGTTACGTAGTGAGAATTCTATCTAGGTCGGTTTTAAATCTTTGGTTGGTTGATTGATTGATTTTTTAACGATGAAAAGATGGCAAATATGTCAATAATAATAAGTTAGTCTAGGGCAAGTCAAGTCACACGTGCAAATTAATAAACGTTAATATCAACTAAGAATTTATAAAATCGGTAATAAGGATAACCACCTCTCGGTATTATTGTCAACCTTAGGTCGGGCTCTAGTGAGTTCTCGCTATTACTAGATCATTCTACTAAAATATGTTTGGTCTAATTCTATTTCAGGCTTTCGATCTTAAAAAAGAATTACCAAATTAATCAACGATTGTGATCAATAATCAAAGACTAAGGCCCTGTTCTTTTGGACTGAAAGTGAACTGAACTGAACTGAACTGAACTTATAGGATCTGAACTGAACTGAACTGAACTTATAGGATCTGAACTGAACTTATAGGAACTGAACTGAACTGAACTTATAGGAACTGAACTGAACTGAACTTATAGGAACTGAACTGAACTTATAGGAACTGAACTGAACTGAACTTATAGGAACTGAACTGAACTGAACTTATAGGAACTGAACTGAACTTATAGGAACTGAACTGAACTTATAGGATCTGAACTGAACTTATAGGAACTGAACTGAACTGAACTGAACTTATAGGATCTGAACTGAACTTAACTTATAGGATCTGAACTGAACTAAACTTATAAAACCCGAACTTAATTAACTTTATTTTAATTTCAGTTAACTATTATTATTATTATTATTTTTATTATTGTTGTTGTTGTAATTATTATTATTATTACTATTATTGTTGTCGTTGATGTTGTTGTTATTGTTATTATTATTATTATTATTATTATTATTATTATTATTATTATTATATGACATTGTTAAAAAATAGTCTAAAATACATGGTAATTTAAAATATTTTCAACTGTATATATAATTGTTTGTTCATAGTTCATACATTATACTACGATTACATTACGATAAAAAATACTCATTATTACAAATTTCTCTAACCATTTATTTTCTCTAACAATGGTAATGAAGAAGTTGATTAATTGGAGAGTGACAATTGGTGAGGGTGAGTGTGTCGTATAATGAATAGTTTTTTTGGCATTAACGAGGATGATAGTTTGGCATCAATTAAAGAGTAAAAGACGGGTAAATTATTAATGAGTTGTTTTTTTATAGATGACGTGTATCGAATAATTAAAGCAAAATGTTTGTATCGGTTGTTAAAAATAATACACCGTATACAACTTTTCTTAATTGAGTTTATATGAACTGAACTTATAGGAACTGAACTGAACTGAACTGAACTTATAGGAACTGAACTGAACTGAACTGAACTTATAGGAACTGAACTGAACTGAACTGAACTTATAGGAACTGAACTGAACTTATAGGAACTGAACTGAACTTATAGGAACTGAACTGAACTGAACTTATAGGATCTGAACTGAACTGAACTTATAGGAACTGAACTGAACTTATAGGAACTGAACTGAACTGAACTGAACTTATAGGATCTGAAGTGAACTTAAATTAAGTGACTTGAAGTCCAAAAGAACAGGGCCTAACAATTCAATATAAGCATGTAATAGAAATAATTAGACAATATTATAACATTCCATTTAACATTTGTGAATATTAATTATACATGACTCCCATAATCCCTAGACTAAGGCTCTGTTTGGTAAAACGAATTGAAAAGATGCCTGAAACCTGAAAAGGTACCTGAAAACTGAAAAGGTAGCTGATAAGGTAGCTGAAAATTATGAGCCGATAAGCTACCTGATTGTATAAAAAACTGTTTGGCAAACTAACTGAAACGGTAGCTTATTTTGGTGAAATGACATAAAAGAATATAATAATTATCACTACTCCCTCCTACCCATAACTAATGTCTCATTGTCCATTTCGGTTTATTCGTCAAAGTGTCCCATGGTCCAAATTTAGGCTTGTTTTTACCATCTTACCCTTACCTATTTCCATTTATTACCAACTCACTCACCCCTGGCCCTAACCCAACAAATCATAACACACTCTCTCCAATCTACATACCTCTACTCAACCAAAATATTAAACAACTAATATTTGATAAATTTGGTCATTTCTCCACAATGGAACACTAGTTTTGGGTAAAAGGGAGTATATTATAAATTGAAGGGTAAAAAAGTAATATAACCTAGAATCAAGTACCTGAAATCTAAAATGTTACCTCATGTAACATTTTATTTCAGGTACCTTATTTGACCAAATAAGCTACTTGCTAAACACTCGCGAAAAAATAAGTTACCTGATTCTTTTAGCAAAAAGTTATTTCAGGCAAATCATGTACCTGAAGTGCATTGTCAAACGGAATCTAATGTATTACGCACACATATTGAAAACCAAACTAATGATAAATGATAGATCGAACATGATGATAATATGATAAAACTAAATGAATATACGAAAATGATAAAGATGCTAATAAAATATGCCTACTATAATGACTAAATAGTGAAGAACATGTATTGTAAGATTTCTAGAGAAAACTATGATGAAACGTGCTTATAATGGAATGAAAATGCTTATAACGTTAAAACAAAATAATGAAACAAACGGAATAACGATAAATGGTAAAATAACGAACCAACTAATGACAATGACACAAAGATAAAACAAATACTAGAAATGAGATTACGGAAACTGTGTAAATAGGAAGTTGAAGATGAAGAACAACACAAAACCAAAGTAACTTTGATAGAAATTTGTATTACCAAAAGATTATATAAGAAACAATTGAAAACTAAAATGTTTAGATCTAGAGAGTATTCCGAAATTGAAATATAAGTAGTTCGTAGTAAAGTGTGTATGTATAACGGATTACAAATGATTTTATAGAAGAATGGTAGAGAACCGTAAAGTACGTGCATAATGCCAACCTGGATCGGGTATGTCGGAATCCAAAAATTCTGCATTAATTCTGCAATTAAATGGAAAATGGAATCCAAGGTTGCAACCCCATAAACCGGGGTTGCCAACCCCGATAGGCAATAGGGGATGCATACCTTAACCTTGGAACTCCATGTATTCAGCTGACTACCAAATCCCATTCCATCTTTTCCGGTATGCGCAAAACTCTCAAAATGTTTGAATTGACTTTATGGAGATTCTTACAATGAGAACATATATGCATACAAATGGTGACATACTGACATGCGCAAAATGTTTTGTTTTATTTTTTTGACAAATGGAAAAAGGGTAAATTAAAATACCCCAACCGTTACAGAACTAGATAGACGACTGGGTTGCACTAGAGACTCAACTAGGAAATCTAGAACAACAAAGCCATAAACATATAGAAAACTTAAAATTACAATAGAGAAAACGGAAGCAACGTGAGTAGGACGATGAAGAATAGATTGACAATGAACAACTTTTTCCTTGTCATCAGCAGTACCAAAAACTCTCATAGGCCAACAGGATGATCCAGGTGCACTTACGCCACAAGAGCGTAGAAAGAGAAGAGGAAGAACGAGCCGAACAAGCTTGTCTTCAGAGGAGATGAAACTCCTACACCATGGAGAACAATCCCAACAGTCCAAAGACCAACCCAAGAAAACAAGTAAACTGATAAAAAGGATAAGAGTGCATCCCCAAACTAACCAAACTAACCAAACACCAACACTACGCTTAATCACTACCAACGACGCCTTTAAAAGGCCATTATTCCATAGAATATAACTATACTTATTGGAAAGTCTCCCATAAAAGAAGATTTTTGTAATAATATCAAAATAAAGCTTAATAACAGCATTGAGAATGGAAGAGAACAATACATACATACCTCCCAACACCACAAACTAGCCCTAAACAACACAACCCAAACCAAGACAACCACACTGACTAACACAAAGACACCAAACAAGTCCCAGACAACAAAAGGGGAGAACAACCCACTGACCCAAGACAAACTTAACACCATAAAGACATTCAACTTCACCGACAAAACTCAAAGACGAGACACACGAAACACCGACAACAAAGCAAACAAGGACAAACCAATCGAACCACCCACCACAAACCATACCACAACTTCGACCCGGACATACCGACACAGACCACGACAGTCCCACACGGCCCCAAAGGCGACATGCAAAGAAGGATCGACCCCAAATAGACATGCAAAAACCGACTGGTGGGGGAAGGGGCGAGGGGAGGTGGGACACACAGTCAGAGACATGCACAACCATCATGAGACCAAACACAAACACGAACAAACCAGTGAGACCGACACCGACACGGATGACGACCATCCGTGTCAACAGAAAAGACCTACCATAAGAGATGGGGGAAGGGGCGAGGGGAAGGGAAACATCTCATAGGTAGAATCCCAGACCAAGACACGTGAAAAGACGGTGACGGCGACGATGACGGTGACGGCATGGCAGACAGCGATTGAGACGGTCGATTAAAGACCCACAAAACAAAAACAACTCGCACAGACCGGGCTGAAGAATGAAAGTCGCATAAAATCACAGTGAAAGCCAGACAAAGGAGACAGCAAAAAGATCTCACCCTGGAAGACAAAGGGACAAAATTTGGAAGGAAAATGTAAACTAGTCAAGTGAAGCATGATGGTTCGCCGGAGATGCGCCTAAGCACAGCCACATCTGCGACGACCAGGGGTGAAGTAGGGGAAGTAAAATGGGTGGGAGGCAGATGTAGTGGAACACAGGAAGGAGTTAGAAGGAGGAAGGAGTCAGAAGGAGTTGGGTTTTGTTTTATTCTAGACGTAACCATTTTAACATATATGAATAGCATTTGCTAATTGTTGGTCTTAGTCACTAAATGTCAAACCTTTACAATTAAATTTTTTATTGCTTGGTCTTGGTCAGTAAAAATAAAGCAAATAAGAGCATACAACTTATGCTATTGTATTTATGGGACATCCACTTCCATGGATTCATTGAAATCGTTGAGCAACCACTCAAACGATAAACGTTTATCACAAATATAAATGATGGGTATATATGCATTCGGATGGTGATATGGAGGTTTTGGTATAAATGTCATCATATTAGACAGAAATGCACTTCATTGTATGATAGTTTGGATTTGAAATAAATCTAATAATGGTAAGATTGGTAACATATATATGAATAAACATAGTGACTTGTGCAGAATGTTACCATCTCTGTAATTGACATTATACTCTGTAAGATACATAAATCATAAACGCGATGTATATTTATTAGAATGCTGAGATGGACAATAAAAACTCTCCTTCAATGGTAGATACAGAAATATACTTTTTGTTAAAATAATTATTATCAATACAATTAATACAGACAACAAAAATGCACAACTCTATTCATAATCCACCCCGAGAAAAATTAATGGGCAATGGTGTCGATGATAGGAATGAAAGCTTGAATGAAATCGAAAAACCTACTAATCAACAGCTAATTTTCTGTCAATGCTAGAAAATGTCTCGTAAAATGCTTTGAAATGTTTATAGGCAAAGTCTACATCTTCCTTCCCGCATATCTCCCTCACACTGCATTTTCAACAACATATATACAAGTGCCTCAGATTAATCAAGCTGCTCAGCAATTCCTACTTCTGCCACACAGATATGGCATTTTCTGCGCAACGCATGTGGAACTCTCTAATCCACTTGCGCTTGCATGCAAAATCGTAACAAGAAACACATTTGCTGAATTGCCGGCTTAGACCGAGATGCTGCCCGCCTTGATCATACAGCCATTAAAAAAAGTTCTTTGTACAATAGTCACTCTATTTACTTGGATTTACTCCATTACACTCTCAAGTCTCAAGTCTACAGTGTGCGGGAGTCCTACTCTTGCTGAGATACTTTTCGTCTCCTAAACCGTTGTCCTCAACCAAAGGTAGTAATTCTAAGTGAATAGAGTGCCAAACTTTTAGTCAGCAATGTCATAGGATAAAAAAAATTGATACCTGTGCATGGAAAGCTGGGCGATACCGCAATCAACAGTTCGGATCCCCACACCAGTAGCGAGTATTGGGCCAATGGTGGATCCACAGCCCATGTCGTTTCTCACCACAAATTCCTAAAGAGAAGGCAAACATACAGTTTCAATCATATTTTAGGTGGAGAGAGACTTCAATGCAAAAAAAGACGAAAAGTTTTCAGAACAGGCAGCACATAGCTCGCTCATATTCAAATATTGTTTGTTCTTCCGTGAACTTCAAAATAATATGGACATATATGAAACAAATACAACAAAGCTTTCAACCATTAGTAAGATGACAAGGAAATAACAATTTCAGAATAGGGCATATGAGTACATGACCTACTGGCTACTGCTACCAAATCGAAGATTCACTATAGAATTGAAACCCATAAGTCCATAACCATGGTATTAGACTATCATGTTCAACTCGGATCTCAAAATCAGCCATTAAATGCGGTTGTGAGAAATTCAAAAGGCAATGTCAAAAATAGCGCACTAAGGGGGGGTGATTGGTGACATCCACACACACAAAAATCGCTAGATGCTCAAGCTCTTAAACTCTCAAGAGTAATAGTAGTATAAACACAAAGTTCAAGTTTTCGTAGTAGTGGAGCACTTAACCCCTCAGTAAATAACTTTAAAAGGCGAATTTAAAATCCTGATATGTGAAAGCAATATCACCAAACCTACAATGGTTCCTATCAATCCAATACACACCAAAAGGCTAAGGGGGGTGTGGTTCAAACATAAAAAGGTATAAGGTATGGGTTTGGAATAAGGCAAACCCATACCATGTGTTTGTTTAGCAAATTTGAGGGTTTCATACCCATACCTCAAACCCATGACGTATGGGCTTCTCATACCTAGGCAGGGGGGTGGGTATGGGATTGATACCCATGGGTATCAAACTACAACAAAAAAATGTGAAAAATAAATATTAAGACATTGTAAACAAAACATTTTACATAATTATTAGATAAAATTTTTATTTTGCATGATTTTATATGTTCAAATTTTTATTTAAAGTAGTAGATTTTACATATTTCAACTATAATTTAGTTTCAAATCCATACCTCTTACAATTGAAACAAACACAAGGTATCGGGTATGGAGTTCCAACCTCATACCACCTAGGCTAGGTAGCACGGACACTTCTCCTAATGAGCTGTACCGTGTCCGACACCGACACTCCACGGACACACGCCGAAACGTGTCCAACACCTAAACAGCCGTGTCTAACCTTTTACATTTATTTGGGCACGTGTCCGACGCGTGTCCATGGTAATTGAGCCGTGTCCGTCGCGTGTCCACGATATTTGGTTATCATTTGCGGTGAATGATGTTCTTGAGATGAGAAATGATCAATTAGAATATTGATTCGGATGAGAAATGAAAATAAATTTATTATCAAGAGCAAGTTTTACATTCACTTATTTAAAATTAATATCAAATACTTTTACAAAAATAAAATCAAAAATTTATAACTATAAAATGTATATTTTGTTAAATTTAAACGCCGTGTCCCGTGTCCTAAACATGCCGTGTCCCGTGTCCGTGTCGTGTCCGTGTCCGTGTCCGTTTTGGTGCTACCTAACATCTAGGTATGATTCCTGATTCCAAACCCAGACCCGTGCGCGAAACAAACTCCCCCTAAAAAGGCATTAGATTATACACTACACTGAACACTATTCCAATGAATATAAAGAAACAATTTATATCTGTATAGAGAAACGAATTTTGAAACCTAGGGGAGAGGGAGTGTATCACCCAACCGAAAACTAGAATGGAACACATCCATTCCAACAGTCAACTAAGCAACCCCTTGTTTAGGTACAAAATCGTAATTATTATTCCATTACCCACCACTAGATCATGGATCAATAGGGGCCTTTATGTCATGTTTGTGAATAGGCCAGTTCTGGTTTTTAAATGAACTAATGAAGGTATCGAGATTGCAACACTTGCATTAATAGGAGATCAACATTTAATCAAGCAAGTCAAACGACATTTTTTTTAATAAGTACTAGTCCACATCTAATATAGGTCGTCAAGGAGGAGACACGCATGTACAAAAACACACCAAGGGGATGATGCAAGTGTTCAAAAAGACACTAAGGATGTGATGCCTGTATACAAAAGTAAAAACCACAACAATGGAAGTAAATTAACTGTCTATCATGAGGGCTCCTAAAATGTTAGGTTTAAGTAAATACTACAGAGTAGGCTTATTTGCATATCTTGACAATTATTTTCATTCGTTTGAAATAACGCAATGAAAAATGATTCAAATAGATGATAACTGTTTCATATGCCTAAAAACACCATTTTAAAGCCTTTCAAGATGTTCTAATGATAAAGTGCAACAAAACTCAATACTAGCTTGTATCTGTTAGACTGTTACCACAGCCTTTTATAGTTTTACTTGAGTGCCACATCACTATGTAATCCAGCTTATTCACTTATTTGTCCGTGCATTACCAACAGCATACAAAAGAGCACCACAGAGACAGCATAAAATGATAATGCAAGAATAAAGAATAAGTTGCATCATTATAGTATTTTCTTGTGACAACTCTTCATGCTTTATTCCCTCTCTGTGCACCCCTTCTTTATCTCGCTTACACTAGCATTTTCTCTTCCCTCATCCCAATGAGTACCCGTTGACCCATATCATCACAGATTGCAAGGAAACCCTGCCATCTGCTCCTCAAGAAATTAGGAATCATGTCTCCATACACACGGCTGACTAGTAGAGATGACACTGGTAGTCTGTGTCCTCAATGATTATTGGTCTCATATCTATTGCGTGAGTGGATGGATCACTATATGATACAGCTGGAAGGGTAGTTACCAAAACGCAATCACCCTTATGAATAGAAAAGGGCACATAAACAGCTCACAATTAATATTGAAGGGGAAAAAGTACCTGGGTAGGTAAGTTGTGGACTTTTGCAACTTCTTTAAAAAGAAAAGCTGTCACTCCACTGGTAGCATACCGCTGATTGGCATTGTGTTTGATTACGAGCCCCTTCTGCAATTTTGGCCGATGATTTTCTTCATGTTTGTCCATGAAATTCGGGTGAACTCCATGAGCCATGTCAGCAGAAACTGATGCATGCATTTGAGTATACTTTCAAGTCAACATAATTGTTGTCTGGAAAATAACAGAAACATTGACGTGTACTTTCAGCTGTCTAAGAGTCTTGGAATCCACTTATTTCTCATGAAGACAGAGATCAACAAAGAGAAATTACATCTAATGGGAGTTTTCTGAGAAGTATTTATGTTTTTGGGTACTGATGAGCTTCTCCTTTTGCAGAAGCTCGTACAAAATCTCAAAAAATAACACATTCATCAATGGAAAAATGGCAAGGCAGTCGTAACTCTTTTTGATATGTTACATGTCATAATTTACCTAAAAATGATTGCCGAATTACTCGTTCCACAACTCCTTCGCCAACTTTATCATCTGCCAAGCAGCTAATTATGCGTCTTATAGCTTGGAATATGGTTGGTGCACCAGCGCCCTGAATTGAGTTTGACCCCACCTAAAAGCATTAAAGTAGACATTATATATTCATACAAGCAACTGCAACCTAGATACTTCCAAACTACCAATAAAAATTAGGTAGCACTCCCTTACTTCAAATCATTTCCACTAGTTTGTTCAAAATTCCTCTCACATAACTTCAACAAATGTATAGAAATCATTTGAAAGGAAGGAGAAAAAAACTTGGTGCAAAAACAACTTAAAAGCTATGGGCAGAGAAGAAGAAAAAAGGCAAAAGTATATCACTTTGAAAAAGTTGCAAGCAAGGGAATAAGAAAGTCATCTCTGTTACCAGAGACATTCATCTGTTAGCACATTTTTAAACAATAGTCCATTACAAGCTACAAACGGAAGAAATAAAAGATGAATTCCTCCATATTGACAACCAAGAGAACAAGCAAGAACCAAAACTCTTGAGGCAACAACAATTAGGCAACAGTGAAATATATCTACGACAATAAACATAAGCCACATTATTCAAGATAAGATAGAACTGCCTACATTGATAAGGCTTTGTCATTCCTTAGCATGATGATTTATATTAGCATAAGCAGATACAAACATCACAATCCTTTCTCCGTATAGTGTCATGGATTGTTTCTCCATCTTCATATCTTACGTTACGCTCATTCATAAAAAAAGGATTATATAGTAATGTAATTGCACCCTTCCCTGTACATAGAAAGAATCATGCTAGTCGAACAATCATTACCTCTTCATTGTCGAATAAAGCAACCATTCGTATGGTATCTTCATTGGATAAGTCTTCCGGAGATGAAGAAGAGTCAACAAGCGCTCTCAGTGCACAGAAACTAGACGCAAGATTGTCTAGTCTTCCAGAAAATATAAACTCATTCTTTAAGCCACCAAGACAGCTAGGTTGTGTATCACAAACATTAAGCTCAATGGTGATTATGTCATCAACGTTGCAATCCAGTTCGTCCGATAGAACCTGCAAAACAAATTTTACAGGCATGAATGAGAAACCGAAGAACAAAATTAATTTTACTACAAAAAAATCTTAGCTGTGATGGATAGCTAATTATTTAAACGCAACTGTAACAATCATATATGTTGAGGGTTAGCAGTGTGGCTATACGTTCCACGACATTCTGAAATTTTTGTACATATAATTAGAAGTTGTGTATGTTTCACAACTTATAACCCCCCCCCCCCCCCCCCCCCCTGTGTCCAAGCCAATAGTTAACGTTTCTTTTAATTTCAATTTCGGGTAAGCACACACAAATGAGGTAGAAAATTCTGCACTCATTTTCTCTGACACAAAACATTTATTGATTAGGACGGACCAAAATAAAATATATAAACTATTGGCTAGGAAAGAGGGAGCAAGAGTAAGTTTGTGGTGATTATATGAATTTACTCGGAACAAAATTAGAGTCCATGAAATACGATCAATGGCATAGATTTTGAAGGAATCTTTCATAACTTGTATAAGGCAACTGATAACGACAGTAACGGTGCTATAACAGTGTCTTTGTAAGGCAGTATATATTGACATCTTGACAAGTTGACCACACTTTTTCTCTAATGATCCTAACAAGATTATCTGGCTAGTACCGGGAAGGCCTTTGCCCCATTTTTTTAACTATCTGGTACTTCATGAAGAGCACATTAACAATGAAGCTGACTAACTGGTAAAATCAGTAGTTACCTTGAGAAGCTCTGGATGGTGCCAGGCTTTTGAAGGTGATTTAGAATCTTTGTTGGTTGACTCTGATTGTAAGTCCTCAAATCTTGTGGACAGCAGTGGAACGAGTTGTGTTTCTAGATTAGGCTTAAAGCCATCTTGATTTATTGTTCTGGAAAATAAAGAGGATAAAAAACGGAAAACAATTACGAACATGGAAAAGGTTCCAAAAGCCACAATGCCTGAGAGGGTGTGGAATTAGTTTAAGATTCTAATTTCAAGAAATGCCTTCGCATGTTTCTTTGATAAGAGAGAAAAGATCTTTGACAAGAACGCAAGAACAAATAGCATTCACAAATTAAGGGAGTCCCTCTGTCAATCAATAAAATTCCTACTTGAAATCTTTCATTTTTGGAATGTTATTTGTGGTGACTATAGTTTCAGAATCGCATCACTCAGCAACATTAAGTTCCGCACACATTCTTTTGTTCCTTAATTTGTGCATAACAAAGTACGAAGTCAATTTCTGAGCAGAGTGATTAATATGTAATTACATAGCAGTGAAGTAGTCAGAGAAGGAACAGACCGATCAAGATGAATGGCCAGTGTTGGTACACGCAACAAAGGTTTCGTAACTTTCACAAGTCGATGACTGAAGGAACCATCAACGCTTCTCAGTATAACCCTGCCCGCTACACTTAAGTCTCTGTCAAACCAAGTGTGCCACAAACCACCTCCATAGGTCTGCACATTAACCATTTGATAGCCTGCTTTTGACGATGCTGATATTGGTTTTAGTTTTAAACAAGGGCTGTCAGTATGGGCTGCAATAACATGAAATCCATTGCCTGGGCTGTACCTACAAAGACAAACTGTAGCCTTTAGTTCAGACTTCAGAGTTTGATTTTGCATTTCTGATTTACCAGTCATGTACAGAAAGAGGCAGCGTTGACTATTTAATAAATATAAAAAAATTGTCATGTTTTCCTTTATTTTCAGTATTTACTTGTCATTGACGGTTTGAAATGATGATTCTTGCAAGGTTTTTGCTGCTGTGCCTACCAGTACAAAGTAAGTCCAAGTTCTGAAATCATATGGTACTGATGACAACAAGGACAAACTCACACTGTACAAATTATCAAGAAATGAAAGAACAAACATAACATTGGATTGGTTTGGTTTGAACATGCATGACAACGAGGACAAGTTCACATCTGTTGAACCTAATCACCTATCATTGGATTCAGGCCAGTTGACGATAAACAAACATAACTCAAACTTACTTTTCACCTACAGCAAAAGCAACCAAAGAAGACATATTTCTTGTGAAAAAGTATCGACCACCAGGCTTTAGGTCCCACTCTTCACTCTCGTCCAGCAAGTCGAAGCCAGCGGAAAGCAGTTGCCTCTTTGCTTCAGCTGCAGGATAGACTTTCAGGTGTTAAGAGAGGACTTCTGTAGACTAATAAATTTATACTTAACATCACAGTGTACATAAAGTTACAACATTATTGGCAGAAGAAGTCTTGTTTAATGATTAAACTCCTGTTCTTCAGTTATAGAGTCTAGGCCTTTAGCAAAACAAAAGTTGCCTCTTGTTCAAGATATCAATTAACACGAAGTAAATAAATTTAGCTGAAGAAGTAAATTCCGCAAATGAGGTTTAAGATTCGGACAAGCATAATTGAAATTCAGTTGCCTAGGTGCATTTCATTTGCAGCTGACAATTCATTAAACCGAAAAACAAAAACACACGATATTTAGTCAGAGAAAAGGAAGAACATATTAAAACGAACACAGTCTCAGATGGTTTCTAGTGCATTGACTTAGCAATGGAAAGTAAATACATTGCAGAATCAAGAAGCTTTTATAATTATATTTCTACATTGTACAAAAGTTTAATTTGTGCAACGAGGAGACTTAAAAGGATAAATCTTTATTCCAAACATAGTTACTGTGGACTTCCAAGTCCTATATACCCCTTCTACAAAGTTAATTAAACATCCTGATCAGGCAATGTGGATGTTTTTGCAAATCCTATTCATAATCATTTACCACATATGACAAGTCCTATCGAGGTAACTATGTACCATTTTTTCTATTAGGAGTGTTGAACAATATACAACTCTTAAGCAAGCCAAGTTGACATGCAAGTTCAAACCAATCTAACATAAAATGAAGAGACCGGATCAAATAACTGTCTAAAAACTTTATGCTCATAAGAGAAAAAAAAAATTATGGATTTTACCCAATGTCATTTCTACTATGATCAGGTAGCCAGCAGTTCAAAGAGTATGTTTCAGCTAGTCTTCACCCTATCATTTTTCGAGGATGATACAACAACCATCACTTAGGATGAATTTGTTGGTACTATTGCCCAGGCACATAGAATCCACCATTTATCTAGGTTCTAAACCATTGAATAACATTCTACCCTAGTGCTGGGTCCCACTTCCATCAGGTATAAGAAATCGGACCTATGTCACCTTCTGCCCACGGCCCCACAAATCAGTATCTGTCTACTACTTCATGACATAAATACACGAAGAGTGTTTTAAAGTTTAAACAAAACATGATACTATACTTAGTGCAAGACGGTTTTACATGTTTAAAACAAGTCTTATTGCAAAAACATGGTAATTGACCCAAACACCCTGTAAAAAAATGTGTTTCAGTAAGTTGCATGAATCAGAAATTAGAATGGTGCTTTACATGGAAAACGGTTATATACAAAACTGGTGTAGATACAAATGACATTCTCGCAGACATATATAGTCTTCGATAGCAAATGTAGACTAGCTTAGTCGGTAAATTCATTGGCGTAGTCCTCATGACCTATGTTGGAGAATGGAGATTGTTATCACGGTGCCCTTTGCACAAATTAGAGTAATTCCCACTTGTTATATGCCTTACGATTTCAGGAATTACATTTTGGGCATTTCCCACTTTGCTGACATGAGGTTTCTAAGTTAATGACGTTTTTGGACATAAACAATATGTGAAAAATAATCATTCAAGTAGATATTCAATTCAAACTGTACAAAAAGTTAGATGATTTGCTTAATAAAAATTGCATAAAATAGATAAAAAAAAAATGGATGAATAGTAGAATAAAGGCAATACCAGTAGCATGAAACTGGGTCCAAGATTCGTTAAGATAATCGAGTAAATCCCCAACAATGGACCCACTTGATTCATTCTTACAGCAACTCTGCATATACACCCAAAAAATTATCAATAAATTGCCTTAGCCTTGTGTTAGCAAGATAAAGACGCTGTGTTTCCGACTGACCCAAAATGAAAATTGCATCGAATAGAAAGTTATCATCTTGTGAAAAGCCTAGCATATGTAATTGACAAAAATAAAATAATAAACCTGTTTAAATTGATGAGAAGCGAAAGAAGAGAGTTTGCGAGAGCGAGTGTTGGTGGATTTAAAGGGGTTGGGAAATGTGATGGAAGGAGAGAGTAAGTGAGGTTTAAGGAGGTTGGGGTTTGGTTGCCATTGTAGGAGTTGCAGTCGAGCCATTTTTGGTGGTACGCCATTGTAGTAGTCTTCAGGATTCTGATTTTATGGCTCCATTTACATCTGATCATGGGTCGACTTGATAAGGATTGGGTCGGGCTGGTATGTTAAAACAGTCTATGTTTTGGGGTTGAGCCGGGCCAAGTCAATGGATCTTTTTATTAAGTCTTAATGGAAATCTAACCATTGCAGGCTCAAACGAGCCCTCAAGCTGGATCAGGCTTTTCTTGGCCTTAACGACTTGTGACACCTTTAAAATGTAAAAGAGGCAAATACGAACATTGAAAAATCGGTCCCACGATTATCGACGTAATAATGGAATGTGTTCAGTCTTCGAGAATGAGAATATTATGGAACGGGGAATCCACTGATCAATTTATTCCATCTAGAGGAGTGAGATAAGGTGACCCATTATCCTCATACCTCTTCGTTATGTGCCTCGAAAGGCTTCAAAAGGCAGTAGATTTGGAGGTTCGAAATCATAACTGGAAGCCGTTCGCGTTTACCCGTAACGTTCCAGCAATCTCAAATCTTTTCTTTGCTGATGACATGGTTTTATTCGGGGAAGCGGCTTTCGATCAAGCACTAGTTATTAAGCATATCCTCGACGGTTACTGTGCGCGCTCAGGTGAAAAGGTTAGTCTTTCGAAATCAAGAGTTTTTTTCTCGGAAAATACCGACTTAGATACCCGACAAAATGTGTCTTCTGCCTTGGGTATTGAAGAAACCGATGATTTGGGCACCTACCTTGGAATGCCTACTATTAATAATCGGGTAACTAGGCAAACTTTCGCACACCTTGAAGAGAAGATAAATAAAATATTAGCTGGTTGGTCGATCAAGCGATTATCTTTAGCTGGGAGAACTACACTTGTGCAATCAACATTGTCAACCATCGCCAATTACAGTATGCAAACGGCAAAGATTCCCCGTTCGACTTGTGATTCCATTGACAGGAAGTCTAGGCGTTTTCTTTGGGGAGGGGATGAAAATAAACAGCCAGTACATCTTATCTCATGGGAAAACATTCAAAAACCAAAATCTCTTGGTGGTCTCGGAATTCCGTCTGCAAGACAATCTAATGCTGCTTTTCTTACGAAACTTGGATGAAGGGTTCTATCAAAACCACGTAGCCTATGGTCACGAATACTTCGATCAAAGTATTGCAATAATAGATGTGACATTGATATGTTCCAAGCTAAAACAAATATGTCGAATGTGTGGTCCGGCATTACATCACAAGCTAAAAATATTGTCCGTGGAGTTGGAGCAGCCGTGGGTAATGGAAGAACTACTCTATTCTGGGATCACGCGTGGGTAGACAGTTTTTGCCTTTCGGATCATAATATTATGCCTATCCCAGAAAGTATTTTGGGAGCGACAGTGAGTGAAATGTGGAGCGAGGAAAGTGGATGGAATTGGGATGCATTTTCTAATTATCTACCACAAAGCATACTCCAAAGAATTGCTTCTATCAGCCTCTCTGAACATCCGGACCATATCGACTCGCTTTACTGGAAAGGTACGTCATCTGGTAAATTTACAATTAAATCTGCCCTTAATTACATCAGAGGCACCGTTGTAGCGGACGAACCTGAACCCATCATTTGGCGTACTATTTGGCGTCTCCCGGTCCAACAAAGAATTCGTATGTTCCTTTGGCTTGCTGCTCATGAAAGACTAATGGTAAATGTAAATCGGGTTGTACGAAATATGGGGGATAAATCCTATGTGTCCAAGATGTACCTCTGAAGAAGAAACCACCGATCACCTCCTTCGGTTTTGTCCAGTGTCTAAGCATATTTGGGAATTGGTTGGAATTAGCCTTACAAATCCTAACTTCTACAACTCCAATTTCAAAGATTGGCTCTCCAGAAATGCGGCGAACGAAGTGTCAGCATTAGCACCAGATTGGCCTATCTACTTCGCGCTTACTTGTTGGTTGATATGGCGGTGGAGGAACAATATCGTGTTTGGTCGAAGTAATGAGAACCCAATTCATCCCCGAGATTTCCTCTTCCAACAATTTGAATCAACCAAGAGAGCTTTTGATAGATTTGACATTTTCATTCCACCTATTAGGCCTGATAATGTGGAGATTTATGTCAAATGGCTTCCCCCACCAGCTGGTTGGGTGTTGTTAAAAACGGATGGCGCTTCGCGTGGTAACCCGGGCCAGGCTGGAGCAGGACGTATTTTTAGAGACGAAACAGGTAACTTCGTTACTGCTTATTATTTCTCTTTTGGGTTTTGCACATCTATGAAAGCTGAGTTGTTAGCACTTTTAGCCGGCTTGGAACGAGCAAAATCGATTGGGTTGAAGCGTATTCTGATTCATATGGACAATCTCCCATGTGTGAAATATATCAAAGAAGACCAATTACTAAGCAACAGTCTCAAGTTCATTGTCCGAAGATGTCAGGAGCTGATTCGGGGATCACATTGGAGAGTGGAGATAGAGCACAATTATAGAGAAGCAAACAGAGCTGCAGATTTACTAGCTAACAAAGGGGTTGGAGCAAGCACAGAACCGTCTCACTTTGACAGTCCACCTAATGATTTACGTCCCATTCTTAGAGAAGATATCTTTGGAGTAGCTATCCGTCGAGTTATAGCTAATAATTAGTTTTCGGGGCTTCGCCCCTCATATGTACCAAAAAAAAAACATTGAAAATGAGGGTTAGTAAACGTAGTCAGCGTTTTTCAGAAAAAAATGGCGAAACTCCCCCTGGACATAATTTGGAGACTTTTTCTCTCTATATTTTTTCTCTAAAATTCATGAAAAACCCGAAAAAATATAAAACACGAAGATCATCCAAAATTACTATTTTTCATGGCGGAATCCAATTCACCACATTCTTTGATTAGTTAACAACTTCTTAACAGCGTTAGTTAATTAACTTGTGTTGTTTTATAATTTCGGGTTAATTTAGTGGTAAATTTCGATAATTTTAATGTATTGTGAAAGGATGAAGAAACTCGCATTCATCCATGGAGAAGATAATCATCCTACCATGGACACACCGTGAGATTCAATGTGTAACCATGGAGAGATGATGAATTTCATCATCTTCTCCATGGACCACACGTTGGAACTCAGTGTGATCCATGGATGGAACTCATAGTTTCGCGTCATATATCGGAGATATTATTCATGAAAACAATGTTATGACTCGTAACTACTACGAAAACAAAAAAAAAGTTCTTAAAACTCTTCAACTTCCCCATGAAAAGATAGATGTATGTTTTGAAGGATGTATGTTTTTTCTGGATGGACGACGCTCTTCTTGATAAGTGTAGAAAACGTAATATGAATATGTGCAAATTAGAGAGAAATGCAAATGGCGAAGGGTTCCCCAAAATGTCTTAACTTATTTTTCACTAGGACCACACTTGCAACGCCTTTATTCCACAAAGCACGTCGCGGGAGAAATGCGTTGGCATTATGAAAACCCTCGTGTTAGTGGAACAATGTCTCATCCAAGTGACGGGGAGGCTTGGAAACAGTTTGATCGGCTTCATCCTTCTTTTGCATGTGAACCTAGGAATGTCCGACTTGGACTTTGCATTGATGATTTCGCATCGTTTAGTCAATTCGGGAAGCAATATTCATGTTGGTCGGTGATGCTTACTCCATACAATTTACCACCCTAGCTGAAAATATAGTTTATGTTTAGGATTTACCAATTGTGGCAGAAGAGGAGGGGGAGGAGGAGGAGTACGACGACGAAGATGAAGATATTATAGATTCTCTTTGTAAGGATATATGAATAAGTTGTTCAAGTGATGATGATTAGGATTTCTATTAGCTTTGATAATGTTGTATATCTTGTTATATTAATATGTTCATCTTACTTTAATTTGTAGATACTGCATGGCTTAATCTCAATGAAATCATCTAACTACATTTATTATTTAAGTAAATTGTTTATTTTATTTATTTCTTTGTTGTTACTTTAGTTTGATAATATGTGTGGAACACGAAGGAGAGGTAGTAGTAAAGTAGGAGATCAGGGAGCACATAACGAGAACATCTCAATACCTGAAAATGAAGTTCAGCCACCGCCAGCGGCGACTCCTATACGTCGAATTCATCTCGATCCTTATGACCATGATGGCGGCATTTGGTAAGTATGTCCTTTATTTATTTCAATTTCAATTCTTTTTCAATTTGATTACGAATAATTATTATATTTTCAATTTCAATTCTTTTTCAGGTTCAGACACAAAGAAGTCTCGGATCTTATAACGGACAACATTGAATCTAACTACAAAGAGTACGTGTCGAGCTGGAGGTTGACGTCTGATGCAATGAAGAAGGAATGGCGGGATTGGTTTGAGATATTCTTTTTTTTGGCGTCTTATCATTCATTTATTTAATTTATTACCTATTTCCGTTTTATTATTTATTTATTTTCTAATTACTTTGTTTTTTGAAACAGAAACATGTTACCTTTAATCCCCGTGACAGAGAATTGGTGAAGGCGGATTGGACTTCAATAATGAAAATACGCCTACGATAAATGGTCCACCGGGCTTCAAAGAAAGATGAGGAGCATATGCCATCTTGGGTTCCCGCTGATATACACAGACAGTTACGGGAAAGACCGGTCAAAGATCCAAAGTTCAAGGACAAATCCGAAAAGAATATTGTTAATCGGATGTCTGGAAGTACCGAGAAAAGGAAGGCCTTGGGTACTCACGTAATGGGCCGTAGAAACACTCTCCAAATTATAGACGAATTGGTAATTTAATAGTTTTTTACTTTACTTTTTCTTAGTTTTTTTCTCGTTTTGAGTACTTTTTTTAACAAATGTCTGTCATTTGATTTGAGTATTTTTTAAACAAATGTCTATCATTTAAATTGTAGGCAGGGCAAGATGATAATGAAGTGACGCCTGCTTCGGTTTTACTTGAGAAAACCAAGAAGCATAGCAAAAAGCGATGGGTGTCAAGGAAATCAGAACAATTCTTTGTAAGTTACTACAAACTCTCTTTATTTTTTAGTAAATTCGTTAGTTATTAATTAACGTAATTGACACTAATCAAAATCTGTTTTTATTTTGTAGAAAAAGATTCTATCAAGGAAAACTCGGATGTCAAGTCAAGGGTGGAGTGAATCAACGACAATGACATCTACTTTGAAGAACATGGAGACTATAATAAGAAAGGGTTGGTATTTGGTGCGCGAAATCCAGCACCAGTCATTTGGGAGCGTCGCCGTCATTCAACTGGTGGTAGCACGTCGTATGTACAACCCATATATTCTCGGTAGAGTGGCTGAAGAGAATGCTCGGCTAAGGCAGAAAGAAGCCGAGCAATCTCAAAGATTTCAGGCTATTGAAGAGTTCTTAAGTCAACATGGCTTTTCTACTCAAAACTGTAACCCGAGAGGTCCTCCTCGACCACGACGTGACTTTGATGATGACGATGGCGACAATGCTAGGTCGGTCACCCCTTAAACCCCTCACACCACCGTTATATAGGGTAGTTTAGTTTATTAGGTTGGTTAGTTTATTTTTTAAGTCAAATGTATTCTGATATATATAACTATATAAAACCTTCTTTTTAGTTATGAAAAAACTTTTCAAAATCTTGTCTCGGACAAGTTGTTGTGTGTCGGGTTGCTTTGGCTGAAATCAACCACTTTTATGCAGGTTAGCTAAAATGGGGGAGCATGGAAACGACCGAAATTTGCCAAAACTTATAGGAATTTGCGACGGAAAATTCGTCGCAAACTTTGACTTTCGTTGACTTTTGGACTAGTCAAGTCAAAGTCCGTCAAGATTTGTGACGGATTTGTTGGGAAATGTGTCCTCAACAATAGTGCGATCACGACAGTGATATAAATCATTGTCATAAATCTTATGAAAAGAATATGCAAGGGACGATCCGATATTTGATATAGTCAACTGACCAACATTAATCGGTAATGATTGGCTGACTAGAGTTTGACATTACTGTCGTATGACGGTGGTGGTCAGTTGATCTCTTTAGGTCACACATTTAGGACTAACCCCTTAAACATATATATTGATTAATTGTATAGGATACTAATTGATCAATATTCTTAAAACCGTAGATCGAGAATTCAGAGGTTAAATCTTAAAGTAAGATTTATATTTGAAATCGAAATGTGTCGATTGTCAAATATTAATCGATATTTATGAAATGTCGAAATTAGAATGAGAAGGGTTCGTGGTTATAACAAATGTTGTATATCGTATTGA
Organism: Silene conica; assembly: GCA_029255685.2. Taxonomy (NCBI): domain Eukaryota; kingdom Viridiplantae; phylum Streptophyta; class Magnoliopsida; order Caryophyllales; family Caryophyllaceae; genus Silene; species Silene conica. Next base: position 64,949,098 of record CM055315.2, read on the forward strand.
CGATTATTATAATAACCATATTTTGAGACGGTGATTATGAATTACTAAATAATTTGTTAAATATGATTTGATTAATTTAGAAATATTATTTATGTGATAAATATATTTTAAATTAATACAATTGAATTATGTCACATAGGATGTCACATTACACAATTGTACAAATTACAATTTTGTAAAATAAGGTCCATTTTACAATATAATGTGTCGTGTATGTGCATGTGTTATAGATTAATATTAGTAATATTAATTCTTACACACATAATGATTACTATAAGATAGTCTTACATACCTATTAGTAGGTATGCATACCTAAGTGCATGTGTAAGACAAACAACCTATTTGGTCTTCCTAAACACACAATCACACGACACACACTACCCATTATAAGAAGTGAATTTGTTCACCATTTTCATTCTAACTTGGTTTTTATTATCCTAGTGTAAGAATATAAAACCTTATGCTAGTATCATTTTCTAGTGTAAGAAAATAAAACTATTACAAAACCTCTTAAAATATTATTTAAATAATATTTGTAGTATACTAATATTATTATTAGTACACGGTTTTAAGTAAACCGATTCCGTCTCCTAGCTCGGGTTCGGTCTTCGGTGTTAAAGGGTAGGTCTTGGTGCATCGTAAAGGAGGCAAGCTAATTTGGTTGCTCCGTGGAGGATCGTCCTAGCACTATTTCAGACCGTTTGTAAGGCCCTTTTCATTATTCCGCATATGATTTTGCATGCATAAGATCGACTAAATTAATATGAGATTAATTAGTAAAATTAGTAAGACTAAATAATATGAACATGTTAGTAAGACTACACCCGTTTCCCAACAAGTGGTATCACAGCATTAGGTTGCTTGCATGCAACTCGATTTTTTACGTTTTTGCGAGAAAATACGATTTTAATTAAAAACGAAAATGATTAGTACATATAGGATATGCACGAAAATCATAATGCATGTATACTTTCTGGTCTTAAAATAGATTTAAGTCATTTAGATGATTTATGGAATAATATTGTTCAATATTGTAATTAAATTGTTTAATTTATGCTTAAAATCGGTTAAAAACGTTTTAATATGGGGAAAATAGCTAAATAATGTTTCTGGCCGAGATTTTTAAATATGTTCTCACATGCATTTAACATATTATGAATATATATAATTTTCGAAATTATTGAGTTTTTATGCATGGTTTATGATTTTTAAAGGTTAAATAGTCATAAAATGAGATAAATATGGGCTAAATAGTTATATTATGAATTTAACTATAAAATTTTTTGTAGATGTTACATGCAATATATAAAATATATGATGAATTTCCCAGAAATTTTTCTTTAATATTGCATGAATATTGATTTTTATCGTAAAAATCGTAATATTAGTGACATATTTTAGCTTAAATAGTTTAAGTTCGAATTTGACCCTGAAAATTTAATATAGTGTCACATATATTATTTCTAGCATGGATGTAATTTTTGAGCTAATTATTTCGAATTTTGCATGAGAAATGATTTTAATCCGTAAAATCGAGTTATATGTGACACGATTTATTAAAAATAGTAAAGGTTGCTAAAATGGTCCGAACAATTTACCCATATTAGTCATATTAGATATGATCATCAAAATATTTTTATTTAGTGCCAAAAGTTTCTGAAATTTTAAATTTTAATTTTAAAAGTTAAAGTTGAAATTGAGTGTTGTAAGAGTCATAATCATTATTTTTCAGACCTTAAACAGTGTTTTTTAGCCTGATTTTTCTGCATTTTCAGATACTTTGGGTGTCTAGGAAGATGTAAAAATTATATTGATACTTTATTGCATGATTTTTGAAGTAGTTTTGAATTTTTCGAATTATTATGCATATAATACGGCTATTTTACAAAAGAAATAGTATATTTCGAAAAATTTTAAATTTTAAGGATCTGAAATTTTAGAAAATTTTCAGTATGTTCAAAATTTTGAATTTTGAATTTTCGAAATTTTTATGACTCGTTTGATTATTTTAGTATTATTTCCCGTAAAACCGATTAAAACCGAACAATATTAAAATAAAAGGTTAAGTTATTTCGAAATTTGAGTAAGACTAAATTTTGAATCCTAAAATGTGTTAGAAAACTTAACTAAATCGTGAATAGTGATTCATAGAGTGATTAGTGATTTTAAAATTGTTTAAATCACGTTATTCCATAAAACCGTGTTATTACGAATAACGATATTTAAAATGTGTTTAAATAGGACGATTTGGCTTAGGTTTTGCATTTTACATAAGCATTGAATATTTAATTATTGTTTATGAATGTCATAATTTATTTACGTAATTTTGAATTATGTAATTTACTTAGTATGGCCTTAGTTTTTAATCGATATTTCCCGTAATGTAAGGGTTTATCGATTCGGTTGTAATTCAATGTGATCTCGTATCACTTTATTTTGTTATTATATTTTATAATGTATAAAATAGATAGACAATTTGTAATTATTTGTAATTCCGGAGATCCTTGAAGACGGTGCCATTTCGGAAAGGAGTTCCGACCAAGACGGAGTTTGCCTTGGGATGCGTGCCGCGTGTGAAGTTCAAGGTGTAAAACCCCTCGCGAAAGCAGAAATATAAAACATACAAAGTACTAAAAATGCAGCGGAATTAAAACTTTTTAACATAACTAACATGCGAGGTGAATTAAAACTGAAACTGAAACTGAAAGTAAAATATAAATATACAATCAGCCTGGGATGGCACATCCCTACAGGCACTCAAAACTGAAATGTAAACTAAGTCTAGCTAACGTAAACGTGTAAGTCAACCGATGAATAGGATCATCGCTCGCTAGCTCCATGTAACCCTCTGCCAACCACCTGTCATGTACCTACATACATGTAAACATGTACGCCACAATCAGTGGGGGAGTGACTAGAGTTCTCCTAGCCACCTTTTGTAACGACACGTAACACATAAATATAAACAGAATGTTCCAGCATATATCAACATGTGAAGCATAAATTATCTCATCAACTGATCTCATACTATCATGCAAACTCTAATGCACGGCTCTCAACCAACTTCATAAACCGTTAGGAAGGAGAGCCCGTTTCCCTACTGGTTACCCAGTCGGGGGGTCTTTCAATCCAACTATTTATGAAACCGATAAAAGAGTCATCCAATGCCTTGGATGAACAGATTAAAACTCAAGCAATATATTCATTAACTCCAACATACATATCTGACACTGTACCAAACTCTAGGCAAGCAGATATAACATCAAGTAAAGAGGTTCAGCGGTCAACTTAAGACATGACCTAATTACCAAACATTCAGCAAGTATAAAGGTTCAGAGGCGACATCTTAACGCATAAACTAGATACCAAGTTCACAATCAAGCAAGGACTCAGAGGCGAAAACTCAACGCATGGACCGGCTATCACAGAACACTAGACTCAGAGGCGAAAACTCAACGCATGGACTAGCATTCAATTCACAATCACAAGTAAGGAACTCAGAGGCGAAAACTCAACGCATAGTCCTCTACTACATCACAAGGTACTAAACTCAGAGGCGAAAACTCAACGCATGTTCTAGCACCAAACACCTGCACTCCGGGTAAGGTATGACAACCTGACTGCCCCGTCGTGCAGTTGCTCTACTCGTCAGACTCAGAGGCCATCTTAAGGCATGTCCTGACGCGATCACTCAAACATGTCTGGACTCAGAGGCGAAAACTCAACGCATGTGCTAGACACGACAAACAAACACATATAGGGCTCAGAGGCCAGCTTAAGGCATATCCCCATATATGACATACAACTCACGTATTAAGTTCAGAGGCGACATCTTAACGCATAACTTAACACGCAATAGTACAACATCATCAAAGTCTATGAACTAAACTCTAGTTCTACTTTCTTAACTTCAAGTCAACACTTAATTGACCCCAAGAACTAAGTTGAGGGAGAGCCGGTTTCCCTTTCGGTTACCCGACCGGGGGGTCTCTATCCTCTCTCCATTCCCGAACCCAATATAGTGTTGCCCATCCTCCGGGGACCTCAATTACATACCAAAGATACAAGGAACGAGTTTCAATCAAAACCGATTAGCCGTTTAAAAGTTATGAACGATTTACAAATTAAAAACACGCTACAGGGGTTCCCAGCCGGTCAGCCGGCAGCCGGTCCACCGGCTGGTAACCCAACCCAGCTTTCTTTTCTTTAAAACTGAAACAGCCCAAAAAGGACTCCCAGCCGGTCGGCAGGCAGCCGGTCGGCCGGCTGGGAACCTAGTCCCAAATTCTCAAAATTAAGCAAGCATACCCATTACGCACTCCCAGCCGGCTGGCAGGCGGCCGGTCTGCCGGCTGGGAACTCTATTCCTACTCTTTCTAAAAGTCGCAAAAACAACATAAAAGCACCCCCAGCCGGTCGACCGGCGGCCGGTCGGTCGACCGGCTCAGAGAGCCTGTTCGACAAAATTCGCATTTCCAGCCTATACAAAATTCGACAATTCGATACACAAACCTTAATAATTGCTACATGTAAGATTTACCCAACATCAGAAATTACTTAATATCACTAACTAACAGCAAACAAACCCATAACAATCCTCAATACGATTATATGAAGTATCTGTCGCAAAACATGAAATTTCTGAAAATTGCATAAGAACATATGAACATCAACAAGGCATGAATTCTTCACATAAGAACATTCCTAAACATGTTACTAAGTCCATTAATCATCAAACCTTAACAAAAATCAGAAACAATAACAAGAACAACATCACAAGTGCTATTTTAACAAAAAGGCCGAGTTTCTCATTATCGTCACCTTTAAAGCGGGTTAAGCTCCTAAATCTTCTTCAATAACGTAAGTATTAACCTCCGGATCCTCTAATCGAACTCCTACAACAACAAAAACGAGAATTAAGAGCTTGAGACGAAATTTGGGTAAAACAGCCCATTTTTCGAAGTTGATAAAATTGAAATTGAAAGAGATAGAAGGATTGCAAATCTCGAGAGGATTCCGAAAATATAAAATTTACCTCGATACAAGTTCGGGAAGGGGTCGAAATGTTGATTTTGAGCTTGAAGGAAAAGATGAAAATGGTGTGTTTGGGTTTACAGTGGAAATGAAATGAGAAGGAGGAGATGTCGATGGATGGGTCTCATGTAGGGTTTAGGTTGTCCTTTTTACTTTTACTTGAGTCGGGTTTATTGTTTTTGTGAAACGGATTCAAGTCGGGTTTGATTTAGCCAAGTTATTTCGTCTTAAGGACTTAAGGTTCTTAAGACGGATCTTAACGGAAGTTTAAAAGTAACATTACGATTTATTATTAAAATATTATTTTATTCCGTAAAATAAATTAAAACCTTTAAAATATAATTTACGAAAATGCGGGATGTTACACAAGGGACCAAAGGAGTTGGTTTCCGAATTTGTATTTTACATTTATTTTCTATTTTAGGAAAGGTCATACTAGGGTTTTATGCTTTTAAGTTTTTATGCTTTTATTTATGCTTATCATGTTTGAATGCATAGCCAAACTAGGTAGCACAGACACTTCTCCTAATGAGCCGTACCGTGTCCGACACCGTGTCCGACACCGTGTCCGACACCGACACTCCACGGACACACGCCAAAACGTGTCCAACACCTAAACAACCGTGTCCAACTTTCTACATTTATTTGGGCACGTGTCCGACGCGTGTCCATGGTATTTGAGCCGTGTCCGTCGCGTGTTCACGATATTTGGTTATCATTTGCGGTGAAGGATGTTCTTGAGATAAGAAATGCGTTATCGAAAGAGATCAATTAGAATATTGATTCAGATGAGGAATGAAAATAAATTTATTATCAAGGGCAAGTTTTACATTCACTTATTTAAAATTAATATTAAATACTTTTACAAATATAAATCAAAATTTTATAACTATAAAATGTATATTTTATTAAATTTAAATGCAGTGTCCTGTATCCTAAATTTCATGGCATTCCGTGTCCCGTATCCGTGTCGTGTCCGTGTCCGTGTCCGTGTCCGTGTCCGTTTTGGTGCTACCTAGTAGCCAAATCGTCATTCAAACTCATGCATTTCATCGATTTTATCGACCATGTCAATTAATTTATCGATAATTCACCGACTTAGTTCACTTAAAGGAGATAGATAATAAATTGACAAGATCTCTTACGTTATTTAAAAATCGAGACATAGCCTTACCAAAAAGTAAAGAACCCGCGAAGGATCTTCTTCATAAGGGAGTAGGCTCGGCTAAACCGGGGTGCAAACCTTATTACGTTGGTGAAGTGGGGTAATACGATTATGTTCTCAAAATTTGGTTGATCTCGACGAAGGTATTCGAGCCACCGTAGTGGTAATAAGTTCGGGCTAAGATAAGAATTAGTGTAATTTTATCGACCGAGAGTTCTAAAAGTAGAATCGATTAAAGGTTAATCTACCGAGTCATATTAATGAGGGATGTATCGGCTAAACCGTGCCCGAGTTAGTGTGTATTTGGGTCTCGGGATCATTTACTTAATTGGGTAAGAGATCATTAAGTAGATGTTTAACTTGTTTAAAATTTACAAGTTAATTTAATTATTAAAAACGATAATTGTGTTTTAAATCCTTTATTTTTATTGTAGTTCATTTTCGACTATCAATCATCAATGACAAATAACGCTCCACCACTCCCACACGTTTCATGGGTTCGGTCCTTTATGGATCGTTGTAAGCTTGAGAAGCATGACACCAATTTTAAAGATTGGGATGCCCAATTGGTATTGGCCGCGGAAACCGACAATAAGACTCGTTATCTTACCATTGCCGCTCCTCCCACTCTCGGTGCTTGTTCATCGGAAGCGACTCGTGAGGCCTATCAGACCTACATGAAGGAGTCACATGCTTTAAAGAACGTGCTTATATTTTCGATGGAGCCGGATCTCCAAAGAAGAATGATTAAGCTAGCCACGACTAATGAGATTTATACTAGAATTGCGACCATGTTTTCGCAAGCTCCTAGGGTAATCCAATATGAGGCGGCCTCCGCCTTCTTTGATTTGACCTTAAAGGAAGGTCAAAGAGTTAGTCCTCATATGCTCAAAATGGTTGAGCTAGCCGAAACCTTGAAGTTACAAGGGGTGAATGTTCCCGACTCGCTTATTATTGACAAAATCCTTCACTCCCTCAACAAAGTGAAATCGTATGTTCAATTTCGGGTAAATTATAACATGCGTAATCAAGAAACCTCCTTGGATGAGTTACATAAGATGTTGGTCCAAGCGGAGAGGGATATGGGACTTAATGAGAGTTCCACAAAGGATGTGCTAAATATCGAAAAGAAAAGCAAACGGAAGTTTAAGCGCAAGGCTAACAAGGGTAAAAATGCCAAAGCCTTCAAACCCTTATCACCTAAGGAGAAGACTTTTACGAAAGGTGCTTCTTCTTCGTCGTCATCAAAGGTTGAAGACAAGTGCCATTATTGCACTAAGATGGGGCATTGGAAGCGCAATTGCCCGAAGTATCTCCATGACCTCAAAGCCGGAAAGGTTCTTGCAGTAGGTATTAATTCTCGTCTAATTCATGTTATTTAATCAATTTTTGTATATTGATACAAGTTATTGATTCTTACCCGTTTATAAATTGTTTTAAAAGCGGCTCCTACCAAAGATAAGGGCAAGTAGAAGGAGAAGGATACTTGAAGTTCCTTCCATGGATGATTATGGTAGCATCCAAGATTAAAGACATAAAGAGCATGGCTCTAATTTTTCATTTTGATGTCTTCTTTCATTTTGCATTTTAATTTAAGAACTTTGTATTTCTTGTACGACAAGAATCTTGTTGAAACAATGGTTGTACTAGTGGTGACTTGGTTTTCAACCCAAGTCATCCTTTTGTTCTTAATCAAACATGTTGGTTTTAAAATGCTTTTATGATACATAACATGAGTTGATACGATTTTCATAGATCGTAATAAAGTACCTTGAATGATTCACCGTACAATAGACATGATAGGATCATTATAAAAGTAATACGACTTACTTAAAACGAGAATTACACCCCGTGAAATACTTCAAATTCAAACATAAGAACATTAGTTCATTATAAGATTTTCACCTTAAATGAATGAGAGTACTAATGTCTCACTACTCACATAATTCTTTATCCAAATACATTGTTAACGGGCGAAAATACTATCCTTCCTAAAATACCGGTTATTTTAGAAGATAGAGTGGGAGAAATTCTACGCCCGCAAACCAATGAAATAAACATAGGATTTTAGAGAAGAGTCCTATAATGAGTCCTTAAGAAGAACTCTAAAAGATCGGATAGAAGAAACTACGAGAGGACACAAAAGAAACTACGCGAGGACACAAAAGGAAATGTTCCATATGTTGTCATTAGTTCCTAGAGAGGACAAAGGAAACCGCGAGTGTTAACAGAAGGAAATCGTTTCCATGATGTTAAATGTTTCTGTTTTATAAAGATAATAGAGGAGAAATCATCTCCCGTTCTCGTAATAATAGAAGATTCTTTCCGTGGGAAGGAAAATGAAAAATGAAATGTCCATAGCGAGTTGAGAAGATGTTTGAAGTAAATAAAAATGAAATGTTCATTATGAGTTGAGAAGATGTTTGAAGATATTACCTAATCACTATGAAGATAGTGGGAGTTATTAACTATAAGATAGTGATACGAAATTCAGTGGGAGAAATGTTATTAAGAAAACGGAACCTACCATTAAGAGAGAATGATGATTCTTTAAAAGGTAAAGAATATGAGGTTTCAATTCTAGATGAATGTATGAACATAAATCATAAGTGTGTTTATTATATGATAATGAAAGGTCACCGATTAGTTTACAAGGTTTGGATTTGAATCCAAGATATGAAAATGTTAATTCATATAACCTTGATTAAAATGCCAAAAGTTGAAACAAAACCTTATTTCGATATAAGTTTCTCGAGGAGAACTAATGGATCGAATCTAATTTAACTACAATATGAATTCTAGTACAGTATGACTATGTTCATAAGGATGACATGTCATGAGTTTTATGAAAACAGTGGGAGCTTCCTTAAGGTAAGGAGACTCGAGTCGAGTATAAGGACTTGAAATGTACTTGAATAAGATCATATTATACGAGATAATATGAGTCATAAGGAAACCAAAATTTGTAGGTTTAAAAGATATGAATGTATGGTACATTCACATAGTAAACCATTAATACAAATTGATGTATGAGCATCAAAGATTGTTTATGTGAAGCAATAATATCGTATTGATTGTTCGCACATAACAATCACTCTTATCGTTTGAGTTATTATTATTATTAATTCACAATTTATACTTTGTGAAATCCAAATGGGTTGTAAGAGACAATTTTTGAACCCCATAAGTGAACTGGATTAACGTAGTATAGCCCATAGTCGCTTGTATGAGGTGACGTCTCGAAGCGACTAGAGTGTGAGGCGATTGATGGCAAGTTCAGATGTCATACAGTCATATGGGATGACTAGTCGATCACATAGGCAGACTGCAAGAGGCACTTTGTCGGGCATTTAGTGACCGCTTATAGAGTTCTGGAAATTTTATAATTAGCCTGGTCGTGGCGAGAGCTACTATATTATTCACATGAGTCGATTCTTAGACTTGAGACTGTTCGCCCAAGGTGACACAGCCTCAGATTGACTTTGATTTTAGCTCTACGATCAACCGTTAAAGGGGGTCAAATGGGCTTCTTTTGGGTCATGATGGACTGTGTTAGTCGAAGGGAACAGTAGGATAGGAATTGTCCAGTCCCTCGTCGGGGTTGTCTTAAATCTCAGGGCCACTCGAGGAGAAGTTTAACTGAAAATGCGTGGCCACGCTAGGAAGGTATCTATGGTAGATAATTCCGGTCAAAGCAGTTAAATCTCCACATCGAGAAAACCGCTCAAGATATGTTCAAATGCAAGTACGACCTGGAAGACACCTTGCATTGAGTGGGAGATGACGTAATAGGACAAGAGAATTGGTGACGCACACTTGTCGAGGACAAGTGGGAGATTGTTGGGAAATGTGTCCTCAACAATAGTGCGATCACGACAGTGATATAAATCATTGTCATAAATCTTATGAAAAGAATATGCAAGGGACGATCCGATATTTGATATAGTCAACTGACCAACATTAATCGGTAATGATTGGCTGACTAGAGTTTGACATTACTGTCGTATGACGGTGGTGGTCAGTTGATCCCTTTAGGTCACACCTTTAGGACTAACCCCTTAAACATATATATTGATTAATTGTATAGGATACTAATTGATCAATATTCTTAAAACCGTAGATCGAGAATTCAGAGGTTAAATCTTAAAGTAAGATTTATATTTGAAATCGAAATGTGTCGATTGTCAAATATTAATCGATATTTATGAAATGTCGAAATTAGAATGAGAAGGGTTCGTGGTTATAACAAATGTTGTATATCGTATTGACGATTATTATAATAACCATATTTTGAGACGGTGATTATGAATTACTAAATAATTTGTTAAATATGATTTGATTAATTTAGAAATATTATTTATGTGATAAATATATTTTAAATTAATACAATTGAATAATGTCACATAGGATGTCACATTACACAATTGTACAAATTACAATTTTGTAAAATAAGGTCCATTTTACAATATAATGTGTCGTGTATGTGCATGTGTTATAGATTAATATTAGTAATATTAATTCTTACACACATAATGATTACTATAAGATAGTCTTACATACCTATTAGTAGGTATGCATACCTAAGTGCATGTGTAAGACAAGCAACCTATTTGGTCTTCCTAAACACACAATCACACGACACACACTACCCATTATAAGAAGTGAATTTGTTCACCATTTTCATTCTAACTTGGTTTTTATTATTCTAGTGTAAGAATATAAAACCTTATGCTAGTATCATTTTCTAGTGTAAGAAAATAAAACTATTACAAAACCTCTTAAAATATTATTTAAATAATATTTGTAGTATACTAATATTATTATTAGTACACGGTTTTAAGTAAACCGATTCCGTCTCCTAGCTCGGGTTCGGTCTTCGGTGTTAAAGGGTAGGTCTTGGTGCATCGTAAAGGAGGCAAGCTAATTTGGTTGCTCCGTGGAGGATCGTCCTAGCACTATTTCGGACCGTTTGTAAGGCCCTTTTCATTATTCCGCATATGATTTTGCATGCATAAGATCGACTAAATTAATATGAGATTAATTAGTAAAATTAGTAAGACTAAATAATATGAACATGTTAGTAAGACTACACCCGTTTCCCAACAGGATTTTCCGTCGCAAAGCTTGACTGACTTTGACTGGAGCAGTCAAAAAGTCAAAGAAAGTCAAGGTTTGCGATGGATTTTTCGTCGCAAATCTTGACTGACTTTGACTTTCGAGATTCCGTCGGAAATCCTTTGGCGACGAATCATCCGTCGCAAACTGAATTGCAACGGAAAATTCCGTCGCTCGTTTCGTGACAAAAAAGTGCGACAGAGGACTTCCGTCGCAAATGACGAATTTGTGACGGGAACGTCTTGTTTGCGACGCAATTTTCCGTCGTAAATGCACTGTTGTTTTCTAGTGACACCAACCCATATTTTTCGATTAAAAACCCAGAAAATCGAACATAAAACGCATTCATTCATACATATTTAGCAATCTAAGGCAACCTCTAACCAAATTAAAAACAACTACAATACAATACATGAACAAAACAACAAATTAGAGCTAAAATCAAACAAATTTCTAACTAATTGAAATTTCACAAAAACTCATTCAAAAACCAAATTTCTAACAAAATTGAAGCTACTAGTCATTTATTCATATCAATATATCATTGATAAACTAATTTAAGATTCAGTTAAACATTTCAGACACTGATTTTACAATTGCATACAAAAAATTTGAAAAAAAAATGAACAAAAAACAAACCTGTCGTGGTGGGGCAGCACTGTATTATGGCAACTGGTGGGGCACGGTGGTGGGGTACGGTGGTGGTGCGAGTGATGGTGAGGGGTGATTGTTGAATGTGTTTGTTGAATGAGTTTATAGTGAATAGAGGAGAGAGGGAAAATGGAAGGGAAGCATGAGAGATATAGGGTTATTGAACGTAATTTTTCTAAAAAACGCCGACTATATTTACTAAAACCCGACTACGTTTACTAATCGGGTTGAAAATCAATACAACGGAGCCAATAACTGCTAAAATTCAAGATTACTATACAACTAAAAAAGGCTTGAAACAACGTTTTAGCAAATTTTAGTCAACAATTCCAAGTCAAATGAATCCAAACTTACACGATAACATGAATATAAAACTTGGTCGTAAGCAGTAGCATATCAATAATGAACGGATTTTAACTTTTTGCTTACTTATATAGTGTACACAACTACAAATTACACGAACTATTAAAATTGGTGTCGGGCTTTGGGGTTTTTTCGGGCTGAGAGTTTAGCCCAAATTATCCAACCCAATTTTTTCTATAGGCCGCCTGGACCGGGTTTTGGGCTTTTTTGGGGCCGAGAGTTTAGCCCAAACCCGGGAAAAAGAGGGGTGGGTTGGGTCGGGCCTTTGAGTTCTAGGTAGACTTGTCTAACGGGTTGAACGGGCGGGTTACGGGTCGGGTAGATATAGGTTCGGGTAAAATACGGGTCGGGTGTATTTCGGGTCGGGTAAAATACGGGTCAAGTCTATGCGGGTTGCGGGTCGGGTTCGGGTAAAAATACGGGTCAGTCAACATCTTTTCCTCGCATTTTTTAAAACTTCTTTTATATCGAAATTCTAACATTGTATACGTCTTCTCTCATCTTGCTCGTCTTAGTCAAATTAATTGTCACCATTTTCACCATCACCACCAATATCACCATCGTTATCGTCATCATCACCCTCACTAACTCGTTAAGTACGATAATATAAGACTCAAATAAGATAACAATGATGACGTGACATGTGATAAGAGGTGATGAGGTAGAAGTGTTGGACGCGAAGTGCGGTTCAGTTGGACGTATTACGACGAAAGTGACGGTATGATACAAACTTCGAGGTGATGATGTGGCATGTGCATGGTCCTAGGTAATGAGGTTACAATGATGATGGGAAATAAAGTGTAAGTGACAGTGTGACACACATTTCAATGTGATGACGTGGCATCTGGTCCATCGAAGTAATGAGGTGACAGTGTTAACGTGGAATGTAATTTGATGTACTACACTAATAGTGATGACGTGACACACATTTCGATGTGATGACGTGGCATGTGGTACGAGGTGATGAACTGATGGTGCTTACGTAGAATGCAATTCGACGTACTACGGTTAAAGTGACGGTGTCACACACTGTGAGCTGATGACGTGACATGTTGTTTGAAGTGATGACGCGACATACCACATATATATAAATATTTTTCGTCGAAAATTTATAAGTCATCCATACATACATATATGACATTCTATATTTTAAAAATGATATATTCTCTTGACCCAACGGTCAACCCGCTGCGGGTCGGGTTTTGACCCATCGTTTACGGGTCAAAACGGGTTCGAGTATCTTTCGGGTTCGGGTTAAGAAAACTGGGTCACTTACGGGCCGGGTCAATTTTTGACAGGTCTAGTTCCAGGCCATTTAATCAGCTCTAGTTCCATTTCCATTGTGTGGGACCTTGCTAATATCCAGTTGCTCATACACTGGAGCTCAGTTACTTGAACCAACTCAGATTTCACCAACATAATTTATGCCTTGGCTCTTCTTTTTCGTCTTAAAATTAAAACGACTCACATAATACCCTCATTTGTAAAAATGTGACAAATAATACCCTCATAATTTATGAGTTTACTCTTTCAAAATATTAAGATAAGACTCATTTAAGACGATCAATAATCTACCAAAATTTGAAGTTGAGTCTTGGAAATACAAAATTCAACTTAAGACTTTGGGTGAGTTTTGACTTCACTTTCAATGAAAATTATTCAATGAGTGGATCTCATGCGTCATTTCTTTTTGTAAAAAAAAGAGGTGATGTAAAAAAGTAGAGTTTGAGGTGAGTCTAATGATGATGTATAAAGTATGAGGTGGATCTGAGTTGAGTCTAACAATAAAGAAATAATCAAAGTTAGTGAAAAGTTAGTGAAAAGTTAGAAAGACTCTAAAGAGTCTTAAGGATAATCTTACCATTAAACCCGAGCAAAATGCACAAATTTATTGTCTTGGATTCTTTTGTAAGGTGATCTATCAATATTGTCTAGTAGCATATTAGTGGGAAATTTAAACAAAGAATTTAAAAATGTGTTAATATATATAAAATAACAAAACAACAACCACGACATATTTTTCCCTTCAAAAACCCACTGTCACATTAAACATAGTTCTTATGATCCCTTAAAAATAGACTCACTTTCGTTTCACTAATTTTGTTAGTATAATGTATAATATTTATACCACCATAATTTTGCGGATTTTTTAAAATAATTTTTATATCCTATATAGTAATATACAATTGTTTAGCATGAATTTAAATGTTTCAATCATCCCTTTGTTTACTTGATTAGACAATATTTTTCAATCATACAATTTAGATCATCGTTAGTCTCAAAACTATTTCTTTTACGTTTTTACCTGTATATACGTATAAGTATAATAAAAGAACAACTAGACACTCGCAATCCCACATTAAATTTTTTTTCTGCCTAACTTTGTCTTCACATTATTTTATTCTTGCATATCCACACATACTTGCATAATGAAAAAACTATTTTTTAAAATATTTCATTTGAATATTAATTAATTATTAATAGCAAATCCTCATTTCATGGGATGAGATGATACTGAAAGACGAAAGACTGTACAGATTTTTAACAATGGAAAGGTTTTATAGCAATTGTGAAATTAAAGTGATACATAATTACATATTACATAATATTGAACTTTTGATTCATGATAAAAAAAACTTGCATCATAAGATGAGCTTAAAATTTTTACGATTATTATTTTGGTTAATATGTTATTACTTTTGAAGCAATGTTAATCATCGATTAAGTTTACAAAATTACTCAAATGCTCCTAGAAATCCGTTTTTCACTCATCAAACATATCTTACGGCATATTAAAATTTTCTATAATATTTTATCATAATTTAATAGAGTAAATCGTTTTGTATTATTTACGTACATATAATTATATAAGTACCAAACTTATAGTTTTGAGACATTTTCTTACAAGAATATATATTGGTTATTCTGAATGACAAAATTAGTTAATTACTAATGAGTCGTTTTCAACATAACTATGTTCTACCAAGGGTGTTGGATACAAATATTTATATTAATTTAGTGTAAAATCATGTAGTAAAAGTATGGTCGTAGTGAACTGAACTGAACTGGACTATGCAATTTACCAAAAACATGGTTAGTAACGAGTTTTATACTCTTGTTTTTTTTTTTTTTTTTTGCTAAAAAGAGTTGAACTGCACTAGTCGTAGTGAAGCTAAATTGAACCGAACTGAATTGAAATAAGAGTTAATTTGTCATGAGATGAGTCGAACTAAACTGAACTAAACTAAACTGAACTGAATTTAACTATACATAGCCTATTCCGTTTTATGTCATTAATAATTATACGCACGTTTTTGTATTAGTTTAAAAACATATGGAAAACATACGATATTTATTTTCTATGCGTACCTTGTAATTTTAATTAATTTGATCATGTGTATTTTGATTATTAAATCAAAATAGGGATGTGTCGATGTCAGTGATTTATATACCCTTTAATTTAATGTTAAAAGTATGATAAACGTTGAATTTAAATTTAATATACTTTTATTTGTATGTGTAAAATATTGTACATTTATATTTAAATCAAATAATAGTACAACTATAGAATTTTAAAGGAAAATTTAACAATAATAATCCAACCTATTGGTGGTCTTCTTATACTAATCCATACTATAGAAAAACCCGCAATAAACTCAACTATAACCCCCCTCATATCTGACCGATCCACTAGTAGAAAAACATTCTTTTGCGTCGCCTTATTTGAGGCGTTTTTGCCTTATCGCCGCAAATAACGAATCAAATTTATTTATTTTTCAAAAAAGAAATCATAGTTGCGGCGTTTTTCTAAAATAACGCCTCTAATATGTCATATGCGGCGTTTAATAAACAAACGCCTCAAATAATTACCATATATCTACTTCCCCCTCCTCTTACTTCTCCCTTTATTCCTCCTTCCTTCTCCCTTTAATCAATTTCCCCACTATCAACTCAAATAATTTGTGACTGTTGATTCGGTGATCTCCATGAGCAATGAATGTGAAATTTTGTAATGGGGTTACGGGGACGTAACCATGTCTTAAGGAGGATAGGATTGTAAAATCTATGATATGGCTAATTCATATGTCGTAACTGTTTGAATAAACTTGATAATCCTGATTACTTCTGTTATAAGTTATATTGTGGTTCTGTAAGTATCATGTGTTACTGTTGTATGTTAAACTTTGGGGACAAAGTTTATTAAGGGGGATAGGATGTAACACTTCGCGTTTTAGAGCTTAGATATACGTACTACTTATGGTTGTCTTTTGCTTGTGGGGTGTTGGGTTATCAGTACGGGGTGGCGAACTTCGGGACGAAGTTCATTTTAAGGAGGGAAGACTGTAATACCCCGTATTTTAGCCTCGGTCAACGGCAGTCAAACTCTCTTTTATACAAGTATTTTAAATGGAATGTTTATAAAGTATTTTACGTAAACTGTTATTATTTTATAAATCGTATTTCTACGATTACTTCGTATTGCATAATCATTTTTATATTTGACGATTAGTTATTAAAACGATATTTCATTTATATTTCTTTAATTTTGATAATATATTTATAATTAAATAAATTTCATATTTTATACTTATCTCTCATCTATACTTAATTTCTATTTTTATTTAAGTCGTAATTATATTTATATTATGATTTTATATATTCTTATAAAATTAAATAATATTTACTAATACTAAGTTACATAATAATTTAATTTAATTAGCATAACGATTTATATGTCGTGTTGATTTTTTTTAAGTTACTAGTCGGGAATGGAGTATAAGTCCTTGGGAACCGTGTAACCAAACCCTAATTCAATCCACCCATCGATATAATTAACCAATGCAAACCCTAGCCCCTCACCTTAAAATTCTATCGACATACCCATTACACTTACACAGACATATGCTCTCACATAAACCCTAATCAACTTCACCACCAACCTCTTATGCCTCCACAATCCTACCTAAAAACGGCCTGGAAATAGTGAATTTGAGGGAGAAAAACGCAGCAGTGACAACATACAATACGATCATACCTTTGCTCTGCATCAAGTTCGTAAGTAATTTAAAGTACCTTTGCATATCGTTATATCTGAGCTTTATAGTTATACGTAATCCTTGCTATATAAATAACATGGTTGTCATCTTCAGACCGCCATAGGACCACCGTGAGTGGTAGTAAAACAATCGTGATTATTGACGTAGGACAACATCTTATACTCTGTTTTTTTTTATTATGCGTGATAATGCAATTCCGATCTCGATTCTGATTGTTTAATTGTTCATATTTTGATTTAATTCGTGTCGTGGGTCGTGAGTCCTGGTTGTGGTGAGTTAGTGGGATGTTCTGGTGGTGGTTAGACGATGTATGGTGGTCGGGAAAGCTAGGAGTCAGTCGTATAAGAGTGTCACAGGCAGTTGCTGAGTGAGGGCATGAGTGTTCAGGGGTTTTTGGGGTTTGTTTTCAAGCTAGTCGCGTGGGGTCGAAGCCTGGTGGTGGGTACCAGGAGGTTGTGGGTGGTGTGAAGTGTCGAGGATGGTGTTGACAAGTGGCTAAGGGGGTGTGTACAGGAGGTGAAACACGGGTGAGTATAAGGGAGCAGAGGGTTGCTGTGGTGACCAGAATGTTCAGGGGCTGATTTCAAAGGCTGTTATGGTCATGTCGAAAGTGGTGGTGTAGGTCACTAGATGCACCGTGGTCCAGGGGTGGCAACCACGGTGGTGTGGTGGTGGTGCAGGCGGTTGAAAGGGTGGTGAAGGGGCTGTGAAGTAGACTAGTCATGGGGTTTGTTGGCCGTGTGTAGCCTGTCGAAGTCAATTCTGTTGGGCTGCGTGTAGATTAGTATACGTATAATGTTTGGGCTGTTGTGGAGTATTATTATTAATATTATCTTTATCCCATTATTATTATTATTATTATTATTATTATTATCACTATTGTATGGTTGGGTTTTGTATAAGATTGTTACCATCTTTATATTATTTGTATCATTGATATTATTATTATTATTATTATTATTATTATTATTATTAGTAGTAGTAGTAGTAGTACTTTTGCCATGTGGTTAATTATTTAAGTTGTTAAGTAATTTTATACAAGAATGTGACGGTTATCAATAAGTCGACTATATTTTCAATGTTCGTCTATTTAATTGAAACTGGTTATAAAAGTAATAAGGACGAGTTGTTTAAATTAATTGAAGTACTCATGTTTAAGACGGTCTCATTATGTGATATATACTATTTAAATAATATATTTGAATGTTTGATAAATTATATTAGTGGCGTGATCGTACTAGTTGGTAATTAAATATTTTATGTTGTTAGGTGTTGAGTGTGTGATGAAGTGACCTTACTGTTTGGATATTAGCTGCATAATGGGATTTACATTGCTATCCAGGTAGGATACACTGATCTTATACTCTATGATGTGTTATGAATGGATGTGGTATTATGTGTTTATGGATGCCTAAAATGATTTATATGAGAATGATATGGGTTGGATTGATTGTGAATTGTTGGTATTGGCATGAGCATTTGATTATTTGATAGCATGATTGAATAATTATATCGTTGCATTCATGAGCATAGCATATGCATTGGTTACTGAGAAATTTATGGTCAGACATTGTTCTGATATAAAGCCCAGGGTGGTTCTGCAGACCAGGCCTGGTGTCTTATCAGCTATTGAGCTGGTGTTCGGTGACGACCGATTATAGTCTGCCGAGAGGTTCGGTATGGCTTGGTGCAAGGGTATGAGTTTGAGATTGAGATTGTGATTGAGCTCGAGCATATCATGGCATCTGCATATCATATTTGTTGCATTAATTACTTTTGTGTTACCCTACTCAACCGCGAGGTTGACAGTTTATTCGTGTACACCTACGATGATCCGGAATGGGGAGTAGATTCTACAGGTCGGAGACAGGTGGACTAGGAGCTTGGGCAAGAGAGAGTGACATGGCTTGGACCTACTTAGAATTAGACCACATAGTTAGATGTTATCGGTTGTACCTTTATTCTTTGTGTAATCGTTGTAATATCAAAAGTTTAAATTTAATCAGTTTTTATATAAAGTACTTTGGTTTGTTTGCTTGTTCTTCACTACCTCGGTCATTCCGAGATGGTAACAGCTCTATTTATTTGAGAAGGTCTTGCTAAAGGCTCTTAAATAAATGGGGGTGTTACAAAGTGGTATCAGAGCGAACGATCCTCAGGCCTAAACTAAAATGGAAATAATGAACGTAGGAAGAGTCTAATAAAATGAATCCCAGGTTAGTAACTGTTAGGAGCCCCAGGATTGGGATGAGTTAGGGGCCCCCTCAAACCAAGTCACTGGCCCTTTCAGTCTAATCTGGTAACCCATGAGAGATGTAGAGCGTGGGTAGTATAGAATAAAGGACAGGACCCAATATATATATACTGTATTAACGTTTCTGCAGAAAAGGAATGAGGTAAGTATGATGTGATATATGGTTTGTGATCTGTGTTATGAAACATGATAATGATATTGAATGTTGGGTGAGATATATGATTTCCAAGTATGGAGAACATGAGTTTTGAAAATGAGTTTGAAATATAAGCTTGGCTTGCACGATGATGTGCATTAGAAGAATACGACAGATATTGAGATGTGATTGATCTGAATGATTGCATTGAAATTTTAGAGAATGGTTGTATATTTATTGAACAATAATTTTGAGTAATATTATCATGTGATTTTTGTGTTTCTAAATTTTTTTTTATGATATCTTGTTATTAAATGACTCTTGTAACTATGTAATATATTGTCTTGAATTTGAATATGAATGATCAGATTTAAATGTTATAGTAATCTATGTCTAATGATATGCAGAATGTGTTGCCCCAAGCCATGAATGTCATATAGCTATGTGATACATTCGTATATACATAAAAAAATATTGATTTATATAGTTGATCCTACCTTTCAGTTTCGCAATCTTTACCGCTTTCTTGATGGCAAGTACAAATTGAAATAATGAATAAATATTAATATGGTGGGGTGTCACTTCTATGCTTCAATATATGCGTCAACATGTTTTGAGAATAGTTGTGTTTTAATATGACGATGTAAAGTAATAATGTGAAGTATTAAAGTAACCGACGTTGTAATAATTTCCAGAATGTTACCTATTTGTACGGGTTGCCGTTTAAAATGTGTTCTCTATATGAATGTGTAAATTTTATGTATGATGACCATATAAGTTAACTTTCTTATGATTTTGATTTCATGTTAAAACGAGTTATATTTTGAAGAAAATAAATATTTTGGTTAACAATGGTCAGATTGTTACTGCACAGTTTTGTTTTGACCTATGTTTTGTAAAGGGAATCATTTAAAACGTGTTTATTGTTTATGCATATTTCCAACTCCACTGTTTAGAATATTCATTCATGTTTTCAAAATGATAAGCCACGTAAAAGCTTAACGAGTCGTTATTTAATAGTGAATTTTGCAAGTTGTTCAAATTTCTGTCTAAGTGTTATAAAGTTTATGTTCAGACCAACTGAATTGTAAAATTCGTTATAAGTAAATCCCTTAAGCTTCGCACTTGATTATTTTCTTATGATTAGTCAATTCCTTATATTTTCTAAAAACTATAATAGTTTGCAAGATAGCTAAGCGGTTATTTAATTATGATTTTTGGATGTTGCAGCGTGATGTATGATTGTTGAAATTGTAAGTAATGTAAGTTTTCAATATAAAAGTTTAATCAACTATGAATTATGAGATGTAACCCTGTAATTTTTCTGATATGACATTAGTAGCATGAATAATAGACATGTTATATAATAATATAACCTTAATTAACGGTGAGTTTTATATAAAGTAGTTTTATTTATACCGACACTATTGTTATGCCACAAGGTGAACTGCATGTTGTTATGTATGTTTAAATCTGATCACAATGTATTGATTTAGTAATCGGGTTAACAAATGTATTATGAGAGTGCTAGTCTTACTTTCGATCTGTAGCTTGTAAATCGCCAGTTGATTAGTGTTTATAAATTGCCATCAATTACAATCTCCTTGTCTGAAAGTTTCAAAATGTTTTCAAGGCGATAAGCCATGATAAAGCTGATGTTGGAACATTGTGGTAATTGTTTTGCCACATGATATAATCTGTAACTACATGTTGATGAAATCTTGCTCAATATGAAATTATTTCACAGGATATAAACCTCTTATCTTGCAAGTTATATTTATTACTAGTTTTATGATAAATGATGTAATGTGAGTAGATGAGAAATGTACCTAAGTGATTTTAACTTATTTGTACCGGGAAATGCTAAGTTGTCTTGCTAATCTATGATTAGCGTCTATCCCGTGAAATATGTCATTGCTCCGTGTTTAATTACAGTAACTAAAATTTTGCCTAATGTCACTTTCTCTTATGTGCATAAACAAGAGTTTTGCCTCCATAATTCGATTACGAGCATGAAATGTTTTAATTTGATAAAGTGTGAACTATGAGTTAGCTGATTGTTTACATTGATGTAAAAGTGTTAATTTTGTGTCAAAATTTCCAAGGGTATAGATGTTGGTTACCTTGATTTTGTTTATTGCGTAGCATAAAATTGACAAATATGTTTGTGACTTTAAGAGTCGGATGCTAATTGCACAGTATGAAGCACTTAACTTAGCAAATAATTTGTGACTGTTGATTCGGTGATCTCCATGAGCAATGAATGTGAAATTTTGTAATGGGGTTACGGGGACGTAACCATGTCTTAAGGAGGATAGGAT
This sequence comes from Silene conica, assembly GCA_029255685.2. Taxonomy (NCBI): domain Eukaryota; kingdom Viridiplantae; phylum Streptophyta; class Magnoliopsida; order Caryophyllales; family Caryophyllaceae; genus Silene; species Silene conica. The sequence goes on from CM055315.2 coordinate 64,971,194, forward strand.
TGTAAAATCTATGATATGGCTAATTCATATGTCGTAACTGTTTGAATAAACTTGATAATCCTGATTACTTCTGTTATAAGTTATATTGTGGTTCTGTAAGTATCATGTGTTACTGTTGTATGTTAAACTTTGGGGACAAAGTTTATTAAGGGGGATAGGATGTAACACTTCGCGTTTTAGAGCTTAGGTATACGTACTACTTGTGGTTGTCTTTTGCTTGTGGGGTGTTGGGTTATCAGTACGGGGTGGCGAACTTCGGGACGAAGTTCATTTTAAGGAGGGAAGACTGTAATACCCCGTATTTTAGCCTCGGTCAACGGCAGTCAAACTCTCTTTTATACAAGTATTTTAAATGGAATGTTTATAAAGTATTTTACGTAAACTGTTATTATTTTATAAATCGTATTTCTACGATTACTTCGTATTGCATAATCATTTTTATATTTGACGATTAGTTATTAAAACGATATTTCATTTATATTTCTTTAATTTTGATAATATATTTATAATTAAATAAATTTCATATTTTATACTTATCTCTCATCTATACTTAATTTCTATTTTTATTTAAGTCGTAATTATATTTATATTATGATTTTATATATTCTTATAAAATTAAATAATATTTACTAATACTAAGTTACATAATAATTTAATTTAATTAGCATAACGATTTATATGTCGTGTTGATTTTTTTTAAGTTACTAGTCGGGAATGGAGTATAAGTCCTTGGGAACCGTGTAACCAAACCCTAATTCTAATCCACCCATCGATATAATTAACCAATGCAAACCCTAGCCCCTCACCTTAAAATTCTATCGACATACCCATTACACTTACACAGACATATGCTCTCACATAAACCCTAATCAACTTCACCACCAACCTCTTATGCCTCCACAATCCTACCTAAAAACGGCCTGGAAATAGTGAATTTGAGGGAGAAAAACGCAGCAGTGACAACATACAATACGATCATACCTTTGCTCTGCATCAAGTTCGTAAGTAATTTAAAGTACCTTTGCATATCGTTATATCTGAGCTTTATAGTTATACGTAATCCTTGCTATATAAATAACATGGTTGTCATCTTCAGACCGCCATAGGACCACCGTGAGTGGTAGTAAAACAATCGTGATTATTGACGTAGGACAACATCTTATACTCTGTTTTTTTTTATTATGCGTGATAATGCAATTCCGATCTCGATTCTGATTGTTTAATTGTTCATATTTTGATTTAATTCGTGTCGTGGGTCGTGAGTCCTGGTTGTGGTGAGTTAGTGGGATGTTCTGGTGGTGGTTAGACGATGTATGGTGGTCGGGAAAGCTAGGAGTCAGTCGTATAAGAGTGTCATAGGCAGTTGCTGAGTGAGGGCATGAGTGTTCAGGGGTTTTTGGGGTTTGTTTTCAAGCTAGTCGCGTGGGGTCGAAGCCTGGTGGTGGGTACCAGGAGGTTGTGGGTGGTGTGAAGTGTCGAGGATGGTGTTGACAAGTGGCTAAGGGGGTGTGTACAGGAGGTGAAACACGGGTGAGTATAAGGGAGCAGAGGGTTGCTGTGGTGACCAGAATGTTCAGGGGCTGATTTCAAAGGCTGTTATGGTCATGTCGAAAGTGGTGGTGTAGGTCACTAGATGCACCGTGGTCCAGGGGTGGCAACCACGGTGGTGTGGTGGTGGTGCAGGCGGTTGAAAGGGTGGTGAAGGGGTTGTGAAGTAGACTAGTCATGGGGTTTGTTGGCCGTGTGTAGCCTGTCGAAGTCAATTCTGTTGGGCTGCGTGTAGATTAGTATACGTATAATGTTTGGGCTGTTGTGGAGTATTATTATTAATATTATCTTTATCCCATTATTATTATTATTATTATTATTATTATTATTATTATTATTATTATTATTATTATTATTATTATTATTATTATCACTATTGTATGGTTGGGTTTTGTATAAGATTGTTACCATCTTTATATTATTTGTATCATTGATATTATTATTATTATTATTATTATTATTATTATTATTATTATTATTATTATTAGTAGTAGTACTTTTGCCATGTGGTTAATTATTTAAGTTGTTAAGTAATTTTATACAAGAATGTGACGGTTATCAATAAGTCGACTATATTTTCAATGTTCGTCTATTTAATTGAAACTGGTTATAAAAGTAATAAGGACGAGTTGTTTAAATTAATTGAAGTACTCATGTTTAAGACGGTCTCATTATGTGATATATACTATTTAAATAATATATTTGAATGTTTGATAAATTATATTAGTGGCGTGATCGTACTAGTTGGTAATTAAATATTTTATGTTGTTAGGTGTTGAGTGTGTGATGAAGTGACCTTACTGTTTGGATATTAGCTGCATAATGGGATTTACATTGCTATCCAGGTAGGATACACTGATCTTATACTCTATGATGTGTTATGAATGGATGTGGTATTATGTGTTTATGGATGCCTAAAATGATTTATATGAGAATGATATGGGTTGGATTGATTGTGAATTGTTGGTATTGGCATGAGCATTTGATTATTTGATAGCATGATTGAATAATTATATCGTTGCATTCATGAGCATAGCATATGCATTGGTTACTGAGAAATTTATGGTCAGACATTGTTCTGATATAAAGCCCAGGGTGGTTCTGCAGACCAGGCCTGGTGTCTTATCAGCTATTGAGCTGGTGTTCGGTGACGACCGATTATAGTCTGCCGGGAGGTTCGGTATGGCTTGGTGCAAGGGTATGAGTTTGAGATTGAGATTGTGATTGAGCTCGAGCATATCATGGCATCTGCATATCATATTTGTTGCATTAATTACTTCTGTGTTACCCTACTCAACCGCGAGGTTGACAGTGTATTCGTGTACACCTACGATGATCCGTAATGGGGAGTAGATTCTACAGGTCGGAGACAGGTGGACTAGGAGCTTGGGCAAGAGAGAGTGACATGGCTTGGACCTACTTAGAATTAGACCACATAGTTAGATGTTATCGGTTGTACCTTTATTCTTTGTGTAATCGTTGTAATATCAAAAGTTTAAATTTAATCAGTTTTTATATAAAGTACTTTGGTTTGTTTGCTTGTTCTTCACTACCTCGGTCATTCCGAGATGGTAACAGCTCTATTTATTTGAGAAGGTCTTGCTAAAGGCTCTTAAATAAATGGGGGTGTTACAAAGTGGTATCAGAGCGAACGATCCTCAGGCCTAAACTAAAATGGAAATAATGAACGTAGGAAGAGTCTAATAAAATGAATCCCAGGTTAGTAACTGTTAGGAGCCCCAGGATTGGGATGAGTTAGGGGCCCCCTCAAACCAAGCCACTGGCCCTTTCAGTCTAATCTGGTAACCCATGAGAGATGTAGAGCGTGGGTAGTATAAAATAAAGGACAGGACCCAATATATATATATATACTGTATTAACGTTTCTGCAGAAAAGGAATGAGGTAAGTATGATGTGATATATGGTTGGTGATCTGTGTTATGAAACATGATAATGATATTGAATGTTGGGTGAGATATATGATTTCCAAGTATGGAGAACATGAGTTTTGAAAATGAGTTTGAAATATAAGCTTGGCTTGCACGATGATGTGCATTAGAAGAATACGACAGATATTGAGATGTGATTGATCTGAATGATTGCATTGAAATTTTAGAGAATGGTTGTATATTTATTGAACAATAATTTTGAGTAATATTATCATGTGATTTTTGTGTTTCTAAATTTTTTTTTATGATATCTTGTTATTAAATGACTCTTGTAACTATGTAATATATTGTCTTGAATTTGAATATGAATGATCAGATTTAAATGTTATAGTAATCTATGTCTAATGATATGCAGAATGTGTTGCCCCAAGCCATGAATGTCATATAGCTATGTGATACATTCGTATATACATAAAAAAATATTGATTTATATAGTTGATCCTACCTTTCAGTTTCGCAATCTTTACCGCTTTCTTGATGGCAAGTACAAATTGAAATAATGAATAAATATTAATATGGTGGGGTGTCACTTCTATGCTTCAATATATGCGTCAACATGTTTTGAGAATAGTTGTGTTTTAATATGACGATGTAAAGTAATAATGTGAAGTATTAAAGTAACCGACGTTGTAATAATTTCCAGAATGTTACCTATTTGTACGGGTTGCCGTTTAAAATGTGTTCTCTATATGAATGTGTAAATTTTATGTATGATGACCTTATAAGTTAACTTTCTTATGATTTTGATTTCATGTTAAAACGAGTTATATTTTGAAGGAAATAAATATTTTGGTTAACAATGGTCAGATTGTTACTGCACAGTTTTGTTTTGACCTATGTTTTGTAAAGGGAATCATTTAAAACGTGTTTATTGTTTATGCATATTTCCAACTCCACTGTTTAGAATATTCATTCATGTTTTCAAAATGATAAAACACGTAAAAGCTTAACGAGTCGTTATTTAATAGTGAATTTTGCAAGTTGTTCAAATTTCTGTCTAAGTGTTATAAAGTTTATGTTCAGACCAACTGAATTGTAAAATTCGTTATAAGTAAATCCCTTAAGCTTCGCACTTGATTATTTTCTTATGATTAGTCAATTTTATATTTTCTAAAAACTATAATAGTTTGCAAGATAGCTAAGCGGTTATTTAATTATGATTTTTGGATGTTGCAGCGTGATGTATGATTGTTGAAATTGTAAGTAATGTAAGTTTTCAATATAAAAGTTTAATCAACTATGAATTATGAGATGTAACCCTGTAATTTTTCTGATATGACATTAGTAGCATGAACAATAGACATGTTATATAATAATATAACCTTAATTAACGGTGAGTTTTATATAAAGTAGTTTTATTTATACCAACACTATTGTTATGCCACAAGGTGAACTGCATGTTGTTATGTATGTTTAAATCTGATCACAATGTATTGATTTAGTAATCGGGTTAACAAATGTATTATGAGAGTGCTAGTCTTACTTTCGATCTGTAGCTTGTAAATCGCCAGTTGATTAGTGTTTATAAATTGCCATCAATTACAATCTCCTTGTCTGAAAGTTTCAAAATGTTTTCAAGGCCATAAGCCATGATAAAGCTGATGTTGGAACATTGTGGTAATTGTTTTGCCACATGATATAATCTGTAACTACATGTTGATGAAATCTTGCTCAATATGAAATTATTTCACAGGATATAAACCTCTTATCTTGCAAGTTATATTTATTACTAGTTTTATGATAAATGATGTAATGTGAGTAGATGAGAAATGTACCTAAGTGATTTTAACTTATTTGTACCGGGAAATGCTAAGTTGTCTTGCTAATCTATGATTAGCGTCTATCCCGTGAAATATGTCATTGCTCCGTGTTTAATTACAGTAACTAAAATTTTGCCTAATGTCACTTTCTCTTATGTGCATAAACAAGAGTTTTGCCTCCATAATTCGATTACGAGCATGAAATGTTTTAATTTGATAAAGTGTGAACTATGAGTTAGCTGATTGTTTACATTGATGTAAAAGTGTTAATTTTGTGTCAAAATTTCCAAGGGTATAGATGTTGGTTACCTTGATTTTGTTTATTGCGTAGCATAAAATTGACAAATATGTTTGTGACTTTAAGAGTCGGATGCTAATTGCACAGTATGAAGCACTTAACTTAGCAAATAATTTGTGACTGTTGATTCGGTGATCTCCATGAGCAATGAATGTGAAATTTTGTAATGGGGTTACGGGGACGTAACCATGTCTTAAGGAGGATAGGATTGTAAAATCTATGATATGGCTAATTCATATGTCGTAACTGTTTGAATAAACTTGATAATCCTGATTACTTCTGTTATAAGTTATATTGTGGTTCTGTAAGTATCATGTGTTACTGTTGTATGTTAAACTTTGGGGACAAAGTTTATTAAGGGGGATAGGATGTAACACTTCGCGTTTTAGAGCTTAGGTATACGTACTACTTGTGGTTGTCTTTTGCTTGTGGGGTGTTGGGTTATCAGTACGGGGTGGCGAACTTCGGGACGAAGTTCATTTTAAGGAGGGAAGACTGTAATACCCCGTATTTTAGCCTCGGTCAACGGCAGTCAAACTCTCTTTTATACAAGTATTTTAAATGGAATGTTTATAAAGTATTTTACGTAAACTGTTATTATTTTATAAATCGTATTTCTACGATTACTTCGTATTGCATAATCATTTTTATATTTGACGATTAGTTATTAAAACGATATTTCATTTATATTTCTTTAATTTTGATAATATATTTATAATTAAATAAATTTCATATTTTATACTTATCTCTCATCTATACTTAATTTCTATTTTTATTTAAGTCGTAATTATATTTATATTATGATTTTATATATTCTTATAAAATTAAATAATATTTACTAATACTAAGTTACATAATAATTTAATTTAATTAGCATAACGATTTATATGTCGTGTTGATTTTTTTTAAGTTACTAGTCGGGAATGGAGTATAAGTCCTTGGGAACCGTGTAACCAAACCCTAATTCAATCCACCCATCGATATAATTAACCAATGCAAACCCTAGCCCCTCACCTTAAAATTCTATCGACATACCCATTACACTTACACAGACATATGCTCTCACATAAACCCTAATCAACTTCACCACCAACCTCTTATTCCTCCACAATCCTACCTAAAAACGGCCTGGAAATAGTGAATTTGAGGGAGAAAAACGCAGCAGTGACAACATACAATACGATCATACCTTTGCTCTGCATCAAGTTCGTAAGTAATTTAAAGTACCTTTGCATATCGTTATATCTGAGCTTTATAGTTATACGTAATCCTTGCTATATAAATAACATGGTTGTCATCTTCAGACCGCCATAGGACCACCGTGAGTGGTAGTAAAACAATCGTGATTATTGACGTAGGACAACATCTTATACTCTGTTTTTTTTTATTATGCGTGATAATGCAATTCCGATCTCGATTCTGATTGTTTAATTGTTCATATTTTGATTTAATTCGTGTCGTGGGTCGTGAGTCCTGGTTGTGGTGAGTTATTGGGATGTTCTGGTGGTGGTTAGACGATGTATGGTGGTCGGGAAAGCTAGGAGTCAGTCGTATAAGAGTGTCACAGGCAGTTGCTGAGTGAGGGCATGAGTGTTCGGGGGTTTTTGGGGTTTGTTTTCAAGCTAGTCGCGTGGGGTCGAAGCCTGGTGGTGGGTACCAGGAGGTTGTGGGTGGTGTGAAGTGTCGAGGATGGTGTTGACAAGTGGCTAAGGGGGTGTGTACAGGAGGTGAAACACGGGTGAGTATAAGGGAGCAGAGGGTTGCTGTGGTGACCAGAATGTTCAGGGGCTGATTTCAAAGGCTGTTATGGTCATGTCGAAAGTGGTGGTGTAGGTCAGTAGATGCACCGTGGTCCAGGGGTGGCAACCACGGTGGTGTGGTGGTGGTGCAGGCGGTTGAAAGGGTGGTGAAGGGGCTGTGAAGTAGACTAGTCATGGGGTTTGTTGGCCGTGTGTAGCCTGTCGAAGTCAATTCTGTTGGGCTGCGTGTAGATTAGTATACGTATAATGTTTGGGCTGTTGTGGAGTATTATTATTAATATTATCTTTATCCCATTATTATTATTATTATTATTATTATTATTATTATTATTATTATTATTATTATTATTATCACTATTGTATGGTTGGGTTTTGTATAAGATTGTTACCATCTTTATATTATTTGTATCATTGATATTATTATTATTATTATTATTATTATTATTATTATTAGTAGTAGTACTTTTGCCATGTGGTTAATTATTTAAGTTGTTAAGTAATTTTATACAAGAATGTGACGGTTATCAATAAGTCGACTATATTTTCAATGTTCGTCTATTTAATTGAAACTAGTTATAAAAGTAATAAGGACGAGTTGTTTAAACTAATTGAAGTACTCATGTTTAAGACGGTCTCATTATGTGATATATACTATTTAAATAATATATTTGAATGTTTGATAAATTATATTAGTGGCGTGATCGTACTAGTTGGTAATTAAATATTTTATGTTGTTAGGTGTTGAGTGTGTGATGAAGTGACCTTACTGTTTGGATATTAGCTGCATAATGGGATTTACATTGCTATCCAGGTAGGATACACTGAACTTATACTCTATGATGTGTTATGAATGGATGTGGTATTATGTGTTTATGGATGCCTAAAATGATTTATATGAGAATGATATGGGTTGGATTGATTGTGAATTATTGGTATTGGCATGAGCATTTGATTATTTGATAGCATGATTGAATAATTATATCGTTGCATTCATGAGCATAGCATATGCATTGGTTACTGAGAAATTTATGGTCAGACATTGTTCTGATATAAAGCCTAGGGTGGTTCTGCAGACCAGGCCTGGTGTCTTATCAGCTATTGAGCTGGTGTTCGGTGACGACCGATTATAGTCTGCCGGGAGGTTCGGTATGGCTTGGTGCAAGGGTATGAGTTTGAGATTGAGATTGTGATTGAGCTCGAGCATATCATGGCATCTGCATATCATATTTGTTGCATTAATTACTTCTGTGTTACCCTACTCAACCGCGAGGTTGACAGTTTATTCGTGTACACCTACGATGATCCGGAATGGGGAGTAGATTCTACAGGTCGGAGACAGGTGGACTAGGAGCTTGGGCAAGAGAGAGTGACATGGCTTGGACCTACTTAGAATTAGACCACATAGTTAGATGTTATCGGTTGTACCTTTATTCTTTGTGTAATCGTTGTAATATCAAAAGTTTAAATTTAATCAGTTTTTATATAAAGTACTTTGGTTTGTTTGCTTGTTCTTCACTACCTCGGTCATTCCGAGATGGTAACAGCTCTATTTATTTGAGAAGGTCTTGCTAAAGGCTCTTAAATAAATGGGGGTGTTACATTAGGCCTGCCCTAAAGATCTCTTGTTATCGTATCTTGTAGTACAGTTGTATATTTGCATAGAACGTGTTGATGTGCGTATATTATTTAAAATATTGCTGACCAAGCAACGTGAGCAACAATTCTTACTGCTTCTCTTTTGAAGATACTTATTGGCTGGTAAAGCAGTTACTTCTGGTTGCTAAAAAACGCCAAAGTACTCTAAGTGAAGGAGTTTCTTCCCAAGATTTGCAAACAAACAGCAATATGTAGGTCTGTTGATCTTTTGTTGGTGTCATACTATTCTTCCCAAGTACTCTAAGTGAAGGAGTTTCCCTCTTCTTGCTGGCGGTTCATAAAAGAGTTCTTTAGCTGACCGGCCCCATAGACTCCTCCTTTATGAAAACCGTCTACCAATTCATACCATAGCTGATTGTCGGAGATGTCAGGGTTCGCCTTCTTTCGTTTAAGAAATGTTTCCTACAAAAAAAATGAAACATTATTAATAATATATACAATAACACTTACATATAAATAAATCATTGATTATAAATCATTTTTTAAATACTTTATACAATAACACTTACATATAATTCGCGATCTCTTGCATTTACGAAGACGAACCCTTTCCTTCCCTTTTTGGCATGTGTCTCAAGGAAGAGATCTACAACCGATTGTAGCTGGCCCTTATTTTTCCTTGCCTATAAAAAAAATAATAAATTCATGAAGTGTTAGTCAGTTAATTAAAATTTAAAGCTAAATATATACTTCAAGATAAAAGTGATAAATTAAATCACAAGAGTAAATACTTACAGTTATCGTCACGCGATCATGGAATGACTGAGGCCCACCATAATGAGTAGCGCCAACCTCCGCTTCGGGATCATCTCCACCCCTCTTGTTCGCCTTGTTCCGCGCCGACTTTTGCTTGAACTCAGGACTTTCTCTGTACTTAGTGAATTCTTCATATGACTGACCTACAATCCAATAAAATAGAAACGATTACTATAAATTAAAAAAATGTTAAAACTTTTTATTTTAATACGATTATTAATAAATTAATACCTTTCATGAACGTTGGCGGAGTCTTTCTCCTCGACACCTTATACATAATGTCCTTTAGCCTCCTTTGACCAACATCATTGAATCGATCCCAAGCCAGTCGATCAAGCCAATAGAAGACACGCTACCAAAAAAAGAAGGGTTATTAGAGAAACAAATCAACCATGAATTTATAAAAAATAAATAATTAAAGTAAAGACTTATATACGTACCCGAAAGGCGTTGTACCACATCTCCTTGTCCTCGTCACTAGCGTTCGTCCAACAAGTGACGCCGTGAACCATGTTCTCTTGAATGCTATTGGTGACGCCACGAACCGTTGTTTGATGTTTAAACCTGAAACCAAACATGAATGTTAATTAATAAGACTAGTTTGAATAAAATTAATAAATAAATAAACAACTAGTGAATAAAAAATTACCAAAGACCCGTCGGATCAAGGATGATCCTGCCGTCAGTATGGCGGGGTACACGGACCTCCTCCTCCTCCTCACTGTCAGTCGACACACGGACCTCCTCCTCCCCCTGTGATCGGGCCGAGCTACTGTCCCCGCCACTACCACTAAAACCGCCCCGTTGCCTGCCTCCTCCACGAGCCATGTGAACCTATAATTGCAGGAAAAATGTTAACATACATATATATAACATAATAAATAATGTTGGTAAAAAACAGGACCTAAATAAATATATAGGATGAAAACCTCATACTACTTTTACTCATCATCATCATCATCGTCATCCTCTTCTTCTTCTACCTCCTCTTCCTCGTCATCATCCTCTTCCTCCTCTTCTAACTCTTCATCATTATTATCTTGTAACTGATCTTGCCCCTCCATTTCATCATCTTCTAGATCCTCTCCCGATTCTATCTCATTTCCATAAATGACTTCTTGATCTATTGGGGACAGAATGGACTCTGATACAACTTCTTCTTGGAAAAAGGATGTGTCGACTTCTGATCGCGCCTTTGTTTTAATTACCGCACACCAATTCTTTTGTTGTCTATCTTTACTTGTGCTAAGTGACGATGCATAATAAATTTGCTGAGCTTGTTGTGCAAGTATAAATGGATCATATTTAGAATAGGTTCGAGTGTGATTCACTTCTACAAGCTTGTAGCGATCATGGACTCTCGTTCCAGCTACAGAATTATCTCTCCATTGAATCTTGAATAAGACAGCTTTGTAACCCCGTTCACGCCCATTATAGCACAACTCAAAGATATCCTCTAATATCCCATAATAGTCGTTGCCATCAAGAGAAGAAATAGTAACGCCATAGTTGCATTTAGCCTTACTTTTCCCGTAGTCGAATGTGTGAAACTTAAACCCATTAACTAAATAATGCTTCCACGTGACAACCTTTCGAGAAGGACCCAAAGCCAAGCATCTAACCACATCATCTTGGATATTTAGCTTAACTACATGCTTTCGAAACCAACCTGGAAACTGATCCTCGTGTTTACTCCAAACATCCTCTCTTTTAACATTAGGGTGATCAGTCATGAAATCTGTCACAAATTTTGCTTCATATGGCTCCAAAACCTCACAATTAGATAGGACATAAAGGTGAGCACGATTATACTCCTTGTCATCCAGAAATCTTGTTCCCCCAGCAGAAGAACACCCTTCATCATCTTGCACATGAAAACACTTGGGTATACTTGTATCTAACTCATCCGCTTCTTCAATGTTCAAGTCTTTTGCTTTGGTGTCAATATGTTTTTCAAAGTAAAAAGAGCAAAAATTGGCAATTTCTTCCGTTAGATATGCATTGCAAATAGAACCTTCCACACGAGCTTTATTACCAATTTTCTTTTTCACATGATTAAGAAACCTTTCGAAAGGATACATCCACCTATACTGAACGGGTCCACCAACTTTAGCTTCATATGGCAAATGAATGGGTAAATGCTCCATCGAATTGAAAAAAGAAGGCGGAAATATCATCTCAAGTTTACACAAAATTTCTGGAATTTGGTCTTCCAAACGAATCATGTCATCAACTGATATCGTGGAAGAACACAAGTCTCTGAAAAATTGACTAATTTCTGTAACTGCATTCCAAACGGTGGTCGGGAGTAAATTTTTCAAAGCCACTGGTAACAAGCGCTCCATGAAAACATGACAGTCATGACTTTTCAACCCTCTTAACTTCAATTCTTTTAAATCAACACAACGGCTGAAATCTGAGGCATAGCCATCGGGAAACTTCAAGTCTTTTACCCAATCGCACAATACCTTTCTTTGAGCTTTGTCAAGGGTAAATGGTGCTTTTGGCATTGACCCATCCCTACGATTGTGAAGTTTAGGACGATCACAAAATTTTTTCAATTCTATTCTTGAGCCAATATTGTCACGTGTCTTTCCTTTAACATCCATAATCGTATGAATAAGTAGCGCAAAGAAATTCTTCTCTATGTGCATCACATCCAAATTGTGTCTGATCAACTTTGTTTTCCAATAGGGTAGGTCCCAAAAAATACTTCTTTTAAACCAACCACTCTTTTTCTTTTTTAGCTCTCTAAATTCTTCTTCAGTCCCATCGTTGGTAGATGGCAATTCACGTATAGCCTCCCAAACTGCATCACCTGGGAGTCTATCCGGAGCATCCTCAAGCACCTCCTTTCCTTTTAAGAAGGCTTTTTTGTTCTTTCTATGGACATGCCCATCCGGTAAGAAGCATCTATGGCAATCAAACCAACTAATCTTTTTAGAATTAGGGAGGTAAAATGCTTTGCTATTATCCATGCAATAAGGGCATGCCATTCGCCCCGCTGTTGCCCAGCCTGATAGCATATCGTACGCGGGGAAATCACTTACAGTCCACAGCAATGAAGCTCTTAGTTGGAAGTTTTGCTTCTTGGACACATCAAATGTTTCGACACCGACTTCTCACAGATACTTCAGTTCTTCCACCAACGGTTGTAAATAGACATCAAAGTTATTTTTTGGGTTGTGAGGACCGGGAATAAGTAGTGAGAGGAAAATAAATTGTCTTTTGGAACATAGCCAAGGAGGTAAGTTGTACGGTGTAAGCATTACAGGCCAACACGAGTACGGTCTACCAAATTGACCAAAAGGGTCAAACCCATCCGTACACAAGCCAAGTCTCACATAGCGAGGTTCCTCGGCAAAATCAGGATACAAACTATCAAAACGCTTCCACTCCTCTCCGTCACTCGGGTGACACATCTTTCCTGGTGTACGGGGGTTTTCTTTGTGCCATCTCATTTGGTTGGCAATATTTTTCGTGGCATATAACCTTTGAAGTCTTGGAGCTAGGGGAAGATAAAATTAATGGGTGTAATGATATTGGTTTCTTTGTTTTTCCACTCTTCTTACCCTTTTTTCCCTTCAAGATAATATTTCCCTCACTTGTCTCATATCTATCCCTTTGACATTTCTTACATTTGGTTAGCAACGCATCATCTTTCCAAAAAAGCATACATCCTCCAGGACATGCGTCAATCTTTTCATGTGGAAGCTGAAGACCTTTGACCACTTTTTTGGTATTGTAAAAATTACGGGTCATAATGTTATTATCGGGTATAACATCTTCAATTAAAGTAGCAATACTGTCAACCGCTTTAAACGGCATATTGTACTCACATTTTAACGTTACTATCCTCGATGCAACTTGCAACAATGACATTTTGCTCCCCTCATATAAAGTTTTCTCGGAGTCCCTTAGCATATCAAAAAAGGCTTTGGCTTTTGGGGTTGGATCTTCTTCCTCGGTTATAGGTACACGATCGGGATTAGTGAAAACATTCGACTCAAAGGCATCAAGTACCATTTCTCTATATGGGTTCTCGGGTTCAGAAGAGTGTTCGGGATCAGAAGAGTATTTTTCCCCATGTGATATCCAGTTGTAATAGTTTGGAAAAAACCCATTCGTAATAAGATGTTCTTCTACTTCTACCTCAAGTAAATATTTTAAGTTTTTACATTTAGTACAAGGACACCTAAGTTTGCGTTGTTCGAAATCATATGATTCTGAACATCTAGCAAATTCAATAAACCCACGAACTCCCTTTACAAATCTAGCATTAGGACGTTTCTTCTTATCTACTCTTTCTTCGTACATCCAGCTACGTTCAAATCTCTTCATTTTAATCTAGATAATATATAATAATTAAACCAAACACACAACAATAATTTCAATTCAATAAGAATTCAACAAATAATAAGTTCAAGCTAAGAATTCAAGTCAATATGTACTTAAAGATTTCAATTGGGTCCTTATCACTCCAACCTAAACCCATCAATGTATATTTCAAGTCACTAGCAAATACATAATTGTGAATTTATTAGTGGGGAAAAAAATTTGGCAGCAATTCCCCTCAGTTCTTCAAATACACAATGTGAAATAAATTTGTATTTATTTCACATATGTATTCGAAGAACATAAAGAAATTGTTACCAAACTCTTTCCCCACTAATAAATTCACAAGTATGTATTTACTACCTAAGTGACTTGAAATATACAAAGACAGTCCCAAAATGGGGACTATTCATGAATTTCTCCTAACGAGTAATTCATGAACGGGTACTAGGTCAATAGTCATTCAATTCTTGCACGGAAAATATTCACAATAACTTACAATAACATACAAACATAATAATTAACATCATAAAATCATCCTAGAAATCTAATTACTAACTATACTCATCATCCAATTTTCCCCAATTTCTAACCCAAATCACAATAACACCCAATTTTTTTCCAATTAACTAATTAAAAACATCCTAAAAACATCTTAATAATCTAATTACTAACTAAAATCATCATCCAATTTTCCCCAATTTCTAACCCTAATCACAATAACACCCAATTTTTTTTCAATTCACTAACTAAAAACATCCTAAAAACATCATAATAATCTAATTACTAACTAAAATCATAATCCAATTTTCCCCAATTTCTAACCCTAATCACAATAACACCCAATTTTTTTTCAATTAACTAACTCAAAACATCCAAAAAAGCATCATAATAATCTAATTACTAACTACAAGCATCCTATAATCTAATTATTAACTAAAAGCATCCTAATAATCTAATTACTAACTAAAAGCATCCTAATAATCTAATTACTTGTTTGAATTACAATAATACTATAAAGAGATTTAATACATAAATAAAGTTAGTAAATCAACACAAACCTAAAAAAGGAGTAAAATGTAGGTGAACGGCGGTGGTGGGTGGTCCGGTGGAGTTGCGGTGGTCCGGTATAAGCACTATCGGTCGACGGGTTAGGAGGGGGTTTGAGGTTTTTTTCTTTTTCAAACTTACGCAATAATGGGAATGACGGGTTGAAGAGGCGAGAAAAAAAATATAACAGGGGGTTAGCGACCGAATTCGGTCGCTAAATTCGGTCGCCAACTTTAGCGACTGAATTCGGTCGCTAAATTCGGTCGCTAAATTTAGCGACTGTCGCAATATTCGGTCGCTAAATTTAGCGACTAAATTCGGTCGCCAATTTCGGTCGCTAAACTGGCGCAATGGTACTTTTTGGATTCCCGCGGATTTTTTCGGATAACATTGGGATAGGATTTTGGTCGCTAAATTTAGCGACCGAAATCGGTCGCCCGCTTTTTTTTTTCGGTCGCTAATTAGCGACTACCTTTGCGGTGGCAGGTTTGGTCGCTATCTGGGGTAATTCTTGTAGTGTAACCCAAAAAGTAAAAAAATTATTGGTCATATACAATATCTTCATTTTATTGTGAAATTTTCTGTTTACAACAGGGTTGTAACAGCTGGTTGTCAGCTTGCTAAGAGCTTGGAGTTGCAGTCACTTAATGAATTGGGTTTCTCGAAGAGATACGGGAGATGTTTGCAGGTTTGTTGCTATAGTCTATTTTCTGATGATTGCTTGTTTGCCATTCATGCCTTTTGTTATACGTTTTTACTGTGGATTTTGACAGATTGCTGAAGTTGTTATGGCATGAAAGACCTCGTAGATTTTTGCCGGGACAGTAAAGTCGGGCCTATTGGTAATTTACTCCCAGCTGCTTCATCTGAAATTATCAATGCTTCTCTTGTTTTTTTCCTCGATGCTGTTTTGACTGAATAGTGTTGTTGGAACTTGGAAAACATCTTTATCGTACTTGCTTTCGATTATTGATTACTGAAAGGCTTGACGAAATTACCGTATCACCGTGCAAACCATGAATCTTGTATCAGGAGGTCTTACCTCACCAACCAAACATATTTGTGTTCCTCATTTAGTTATTAAAAATTCTGATGTAAGGCTGGCTCGTGATAAGATCCATTAGCATTGGTAATGAGACAAACCTAACTGAATTCTGACCAAAACTTTGTTCATGCCTTTTGTTTTGTAGAGGGGTTAAAAAGTTATCCTCGAGTAGCTCCAACACCAAGGAACCTGATGCAACGGATGCAGGAAATGGAGCAGCTTTCGAATATGGAGGGTCTGCCTACGGAGCTGGTTTATTAGAAAGACTCTGGGTGTTTGAGGCGCCAATATTTAATTTGGTCAAGCAAAATTAAGCAACTTTTAGTGGCGTTGTAATTAGCCTTTGAGCATATTAGCCTTTGAGCATTGTATATGTTATTTAGAATAATTACAAAAATCGTGTAAGATTCTCTTGTGTAAAAATATATTTGAGAGTTATTATATTTAAATAATTTATTTGCATCATTTCATGTTTATAAAAAAAAAAAAAAAATTTTTTTTTTTTTTAGCTATTTGCTGCGTTTTTTAGAGAGGCTATTTGAGGCGTTTTTTTCCGCCGCAAATAGTTTTTTTCTATTTGCGGCCCCCTTATTTGCTGCTACACCAAAAACGCCGCAAATGACCACTTTTTTGACGCCGCAAAATAGTTCGCGAACTGCCCTTATTTTTGACCCGTTGTATCCGGTTAAGTGTGAACAAGGGTCATTGTTCTTAGTTTACTTATCATATATTATATTAAAGCAAACATCAATCTCCCCATTCGTCGCCACGTGTCACACGTTATTCAATTGTCACGTGTCACACATTATTCAATTGACACGTGTCACACTCAATAAAATCATAAATTGATTAGAGATAATCCAGTAATAAATTGATTACTTTTTATATTATGGAAAGATTTCTGGTATATTAATTATGTTGAGTATATTAATTATGGAAAAGACATATTTTAAGATCTAAAAATGAGCAAGTAATGGTGATTAATTGAAAAGACAAGTTGATTTTGATTTATTTGCTTTTTATAGGTCAATCAATTGGTATACTTAAAATCATTTGATATTTTATTTTTTCCTCAAATAACTCAATCAAACAAATAATGTATAAACAATTATACCAATTGTCATATTTAAATGACGAAAATATGGTATATTGTTTTAGAAAAATATATTTTATATATTTAGAAACAATTATACGTAGACAAAATATTGCAATATACGTAAACAAAGTATTGCAATATACGTATACAATATTCTGTATATAATTTTTCCAATCAAAAAATTAACCTTAATTCCAATAACAATATTATATGTATCCCTAAAAGCCCGACTCAATATAATTACAATTTTATATTTAGAAACAATTATGGCTCACTATTTTTCCATAAATTTTTAGTTTGATTTAATAACATGTGCATTGCAATAATATACATAGTAGCATAATTGTTTCTAAATAAAAGCTTCCAGAATTAATCTACCATTAACATACTTATGTAAAAAGTCAAACAAGTATTAATTACGTTTACATTAATATACACGTTTACATTAATTCGTTCAAATATTCTCCAATTCAAAATTTTACACAAGTAATTTGAAAAATAAGGAAACAATATAATTTTAAAAATTCATCTAAAATACTCACTGTCAAACAATACAAAAATTCCGCTTATAATATGATTTGACGAAAATTGAATTAAAATTGAAAAGGAGAATACTTATGTAATTTGACAGTTACCATAATTGACATTTATCCTATTTTATTCCATTTATATCATCCCTAAATACTGTTGATTAATTTTTGAGAACAAACGAATATGCATATTTATTAGCTGGTAGATATATGTGCATATACATAAAATTCTGTATAATTATATTAAAGCAAACACCGGTCTCCTCATCCGTCGCTACATGTCACGCACACATTTTTCAATTGCCACATGTCACACGTTATTGCCATGTGTCACACTTAATAAAAATCCCAAATTGATTGATTAGAGATAATTCGGCCATAAACTGATTATTTTTTATATTATGGAAAGTTTTCTGCTATATTAATTATGGAGAGTCATATTTTAAGACCTAAGAATGAGCAAATTCATTTTAAAAAATGAGGAAATAGTATCTTTTAAAATATTGTTTTGAGCAAATCATGTAGTGAGTATTTCTTTTGTCGTTTTTGGAGTAATTGTGGTAGTATCTTAAATGTAGTGCTAAATTTAGGGAAATATAAGGTAATTAGGTAAGTATCACGTAAAAAGTGATATTTGAATAACTTTACATTTTTTTTTTGAAAATGGTGTAACGTTGATTTTGGTTTACTTGTTTTTTATAGGTCATCAGTCAGTTACATTTATTCATCATATCCTTTAAAAAAATATTCTAGCTAATTAATAATATAATTATAATTATAATTGATTTACAATTATAGTAGCTAACAATTAACAATTAGTATAATTAAAATCATATGGACTTATTATTTTTTCCTCAAATAACTCAATTAAGAAAATCATGCGGAAACAACTATGCTAATTGGCATATTTGAATGACGAAAAATATGGTATACTGTTTTAGAAAAACAAATGTTATATATTTAGAAACAATAATTATAGGTAGACAAAATATTGCAATATACGTAGACAAAATATCGACCATATCTTTATTCCGTTTATAAGCATTCATGAAGACAAAATATCGACCATATTATAGTATTCCGTTTATAATTTGGACACCACCTTACCAATCAGAAAATTCAACTTTTGATATAATATTCCGTATATCGACAATATTAACCTTTTTCCTTAATTTCCGACATAATCTGGTGAAATAAGAAACATGTCAATTACAATAACAACATTAACCTTAAATTTCGCCTTAAATCTATGTCATATATATCTTTGTCGAACATTCTTTCCGAAAATGTATTCAATTCAATGAGATGCATTCCAAATAACATATCAACTTCAATTCCGTTTATAATATTCCGTATATAATATTCCTAATCAGAAAATTTAATTATGTTTATAATATACCGTTCATTAACAATATTAACCTTAATTTTCTCCTTAATTTTCTCCCAAATCTGGCGAAATCAGAAACATGTTAATTAACAATATTGGATGTATCCCCAAAATCTCAGCCAAATCATTACCATGCTAAAAAAAAAAGTGTATTCAGACTGAAAAAAAATATAAAATAAAAAGATATAAAAAATTTGTTCTTGATTTATTATATGAGTTATATACGATTAATTATTAAGTATACCTAAAATACACGGTAAAACTTTTTATGTTAATAATACAGTTGGATACCGTTTTCAATTCAAAATTGATATACTTTTCATTTTCGCTGACATATCTCCTTAAATATTTCCGTATAAAAGTCAAATAATAATATCTCCTTAAATATTTAATCATCTAATTAAATTATTCATATGAAGATATCCTTCCAATTTCGTGGAATCAATTAACTTTATGATAATTATATAGTGCATCTTTAATAAAGTTTCCCTAAAAAAACAACTTTAATTTTCTTGATTTATAGAAATATATTTGCTATTTTTATAGAATAACATTATATAAGCACATTGTAGAATAGAAGTTTTCATGATCATAAAGATAAATGACCCGCCTACTATCATTTTCAAATTTGTTAAATGGAAGTTACATGAATTTTCTGTATATAATAGTTATTTGTTATCTCATATTTATAATATAAATTTTTGGATTGTAGAAAACTAATCAATTTTTTTCTCCAATATGCTCTTATATTTAACTATAATTTCAATTTGTTATCCTATTTTTAAGCACATTGTATAAAGTCTACTATAGTTTGTGTATTCAATTATTTGTATTTGTCAATTGTTATTTTATATTTAAGCACATTGTATATGTTTTATTGTAGTTGGTTAATTCACGTTTTCAGATCGTCTTACATGAATTTATGTTCATTAAAAATCTTGCATACATTTCTTGATCCCTCTTGGGAATATCTTTTTCTTTGATTTATATATGCATTTTACCCTATACATTATTGATGATTTGATAGATAGATGAATAAATTGGATATATTATATATAAATATTGTAATTATATCTATCTTTATTAGATGTGAAAGTTTAATGCATTTAATATATTGTACTATCTAACCAATGGATAGTACTCAGAAGAACTTTTCATGAAAATGTTTTGATCAATAACATGCTCATTGGATAATGGTAGAGAAAGTCCAATATTAAAAATGAGGTGATGAAAACGAGGTTTTTTGAACAATTCTGCGTGATTTGAAATAATTTGAGGCATAGTTTGAGTATAAAGAGAATAGGCCAACGACTACCATAATCAAGTAAATGACTACATATGATACGTAGTTGGAGGACGTAAGAAATGGTTCGCAGAATAATGGTTAGTTGGGGGACTGCTGAGATAGGGTACAATTACCGAGACATCGTGGTGTGAGATGTTGGGGGTCAACACTGCAATAGTTGGTCAGACGAATGTTGTAGATGCCCAGGCGATGGTGGGAGGGACTTGGGAGAGGAATTGGAGAGGGTGGATAATTTAGATAAGAACAAATAAGAGGGGTAATATGATAAATTTCGTAATTAAACAAGTCGTGAAATCTACAATAATTTTATATCCATTTTTCAGATTTCATCTCTTATAAATTAAAAATCGACGGAAAACAAGTAGAGTAATTCAATAGAATTAAGCAACATGCAAATTATCAAAAATGTATCGAGAAGACTATATTTTCTAAAATTTAGTTGTTTACTGAGTCCAAAAAATTATATAAATTTTTAAATTAAATAAAACTTTTCATTGCCACCCGTGCAGTGCACGGGTTCAAAAACTAGTTTCTTCTACTATTAATGACCCTCCATTGTTAACCATCACCATCCACACTATACTACTCCCACCACACAATCACCACCGTAACACCCTCGCGTCGCACAACCGCCACGACCGCCACATAACGCAACCTCATACAACCTCTGTTTTTACTTAATTTCCCCTCACAAACCCAACACACTACCATCCTTCTCTATCAACCCACAACTGCCACCACCAACCAAACCCCATTAATTTTGTCGAAAATAACAAATTGACATTTTTCTCATATTAGTTAACTTATTAACCCTAATTAAAAATTTCACCCAAATTAATTTGGGGTTAGTGTTTCAGAAACACACGCCAAATTCTCATGGTAGGTAGCGATCTATGTCGGATTTTGAGGGGCGACGACGATAAGGTTCGCATTGATGCTAGTTGCGGTGTGGTGACTGCGTGCAACTGGAGACGAAGGAAAACAAGGTGAGGAAGAGGAGGAAGGCGCATGTGGGAGTGTAGAAAGGGACGTCGATGGTGATGTCAACAATGAATGTTGGTGGTGTCACGAGTGGTGCGAATTAGGAAAAGAAAAGGGAAAGGACGGTGTAGGTTAGTAGTGGTGTACGGTGGTCAGAAATGGCAAAAAAAGTTTGTGAGAATGGTGGTTTGATAGCTTACCATCTTACCATTGTTATAGTAACAGAAAAAAAAATATTAATTCATTAGCAGGTAGACGGTCATCCGAGTGCGATATGAAACAAAGGGTCTAATACTACGGTTTATTGTGGGATTAATTGAATTTAGGATTCATATGAGAAGACCGCCAATAGATTGGATTACTCCTGTTAGATTTTCCAATTTTAAATGGCTATTTATATACTTTTTTATATGCCCGTGCAATTTTACATGAATCATAAACTCTAGTATATAATTTCTTTTAACTTATTCATGATGATCCAAACCAAAGAAAAATGAGCATATCGGATATAATACCTCTAATTTTTAGTTTTTTAGCACATATATATTTTTTTTGAGCTTATATCCTCAAATTTTATTTGTTTTTGAGCAAATGTGTATTTTTTTTGAGCATATTAAAGTTTATAAGTTAGATTTTAATTTTTCTACGTTATAACTCAAATTCAACTAAACATATATGTAATATTTTTGAGTTTTATTATGATTTTTTAGAGTTTAATATTGAAATAAATAAATTCAAAATTTTTATAGAAAAACTCATCTAACTCTATAAAAGCAATAACTTTTAAACGATTTTGAGTGGCTCCTTGGATTAAGGATATAAAGGGGCCCACTTTTTTTGCAATGAATTAATTTACCTCCTTAGAATTAATTTTCCTCCTTTTCTCATTCTCCATATAATTTCCGAATTAATTTTCTTATTCCTTATTTATATGATGTATATTGTTATATGATTTACATATAAAATACGATATATGATCAAATTATTGTTGATTGAAAATATGAATAACGGTCTAATATACACCAAAACGATTCAATTAAAAGTCTTATATTCTGTAATGCATTCGGCTTACATTCGCCATTGTCGTAATAAAATTCAAATTTCAAACTAAAAAAATTATATTCCGAATGTTACATTTAATAATATTCTGTTTATTAATGAGGTTTATTAATGAGGACCGGGTTGCATATTAATAATTAATAATAATACTAATAAAATAAACTCGAAATCTTTATATTATCAAATCTAAAGATTTGAAGAGATTATGATGGACGGTTTAAAATTAGCAGTCTAAAACAATTTTCTTATCCGTCTACCCCACTGCTAAAAACGTTTCTATCATTCTACTTTCATTTAAAGGGTAAGTTGTTTAAGGGGTAAATTATATAAGTACAATACAATTTATTATCTATTTTATATGGTTCAGATTTATTTCATAAAGTTTGATTATTTCCGTTAATAACATTAAAATTGAAAACTAATTTCAGTTTATAATAATCTTTAAAAAATAAATTAATTAATTCAATACCAATAAATCAATTTTTGGAGTCAAAATTATCGCCGGATTGATAATTTATATATTTCTCAATTAAATTCATATTGAATTATATTTACACTAATATTTACGAATTTTTTAGAAACAGACCCGTACATTTTTGTACGGGCATAAAACTAGTCATTTTTAAAAACAAAACTCAACTAAAATGTTCAAAAACTAAAGAAGTGGAATGTACCACCCAATTAAACCACCCTTAATTTACCCTTAATTTCCGTAACATCTTAACCTCCGTGACTCCCGTGAGGCCGGCCGTATTCATAACTCTATTATTCTTTACAGTCTACACTTGACTTACCGCCATTAAACCTGAGTATAGAAAAATGGAGGATGAAGCTGCAAAATTAGACGACTTCCTGAAATGGGCAACTTCCCTTGGAATCTCAGATGCACCTCCTTGTTCATCTGCTTCATCTAATTCATGTTTGGGCTACTCTCTTTCAGTCTCCTACTTCCCTGATAATGGCGGGTACTTTTCCTTTTTACCCTTTGAATTTCAATTTAGTTCGAATTAGCCAACAAAGGCGGAGTATTTCTTGATATGGGTAGTTTTGATTTTGTACGTAATTATTTTTGTGTTATGATTTTGTGGAGTTTATGAGACTTGCCAGAGCACTTCAGGCACTAGGGTAATGTTGCCGTGTTTTGTTTTTGTTGTTGTTTTAGGAGAGGTATGGCAGCTGCACGCGAGCTTAAGAAAGGAGAGTTAATTTTGAGAGTACCCAAATCAGCATTGTTGACTACAGATAGTGTTGTGCAAAAAGATCATAACTTTGCTCTTGCTCTTAGTACTCATCCTTGTCTTTCTTCTACACAGGTTTCGTCTTGCTACTTTATTGTCTCAAATTTAAAGTTGGTTTTTGGTTTTCAGAGGTTTGAATTCTTAATTTTGTAGTTTGTTAAGTTGTATTGTGTGTGAATTGATTGTATGACTTTGGGGTTAATTGAATTGACGACTTGGTGTTTTCTATCCGTATATATCGTATGTACGAGGGAGTTTAACTTGCCTAGTAATAGAGAAAATGGATCCATCACTTTCCCTCGGAGCCATTTTGCTACACAAAGAAGGGGAATTGTAACCCTCCACTCCCTCTTGTTTTCTCTCTAAATCCTTACATCCAAACGAAGCATTATAGATCCTTTAGTCATCGTTTCAAGAGGTATAGCTTATCTTCACTTGACCCTCAACAACTGTAGGAATTCTTTCAAGGAGAAATGATAAGATATTTAAGAATTTCTATTTCATACATGAGGATGACCTATGTCACTACGACGCAAACCATCTTTTGAGTTATGGCTTAAATGACTTTTAGAAAAAATGGTATTATGTCTCTTGCCAGAATAAATTTACTAGCTTTGTTACTCAAATGTTACAATCTTATTGGAAAAAAATAGTATGGCATCTCTTTCTATCTAGGCTTTTAAGGTAAAGATTAGGATAATGATAATCATTATACACGTCTGAGGGTGAATGTTGCCGGAGATCAGATGGAGCTAGTTGGTATTAGATTGTCATGAAAAAAAAGGATGGTGAAATGTCATTGAGTTTTATATTGCCTAGAAGAAGTACTTGGGTTCTCATTGTATTCATCATTTTGGATCTCAATGTGAAAAAAAGAATATGCTACTGTTCTCTCTCTGATTTCTTTTCTACCTACACATGACTTATGAGTAACTGCCTGGGGTGAATATAATTTGAAGGCTTCGGGGGTGACCTGAATGTGATGATGCTGAGATAACTTAGATAGAAATTGAAGGCGGCAGAATGAAATATCTGTTTTTGAAACGTGGTTTGGTTGTTGATTTTGTAGCCTTTCATTTACTTCCTAGTCAATCCCGATGCTTCGTTTCTCATCTTTAGGAAATGTTTCCTTCATCCATTCATGATTTCTCCATGTTTACTTGACTTTGTTTGTGAAAAGGACGGCAAATTAATTTAAGAAAGTAGTCTAAGCATAAGTTCTAACTTTGAAAGGCATTTGCGTCATAAGATACTTTAAAGTTAGATTAAATAAGAACCCAAATAGTAGTAAGGTTATTCAAAATGTTACGGTTGAAGAGACTAGTGGCTGCTGAACGCCTTACACATAGTGAAGTTTTTCAAATCTCAATATTTCTCCTTTGTCTGATACTGTCAAAGCTGGTTTCAATGTCATCTTGATTATGGGCATTATATCTCCTGTTGTGAATGTATTTTATTTCTGTTTCAAATAACTAATTCGCTGCCTGGAGTTTCTATAAACCCACATCAAGAGACAGCACCAAATCTGTTTAACGTGTAGGTTAAAGACAACAAATGGTACCAGAAGATAATCTCAATCCAACTTCAAATTCTTGCGACTTTTGTAGTACTTGCTCTAAGGTATCCCTTTTTTCTGTGATTATACTGAGATGTTCACTTTTTGGTGTGATTTTTGCAGGTTTTGACCGTATGTCTATTAACCGAAATGAACAAAGGGCGGAAGTCTGCTTGGTATCCTTATCTAATGCAATTGCCTAGGAGCTATGACACTTTAGCAAGTTTCAGTCCGTTTGAGGCAAAATCATTGCAAGTTAGGCCCTTGTCATTGTTTTCTATTAATTATTTCTTTTTGAATTGTTGACCCTCGTTGCCTTTTTTTTTCTCTATATCCATTTTCCCACATTTGACGCTCTAAATATTTGTTATATGCTGAAATAGTGCCAAAGGTTTTTTTGTTCCAAATTGTGTCATCATTATCAGTCCAGATGTTTCTTTGCTGAGATTGTCAAATCTTAATCGATAGGTAGACGATGCCATCTGGTTAGCGGAGAAGGTTATATCAAAGGCTGAGTTAGAATGGAGGGAAGCTATTGGGCTGCTAGAACAATTGAATTTGAAGCCTCGGTTCCTGACTTTCAAGGCGTGGCTTTGGTCTTCGGCAACAGTGAGATTATTACTCAGTGCGCTCTTATAACAATGTGTACGCTTCGTCTTTCAAGGCTTAGATCTAAGATTTATCTGGGTTTTCCCCTTAATTTGCATCGTTAAAGTTGATTTTCAGACTTGCTTGTAGCTTATTGTGGCAAGGGTTTCTTTGTATCAGAACTGTAGGACCCCCTGCCACGAGCTCCTCCTAGAGAGCGTGCCATAAGAACTTTGTTGTTGAATCCCTTGATGAAATCAAACCCCCAAGGATCCCCAAGGATTCAACTAGAAGCAGAGAGTAGCGATTCACTCACATTTCCTAATAAGTTAGTTTTGAATTTAGCCTTCAATATTACTTCCGCTGTCTCAACTAAATCTTTAAGTTTGATTAAAATGTTCCTCACAAAATAATAAAAACATAAAGAATTAGTTGAGGCAGAGGGAGTGCTATTAGTCTACTCATATACATTTGTTGTACGCCTTACGGAGAGTTGTTACTTGTTATGATCAATTTGCTTGCCTGTTGCCTGAAATTAAAAACAAACTTCCTTCAAAGATTTTCTTAAATGGGCTTTATTGTATTTCAAAGGCCATCTAACCTTGTTGATTTTCTGGTGGGTGGGGTCCAGATATCATCAAGGACATTACACGTACCATGGGATGCTGCTGGTTGTTTGTGCCCAGTGGGTGACTTTTTCAACTATGCCTGTCCTGGAGAGGAATTAGCTGCCATTGGAGTTTCCAAGAGTTATGTTGATGACACAGAGGATCACGGTTTAGACAGTAAACATTTTTCAGAGAGGTTAACTGATGGTGGTTATGAAGAAGAGTTTGCTGCTTATTGCTTTTATGCCAAGAAAAACTATCAAAAGAATGAGCAGGTGAGATACTTGTCTGGACTGGGAGTGAAACAAATTGATGAAAAATGAAAAATTAGTCTTGAATAATTTAAACTCGTTTAAAAAACCATTTTATCAGTCTGTTAACTCTGTTTTCCTTTTGATTGAGATAAGAAAAGTTCGACCAAGGTGTCTCTTGGTTTGTTTCACTAGCCGCGTCTGTAAATCCAGTTGATTTTAGATTGCTCTTACCAAGTTTCCGTAATCAGGTTACTGGGTTTTGCCTATCCTGTCAGATGAGGGGGGTAATTGCTTTCCATAATTAGCCAGATGGCTGTTAGTAACGGTGAAACCCGATTTAGATGGTAGGGTGCAAAAACATAATTGTAGGGATTGGGGGATATTATAGAACTTAGAAGTATATAACTTCGTTAAAGAAAGAAACAGAAAAAGTAAGCGACTCTAAATCGAGTTCTTGACATGCCTGGGACAAGAAGCTACTGCCTACCGGCCACTACTAATCCCTTCGCTCAAGTTAACGGTCAAGCATGTTAATTTGCTTCTGTTTTGTGAGTCGTTGAATTTTAGTTGCCATAATTTACATAGGGTGGCTTGAGAATGTTCACTTTCAAAGTTTTGTGGTGACCTTTGATACTCTGATACTTCACTTAACTGCCGTGTTGCGTGTCAGACACGTTGTCGGTATCCGACACACTCCGACACTTCAATTTAGTCCACAAAATAGGAAAATTCACCCAAAATAGCCGTGTCCGACACTCCGACACGTGTCAGATGCGACACCATGTTGGAGAGTCGGAGTAACAGAATTGGTGACTAAAATTGAAAACCCTACTTGTTTCCGTCATTGACGCAGGTTTTGTTAAGCTATGGGACATACACAAACTTGGAGCTTCTTGAACATTATGGCTTCCTTCTGAATGAAAATCCAAATGACAAAGTCTTCCTTCCATTAGGGCATGACATACATACCTGCCATTCATGGCCTTCAGATTCACTCTACATCCAACACGATGGAAAACCTTCATTTGCACTACTCGCCGCATTACGATTGTGGGCGACTCCTCCAAACCAGCGGAAAAGCGTCTCTTATCTCTCCTCGTCAGGGTCCCTGCTATCTTCTGAGAACGAGAAAAAAGTTATGACATGGATTATATCAAATTGCCGGGGTATTCTGAGAAGTCTTCCCTCAAACATAGAGGACGATAAGTTAATATTGGATGCAATCAACAAGGCTGAAGAAGCTCAGTCCATTGAGATTTCCAACAATGTATCTTGTGTATCTTGTATGGAGTTTGGGGAATTTAGAGAATCAATGGGTTTGGGAAATGGAGAAAAGGAAGATGTGCGGCTTCCTTGGACGAAGGTGAAGAGGTATATGGAAAGATGGAAATTGGGCATTCAGTGGAGGCTTAGGTACAAGCAAACAATTGGTGATTGTATATCATTTTGCTCCCAAATTATTGAGATGAATTCCTCAAAAAACGATGCAACAATGTAGTAGTGTAGTTTTTTGAAGAAATAGTTTGATGCAAATGAGCCCATAAATGAAGAATTAGGATTTAGGAAGGCCTTGTATTGGTGTGGTTGGATCAATAATTTTGGAAATTGATTTGATTCAAATTTGATTGTTAACTTTTGGGTCTGTCTATTTTATGTTGTATGTTCCATTTGCAAGCTTGTCTCGAATTTGTGTCTTAAATTAGTGGAGCACTCCTCCTGGTTGGTAGCTGAAATGAGTTGTCCCTGACCCTGAGTGACAAATTCACAAATACAGTATGATGAAAGGCTTTTACTGTGGGAGAGCCATTAATTATTAATTAGTTTATTTCAAATCCAATTCACAGTGACATGTCTGAGTAGATAATTGGCAAAATCCAGAACAAGATAAAACATTATGTCCCACAATTAGATAGAGCACAAGATGGACACAAATATAAGTTAGTTATTTTTCTTCTCTTGTTCATAGCCACATATCAAAAGATCTACTTTTATGGCTTTTGCAACATCAAGGATTACAAATTTTCACAACCACATGACATTTATCATTGGCTCGCCCTTTTTCCTCCGCTAATTCAGATTTCTTCCTCCAATAATCTTACCGTCAAATAACAAAATGGACAAGAGACAGCTTAATATACCTCTTAATCATGCCAATATAGTATATTAAAAGTAAAGATAATTCACATTTTCATAAACAAAGGGGCAAAAAAGGGATAATAAAGAAATTGAGAAGCTAACATACAACACCTAATCCTCAGGAAAAAAAATGAAATGATACAACCTAGTAACAGTGTCAAAAAACTTCCAACAGGGCACTACACAGGCCATGGATCCAGCAAAGGGTAAAATCGGAGGATCCCTTCTGCCGTAAAACTTGTTAGCCTACACCTTGTTGCAGTTGTACAAGTGGCCTTAGTTCAGGTTAATCACAATCACTGTACCGGTATCTCCGTAAGTGCTGTACTGGGTTTCCCGGGCTGTGAGGCTAAATACATGCTAGCTAAACTGGTACAAATGTAAGTTAGGCGCGTTGCTACAAGCAAAGTCGAATTCTTCGACTTTCTTCGTCGTTGATGCTCACACTTGATGATTGCATATCTCTTTCTGAGAAGCATCGTTTATAGGGAACAAACCCCTTGTTGGATTTGTCAGCATTTGGTCTTTTCACAGGCAAAATTGGTTTATTCTCCATGGACTGCTCCTCTAATTGACTCTCGCCATCCAAGTCATTGGTTGATTCGCTACTTGAACCCGCGCATGAACCCTCTCTTGGACTTTCTTCCTTCTTCTGAAGGTTTTCAACATGTAATTCAGATGAAGGAACTGCCAATCCCCTAAAGAAAACCCACCATGGAAGTGGAGTGGGTTTTTCCACCTGGTTTCCGCTTCCATCCACATAGTATAATGTTTGACAATTCCATGGATTTTCGGCAGTTTTCATAGCACTATCTACGTCTTCCCCAATATCTGATGAAGGCAATTTGCTGAGACCCTTAGATGCTTCAGAAGGATCACTTGGGACAACCACATCCTTGCCAAATAATTTCAAGACCTTAATAGCACCTGCTTCTGGCTTATCAACTGAATCCATATTTGGGAAGAGGTCCAACTTCTTCTGAGGATTAAAAAGCATAAAATGAGTGCCAATACAACATTTAAAATATTGAGCTCTCATGAGTGTCAACTTCAGCCTCCTAATTTTTCCTTCTTCACTATAATTGGTGCTGTTATAGTTTATACAACAATTGCATTCATCTACATCTTAGTGTGTTCCTAATTCTCATGCAAACAAAAATAAAAAATAAAAAAAGGAAATTTATTCATAAAGTACAAGGCAGACAAGGACTTAGTATCATACCACAGAAATGCTCTCATTTGGAACTGATACAGGCACCAGCACATCATGTTGAGGTGTGTCATTCGATGGCACTAGATCAGCAGCAGAAGATATTGGGGATAGGCTGCCATTAGGTGTTCCCGAGTCTTCAGTGGCTAAAGTATCTGAAGCCACAGCGGACAAGACCGAAGTAGGAGACTGATTTCTTTCCTCGTAGACTGAGGAATTCAGAGATACAGATCTTTCTAGCTGATCCATAGGATTTTCCTTTTTGGCAGGAGGCACAAGCTTCCTAGGATATGGGTGCGACGGTTTCCTCTTAGGACGAGGCGGCGGTATTTCAATGGGCTCAGTGGAGCTCGTGTTGCTGTTACTTGTCTCACGAACAACCTAAACCCAGACACAAGACAGACTCAAGTCAATAAACTACATTGTCCAAAACTGACCCTCCAAAGACCGTTTGCACGCTCTCGAGGTCACGAGCAGTAGGACTTACATTAAACAATCAAAAAAATGGGCAATCGACCTTAGAAAAGAATTTTTGTGCATGACTACGGATCTGGACTGCCGTCTTAGTCCCAATATGCTCTGCATAAGAAGTAGAGAGTCAATAACAAAAACTAGTATGAAGTGAAATATATTTTCAGAATACTACTTAATCAGACTATTTACCCTCGATCTTTCTCCAAGCTCGGCCGTGTAACTTTAAGGCTTCTAGAAATTTCTGATGCTCTTCTTCTGTCCATCTTTCCCTCTGCTTTGTTATGGTATAGGGCTTTCGAATCTGTTAATAGTAAGAAAAGAGGACAGAAGAAGAGTAAGACAGGCGAAAGCGGAGTGAGGAAAGGAGGCGTATATGGTTTGAGAAAGAGCAAAACCTTGGGAATCTGGGCTTCCTCCATAGCCGATTGTACACAGACATCCATTGACATAGTGTTCTCGGACGAGAGAAAGGAGTTTGATTGATCAGCACTCGTTTTTCCCTGACAATAGCAATGAAGAATCGTAAAACACTGAGAATTCCATCATCATAAAAGTAGAAAAAGGATAGTAAATTAGTACTCCCTCCATTCTTTTTATATCACCCCAATTCCATCATTTGTTTAGCTTTTATACGAGTATTACAATCAAACCATAACTAATGAGGGGACGAAGGGAGCACTAGAACTCAGGGTACAGGGTGATGAAGAGTTGGTACTCTCAATCCTAAATTAGATCGATAACTCATTTGTTGTTGGTCTATTCCATTTTAGGTGTCCCAAAACGGAAATACATAACTTAGCAATAACACATCAAAAAGACCCTAATCAGTAATCATATCATCTGAATTCCAAACCTAAGTAACACAAGACAATTTCTTACTTCATTTTTTTTTTTTACAAATTCATCATGAATCCCAGATCGTTATTTTCAGCTTCATGTGACAAAGATTGCAACTTTTCACAACTCACTACAAAACCCAATCATTTTCTAACTGCCGTCCATTTATATAACACAAATACAAATCAATCAAATCAAAAGAATGAATTAAAAAAACATACTTGGTGAAGCATGATGAAAACAATAGATTTAGCTGAGCTCAAAAATTGAATGAATGGAGCGGAGCAAATAGGGAGGAGGCAAGTCAGTTGGACAGAAAATGAATCTACAGGAAAATACTACTTGTTGATTGATTGTAAGAAGAAGATAGTTATAGAGAGAGAAAGTTTAGAGAAAAAAAATGAAGAGGTGTGAAATGTGGGAGAGATTTTGGAGGGGGTATAATAGACTCAAGATATTATTATTTATTAATATAATAATATACTTGTAAATACCTGTATTTTCATTTAATTAAATAAAAATTAAAAAATTAAATTAAGAGGTGAGAATTTAGGTAGAAACGTAGAATTCTCCAGAAGAGGAGAGGAGAGTGGAGTCTTGTGGCTGTCCTTTCAACTTAAACTGTCCTCGACACGTGTTCTTTCTTGTCTCTTTTTTTTAAAAATTTGCTAATATCTGACGCGCGCGCGTGGGCTACTCAACTTCAGCTTACCACAAACTGCTTGCCACGTGGTGGTCCCTTATTTTTCATACCCTTCTTCTCTATTCTCTACTCTCTATTCTCCAACTTTTTTCTCCTAATTCGGCAACCCTACGTACGTTCTAGATTAGGGTCCTCAAAAGGAAACAATTAAATAAGTAATCATCTTCCTAGCTAAGATACTCATGAATCGGATTCATTTTTATTTTTCTTCTCATTTTAAACTATCATTTACTTTCTCCGTTCATATCAAAAGCGCATATATGCTTTTTGCACAAATATTAAGAAAGATATTAAAAAACTATTAAAGTTACATTTGAAAGTGTGTAAGATGTTTTTTTATTAATTTAAATGTATGATGGTGGATTATAGGTGGGCCATGGAGTGACATTTTATGTAGATAAATGGTTTCTAAAAGGGTAGTTTAGTCATTTTGTTTTCTTTTTTAGGAAAGTGGTAGAGTGGATATGAATGGATGAAAAGGAATATATGTAGGTTGGATATGAATGGAGGAAGTACTTGTTTCCTATCCTTGAAATATTCACTTATTCGCGAATAAAATTTGTGCATCGCAAACCAGCGATTGTATATGTTAGGGATAAAAAGTACAACTTACGCCCTTGGTGACATGACGGGTATTCATTGGAGAAACAAAGTAAGGACGGATCAGTGAGGTGGTAGCATGGGACAACTCAACTTATGGGTAGCAGAAGCACATTTTGACTAAAAAACTCCTTCAACGAACTCAAAAACAGTCAAATCAACTCACTACTAAATAATAGGAATTGCCGCAAGAATCTAGGAGCAGGACCGAGAGACTGTTGCAGACCCAAAAAGCACATCCAACAACTGCTATAAATATCAGCAGAGGCAGCAATAATCAAATCTACGACAACTACACCATCACGAACAAAGAAGCTTTACTTAGAAATTCACAAATTCTCATTTGTAACGGACGTACGGATCAAGTAATACTCACGTGGGAGAGATAAGACAAAAATAGAGCACCTAGGTAATGACAAACTGTGACACCCCGCGATAAAGCATAAAGATAAAAAAGTAACTTGTAGCGGAAATACGATAATTTTAAAACCTTTCGACATATTTATTAAAACTTAATCGCGGAATATCAAAACAACGTGCGGAAGACTAAAACTACTAAGAAGGTAAAACTTATACGAGGCAAATTTAAATAAACGAGGGATAAGGTATCCCACGATAGCAACATAATTTAAATCTAAACTAATCGTAAATGGGTAACTGTCGAATAGTCAACAATGCTCGCTAACCACACGTCTTCCTCAACCAACACCAACCTACATACATGAAACATGTACGCCACAGTCAGTGGAGAGTAACTCGAGATTCTCCCAGCCACTTTTTGTCAGAAAACACGTAAACGGTAATACAACACATCATATATATATATATATATATATATATATATATATATATATATATATATATATATATATATATATATATATATATATATATATATATATATATATATGCAAATAATTTAAGAAGCAATCATACATGCATTCCCAAACATAGCTAACATGATCAAAGCACGAATGATAATTCAAAACATGTGAAAACAGCATGAATCAACATGTGAAACAGAATCGAAATCAATATATAAACTAATATCGAAACAAGTAAACAACCAAGTGATCGAATCATCGGCCAACAACTAGGTGGCATGTCCAATCACACAAACAACGACCAAGAATAGAATGAACGCCGTCAGGGAGCATAATTGTTACCACTGACCACTAGATCGCAAAACCACGACACTAGCTACCGAAACGCATAACCACGATACCGATTCTATGTATAGAGCATAACCGCAAACTATATGCCTAAGACCTAACCAGACCCCTCGATGTAATAACCTACACCGAACGACACACGGGGACCGGGCCGCATAACCACGGACACCGACCAATCCCGAACATAGATAAATTTCCCATAACTTGGGTGGCATTAGTTTATTACAATGATACACAAATCGTATCACCGCTATCTATTCACAAACAAGACAACATAACTGTTACCGACACAATTTAGAATGACATAACCGTCATCCAAACACAAGCAAGACAACATAACCGTTACCCGACTCAATTCAAGATAACATAACCGTTATCAAATCACAAGCAAGGCAAAATAACCGTTACCCGACTCAACTCAAAATAACATAACCGTTATCAATACAACTCAAGCTAACATAACCGTTAACTAACTCATTTAACATATATGAGCCTCAATCCAAACAAGACAACACTTAAGCTAGTTTCTAGAAGATACTTTGAAGCGGGAGCCGGTTGCCCCGCCGGGGGGGGGGGGGGGGGGGGGTCTTCCTCCTCAACTTAGCTTCTAAATACGGCTTAAACATTCATTCATACAACCACAACGGAATCCCTGTTTGATGTTGTTCGTACTTATACCCAACTTATCTATCTTGTTTTACTTTCCGCTTTCAGTTTTACTTTGAATCTTCTCGCGATGTATAGTTCATGTCAAAAGATTTAATTCCGCGCTATTTTTCGCATGTTGTGTGTTTACATTTCCGCATAATCGCGAGGGGGTTTACATATATCTCCAATTCAATGATTTTGGTAAGGCAGTTACCTATTATGTCTCATTGTCAAGGTAATTTTTTAAGCTTGTATATTTTTATAATAACTCGTATTCTTTTCACGTGAGCATCTTTTCCAAAAATTTTGATGCATGAAGATAGTTGAAGCTTGTAATATTTTAACATTATCTCGTATTCTTTTTACATTAACTCGTATTTTTATCGTATTAGCTCGTATTTTTTTACATTAACTCATATTTTTATCTGAATAGCTCGTATTCTTTTTATATTAACTCAGATTCTTATTTTAATAGCTCGCATTTTTATATGCTCGTATTTTAGAGTTTGCGAGTCTCTTAAACTCATATTTTTTTATATTACCTCGTATTCTTATCTTAATAACTCATATTCTTTTTATATTAGCTCGTAGTATTTTTATAGTAGCTCGTATCCTTAGGTTAATAGTTCGTACTCTTATTACTTTAGCTCATATTCTTAGGTGTTTGTATTTTATAGCTCATATCTTTTAAATATACCTCGAATTTTGTAGCTCGTATTCTTTTAATTACATCAATGGCAGATGAAGTTTCGATGGAGAATGGAACGTCAAATGTGTCGTCATCAATGGAACAACGTGGAACTTGGAAGGAACGTGAAACTTAAATGGCAGCAGAAACTTCTACCTCCGATTCAATGATTTTGGAACAATAATTAAATATTACACCTCTTAGCCACTTTCGAATAAAAAAATTAGGTGAAATTATGGTTTGTTGTGATTGTCGAAAAAAGTGTTAAAGAAGGATTTTAAGTTGTTGATCATAAGTAAACTTTTTTATTAAGATATACTAGTGTAACACCCGTGAAAATTCACGGAATTGTTCAATTTTAATTGTTTTAGAAAAGGAAACAATTAAGTTGTAAAATATATAAATAACTGTAGTGGTGTATAGGTAGCTTTTAATAAAAGTAAATAAAAAAGTTTATATATAATAAAATATATAAGAACCGTTTGACATATAAATTGAAACATCGAAAAATATAATTACAAAATGGGAAGTTATGGCTTTCTCATAAAGGAGGTTTTTGTTAAATAACTTAAGCAATGATTTAATAAATAGTTATGATTTAAAATTTAATAAAATTATTAAAATTAAGTAATCTAAATACGTTATTCTGGAATAAAACAAAATTATTAGAACCCAACTTTAATCAATTATTGAGTATATAATAAGTTAAAACAATTTGAAGAATTTGTTGAGAACCCGATTTTAATCAATTATTGAGAATAATTAAACGTTACATGATTTGTCATGGCAATTTGTGAAATTGAAAAGAATTTGTTGAGAATATTGAACACTTTTTTAGAAATTGTTTTAGAGGTTGAAAGATGGACGATGAATAACGAGGACGTGAAAGGGATTTAAGAGGGAAAAAAAGAGGTGGAAGGCAACTGAGAATTTCGAGAAGTTTATGGAGAATACAAAAGATTTATGGAAGAATAAAATAAATTTGAAAAATTCCCTGGGTCGGTTTTTTTGATAAGGTGGCTTGTTCCACAAAATTGATGATTAGTTGTTATTGATATTTTGTAATTAAGTTTTTTTATTAGGTTTTGAGAATTGGTACCCATATTAATTAACACGGTTAATTAGGTGGTTGTATAATTAATTCAAGTTTTTTATTTGGTTTAGAGAATTGGTACTCATATTAATTAACATGGTTAATTAGGTGGTGGTATAATTAATTTCAGTTTTTTATTTGGTTTACGAGAATTGATACCCATATTATTAACACAGTTATATTAATTAACACTGTCAATTAGGTGGTTGTATAATTAATTTCAGTTTTTTTTTGGTTTCAAGAATTGGTACTCATATTAATTAATACGGTTATATTAATTAACACGGTTATATTAATTAACACGGTTAATTAGGTGGTTGTATAATTAATTTCAGTTTTTATTTGGTTATGTGAATTGGTACTCATATTAATTAACACGGTTAATTAGGTCGTTGTATAATTAATTTCAGTTTTTATTTTGTTTTGTGAATTGGTACTCATATTAATCAATTAACATTGTTAATTAGGTGGTTGTATACGTAATTTCAGATTTTTATTTGGTTTTGAGAATTGATACCTATATTAAATAAAACGGTTAATTAGGTGGTTGTATAATTCATTTCAGATTTCTATTTGATTTTGAGAATTGGTACCCATATTAATTAACACGGTTAATTAAGTGGTTGTATAATTAATTTCAGTTTTTTATTTGTTCTAGTTCGCTGATGTGGAAAGATGACACAGTTTTGCATGATTGGCTAAAACAAAGCATAATTTCTTAGGTTGAATGAGAGAGCTTGAATACCCTCATTCTTGCACCACATTGTGCCACGTAGGCAGAAATACAAGATTCTTTTCTATATATATTGATAGGTAGTTAATTATTTACTAGGTTGTAACCCGTGAAATTCACGGGTCTATTTTTAGAATTTTAGATGAATATAGTTAATAATATTAAGATAAACAAACAAATTATTTTTGAATAAATTAATTTAGAATTATTTATCACATATGTAAGTATATATGAGCTAATATATATTTTGTTAATTAGGATGATCAAGACTTACCATAAAAATAGTGCACTTGTAATTACCCATTAAACCATTTTTAAAGTATTCATAGTCATGCAATTAAAGTTTAATTTCTATTACAGACCGTACAATAAAAACAAATGTAAAGAATTTGTTGAGACAAAAGTAGTAAATGGATAGTTGGTTTTAAAATGTAAATTTGATTTTTTTTATTAAAGATGTTCATATGGTGAACAATAGTTGTTGCGTACGACCGTCTTGCACTAAGACAATTCAATTTTATTAAAAAATCACTTATTTACTATATAAATAAATAATCTTCCTATTAAAATGAATTCCTAAACGTGAAGAATTGTCTTACATTATAACGAAAATGTACTATAGTAAATTAGCGCGCACACATTTACATATAAATCGAGCAAGATTTTAATCTGACATATATTTCGAAGATTAAACCACAAAAAAAATATGTAAGTTCTAGAATTCTCCACGTCCATAGCAATCTCTGGGCAGTCAAGTGACGTATGGCAATATGAATGCGCCTGACAACTGTAGCATAATTCTTAAAATTGTTCTTTATTTTTGTGAATTGTGAAGGATGGAGTCATGGAAATGACTATGCGTATTTTATTCAGAGTATCTCTTATTGTGTTTTGAGAATTGATTAGCTATATATTGGATAACATATGGTCCATATTCCATTCACACTTCACTGTAAAATGATTGAAACTTGAATGTGATGTGAGTATACTTTTTTTTTTTTAGGAATCAATGATTTTTTTAATTCCATTCACACTCTTTTCCCTAAAATAATGGCAATCAGTTCCTAAACTTTAGAATTTTATGATTAGTTTAATACTATAACGCACTTTAGTAGATATAATCTCCAAAATTTTAGCATTTGACATATTGAATTTTGAAAAATCTTCATAATTAAAATAACGGTTTTATTAACGTGTGCCCTTGGGGTATACATTAACAATCTAAATACGGAAATATTTACAACATATTCTCATCTAATTCTTAGCTAGAAAGTTATTTTTACCATAATTAACGAAAATATGGTATAATCTTTTCGCATTAAAATTATTAACATGTGCCCTTAGGGCACAGGTTAGAAAAACCGTTAAAATAATCAAATTAATTTTAAAAAAGTAATATCCTAGACAAACGGTGAATATTCCATCTTGAATATGGAATATCTTAAACCAATTTAATGTAGATTTATTTTTTATTTCAATGGTTGACTTTTTTTCTTTTCAATTATTCAGAAGTCTCTAATGTAGCGACACGTCATACTCAAATGAAAATTTGTGATGCCATGTCAGCGCGATTGGTTTTTGCATTAGTAATATATATGATTATACGGACTTGATGTACAATACTTCTATACAACCAAGGAGTCGTTTGGTTCGCCATGGGAATATAAAATTTCCGGGAAGATCAAATTCATATAAACTTGAAAATCACGTGAATTATTTAAATGTTGTTTGGTTGAATGCGGGAAGTTCAATTCATGTGGGAATTCTCACTTACCTAGGGGGTCTAGGTAGGTGACTTCTTACATTATGTAGGAATTGAAAGTTATCGAGGAAGTTGCACTTCCCATGAATTAAGCAACCAAACAACACTTCATTGAGCAACTTCCCAGGATTTTCGAATTCCCATGTTTTTAAGAGGCAACCAAACAACCCCAAGTGTAAGATCCTACTTGACCAAAGGTGATCTTAAGAGCATGTATATTAAAAAGGATGGTCTCTTATTTCTTCTCTTTCATCTTATTTTTTTGACACTTCGTACTATCTTTTTTTTCTACCCCACTTTTCATTATTTAGCTCATCTTTTTCTCTTTTTTTGCCACATCAAAGAGAATGATATATTCCCCTTCTACTTTTTCTCCTTTTCACTATAATTTTTATCTCTTATTTGGTACAAAGGTCAAGACAAGCACATCTTCTATTTATAGAGGGACGTCTTCCTCCGACGAGGATGTATCCACATTGAAGATAACATCCTCTTAACACTCTCTTTCATCGAAGAGGATGAATTTTTTTTTTCAATGTGCATGCTCTAAAGTGGATATGAAATTAATTACAATAACTCTTGCTTAAGACGAGTATTATTTGTCTTAAGTTTAATACGGGTCAAATACTACCAAATGAGGATAATAAAGATAAAAAAAATGTCATTTTTTAGGTAACAAGTTTGGGAATTTGGTATGTATTTAATCTGTCTTACGGTTAAACGAATAATGACGGGCGGTTTAAAATGAGAATTTGTGGATTAATTAAAC
Source organism: Silene conica (assembly GCA_029255685.2). NCBI lineage: Eukaryota > Viridiplantae > Streptophyta > Magnoliopsida > Caryophyllales > Caryophyllaceae > Silene > Silene conica. Next base: position 65,010,778 of record CM055315.2, read on the forward strand.
CAAGAAAATGAAAAGTGGGGTGTGTGCTAGGCTGCTAGCTGTAAGACCAGTTTCTCATGTGAGATATGTGGCTGTCGTCCTTCCAAAAGCGTCCACTAATCTTGCAAGTAAAATACAACACCCTAGAAGCCGCGAGTGGATATAATAAGATTTCAGATATAATAAGATTTCAGATATTAATGCAACCATACAAATAAACGTTTGCTTCTCATTTATGTGGCCCCAAATTATCTTTATAAATTATCCCCATCGGATATTTGTCCTAATCAACCAATACGCACCACTAACTTATTATACACTTAATTATTATGCCAAAATTACTTTGTGTCAATAATTACGTATTTTAACTCTTTGATTTAATAATTTAAGATTTTATTCGCTGTGAGCTAAAATAATTATATTTGATAAACCACTTTATCCTAATGACCACCTTTATAATTCAAAAAAAAAAACTTGTTAATTAATTTGTTTTATTCAAGCTCTATACTCCATACTTTTCATTTATTTTGATAACAATTATATATATTCTATAATTTTTTATTAATAAAATTATTTTTTATTAGAAAACTAGAAATATGTTCATCTATACAATACTGTATTTATTATCTAAAACTATTTTTATAATATGAAAACAACTTTATTTTAGAAATTATTGTTTTTTCTTTTCTACCTCTTTTATTTTGATAAATTGATCTTATTTTATAACGATTTTTCTAAAATGTGCGCTAATGATGATAAATATGTGAATATGAAACGTGTTTTATTATTTCAATTTATTACAAAATTATCCATTTAAATCTTCTAAATATATGCATTGTACTCCCTCCTATTCTAAATATAAGAGTCCCAATTTTTTTTTTTGTCTAGTCACAAATTCACAATAATGTCTCATGTCCTTTTTTGGTAAACTTTTATACATATTTTAATCACTTTAACTCACAACAATACATTGCCTTAACCCACAACACTACTTATTTTAATGATTTTACTTAAATAATAATTAATAATATCCCCTCTCTCCAATCTTCTTACTCCACACAATACTTTATATTATTTAATTTAATTCATTAAATCTTGTGCCAAAGTTTACTCTTATTTAAAACGATCTTCCTACTCCAGACAATATTTTATACTCCCTCCTATTCTATGTATTGTTCCCCTTTGAGTGGGGCACAAGAATTAAGGTAGGGAGTAAAATAAGTGTAAAAAATTGGGTGGGGTTGGGTGATAGGAGAGAGGAATGAATAATTAGGAATTAAATAAGAAATTGTGAGTTGGGTGGGGTTTGATAATAGGAGAGAGAAATGAATAAAATAAGAGTAAAAGTTTCCAAAATAAGAAAGGGGAAGAAAACCTGAATAATCCGTTTTAGGAAATAGGGAAGAATAGATAGAATAAGAGGAAGTATTATTTAATTTAATTCATTAAATCTTGTGCCAAAGTCCAATCTTATTTAAAATAGGAGGGAGTAAATGATCCCATTTAAGTATCTAAGAGCAATTGCAATGGAGTGGTTCTTGCATTGAGTTTGTAACCAAGAACTTTAAAATAAAGTTTTTACAATTGCGAAATAAAGTTTGTGTTTGAAATCACAAACTGGGTTTGAGAATAAGAACCGAGTTCTTCCAAAATAAGAATTGATTATTAAATGAAAAATATTAAATGAATATAGTATGTGTCACATTAAAGAACTTTATTTAAAGTTATTTTATTGTGATTAAAAATCCTTAAATTTTGAGTTTGTCAAAATTTGACATGATAAAAAAAAAACTTTATAAAAAAAATTTCCATTGCAATTGCCCTGAAATACGGGGTATAAAATTTACAAAGTGGTGTTATCTGCATATTTAAAAAGAAAAGGACATGGAAAAAAGAGACGAATAGGGTTAAGATGAGGATGAGTGATCGAGGTGGACAAAATACTGCGCTTTTCAGCCACGTCATGTTCCAAGTTGCACTCTTTTTCAACTCAACACCACGTATCCAATGAAGGGCATTTTGGTAAAATCCAAAATATCTAATCTTTGATTTGGACGTTAATCTTTGGATAATTACGAACCACTCACATTATTTATTCTTTACAGTATGGGCGGGAAATTAACAAAAAAAGGAAAATCATAGGAAAATTTTCAGCCACATGACTCAATTCACGCTTCTTAATTACGTCGGTAGTGTCATAACGTGAAACAACTACAACGCTCATCGTATTTCCTCCGTTTATACGGAATATTTTAAAAAAAATCATAATAAATAGCCTATTTAGCATATTACTACCTAATAAGTTTAAATTTTACATCTTACTACATAATATGTTCAATTTTTCAAATAACAACCTAACAAGTGTAAAAACTGACACGATTACTACCAAAATGACGGAAATTGCTAAAAAATTACGGAAATCAATTTATTTCGTCCCGTTTAACTTTAAATACTAATTTAATACCTAAATTACCCTCCCCTCCTTCCTCCATTAAAACACCTCCATTAACATCTAACTTGCGAAAATCATAAACAGCGTAAAAAGTTAAATCAAAACGACAGTAATATAATCTAGTACAAAACTGCTGACAAAAAAGTGAGAGCCAACGAATGTTCACAAATACTTGCTGAAAAATAAGCAAAAGTAATAGTCAGATTTGCATATATGTGAGAGCCAATGAATGTCAACAGTTTTATGCTAAGCAAAGATCAGATTTGCATATATGTGACCGTAAGTCAACTGTACAAGGGTAAGCCACTATCCAATTACATAGAAAGATGTTTTCTAATCCATTCGAGATCTGCGGCCTTGTGAATTTTCGCTCCTTGCTGGCGTACTCTTGCTCGCACATCATCAATAATCTGGCCAACAACTATGTTTGGCACCATCAGTTTGTTATCATGTTTGCTCATATTGCGCATACCCATATGTGGTAGAGGCAACTCAGCATTAAGGCATCTTGAACAGCCTGTTTAAGGCCCGTAGCAGGGCTGTTTGTGCACCATTGTAGCACATCCTGTATCGGCAGAAAAATTTGCAGACTGAGGCCAATTTTAACAGGGAATAGGTTTATTAAAGGAAGGGTAAGATGGTCATTTAACTTAACCAGAACATTTAAAACTAACTTAACTTCGGTTTCCGTCAAAAAAGTAGCAAACTGATTAATGTTGTGTGATTTTAGGTAGTTAGTTGCAAAATTAATTATATTATGTAGTAAGATGTAAAATTTTAGATTTATTAGGTAGTTATTTGTGATATTTCCTAATAAATAAGATTAATGGATAAAAATACTCCAAATTATAAGTGAACTACTTAAAATATTCTCAACTTTATTTTGACTATCAATATAATCAATTAATACCTTCATTTGCTTTAAATAAAATTTTGTTGTTTTGTTAACTTATTGTATTATGTTTTAATGATGTAATTAAGTAATTGGATTAACAGAGAAGTAAACACAGAAAGATGCGTTAAATAAGGGTTAAAAATTTCGTCACTTACCTAGCATATAGTAGGACATATTAGTTTATAAACATCCACAAAGTCCCTATAAACTATATTAAACACTAATTTCATATTAAACATATAGAAAACAATGCTAATATAGACAAAAAATGCCGAGTTCCTCATTATTGTCACCTTATTAAGCCAAGAATCTTCCATAAATAACCCAAGTATCAACACAATCATCTTCAAAACTTCATCCTACAACCATAAAACACAATTAACCAAAAACGAATTTAAGAGGGGAAAAATGCGAATGAGAGCATTAGTTGGATATTGGTAATTAAAATAGAGTTTAGAGTATTTTCAGCAGGATAGTTCAAAGTATGTTAATGATATTATTTTTGGCTCGACAAATAAAAAGTTGTGCAAATACTTCTCTGAGTTGATGACTTCTGAATTCGAGATGACTATGATGGGAGAACTAAAGTTCTTCCTTGGTTTTCAAATTCAACAAACGGAAGATGGAATCAAAGTTCATCTACAAAAATATGTCAAAGAATTGCTAAAGAAATTCTGCATGGAAACCTCTCACCCAATGCCTACACCAATGGTCACAGATAAGAAGTTAACCAAAGATGAAGACGATAAGTCTGTAGATTAAACAACTTACAGAGGTATGATTGGTTCACTTCTTTATCTTACTACAAGTCGTCCAGATATAATGTTCAGTGTCTGTGTCTGCGCAAGATTTCAATTTGTACCAAAAGAATCGTATATGACTGCGGTTAAAAGAATTCTAAGATACTTATTCGGAACATCAAAATTATATTTATGGTATCTTATGGACTGCAACTTTAACCTAGTAGGATATTCAGATGCGGATTATGCGGATGTTCTTTAGACAAAAAAAGCACTTCTGGTCTCGCTACTTTTGTTTGACCATGTATAATATCATAGGGATCCAAGAAGCAAAACTCTGTCGCTCTATCAACTGCCGAAGCAGAATACATTGCAGCCGCACTGCTATGTTCTCAACTCTTATGGTTAAAACAACAATTGCTTGATTATGGTGTCATTGTAGGTTGTGTTCCTATTTTATGTGATAACATGAGTGCGATAATTATATCTAAGAACCCAGCCCAGCACTGGCGAACAAAACATATTGAAATTAGACATCACTTCCTACTTGACCAAGTTGAAAAGAAAAACATAAAGTTGGAATTTTGTAGTACGGAAAAACAATGGGAAGATATCTTTACTAAACCATTGGCTAGAGAACGATTTGAGACTTTGCGATTGGACATTTGTTTAATCGGTGACACCTAGTCAATCTTAATAGCTGAAATAACTCAATGATTGATTATGCTTAGACAAGATTGTATGACTGTGTCCGTATATTCCGTTGCATGTTTACGCCTGTATACCATAAGTACACGCTCAAAATTATGACTATGTTATGCATGTACATTTACAATTGTTTACAACCATGGTTTTAACTAAATAATAAACCAAATACTAAAAATCCTAAACCAAATCAAACTTACCTCATTTAATTAAACCGTAAATCTTTACCAAAGATTTACTACCCAACCTACCGCACTTTTACACTCTTCCCACACCACGTGTCAACCTCACTCTTTACTCACATTTACCCACCTTTTCACCATATTCACTCAATCACCATCAACCGGCTTCACCTCCTCAAAACAAAAACAAAAGAAACCTCCTTAAACTTCCAAGAAAACTCTCACCATTGTTCATCTTCTCCTCTCAAATCATCAGAAATATGCCTCCATCAAAAGCTACTTGATCTTACCGCAAGAAGCATAACTCTTCACCTTCACCACCATCAAACCCATCACCCTTTGTTTCACCAACTCCACCTCCAAAGTCGGAAATGTCGAATGTGGAAGAAAAAAGAAGGAAGCTCAACTAGGGAAAATCGACCGCCGAATAAGACTCTCCTGTTTTCGCTCCACCGGAAACAATCACTCGTCTTTTACTCCGAGAAGCGTCTCTTGAAGCTACAAAAGAAGGGTTGGACAGAGTTTGCATGACAAAACTGTTAGGTTTAATTATCTCATAACTAAAGATATTAGTCATACTAAATAAGATTTTAATTAACATTTTAATTAACAAACTTTTAGATCTTATGCATGCTAATGAAAAGCGGAAATAACAAGATTTGAACCCTTACACTCGGTCCAAATATTAATGCTAGGATGATCTTCCAAAGTATTCAACAAGAACACCTCCTTAGTGATGCACCAAGACACCCCTTAAAAGATCCGAAACTTTGAGTATGCTAGTACAAGAGTCGGATTTTCCTTAATATAAATTCTAATTACTTATTAGAATATGTTATCACAATACTACAATTAGTATGAATATTATCTTATAATAATTTGCGGTGTTGTATATTTTTCTCTCTAGAAAATATGTTGCTTAAGGAATGAATGAATCATTTTCTTGTGTAAAACAAGTTTTTATTGTGTGTTGCATTGGTTATGGGGTAGCCGGCCTTAGGGAGCCACAAAGGGGAACATCTTCACTTCTCAATGCACTTAGGGTGGCTAGTAGCTTTAAGTCTCAAGGCAACCTATAATCATTGTATTTAAGAGTATATTTAACACTTAAACAACCCTTTAATAGGCCCCATAAAACCGGCACACACACACTTAAAATGGACCTTATTTTACAATTTTATCAACTTTACAATTGTATGTTATGTGACATACAATATGTCACAATATAATAAAATAACAATTGTTTTAATTTAATCATACATATTTATCAAGTAAATATTATTCATAAATTAATAAATCATATTTATCAAGTTGAGAAGTAATTCGAAATTACTAACATGTAAAATGGTCATTTATAATAATCGTCAATACGATCTACAACTCTTGTAATAATTATAACACGATTCATTCCAATCACGACATTATAAAATATCGTTCATTGTTTAATAATTGACACGTTTCAATTTTAAACATAAATCTTACAATAAGATTTAACCTCTGATTTCTCGGTATACGAGTTTAAGGAATATGATCAAATCGTATCAATATATATTTGATCACTTTATCAATTAAGGGAATTGTCCTATAGGTGTGACCTAAAGGGATCAACTGACCACCACCGTCATACGACAGTAATGTCAAACTCTAGCTAGCCAATCATTACCGATTAATGTTGGTCAGTTGACTAATATAATTTCGTATCATCCCTTGCGCATCCTTGTCATGAGATTTAATTACGTGATCGCACTATTGTTGAGGACACATTTCCCAACAATCTCCCACTTGTCCTCGACAAGTGTGCGTCACCAATTCTCTTGTCCTATTACAATCTCCCGCTTAATATAAGGTGTCTCTTTGAGGTCGTACTTGCATTCGATCATATCATGAGTGGTTTCCTCGATCTGGAGAATAACTGTTTGACCGGAATTATCTACCATAGATACCTTCCGAGCGTGGCCACGCATTTTCAGTTAACTTCTCCTCGAGTGACCTTGAGATTTGAACAACCCTGACAAGGGGTGGACAATTTCTATCGCACTACTTCCTTCAACTAGTCACAGTCAGTCACAACCCAAAGCAATCTCATTTGACTCCAGTTACGAAAAGTCGTAGAGAATGGATCAAAGTTATGCCAAAACCGTACCATCTTGGGAGAGTAGTCTTTAGTCTAAGAATTGACTCATAAGAATACTATAGCAGCTCTCGCCACGACCCGATTATTATAAAATTTCCAGAACTCTATAAGCGGTCACTCTGCCCGACAGAGTGTCTTTTGCAGTCTGCATATGTGATCGACTAGTCATCACATATGACTCTATGACACTTGAACTCGCCATCAGTCGCCTCACATTCTGGTCGCTTTGAGATGTCACCTCATGTAAGCGGCCATGGGCTATACTAAGTCAATCCAGTTCACTTCATGGGGTTCAAAATTGTCTCTTACAACCCATTTGAATTTTGACAAAGTATCTTTCATTCTGAGTTAATTTTAACTCAAATGACATTGTCATGCAAAGTAGTCAATACTATTTTATTGCATTTGATGCACAATCATCAATTTGTATTAGTGTTTTATGAATAAACCCTTTTATTCATGATTCTAAAACTTACAAATTTTGGTTTCCTTCTGACTCATATTATCTCACATAATATGATCTTATTTGAGCACATATCTAGAACCCATTCTAGATCTTGAGTTTCCTTTTCTGAGGGAAGCTCCCACTGTTATCTTATAAATCGTGACGTATAGATATAAGAGAGGAATTAAAGAATCACTCGAAATTACCTAGTCACTCATGTGCGGAAATCTATATTGTAGTTAATTTATGATTTCATCACTCCAATTATTTTCAATCAACTTGGCTATTTGGTTATTTTAACCATTTTGATTTCGAATGAGCGACCTTTTATTATCAATATAATAAAACTTCCCGTGAAGCTCCATCATCGTATGATATAAGGTGTTTGTTCATCTAGAATTGAGAACCTCTTATTCTTTACACTTTAAAGAATCACCCATCCTCTCTAAATGGTAGGTTCAATTCTTTAATGAATATTGCTCCCACTAAAAACAATATCACCCGATCTCTTAAATGAACCTTTCATTTCTTGCATGTAAATCTTTATTTATCACTTGAATCATTATCACTATCATTATAGTGATCTATCTTCATTCATTCAACATCACATCCTTCGTTTCTTCGAGACGAAAAATGACATGATATTCCCTTATAACTACAATGAGAGAATTGAGATGATTTCTTCTCTTTTATCTTATAAATTTAGAAAAATCATTTATTAAGGAACCGTTTTCCTTTCGATTTCATACGGGGTTTCTATTATCCTCAATTTGAAACAATGAACATAAGGAACATTTCCTCTTGTGTCCTCCCGTAGTTTCTTCAGTGTCCTCTCGTAGTTTCTTCAATTCATTCACTTAGGGTTCTTCTTGAGACTCCCACGTAGGATTCTTCTCTAAGATCCTGTATTTATATCATTGGTTTGCGGGCGAAATATTTTCTCCCACTCTACCCTTTTAACAATAACCTTTATTTGTATAAGGATAGCAAATTTCGATTTAACCAATGCATATGAATGTTTGAAGTTTTATAGGTGTGATGTATACATTTTCATTTTCACTTAAAATGATCATCGTATAATGAATTAATGAATTCTTAATTTGATTGAAAGTATCTCATGTGGTGTAGTTCTCCGTTTTAATCAACACTTTGATTATATTATATTGATCGTATCAATGTGACTTATTTTGGGATAAAATCACTATTATTCATGTTTTAGCAAGGTATGCAATTCATTTTAGAAATCAAGGAATTGATTAAGAACAAAAGTAGTGACTCGGGTTGAAAACCAAGTCACTAATATCCAAAATTACAACCATTGTTTTAGGATTCAAATCCTTGTCTTACAAGAAAATAAATTGTACTAGGAAATGAAATGCAAAATATGAAAGAAGACAATATGAAAATTAGAGCCTAGCTCTTTAAGACTTCAATCAATTGGATGCTACCATAGTCATCCAAGTAAGAAACTTCACGCTTCCTTCTCCTTGCCCTTATCATTAGGAGGTGGCCCTTTAAAACAATTAAAAAGGGTAAATATCAACAAATTTGTATCACTATACATAAGTTGATAAATAACATGAATTTAAACGAGAATTATTACCTACGGCGGTTGCCTTTACATTTTTGAGATCACTTAAGTATTTGGGGCAATTACGCTTCCAATGTCCTATCCTCGTGCAATAATGGCACTTGTCTTCGGATTTAGAAGATGAGGTGGAAGCACCTTTCGAAAAGGTCTTTTCTTTGGTCGGTTTGGGCTTGAACGTTTTCTTGCCCTTGCCCTTGAAGGCATTCCTTTTGAAGCTCGTTTTCCCTCTCTTCTCGATGTTTAAAACATCCTTAGTGGAACTTTCATGAAGTCCCATATCCCTCTCGGCTTGGACAAGCATCTTATGCAATTCGTTCAATGTGGTCTCTTGATTTCGCATGTTAAAATTCACCCGGAATTGAGCATACGATTTCACCTTGTTGAGAGAGTGAAGGACTCGGTCAATGATGAGTGAGTCGGGAACATCAACTCCTTGCACTTTTAAAGTCTCCGCGAGCTCAACTAGTTTGAGTACATGAGGGCTTATCTTTTGCCCTTCCTTCAAGCTAACGTCGAAGAAGGCGGAAGCCGCCTCATATTGAATCACCCTTGGAGTTTGCGAAAACATTGTCGCAAGCTTGGTGTATATCTCATATGATGTGGTTAACTTGATCATAGTCCTTTGGAGATCCGGCTCCATGGAGAAGATAAGCACATTCTTAAGAGCGGAGGACTCTTTCATGTAGGCTTCATAGGCCTCACGAGTTTGGACCGCGGAACGAGCGGTCGGAGCGGCTTCGGATAGTTAACGAGTCTTATTGTCACCTTGAGCGGCCAAAAGTAATTGCGCATCCCAATCCTTAAAATTGGAACCATGCTTATCGAGTTTGCAACGATCCATAAAGGATCGAAGCCATGAAATGTTAGTGAGAGGTGGAGCGTTGGTTGCCATTGATGATGTTGAAAATTAAACTACAATAAAAATGAAGGAATTAAAACAACGTCATTTTTAAAACTCGTAAATAATTTTAAACAAGTTTAGATATTTACTTAATGATCTCTTATGTGTTCTAAGATTCTTCAAGTTGGTGAAAGAAAAACAATGCTCTACTATAGACATCCCATACGGGACGTGGGTTTCTAAATTATTGTTGAAAAAGGGAGTAGTTGATGCTGTACCTCAGGACATAATGAATGACAAGTTAATGAAGTTGATGGGTGTTTGTGGAGATGGGTCTGAGTTGGCGTTTGGTCGCAGTGAGTTAGGAGAGCCGAAATCAAACCCCTCTGGCTCTTATGAGGGTTTAGAAGCTAAGATTGACAAAGTTCTTGCATCTTTGTCTGATGCTAAAGAGGGAGGAAAGTCTGGTAAGATAGGAGAGCAGGATATGACGGGTTGGATGAAGAGGGTTGATGACCGGCTGTCTGCGATGGAGAAGGGAGTGCGCATAGCTTGTGATGAAATCTTTATGGTGAATTATCCCTTGCACTTTCTTACAACCCAATGAGGGTCTCTTGTGCGTAGGGCTGTGCACTGGTCCAAAACCGGACCGGACCGGACCGGAACCGGAATGGCAAAATAGTGTGGACCGAAGACCAGCCCGGAATTCAATACGTGAAGACCGGGACCGGACCTGAAAATTCCGGTCTTAGACTCTGTAGGACAGGTTAGGACCGGGTAGGACCGGATCATCCAAATTGGCAATTTGTCCCTGTAATCTGAAAATTTCAGGCTGAGTTATGACTCTGAATCTGTACTTTGTAAATGCTAGCAAACCAGATTTCATTCCAAGTCCATTGTTCTAATTTCTAAATGCTAAAGTCCATTGTCTAATTAATATTACACAACCAAAAAGTTCATTGTTCAATACAAAAAAGTCCATTGTTCAATTAATATTACATCACCAAAACGATATTATCAAGTCTCAAGAGCTCTGGTATGTTGATGCAAAAACTTCTACTTTCATTCCAAGATTTTCAATCCAAGATTTCAAGTCACGAAGATCATTTCATCATCTACCTTCAACTTTTCAAAATCTGTCATAAAAAAAGTGGATATAAGTGTATAATGACGGGTGATAAGAAAGTAAGTAAAACAAAACAACAATAATGATGGGTTAAATAGTCTGGGCATCATGTTAAAATCTGAATTATTCACATCTCTCATCTCTTTTCTGGTCTACATAAGGCTGCATTTTTAATCCCAGCAAGCAAACAACTAACTACATGTGAATGGGTAGGAGTTCAGTTCTTAATTTGTTAGTGTCTGGGCAGTCTACAAGTGACTAGGCAGTTCAATTCTGAATTTGTTCATGCCCATACTCAAATTTGACATACATTTCTCTTCCATATCAACTTAGAATGCAAAACAGTGGGAAAAATAGAGCATATTACCTCTGTCCAATTTCTCAAGTTCTTCCAAATTATTAACAAAACAGAATAGCCTTACTAGACTTAAAAGAGAGATTCTGGACAACATAGTAATTGCAGCAATTTACTATGTTTGGCAGCATAAAAGTATATTTCATATAAGTATCATTTTAGGAAACAAAATGAAAAAAACTAAACCTGATTAAAAAAAACTAACACAAGCCCTTAAAATACAGGAAAGCATGATTCATGTAGATATCAACCAATTCTAGTTAAAATATTGACGTACATATACAATGAGTACGAAGTACAAATTGTGAAACAAAGCAGATTGCAAAACAGATCTTTGATAAGAAACTAAATAAACAAAACTATAATGTAATAAGTAAACAAATAAAATGGAGTTCACCATTAGTTGACGCTACAGCCTACTGGAGTTCACAAAACTAAATAAAATAGATTTCACAAAACTAAATAAAAGACAGCATACATTGCAAGAATTTTGAGTCGACGCCGTGATTACTATCCGTTGATGCTACTGCCTACTGGAGTCGTAGTGTATTACTGTCCTCATATCTGCATACAATAGAGTTCACCATTAGTTTACATTTATTGATTATATTATAAGTTTTACTGCCAAAAAGACCGTCTGAAATGAATATGTGCAGACCTTGTTCTATTGTTCTACTGTACCAGACTACCAGTGACTACTGAGGGCTGATGAGCCTTTTTTAGGGGTTGTTAAGAAGACTACTGACTCACACACACTATAATGTAATAAGAAAATAAATGAAAGGAATATAATAAAAGACTAAAAAACATTAAAATGTACAGTAATGAAAAAATAAGAAAGGAGTAAAGAGTCTTACATATTAAACACTACAACTCGAAATTTGATTGTAGAAGATGGGGATGAGCGATGACTGGAAGTCTAGAACTGAAAGGAGTGACAACTAGAAGATGGGGATGACTGATGAGCGACGAATCTCTAATGAATTTCTAGGGTTTTCGTTTTAGAGGAGAAGAAGAGAGGAGGTCAGCGATTTTCTAGGGTTTTCGATTTTCTAGAGTTTTCGTAGTTCATACTTGTGTTGTGTTAATAACCTAGCCTAATGCCATTGCCCAATATCTAAAGACTAAAGCCCATTAATGAAAATTACATATCAGCCTTAATCGGTCCAACAGGTCTGACCCGGAAAAAATCGGGTTTGACCCGGACCGACCCTAAAACCGGAATCGTGGAAAATGTTGGACCTAAGACCGAACCTGAATTGTTCGGTTCCGGTTCCGGTCTGCCCAACTCGGTCCGGCCCGGTCCAAAAATCCGGTCCGACCCATATTATGCACAGCCCTACTTGTGCGTAGTGGAATGCAGATGAAGGAGGACTGTGCCATGTCAAAGTCCTTAACTTTGAGCGGTGTTTGACTGCTCAAGTTACTCATGTCCGACAATGCTTCGACAGGCTTTCTACTTTGGAATTCCGCACCCGTCCTGAATACAAGAACCCCCCTCTCATCATCAAGCATCCTCCCGAATACATACCCTTTCCATCATTAACTCCCCTTCCTTCTAAAACTATGCTAGCTTTTGACATTCGAGGCCATAGGGCAAAACATTATTTAATTTCCTTATTGTGGTTGTGTAACTTTTGACAATCGTGCTTGCATACTATTTGTCTTGTTTTGTGTATGATATCTTGTGGTTGCGTGCTTGATTGTGTAGTGTTGTATATTATTCTAGTCGTTTTATGTTTCTTCTTGTCTTTTCGATGATGTCAAGAGGGAGAAAGAATGCGACCTAGATTAGAATTTGCCTAAGCTTGCTCCTTGTCGTAATTTATTGTCTCTTAGGGTTCTTGGAGGATATGGTTTTGACTAGAGATTAGAAACCCTAAGTTGATCTATATTACGAATGAACGATATATGAGGGGGAACGTCACACTTAGACACGATTCTAGAAAGACTTATCATCATTAAAAAGGGAGAATTTGTTGAGTGATATATTAATAAGTACTCCCTCCGAGTTATAAAGATTGTTCATTTTGCTTTATGCATAAAAAATAAGAAAATGACTCTAAACCACACAAAACCCCCTACTTCACACTGAATTGATTTTGGACCACAAAAAAGTTACTAAAAAGGGAAAGATGAACAATCACTAAACTCGCATCAAAAGGGAAATAAACACTATCACTATAACTCGGAGGGAGTATATATTAGTATATGTTTATGTTTTAATGATGACAAGTCTAGAAAATAAATATATTATATCGTACGTGTAATCGTGTGTTAATTGTACAGAAAATATAGAAAGGGAAGATCTCGTCAATCAACATGAATTTAAAAGAGCCTTACATCTAGAAGATTCAAGATGAGTTAGTCAAGCTTGGACTAATCAAAGATTGATGGAAGATCTCAAGATCCTTGTAGTCTTTATGAAGATTAGTTAGGATAGATATCGAAAAACGGAATAATTGAGTTAAGAGCGCTATTAGCTAAAGTTATAGCTCTCAGCTATAACTTTGGTATATAACTTGTTGAAAGTTATAGCTCGTAGCTATAACTTTACAAAGCATTGATAAATGCACGGATTAGTACATAATAATTTTATTTTCTAAAATTGATATATTATTGTTATCTTATTTTGAAAGATATTGAATATTAAATCATAAGTGGTAATTATAGGATAAATATTCAATCGTTAAAAAGGATAAAAATAATTATCTCATGAGTTAATTATTTATCCTAATACTATGGATTTTATTCTAACCATAATTGTCTAAATCCTAATCTAGGGAAGCGTGCCAAACAGATAATGGTACCGTGTTATTCTACACGTCTTCCTTATGTTTGTGAGATTAAAGTAAGTAAATATGTTTACTTATTATCTTAACAAACTAGATTATGGTAATAGACTAATAGATATAGTTTACTATATCTTGACAAGATTTAGAATATTGATTTTATTTAAAGATATTCTATATCTTATGGTTATAAAATCTTTCCTAAATAAATATAGATTGGGTTTTTCCCATTAATACCCCTGTGGTTTTCACTTTTCCCAGTTGTAACCCTGCGTATAACACTTTACTAGCCGTACCCCTAAACTTAATTAGTTAATCCTATCAGTAGCCAAACATGTTTATGTCGTCTATTTTAGACGTTAAGTGCCATGTTGGCACTCTATTTGCCAAATAAGCACATTACTTGGAAAATGGTTTTTCCCATTGATGCTCCTGTGGTTTTTTCTTTTCCCACTTGTATCCCTGTATTTTTGCATTTTCGGTTTCGATGTTGAGCCTGATATCTTTAAAACCGCATTGCTTACTATACCCCTTTTAAATTAATAAAAAATTGTAATATATCGTTTATTATATCTCTTTTTATATCGAATGAGATAATACCGTTATATATTACCTTTTATTTTATTCAAAAAAAAAAAATAGTATCTAACATTCACAACTTATTTTATATTAAGTGGACCAAGACGACAAACAAAACGAGTGCATTACCTGTCAATGCTCATATTGATCCTGCGGCGTCACTTATTTATTTCATCATTGAAGCACCAACTAAATTTTAGATTCTCAACCCCCCTTTCTTTTTATCTATCATAAATTTTGGGTATTGCTCATTCAAGTACGACTTTTACTCAATCATGGACGGTATTTCCAATTGTACCCTTATCATTTTTAAGGGTAAATTTATTGAACTAAAACTAGTTAGATTTAGTACTTAGTCATTTTTGAAGTCGAAAACAGAAAGTCTAGAGGGGTTTGTGTATGTCGTTTCTTGTGATGTTTTCACTTGGGATATGGACTTAGTTAAGCACACAGCCACTAACCAAGAACTAGTTATCCTACCAGCACTAAGCAAAGCAAAATAACAAGCCAAAGCACTAAGCAAATGACTTCTACAAGCACTAAGCAATGTAGTTTAGAAAACTTAGAAAAGTTTCTGATTTATAAGCTCAATTCAATCTGCCTTGTGAGTGTTAGAATGGATGCTTTTATAGGCCAAGCAAACCAATCCACACCCTACATTACATGTTAATCTTGTGGTGCACAAAAGTTTCAGAAAATAAGCTAAGTACAAGCCTTGGCAACGGCTGTCTTGGGGCTAAAAACTGAGCAAAACAGGCTGCTCTTACATTGATAGTGACCTTGCCTTGCTTTACCTTACACAAAACAGTTTTTCAGACCCTTTTGCAGCTCCTTTTTTATGCTTGAAACAACCCTTGTTGACCTTCCTTTCTAGGCATTTGATCCCTTTAGCTTTCTATGATGTCTCCACAAAAGAGGAAATAAGGAATCTTGAGCATGTGCTTAACCGTGGCCCCTTATTTACCTTAGCATCAGATTTGTTTTGCTTGCATAAACTAACATAACATAACTTAACATGACATAAAAATGTCCCACCCTTTAGGATATGTACTTGGTAGGACTTAAGAGTGCCTTAGAGCAGCCCCTTGGACGAAATAGAGCTTGGACTTGACTTAGGTAGTAGATAGGTCACCTTGGTTCATTTCAATCTCCCCTTCTTCAAAAGGATTTGTCCTCAAATCCGGTGCATCCTCAACCTCCATGTCTTCATAATATGGACTCAAATCACCCACATTGAAGGTGCCATGGACTCCATACTCTCCCGGAAGATCAACTTTGTAAGCATTTGGACCAAGTTTTTCAATGATCTCAAAAGGACCATCTGCCCTAGGCATTAACTCGTTCTTCCTCTTGAGTGGGAACCTCTCTTTCCTTAAGTGCACCCATACTAAGTCCCCCGGTTCAAAGCTTTTGATGTTCTTGTTCCCCTTAGCACGAGCTTTGTATTGCTCATTGGACCTGTTGAACCATATATTCAAATATATATATAGTATATATGTTTATGTTTTGATAATGACAAGTCTAGCTATTTATATATTATATACTCGTATGTATAATCGTGTGCTAAGTGTACAGAACATTAGTAACAAGATCTAATCTATCAAGTATAAAAGATTCAAGCACATTAGTCAATGAATTGACTAAGTCGAAGATTGATAGAAGATCACAAGCGCGCATAATGAACTAAAGTTGTATTCGTCAACTATAGCTTTAGTACATGATGGATTCAAGTTATAGCTCGTAGCTATAACTCTATATCATGAAGAAATGATCAAGAATTATGTGTGTTTTAGTTGAAACAATTGTTTCCTAATTTGTGTCGTGTAGTATTAGTGGTTCAATGGTATTCTATTTTAAATATGGAATTGTTAATCTTAATAGGATTATATAAAATATCTTTTAGTTAAATAAGAAATAAATAATTGTCTTATGAGATAATTATTTATTACTAAAATAAACTAAAGATTTTTATATGATTTTAATTGTTAAAAATATATAGTCTAAATATAGTTTGTTTCTAAATCGTGTGATATGCCACATTACCAAATCGTGTAGGACTTGCTTAAATAAATATCATGTATTTATTTAATGTCCTAAATAAACTAAGATTATATTATGGTAATATATTTTATTATCTTTGACATGGTTTAGGAAGTTGATTTAATATGGATACTAATTGTTTATTATATAAAGATCTTTCCTAAATATTAATTAGGAAATTGTTTCCTTATATAATACATATAGTATATTATTAAATCTTTCCTAAATATATTAAGATTAGATTTAAGGTAGTATTACTAAAAGACTAGTATTCTAGTTTAAGTAATATTCCTAAATCATCTAGGGTTTGAATTACCTAGATACATATTCTATATAAATAGACTACCATGACACATTAAAACACACGAAATACAACACAAATATTCACGCAAATCGAGAGAGAGAAACCGCCGATCATTGTTCTTCATATTCGAGCTTTTCATTGTCAAATCCGATTCAAGATTCAAGTGCTCAAGCATTGATCTTTTTCATTCAAGATTGTGACACCAAGAAACTATTGAAGACTTTATCTTATTCACGTAAGATAGATTGAGTATTTAGCGGTACTCGTTGTAAGACAAATATTTAACGGTATTTGTCGTAGCTAGATATTTAGCGGTATCTAGATTGAGTTGTGACTAACATCAAAGTCGCACGAGTAGGGTTGATAAAATTGTAATCCAGAGTTGGTACTAATTTTATTAATCGAGAATAGTGGACGTAGGTCTCAGAGTGTGAGACTGAACCACTTCAAAAATATCGTGTCTCTACTTTATTATTGCTCTACTCAACGATCATCATACAACTACATACACATCGAAGAAGATTTAAAAAGAAGGCATACTCAATTCAACCCCCCCTTCTTGAGTATATTATATCAATAGACTCTTCAATTGGTATCAGAGCCTCGTGCTCTTGATCGCCTAGCCGCGTGAGTTTTGATCCTTCTATTGATTCTATATTATACACTCCTTCATCAATGGATTCCAAGCATCTCAAGTGCCCTATCTTCGATGGCAAAAACTACAGTTTATGGAAAAATATGATGACTCATTATATCAAAGGTTGTGATTGGGAATGTTGGAAGATCATCCAAACTGGACCAAAGAAGATCTTGGTCGCCGCCGCCAATGGAACAACCTATGAAAAAATGGAAAGCGATTATGTGGAAAGTGATTACAAAATTGCAGAGAAAAACTCTAAGGCCATGAGCCTCCTACAGAACGGTATGATAACCTCAGAATTCGATAGATTCTCATCCTGTAGTTCCGCTAAAGAAATATGGGATAGTCTCGAACTTGCTTATGAAGGAACATCCGCAGTCAGGAAACATCGTATAGACTTGCTTGTTCAAAGATATGAACTTTTCAATATGGAAAAGAATGAATCTATTGATAGCATGTCTGCACGATTTTCTTGTATTATTAATGAACTGCGGAACCTTGGCAAGAAGATTGATTCTGAGGATATCATTCGTAAGATTCTTAGGAGTCTCACCAAAAAGTGGCAACCTAAGGTCACGGCCATAGAGGAAGCACGTGATTTATCTAAAATCACTTACCAAGAATTGATTGGATCCTTAATGGCTCACGAGATCATATTAAATAAAAACGATGATGATCCCAAAGGAAAGGGAGTCGCCTTACAAGCCTCCACAAACGAAGTAAGCGAAGAAGAACTTGAAGATGAAACAGTTCTATTCGCTAGACGATTTAAGAAAGCAGTTTTCAAGGGTAGATACAAAAACCCTAACAACAAAACATTCGACAAAAAGAAAACTGACACCAAACAAACATTCTTCAAAAGAGGATGTTTCAAGTGTGGACAACAAGACCACATGATCAAAGATTGTCCAAGTTGGGACAAAATCAAAGACAAGTCAAAAAGAGAAAAGACCAAGACAGAATTTAAGAAAGTAATGCTTGCGTCATGCTGGGGAGAATTAGAATCTGAAGATGACGAGGACTCTGAAGAAGAAGAAGTAGCAAACCTATGCCTAAGCAACGTCAGCCTAGATCTAATCTCAAACGACAATGATGAAGATGACGCATCAAATATGTGTCTCCTTGGAGAATCAGACTCAGACGACGACGACGAAGAGGTAAATTTCCTTCAACTCAAAAGTCAAGTTAAAAACTTATCTAAGGCTATGCTAATTAAATATTTTGAAAAAACCCTAGACCAATGTCATGAACAAAATCTTGAGTTAGATGACTTGAAAGAGCAGATCCTCGATATTGCTGAGGAAAATCAACTTCTGAAAGCCAAAGCTAAGAAACTGAAATCCAAAATAAGCATTGAAGTAAATGCTAAGTTGGAAACAGTTATGTTTGAGAAAAAGGTTCTTGAGTCTAAAGTTATAGCTAATGAAGCTATAACCTCAAAACTAAAACTCAACATTAAAGAGCTTCAATCTAAAGTTATAGCTAATGAAGCTATAACTTCAGAATTAAGAAAGATTAATGAACGGCTTAAGTCAGAATCTTCGACTATGGTCGAAGATGAGACTCATCAAGAAGAAGTTGAGATTCTCGAAAGCAAAATCACTGATCTAGAATTCAGTATATCTAAAATCAAGAAAGAACATGCCAAAATTGTGTCTGACTTCCATAAAGACATTCAAAACCTAAAAGAGTCTAGCAACACTGACCATAGTGAATGTAAGAAAGAAATAGACTCCCTAAAAGAACTCCTTCTTCATGCTCGGAAAGTTCACGATAAGTGGGAAGGAAGCACTAACGTTCTAAACTTCCTAACTGAACAATCCGACAACAACATGAAGATGGGGTTAGGTCACGAATGTTATGGAAGAAGGGATCACTCAAAGTGTAAGCAAAGTCCAACAGATAGAGACTTTAGAAGAAGAAAATATGCCGACCTTCCTGAATATTTAATATGCACTTATTGTGGCCATACTGGACACCTCCGAGAAAACTGTGTGAAACACGCACAAGATTTTAAAACCGGAGTTAAGTTTGTTAAATCCTTAGGAATTCCAAGCGACACTAATTCTGTCTCTGATAATGATGGTGATAAAACTGAGGAAAGAAACATTGACCACAGATGGTTCTATGACATGACATTTGACTACGAAGAAAAGAAAAACAGAACCAAACAGACTCCTCAAACATCACACAAAAAATGGTCACCAAGAGTCCAAACTAAAACCTACACAAGAACATCAAAACCCAACCACTACCGATATAGAAAAACCTATGTAAGACAAGTCTGGGTTAAAAAGGAAGATGTATTTGTAATTACTAACAACAAAGGACCCAAGTATGCTTGGGTACCTAAATCCTGTCTTTAAACTTATTCGTGCAGTTTGTCGCCAAGGAAAATAACCTTTGGTATCTCGACAGTGGATGCTCAAGACATATGACAGGCGACGTAAATCTATTCCAAACCCTTAAACCCTTTGATGGAGGTAAAGTCACATTTGGTGATAACAAAAAGGGAAAAATCATCGGAATTGGTAAGATAGGTATTTCATCCTCTCATGCTATAAATGATGTATACCTTGTAAGTGGTCTCAAACACAATCTTATCAGTATATCTCAATTATGTGACAAAGGAAATAAAGTGGTTTTTCACTCAGATATATGCCGTATCATCCTAGAAGGCACCAGTAAAGTAATACTTGAAGGTCATAGGATGAAAAATGTTTATATGATTGATTTAAATGTTGTACCTACTGATTCTCTATCATGCATGAAAGTTACGTTAGATGATCCATGTCTATGGCACAAGAGATTTGGTCATATTAGCTCACCTATTCTAAGTAAGCTGAAAAGATGGGACTTGGTCGAAGGTCTTCCAAAGATCAAATTTGATCAAGAAAAGATGTGTGACACATGTGCACGATGTAAACACGTCAGATCATCCTTTAAGCCAAAAAGAGTGGTAAGCACAGAACAAGCTCTTGAACTAGTACACATGGATCTATGTGGCCCTATGAAGGTAAGAAGCAGAGGTGGTTCCAGGTACGTTTTCGTTCTAGTTGATGATTACTCTAGATTTGTTTGGCCAATCTTTCTTCACTCTAAAGACGAAACATTCGATGAATTTGTTAGTCTCATGAAACTTGTCCAAAACAAATATAAATCAAACCTAGTAACAATCCGTACTGACCATGGAACTGAGTTCGACAATCATGCTTTCATCGAGTTCTGTAAAACCAATGGTGTTGGACATAACTTCTCGGCCCCTAGAACCCCACAACAAAATGGAGTCGTAGAACGAATGAACAGAACCCTAGAAGACATGGCTCGAACAATGCTTCTTTGTAGTGGCCTACCTAGAAACTTTTGGGCTGAGGCTATTAGTACAGCTTGCTATATTCATAACCGTGCTATGATTAGACCTATCCTTAAAAAGACTCCTTATGAACTTCTTCGAGGTCGTAAACCAAACATATCTCATTTAAGATGCTTTGGTAGTAAATGCTTTGTTCACAACAATGGTAAAAACAGATTAAGCAAATTCGACCCTAGAAGTGATGAAGCAATCTTTATAGGATATTCAGATCATAGTAAAGCCTACAAAGTTTTTAACAAACGTACTTTATGCATAGAGGAAAGTATTCATGTTATCTTTGATGAGAATAATGCCTTCGATAAGCCATTACAGGATATAGAGGAAAACCTAGACGAACCTGATTTCAGGTTATCAAGGGAAGATCCTCCTGAAATGGAAATTGAAGAAGGAGAACCTCAAGGAACTCATGATGAACTTAACTTAGGAGAAAACGGTGCGAGAGATGAAACTACAGTTGATGATACTGTAGATAACTCTCAAACCAATGACTTGGAACCCAGAGTTACAGCTAATGAAGCTGTAACTTTGAATCAAAACCAAAGGGAAGAGGCCAGAGTTATACCTGACCCTACTATAAACCCAGGTTTGGATTCAGGGGGAACAAGTCAAGATCCCGAGTCAAGTTCAGGGAATGCAAATGATCAATTAAGGAACTGGAGATATAAAGGCTCTCATCCTTTGGACAATGTCATAGGAAGCCTGACAGATGGAGTTCAGACTCGAAGGAGCTTAAATAACTTTTGCTCATTCTACTCCTTTCTCTCCACCATTGAACCTTCAAATATTAAGGAAGCTCTCGCAGAACCAGACTGGATAGTTGCCATGCAAGAAGAACTCCAGCAATTTGAAAGAAACAAAGTTTGGCATCTTGTTCCTCGACCTAAGGACAGAACTGTCATTGGAACTAGATGGGTATTCAGAAACAAGTTGGATGACACTGGAGTCATTGTGCGAAACAAGGCCAGACTAGTAGTTCAAGGATACAACCAACAGGAAGGGATCGATTATGACGAAACCTTTGCCCCTGTTGCTCGTCTTGAGGCAATAAGACTACTCATTGCTTTTGCAGCACACAAGGGAATGAAGCTTTTTCAGATGGACGTTAAGACCGCATTTCTTAATGGCTATCTCCAAGAGGAAGTATTTGTTGAACAACCTCCTGGATTTCCTGACAGCAAACTCAAGGATCATGTATTCAAATTGGACAAAGCACTATATGGTCTGAAACAAGCACCTAGGGCATGGTACGACAGATTATCAAAGTTCCTATTGGAGAGTGGATTCAAGAGAGGATCTGTGGATAAAACCCTATTTCTTAAAAGCGAAAACTCAGATTTACTAGTTGTTCAGATCTATGTTGACGATATTATTTTTGGCTCAACTAATAAAAAGTTGTGCAAGTACTTCTCTGAGTTGATGACTTCTGAGTTCGAGATGAGTATGATGGGAGAACTAAAATTCTTCCTTGGACTTCAAATACAACAAACTGAAGAAGGAATCAAAGTTCATCAACAAAAATACGTCAAGGAGTTACTAAAGAAATTTGGAATGGAAACCTCTCATGCAATGCCTACTCCAATGGTCACAGATAAGAAGTTAACCAAAGACGAAGATGGTAAGTCTGTAGATGAAACTACTTACCGAGGTATGATTGGCTCACTTCTTTATCTTACAGCAAGTCGTCCAGATATAATGTTTAGTGTCTGTGTTTGTGCGAGATTCCAATCTGCACCAAAAGAATCACATATGATTGCAGTTAAAAGAATATTAAGATACCTAATCGGAACCTCAAAATTATATCTATGGTATCCTATGGATTGTAACTTTAACCTAGTAGGATATTCAGATGCGGATTATGCAGGATGTTCATTAGACAGAAAAAGTACCTCGGGACTTGCTACTTTTGTAGGTCCATGTATAATATCTTGGGGATCCAAGAAACAAAATTCTGTCGCTCTCTCAACTGCTGAAGCAGAATATATTGCAGCCGCACTGGTATGTTCTCAACTTTTATGGTTAAAGCAACAGTTACATGATTATGGTGTTGATGTTGGATGTGTGCCTATTTTATGTGATAATACGAGTGCTATAATTATATCTAAAAACCCAGCCCAGCACTCGAGGACCAAACATATTGAAATTAGACACCACTTTCTAAGAGACCATGTTGAAAAGAAAAATATAAAATTGGAATTTTGTAGTACGGAAAAACAGTGGGCAGATATCTTCACTAAACCATTGGCTAGAGAACGCTTTGAGACTTTGCGATTGGAAATTGGTTTAATCGGTGGCACCTAATCAAATCTTAAAAGCAAAAATAACCCAATGATTGACTACGGTTTAGATGAGATTATATGACTGTGTCCGTATACTCCGCTGCATGTGTATGTATATATTCGATGTTAAATTTTGTGATTATAGTTATATTATATGATTTACATATGAATGTGTGCACAATCGATCTCACAATAATATTACGTCACATATTATAATTTCCCCACAATATACATATTACAATATATATACAAAATAATAATACTCAAATATTATAAAGACAAAAAAATACTTACCTAAAATCACACACACAAAGTGTGTGATGGTCCCCCACCTGCCACGTGCCCCCTACTACTCCTAGCATTTGACCTTAACCCACTTCACCATTATTACCCCAACTCCCTCAACTTACCTCACCTTCCTCCATTATTACCGACATCAAAATTGTAAAAACCCATTAATACACTCAAAACTCCATAAAACTTAAAACCTCCATTAAAACTCTTCCAAACCTCCGCAAAGAATACACCTGAAACCACCATCATTTATCTCCATCACTATGCCTCCCTCACGCGCCACCCGCTCTCATCAAAAGAAACCTTCACCCCCTTCACCAACTTCGTCACCCCCACCGTCTCCAACACCCATAGCCACCGCCGCACCACCATCTGACAAAGGCAAACGACGAAAACTCAACCGCTCATCTCCTTCCATTCCTGAAGACATGCATGAAATGAGTTCTCCCTCTCGACATTCGCGTCCCCTGTTTTCCGAATATTCAATCGAGGCTACTAGGGAGGGTCTTGAGAAAGTGCGTATGACCAAACAAGAAGGTACGTTAATTGATCGAGTCTTACCTTACGCCATTCATGCGGGTCGGTTTTATCCTAAATCGTGGGTCAGTGGGTCAAAATCTTTGCGTTTCTTTAAAGATTTTCTCACGTATCAAGGATGGGAATATATCAGTGAGTTCTCGGGTTTGTTGTTTCCTATAGAATTGGTTCAATTCTTTGCTTCTGTTAAACCTTGTGATGATGGTATTAAGGGTGTTGTGAATGGTCAAGATGTTGTTGTGACTAAGTCGGATATTTGTGAAATCTTTAAGCTTGATCAAGACGGGTTAGTTCTTGACCCAAGAAAGGAATGGAGTGTAGTTACTAAAGATCAAAAATTGGTGATTAAAAAATATTTCGATGACGATGCTACTGAGGTTTCCCCTTTGCTCACTGTCAATTTTAACCCAAAATTGAAGTTCTTCTTGAACTTTTTATGGAATACTGTATTACCTCGTCGGGGTGGTCGGGATAAACTTGCTAGTGTTGAGGCCGTAATATTGTATAGCTGGTTGGAGGGACAGAAAGTTGATTTGGCATCTCTTATTTGCCATAAAATCTGTCAAGTTTCAAATGTTCTTGTTAAAGAGAAATTTTGCTCTACCATCGACATCCCATATGGAATGTGGGTATCCGAATTACTGCTCAAAAAGGGTGTTGTTGATAATGCTAGTTTCGGACTTAAGTCAAAAGATGTTATGGGTGATCGTTTGTTGAAGTTAATGGGTATTTTCTTTGATGGTGCTGATCTTTCGTTTGGTAAGGTTGTTGGTCAGGAAGCTGCTTCGACTCCATCCCCTCTCTTTGCCAACCTTGAAGCAAAAATGGATAAGGTCATTAATTTGTGTGAAGGGCAGAAGTGCTCTGGTGAGGCAGGGAGTAGTGGTAAGAAGAGAGGACGTGATTTTGAGGATGATGTTCACGAATGGATGAACAAGGTTGATAAACATTTAGTTAAAATTGGTTCAGAGGTGTCAGTTGTGTGCTCGGAATTGCTCAGCATTAGTGATCGACTTTCTTTCATTACGACTCAGGGAGGAGCCATGGTTAGGGATCATGGGTTATTACGGGAAGATGCATCTCAAGCACTCGAGGCCGTCAAAGCACTATCTCTCAAAGTGCTCAACTTTGAAATTGCGCTCAACGCTCAAGGGAGAAACGTATCAAGTTGTTTGGACAGGCTGGAGTCACTTGAGTATCGTACCCGACCCGATTATGTGAATCCTTATGCAAAGAATCCGGGTTCAAGCTCTCGTTCATGATCAATCCTCTCCGTCTCTGTTGTTCGAAATTTGGTTGTGATGTTGTTGGTTTTTGGCTCTAAGTCAGGTGGACTTATAAACAATTCTCTATTAAGGCCCAATCTAATAACCTAGTCCATTAAGGAATCCGAGGCCTTACCATTTTGTTTTGCCTCTCTCTCGGATTTCCTAATCTTACCTTGGCCCAACTTTGCTAGTTATCTTTTGCCGGCCCCTTTTGCACTAACCTAGCCAGGCCCATTTTTTTTTAAACATTGTTCCTTATTCGGCCCATTGGCTTAGTATTTTCGGATTGTTGTGTATATTTTTAACATTCCGTATGTGGTTATGTGATATTTTCTATGTTCATATTATTTCGACTCGTTTATATGCTTGCTTATGCTTCGTACGTATATTATTCTAGTCGTTTCATGTCTTTGTTCTCATCTTTTCGATGATGTCAAGAGGGGGAAATATGCGACTTAGATTAGAATTTGCCTAAGCTTGCTCCTTGTCGTAATTCATTGTCTCTTAGGGTCCTTAAAGGATATGGGATAGATAGAAGATAGAAACCCTAAGTGACTCTTTGCTATGAATGACCCTTATTATATTGAGGGGGAACATACACTTAGACACGAAATCTAAGAGAGACTTGCCATCATCAAAAAGGGGGAATTTGTTGAACCATATATTCAAATATATATATAGTATATATGTTTATGTTTTGATAATGACAAGTCTAGCTATTTATATATTATATACTCGTATGTATAATCGTGTGCTAAGTGTACAGAACATTAGTAACAAGATCTAATCTATCAAGTATAAAAGATTCAAGCACATTAGTCAATGAATTGACTAAGTCGAAGATTGATAGAAGATCACAAGCGCGCATAATGAACTAAAGTTGTATTCGTCAACTATAGCTTTAGTACATGGTGGATTCAAGTTATAGCTCGTAGCTATAACTCTATATCATGAAGAAATGATCAAGAATTATGTGTGTTTTAGTTGAAACAATTGTTTCCTAATTTGTGTCGTGTAGTATTAGTGGTTCAATGGTATTCTATTTTAAATATGGAATTGTTAATCTTAATAGGATTATATAAAATATCTTTTAGTTAAATAAGAAATAAATAATTGTCTTATGAGATAATTATTTATTACTAAAATAAACTAAAGATTTTTATATGATTTTAATTGTTAAAAATATATAGTCTAAATATAGTTTGTTTCGATATTGGAAATCGTGTGATATGCCACATTACCAAATCGTGTAGGACTTGCTTAAATAAATATCATGTATTTATTTAATGTCCTAAATAAACTAAGATTATATTATGGTAATATATTTTATTATCTTTGACATGGTTTAGGAAGTTGATTTAATATGGATACTGATTGTTTATTATATAAAGATCTTTCCTAAATATTAATTAGGAAATTGTTTCCTTATATAATACATATAGTATATTATTAAATCTTTCCTAAATATATTAAGATTAGATTTAAGGTAGTATTACTAAAAGACTAGTATTCTAGTTTAAGTAATATTCCTAAATCATCTAGGGTTTGAATTACCTAGATACATATTCTATATAAATAGACTACCATGACACATTAAAACACACGAAATACAACACAAATATTCACGCAAATCGAGAGAGAGAAACCGCCGATCATTGTTCTTCATATTCGAGCTTTTCATTGTCAAATCCGATTCAAGATTCAAGTGCTCAAGCATTGATCTTTTTCATTCAAGATTGTGACACCAAGAAACTATTGAAGACTTTATCTTATTCACGTAAGATAGATTGAGTATTTAGCGGTACTCGTTGTAAGACAAATATTTAACGGTATTTGTCGTAGCTAGATATTTAGCGGTATCTAGATTGAGTTGTGACTAACATCAAAGTCGCACGAGTAGGGTTGATAAAATTGTAATCCAGAGTTGGTACTAATTTTATTAATCGAGAATAGTGGACGTAGGTCTCAGAGTGTGAGACTGAACCACTTCAAAAATATCGTGTCTCTACTTTATTATTGCTCTACTCAACGATCATCATACAACTACATACACATCGAAGAAGATTTAAAAAGAAGGCATACTCAATTCAACCCCCCCTTCTTGAGTATATTATATCAATAGACTCTTCAGGACCGCTCAATTTGCCTCTTCACTTGTTGGTGGATGTTAAGCATTTGTTCCACTCTTTTCTTAGCATCATAATCCATGGAAACCCTCTTGATAGGAGCCAAATCAGTAGGTATGAGGGGGTTCTCACCATACACAACCTCAAAGGGAGACTTGCCCGTGCTTGTTGATGGGGCTCTATTGAAGGCAAACTCGGCTTGAGCTAGCTTGAGATCCCAATCCTTCAAAGACTTAGCCACTATACACCTTAGGATCTTCCCTAGAGTCTTGTTAGTAACCTCGGTTTGTCCATCGGTTTGAGGATGATGAGAGGTACTAAACAAGAGTCTAGTATTAAGTAGCTTCCATAGGGTCCTCCAAAAGTGACTCACGAACTTGGTATCCCTATCCGACACAATGGACCTTGGCACACCATGTAACTTGACAATCTCCTTGAAGTATAGCTCGGCAACACTACTAGCATCTTCTGTTTTCTTGCAAGCAATGAAGTGAGCCATCTTGCTAAAACGATCCACAACCACCATGATAGAATCCTTTCCTCTTTGAGTTCTTGGTAGTGCAACAATGAAATCCATACTTAGGTCCTCCCATGGCTTGTTTGGGACGGGTAAGGGTGTGTAGGGGGCTGTTTTGAAATGAGCCTTCGAATGTTGACAAGGAGCACACCTCTTGATCACATCTTGCACATCCCCAAGCATCTTAGGCCAATAGAATTGCTCTTGGAGGATGTCATAGGTCTTTTGTATGCCAAAGTGGCCGGCCAGCCCATTGGAATGTACCTCTTTCACAAGCAAGTTTCTATAGGGACTCTTTGGTATGCACAATCGGTTCCTCAAGAACAAGAACCCCTCTTGAAGCCAATACTTACCTCCTTCCTTCCCACGCCCCTCATTGAGCAACTCCCACTCCTCCTTGAAGTCTACATCTTCATGATAAAGCTCCTTCATATACTCAAACCCAAGCACCCTTTGCTCCATGTAACTCAACATGAGTGACCTCCTAGACAAAGCATCCGCTACCACATTGTTCTTACCCTCAATGTATTTGCTTGAAAAGTTAAAGGATTGGAGGAACTCTACCCACTTAGCATGTCTATGGTTTAACTTATGTTGCCCATTGATGTATTTGAGGGCCTCATGGTCCGAATGTAACACAAAAGGCTTTGGTTTAAGGTAGTGACTCCAATGGTTTAAGGTTCTAATGATGGCATAAAACTCTTTGTCATAGGTTGAATAGTTGAGCTTAGCACCACTCAACTTCTCACTAAAGTATGCTATGGGCTTGTGTTCTTGTACTAGGACAGCCCCAATGCCAACACCACTTGCATCACACTCAACCTCAAACAACTTTTCGAAATTGGGTAAGGAAAGAATAGGAGACTCACATAGCTTGTTCTTGATATCATTGAAAGAAGTTTCTGCCCTTGGTGTCCATTTGAACTCCCCCTTCTTCATACACTCGGTTATGGGAGCCATGATGGTGCTAAAATCTTTGATGAACCTCCTATAGAAGGATGCTAAGCCATGGAAACTCCTCACCTCCGTTATGTTCTTAGGTATAGGCCAAGACTCAATGGCTTTTATCTTCTCTTGATCAACCAAAATGCCACGGTCAGAAATGATGAACCCCAAGAATTGAACTTCCCTTTGCATAAAAGAGCACTTCTCTAGCTTCCCATACAACTTGTGCTCCCTAAGTGTTTCAAACAAGATTTGGAGGTGCTTAAGGTGTTCCTCCTCGGATGGACTATAGATGAGTATGTCATCAAAGTACACAACTACAAACTTCCCCAAGTGTGGCCTAAGCACCTCGGTCATGAGCCTCATGAAGGTGCTAGGTGCATTAGAAAGACCAAATGGCATCACAAGCCACTCATACAACCCATGCTTAGTCTTGAAGGCTGTTTTCCACTCGTCACCCTCCTTGATCCTCACTTGGTGGTACCCTTGCCTTAGATCAACCTTAGAGAACAACTTAGCTCCACTTAGCTCATCCAAAATGTCATCAAGCCTAGGTATAGGGAACCTATACTTGGTGGTGATGTTGTTGATGGCCCTACTATCCGTACACATCCTCCATGAACCATCTTTCTTTGGCACAAGCAAGGCCGGAACCGCACAAGGACTAAGGGACTCTCTCACGAAACCCTTGCTTATGAGTTCACTAATTTGTTGTTGTAGCTCTTGTGTGGCTTTTGGGTCACTCCTATAGGCTGCCTTGTTTGGTAATGTGGCTCCCGGAATAAGATCAATTTGGTGTTCAATGCCTCTATATGGAGGTAGGCCATTAGGAAGCTCACTAGGGAACACATCTTCATATGCCTTAATCAAGTTTT
Source organism: Silene conica (assembly GCA_029255685.2). Lineage (NCBI taxonomy): Eukaryota > Viridiplantae > Streptophyta > Magnoliopsida > Caryophyllales > Caryophyllaceae > Silene > Silene conica. The sequence goes on from CM055315.2 coordinate 65,040,789, forward strand.
GAACCTCTATGGACAACCCCTCTTCTCCTTCCCCAAGGCCTGTTTTGGCTACTAAGAGGTACACATCATCCTCCCCCCCTTAGTTCTTGCAACATCTCGGCCTCATTAATCAATAGGACCTCTCTTGAAGGTTCAAGCATGGATGGTGGTGTTGTGCTTTTGATGGATGGTGGTAGGGGTGTTAGTATGACTTTCCTTGAACCAAACTTGAAAGAGTAAGTGTTATCCCTCCCATGATGGACAGAATCTCTATCAAACTCCCATGGCCTCCCAAGCAACAAATGACAAGCATCCATAGGCAACACATCACAAAGGACCTCATCATTGTAGTTCTTGCCAATTGAGAAGGGTACAACACATTGCTTATCCACTCTAACTTCTGCCCCTTTGTTTAGCCACCTCAATTTGTAAGGACTAGGGTGTTCTTGGGTGGTTAAAGATAGTTTTTCAACAAGGGTACTTGAGGCCACATTGGTACAACTCCCTCCATCTATGATCACATTACAAACCTTATCTTTGATGGTGCATCTAGAACGAAAGATTTGTTGTCTTTGGTCCATTTCTAAAGGTTGTGGTTGGGTGTGCATCACTCTCCATGTGACTAGGCTAAGTCCCGCATCCGGCATCACCACCTCATCCTCTACTTCCTCCGACACTTCCTCCATATCATCACACACAAGGATCTCATCTTCACTCCAATGGACTACTTCAAATGTGCTAAGGGCTCTTTTGGAAGCACAATCTTTTGCAAAATGGCCATAGCCTTGACATTGGTAGCATCTTTTGAGGGGAATGGGCTGTTTTTGTGTGGTATTAGTTTCTGATTTTTTGTCAAAGGTGGTGGTTCGATTTTGTGTGGGTGGTTCATTGGTTTTGGTTCCAAAAGAAGGCTTAAGTGTAGGTTGTTTTTGTGGCTGTTTTTGTGTAGCATTGGTTCGACCCTTACCCATCTTTTCCACCCTCATAGCCAAGTTCACGGCTTCATCAAAGGACCATACTTGTTGCATCTTGACTCTACTAGCAATGTGGTAATCTAGGCCCTCAACAAACCTAGCAATTTTCTGTTCGGGTTTCTCATTCATTTCACATTGTAGAGTGAGTTGTTCAAACTCCCTAAGGTAAGTCTCAAGTGGTTGTTGGTCTTGTTTAAGGGTGGTGAGTTTAACAAACATGTCTTGAGTGTAGTCTCTTGGTACAAACTTTTCCTTGAGTTTCTTTTTTAACTTAGTCCATGACTTAATGGTTTCTTTACCCTCCCTTCTCCTTTGGTTTTTCATGTTCTCATACCAAAGAGAGGCATAGCCTTTGAACTTAAGGATAGCAACTTTAAAAGCCTTAGAATCAGAATATCCTTTAAATTCAAAGACTCTCTCAACACTTCTAAGCCAATCTAAGAGGTCCTCGGGATTTAAATTACCAAGAAATTCAGGAAGTTCTACCTTGACATCTTTGTTGAGGCCTCCGTGGTGAGCTTCTATGGTGGACTCCTCGGAATCTGAGTTGGCCTCCTCTTCCTCCTCGTGAACTCCTCTTCCAGCCCCCACAAAGCCACGCCCCCTGCCCCTTCCACGGTTTGGTTGTGCTCCTCTCCTTGGAGTAGGGATGTTAGCCATTATGGTGTTCATGGCCTCCATCATGACTTGAACTTCCTCATGTAGAGTCTCCAACTTAGTCTCCATACCAGCTATTCTCTCTTCACTCATGGTTGTCTTTTGTATTTTTAATGTAGCTAGGGATGTATCCTCACAAAGAAAAACCTAAGCTCTGATAACCAATTGAACTAAAACTAGTTAGATTTAGTACTTAGTCATTTTTGAAGTCGAAAACAGAAAGTCTAGAGGGGTTTGTGTATGTCGTTTCTTGTGATGTTTTCACTTGGGATATGGACTTAGTTAAGCACACAGCCACTAACCAAGAACTAGTTATCCTACCAGCACTAAGCAAAGCAAAATAACAAGCCAAAGCACTAAGCAAATGACTTCTACAAGCACTAAGCAATGTAGTTTAGAAAACTTAGAAAAGTTTCTGATTTATAAGCTCAATTCAATCTGCCTTGTGAGTGTTAGAATGGATGCTTTTATAGGCCAAGCAAACCAATCCACACCCTACATTACATGTTAATCTTGTGGTGCACAAAAGTTTCAGAAAATAAGCTAAGTACAAGCCTTGGCAACGGCTGTCTTGGGGCTAAAAACTGAGCAAAACAGGCTGCTCTTACATTGATAGTGACCTTGCCTTGCTTTACCTTACACAAAACAGTTTTTCAGACCCTTTTGCAGCTCCTTTTTGATGCTTGAAACAGCCCTTGTTGACCTTCCTTTCTAGGCATTTGATCCCTTTAGCTTTCTATGATGTCTACACAAAAGAGGAAATAAGGAACCTTGAGCATGTGCTTAACCGTGGCCCCTTATTTACCTTAGCATCAGATTTGTTTTGCTTGCATAAACTAACATAACATAACTTAACATGACATAAAAATGTCCCACCCTTTAGGATATGTACTTGGTAGGACTTAAGAGTGCCTTAGAGCAGCCCCTTGGACGAAATAGAGCTTGGACTTGACTTAGGTAGTAGATAGGTCACCTTGGTTCATTTCATTTTTATTAATCTCATTTCCCTCTCAATCTGAAGAAAATAAGTTTGAAAGCCGCCATCTTTGTATACTACTCCATCATCGAACCTCCGTCTCTGTCACCCCTACCCACCATGTCTCTCGTCTCTGCCATTGCTCCACCATACAATCAAGTTTCCTTCAATTTTTTCGTTATTGATACAAATTTAATTAAATTAATGTTGCTGAGATTTTTGACGACGACATTGAAGACGATTAAAAGAAGTTGATTAATTATAAAGGCGAGATTTGTAATGACATTTAATTAATTTTAGTACAAATTAAATTCATTATATTGTCCCTTCTCAAAAACCCTAATAATTGAAAAACTCAAACCAAATTGAATAAAATAATAATTAAAGAAACTTGACCCAAACAAAATTGATGTAATTTATCGATCAAATGAACTTATTTTTTGTTTAATATGAAAATTGAGATTCATATGAAAATTTTGATGGGATTTGATCCTGTTTTGGGGAAGAACACCGGAAGAATAGAGAGAAATTTTGATGTTTTTTTTTTTTTCTGAGAGAAGGGTAGGGTTCGGAACAATTATGAATAAAAGTCCATGATTGAGTAAAGTATGTACATAAAAGAGCAATGACGTAAATATTTCCCATATTTTCTCGGTTTCGATAAATTTTGTATTTGTAGTCTTTTATAGCTAATTTGAGGTCGGGTAAATTTTTAATTTTTTAATCAAAATATTTCTGACACATTTACTATTTAAGTAAATTTAACAATTTTATGTTTCGGTAAATCTTCGGTTATCAGCAATAAGATATATTTGTAATGCCTTGGATTAAACATCGGAAAAATTTGAACTTTAAATTGGATATCCGACTCATGTAATTTCAATTCCAACAACTTTTTCATTCCTTTTTATTATTTTTTACGCAGGGGTACAAATGAGGAAAATGAAAACCAAAGGGGCATCAATGGGAAAATCATTTGCCAAGTCAGATGCTTATTTGGCAAATAGAGAGTGCCAACATGGCACTTAACGCCTAAAACAGACGGCATAAACTTGTTTGGCTACTGATGGGTTTAACTAATTAATTTTAGGGGTAAGGCTAGTAAAGTGCTATACGCAGGGCTACAAGTGGGAAAAGTGAAAACCACAGGGGCATTAATGGGAAAAACCCATATAGATTTAGGAAATTGATTTTATATAAGATATTCTATATCTTATAAGATCTTTCCTAAATTGTTTAAGATTTAATTTTAGAAGTATTACCTAAAGACTAGAAGTCTGGTTAATGTAATATTCATAATCATCTAAGGTTTGGAATACTTAGATGTTATTCAATATAAATAGGATGTACATAATACCTCAATCATTACGTTTGATATACAAGAAAATTACAAACGCAAAATCCATCAAAAGAAAACGTGTACTAATTATGCTTAAACTTCTATATTCCGTTACAACATTTTAAGTGCTAGAATCATTCTTATACGTTCAATTGTGAACACGAAGAACTAAGAAGACTTATCTTATTTATGTAAGATAGTTGAGTATTTTATGGTACTCGTTGTGATTCAAGTATTTTACGGTACTTGGAGTTTGTTAGGTATTTAGCGGTACCTAGTTGAGTTACAACTAACGACTAGTTGTATGAGTAGGGTTGATAAAATTGTAATCCGGAGAAAGGTACTAATTTTAATAATCGAGAATAGTGGACGTAAATATCGATTTGTGAGACCAAACCACTTCAAAAATATCGTGTGTCTTTCTCTTGTTTATTGTTTTTTGTTATTTACTCGTTCATACCTCCACGCATTACATCCATCGAAAAGATTAGAAAAAGTTGGCATACTCAATTCACCCCCCTCTTGAGTATATTCAGATTAATAGACTCTTCACCTTTGTTGGTGTTTGTTTGACAGCAAGGGAATGAAATCCCTTCCTTACCCCTCAATTCATCTAATTCCTTGCCCCCATCCCCTAGGGTATGAGATTTTATTACCCTTGTTACCCTTCAACCACTTTTTTCACCTACCATCACACTTGCAACTACCATCACAATAGCCACCACCAAACCACTACTAATATGGAGTAGTAGTAATAAATAATAATACTGTAGAAGAATGGACTGAACAAACGAAATTTCTATCAAATTTCTGGGATAATTATATAACAAATTTGCATGCGCTAAAACTTTCACGACAATTAAAACAGAATTTTGGATCAAATTCTGAAAAACCACAAATAAATTGCAAAGAAAAATTACAAGATATAATTTAAACTCGAGAAAATCATTATTTATTGTAGAATCATTAAATTCATTCAACATTAAAACAACCCAAAAGTTATATAGAAAAATATGTATAACTATAAGTTCTAAACTTACGAGCATGTACTTTGATAATGTAAAGAATTCTTTTTAAACTTTTACAAAAAATATTACAGTCAAAATCAGTCCAATAATTATAAAATTGATTAATTTATGGTTAGTTTATTACTCCGTAACAATTACGGAGTAGTTCATATGGAGCATATTTTTATCTTTTTGAGGAAAGTTTGTACGGAGTATAAATAATGGGTTATCTACTTATTTAGCTATGAGTGATTTTTTCGGTAAGACGGTTTCACATAGAAAGATGGTCCATTTGTGTAAAAAAATACATTTTTAGTTATTAAAAACAATAAATGAATTCAACTTCTAAAAAAATGACCGTCTCACAATAAATTATCTAAACTTTGCGTTATCCGTTTTAAATTTTGGGATAACATTATCTTACACACGGAGGTTATAATATGGTTTTAGAAATTAACTTTTTATACAAAATAATTGTTATTTCTATTAAATGTTTGTGTTTCAACACTTTTGTGTAAGACGGCCTTACAATCGGATAATTAGTTGATCTGTCCATTTTGTTTATAATTTTACCCCTTATTTTAGCTCAATTTCACATGAAAATTGCACCTTTAGAAATGTATTTATAAGGTAGTTAAGTATTTTAGGTGTTTTGCTTGTATTTATCGTGTTTTGTAAGAAATGAAGCTTTTAGTAGCTTCCCTAGTCATTTTTAGCAATCACCAAGTGTCACTAGGCTAAAGAGAGCAAGAATTGACCTTGGAAAGACATTTTGGGAACTTTCGGGCATATCGAGGAAAATGGAACGTGATTTGGTGATAATCCAAATGAGGAAATATAGCTTCAAAGCTAAAACTACATCTTCCATCGGCGTTGGCAAACCCGGACTTATGGGGTCACAAACTTAGGATCAGGGTTGAACAATCTTATTGACTTTTGCGTTGTTCTTCCTCTACAAGTGCCAATTTTCATGTTTTATTTCAACTTATTGAGTTTTGCGTTCTTCTTCATCTACAAGTGCCAATTTCCAATATTTCGGTAATTTGATTTCTAGTATTTACTTTATCAAACTCATTGTCATTTTCATTATTAGTTAGTTCGTTAATTTACCAATGACCTTTTATTTATTCTTTTTTTTTGTTTCATTATTTTGTTTTATCATTATTGTTATAAGCTTTTCCATATTGTTAATAGTCTACCACATTTCGTTCTTAAGCAAATTTCATCATAGTTTTTCTAGTCATATGTTATTTAGCGTCATTATCATTTTCATATATCTATTTATTTTAAATCATATTATAATCATGTTTAATTTATCATTTGACATTAGGTTAGTTTTTAATATGTGTGAGTAGTCCATTAGTCTAGAGATTAGGGGGGTCATGCATAGTTAATATTTACAAATGTTAAAATAAGATGCTATAATATCGTCTAATTGTTTCTATCACATACTTTTATTAAATTGTTAGTCTTTGATTATTGATCACAATCGTCGATTAACTTGGTAATTCTTTTGTAAGAGCAAAAGCATGAAATGGAATTAGTGTAGCATCCCTTATTTTCGTAAACCTTATTTTAAGTTATTTAAAGTATTTTTCGTAATTTAATAATGTTTTGCTAAACTCGTAAACTTTTATTTCAAAATAAAGCATAAGTTCCGTATTGTGATTTCCTAGTCTTTAGTTGTAGGAAAAATCCCTTGCCATTTCCGTTCATAAATCCCGAACGCTCACTTAAATCCCGATTCAACAAAATAGAATAAAAGCTAAAGTGAGGGAAGCTTTCTATTCATTCCCTCACAAACACCTCATTTGCTTGTTCATCAAGTTCACAAAATCAAAATCAGCAACTTAATCTTCTTCATTTCCACTTTCACAAATTCACTAATTTGTTCATCCCGACTTCATTTTTTCTCCGTTTGAGGTAAGATTTCTTCCATCGCGTTCCCCATCTCGAACCCGTTCTATCTACCTCTTTCAATTTTCATTTCGTTCAAATAGATTTTTGGACTATTTTGTGGGTAATTCGAAAACAGTCCCTAATCCTTGTTTTTATGATGTTTTAAGGTGAAAATTTGGAGGATTGTGACAAGGACTCTTATCTTATAGAAGAAGCTTTGGAGGAAGACGCTTAAACAGGTGACAATGATGAGAAAGACTCGACTTGTTATTTACATGTAATATGTGTTTATGTGTGTGGTTTTGGGTTTATTAAAGTTGAATTCATATTGAGGATGCTTGAGAATGAATTTCAGAATGTATGGATGCATTTTAATAGAGTTTATCAGGATGTTTGATGAACATTGTATATCCGTCGTAAAATCTGAAGTTCTCATTTGATTGTTGTTTAGTTGCTAGAAGTTCATTTGTTTATGTTTAGGATTGATGAGAAAGTATCACTTGGGACATTGTTGGGATTATGTGCTGTAGAATAGGTGAAATTATGTTGAGGAAATGCTTAGAATGAACATGGCAAAATTGGGGATGAATTCGTGTATGTACAGGAAATTATCGCGAGTTGCAGTGTTTTGCGCAGGCTGCGGCGTTCACCGCAGGCCTGCGGTCTGTTTTGCGCAGGCTGCGGCTTGGCAGTGCAGGTTGCGGTTTTGACTGGTCTGTGTTGTTTGGCCTGCAGTCAATACTGGTTTTTCCTAGTATGACTAAGGGTTATAGCTTGATACTTATGTTTGTTTAGTAATGGGTAATGGAGTAAGCAACCTTTAGTAAGTGTTTAGTTATCGTCTTGAATTAATTAAATTCTTAAGTTGTTCTAGGCTTGTTCTAGCAAGGTTCTTATGATCCATAAATTTATCTAATATGTGTAATTTGACTGGTTGAAGTTCATTATAGTGATTGAAACTTGTCTTAAGTAATTAGTCCTTAAGCAAATAATTAGTAGAACTTATGATAATGAGTAACTTACTTATGGTACTTCAAGGGCTTATTAATAAGGAGTCTTAGGAGTCTAATAAGTAAATAGAAATGGTTGTCTTATGAACTTATGAATTGTGATGAGTCATAGGTAACTTATGTATTTATGTGAAATTGGATGTATAATGTTTGATGCGTATTGAACTATGCCTTAAGCTGGCCTCCAAGCTTAATACGTGGACTAGTTGTCATATATGGGGATATATATGCCTTAAGTTGGTCTCTAAGCCCTATATGTGTTTTCTTGTCGTGTCTGAGATATGCCTTAAGTTGGCCTCTGAGCTCAGACATGTTCTTATGTGATCTTGTCAGGACATGCCTTAAGTTGGCCTCTGAGTCTGACAAGTAGAGCAGTTGTACAACGGGGTAGCTAGGGTGTTGATTCCTTGACTGGAGTACAGTTGTTGATGCTAGAGTATGCCTTAAGTTGGCCTCTGAGTCTAGTGTCTTGTGATGTAGTAAAGGAGTATGCCTTAAGTTGGCCTCTGAGTCCTTTACTTATGATTGTGAATTTGGATGCTAGTTTATGCCTTAAGTTGGCCTCTGAGTCTGGTGTCTTGTTGATTAGCAAGGAGTATGCCTTAAGTTGGCCCCTGAGTCCTTGTGTGTGAAAGTGAATTGGTATCTAGGTTATGTCTTAAGTTGACCGTTGAACCTTCATACTTGTTGATTGCTATGTTAGGTTGTGTCTTAAGTTGACCGCAGAACCTTCATAGTTAGTGAAAGTGAATATGTAAATTGTGTTAGGTTATGTCTTAAGTTGACCGCTGAACCTTCATAGTAGTGATTGTGATTGAGAATACTTATATTCTATGTTTGGTTATGTCTTGAGTTGACCTCTGAACCTTTATGATATGGATGATGAAAATGATAGTGAAAGTACGTGTATGTTTATATGGGTGATATATATGAGTGATGCATGTTATATTGAGGATAGTGAACGCAAGTTGATGATTATTGATTATTGTACTTCATATATATTGTGGTTATGATTGGAGTATGCAGTTTTGAGGATTTACTCATATTCATATGTTATGTGTTTGTGGCAACAAGTGGCTAGGAGCATCTCTAGTCACTCCCCACTGACTGTTGCGCACATGTTTCATGTGTGTAGGTTTGAGCAGGTGTTGCTGGGGGTTTCACATGAGGCTAGCGAGCGATGATCCGTCATCGAATGTCACTTACCCGATTCGTTAGCTAGACCTTTATTTTTGATACAGTTTTGGTGCCCGTAGGGATATGCTATCCCGGGCTGTGTTTGTAATTAATACTTAGTACTTATTTATGTTTCAGTTTATTCCGCATTTCAGATTGTAGTATTACGCCTCGCATGTCTAGTTATGCTAAACAAATTTAAATTCCGCGTATTTTTGGCATGTTTGTTTGTTTATTATTTCCGCTTTCGCGAGGGGTTTTACAATTAGACCAAGCATGATTTAGTATAAACCGTTCTAGTAATTGCGATAGCTCACTAGAACCCGACATAAGGTTGATAATAATACCGAGAGGTGGTTATCCTTAGACCTAAACAATTACCGATAATATAAATTCCTAATTGACATGAACAATTATTAATTTGCATGTGTGACCTGATTTTCCCTAAACTTCTTTTTATTATTGACATTTTCTCTATTTATTTACTGTTTCAATCAATCAATCGAACATCCAATGGTTAACCGACCTAAATAGAATTTTCTTCGTATCATTTAATTACAAAACTCATATCTCCATGTGTTCGACCTCTATCTTTAGTACATTCATTTTTTTTATTTATTTTTTATTTTTTTGGTAACTGTAAAAGAAATTACAACAACGCTAATTGAGCCACCTTATGTGCTCGCTTATTAAGTCCACGGGGAATAAAAGTAATACTTAAACAGTGGAATAAATCCGCCAAGGACCATATGTCCTCGATAATTCCACGTATGAGATGATGATTACCTTCAAGTCCTGCAATTTGTCAAATAACCTGTAAGCAATCAGACAGAATACTAAGATGCAACATACCATTTTTCACCGCCCATCTTATGACCTCCAAAATACCTGTCGCCTCAGCTTGCATTGCCTATTCTGCAAAGAATCTACCAAACTCCTCCGCCCTAACCTCACCTTCTGAATCATATAAAACCCACCCCACAGATGCCAAATCTTTCGATCGCCAAGCCGCATCAACCTTGACCCTAAGAGCATCGTCATGATGATGCCCACCAATCAGGAAAAAAGGCGAAGAGTTCCTTAGCTCATTCCCTGCAGAAAGAAACTCCACACCATTTTCATCCCCGTTAGTCCCGCATCCCTTATCTTCCTTATCCTTTTTCAAATTAATCGCATTCATACTTGTCCAAACTAAGGCTTGAACTTTGCCGTAAAACACCTGAGGATAAAAAAGATCCGGTTGAAAAATGGCATTGTTTCTTGTAACCCAAATTTGCCACACAATAGCCATGAATAACACCAGCCCTTCCAAACCATCCTCCTGTTTCCACAAAAACTCAATCCAATTAATAAGCCATATTCGCACCTCCAAACCATCACACCCCACACAATTAATCCCCAGAATAGATCCTCTCCATATTCGCATAACAACTGGACAATCTCTAAACAAATGGTCAAAGGTCTCAAGCACCTCACCACCCCGCGCACACAGACAACAAGAGATATTAGTACCAACATCCCTCTTTAGCAACTCCTCCCCGACTAGCAGAGACCCTGAGACAATCTTCTAAACCAGAATTTTCCAACTTTGTGGCCCCGGAAGCTTCCACAGACGTCCCTTAAAGAAAGAGCACGTGACATTTCCAAGCCTCGTACCATCCCGACCAGATTTCTTCCGTTCAAAGTGTGTCTGGAAAACCCGATCATGCCCACTTTTAACAGTGTAATTCCCAGTTGAAGTCCCTAACCAATAAAGTACATCTTTCCTTTGAGAATCACAAATTGGAAGAGCTAGAATTTTAATAACCGTTTCCTCCGTGAAAAGCTCTCTAATCCTCGTCTCATCCCAATTCCCATAATCCCGTATAAGACTTCCAATTGATAAATGTCGGAGATGGACATAATCCAAGCTTAAAATATCTGGTCTCGGTTCAGGAACCTCACCATCCACCCACCTAACAGACTAAACATCCATACACGATCCAATGCCTGGCTTCCACCCCACATGTTCCTTAATAAGGTCCAGACCATGAATAATACTACGCGACCCCCAAGACCATCGTCTACCACTGTGAATCTCCATTCCCATACCTGGGTCTGGGTTGTGTAAAATCAGATTCCGGAAAAACTTACTAAAGAAAGAATCCCGATGACTCATAATCCTCCAAGCATTTTTAGCTAGCAAAGCTTGATTCATACACTCCACATTCCTAATATCCAAATCGCCCCTTGACTTAGGTAAATCAAGGAAGTTCCTACTACAGAAATGAATACCTCTCTACGATTTATGTCCAACCCACCAAAAATGCGCTAACAAAGCATTGATCTTTGTTGCCACACTTACCGGAATTTTAAAAACCGATAGAAAGTAAATTGAGAGATTTGATAGGACGGACAAAATCAAAGTGAGTCTTCCTGCCGCAAATAAGAAAATCCCATTCCAAGAGGAAATACGTTTAACCACACTTTTCACAAGGCCGTTATACATACCCTGTCTAGACCCCTGAAATTCAGTAGATATATAGCCCCAAGTATTTACCAATTCCCTTATTCTGATTAATATTCAAAGTTCGTAGACAATACCTAGCGCCTGCTAAAGTCATCGAAGGACTAACACGAATCCCCGACTTATCATCATTCAGAACCTGACCAGATGCCCGACAGTAAAGCCCAATCACCTCCTTAATTTCAACACAACAATTCCCCTTATTCTTCAGAAAGAAAATAGAATCGTCTGCGAAGAACAGATGAGACAATTCAGGGGCATTAAGACCCAATCGAATTCCTTGTATCCTCTTAAGCACCTCCTTTATTCTCATATTTGCTGAGAGCACTTCCATGCACAGAATAAAAAGATAAGGGGACAACGGATCCCCTTGCCTAAGTCCACACTTGGGTATAAACTGCTCACATGGACCCCCATTAAATAAAAACTCATAAGAGACAGTTGAAACAATGCTCATAATCAGAACAATCAAGTTAGGAGGAAACCCAAACCTAAGAAGCACCGATTCCAGAAAATCCCATCTCACCCGATCATAGGCCTTGCTCAAATCAGCTTTAAAAGCCAATAAACCATATTTTCCATATCTGTGAGCATTAATCTTGTGAATAGCTTCATTTGCCAACATAATATTGTCACTAATTTGGCGACCAGATATAAAGGCATTCTGAAAATCCCCAACCAAATATTTCATGGTGCTGAGCAACCTATTAGCCACACATTTAAACACAATTCGCATGATCACATTACATAGGCTAATAGGTCGAAAATCTCCAACAATCTCTGGATGATCACATTTCGGAATCAGAGTAATAAAAGTAGGATTCATCTCCTTCAAAACCTTACCGGAGTTAAGTGTTGCAAGAACCGCCCTAGTGACATCTTCCTTAACAAAGAACCAACACTTATGATAAAAAATACCAGGAATACCATCCGGTCCCGGAGCCTTAAGAGCACCCATTTGAAAAACCGCCTTTCGCACCTTGAGCTGTAAAGGGGGAGGAAAACCAATCCCTATCAGAATCCTTAACCGTACAATCCACATCACCAACCATCTGGTCAATAACATCACATCGTCCATCTCCCTCACATGCCCAGTCTGGGTTATAGAGCTTAAAAAAGGAATCCCGAAAAACATCCCGTATTTTTTGGACATCATATATCCAAGCACCATTCTCATCCTTAATCCCATAAATGAAATTCCTACTTGCCCGTCCCTTCACCCAATTGAAAAAGAACTTTGTACATGTATCCCCATCGACCACCCACCTCAACTTTTCTCTTTGTCTCCAATACTTTGCAGCTGCCTCAGCGAAACCAACCACCTGATCATGAATCTCAATGAACTCCTCTTCCTGTCCAGTATTAATAGCCTTGTCCAAAGCCATTTCCAACCTTTCATCAAACTCCTCCCACGGTCGTTTCCAACCCTTTCTCTTATCCAATGACCATATTTTAATAATACCACGTGCCCTTGATAACTTCCGTTGCAGTCGAAAAGCCACCATACCAACCACGTTTAACCTCCAATTATCCCTAACAAGATCTACACACTCCTGATGTTCCAAAGCCCATGCATCAACTCTATAAGGCTTCTTTACAGAATTTTTCAATAGGTTAAAATCAATCTCGATAGGTGCGTGATCAGAAATTTGGATAGGATAATGTTGAACTCCTGTATCCGGGAATAAACGTAACCAATCCCTTGAACCTAAGGCTTTATCCAATCGTTCATAAACACGCTTCTGACCCCTTCGATTATTGCACCAAGTAAAACGAGGGCCTTTAAAACTAATATCTACAAGCTCATGCTCAATTTTCCAAAAATTAAAATCCAAGGCACCATAAATCGGTTTTCTATTATGGCTTAACTTATCGGTCTCGTACGCCACTTGATTATAATCCCCAATAATAATGAAAGGTGAATCAAAAGAGTCCAACCAATCTCCCAACAAATTTAACACCTCCATTCTCGAGCTTGCTTTTGGATCACCATAAAACAAAACCAAATAAAAAACCCGATCAGTAAATTTATCACAACGCAAAATAACAAAATGAGTACAAGCTATGATCAAGCTCATACTGGCCTCGGACTTCCATCCTACCCAGAGACCACCCGATTCCCCACACGCATCAAAACCCGCTGACTTACAAAAGCCTAAAGACCTAAAGATACCATTGACCTTATTTATATCACATTTTGTTTCCACTAGAAATAGATAATCATAAGACTTATTGTTAATTAACGCTCTAATCTTCGGAATTATAAGGGCGTGCGTGTTGTTTAATCCCCTACAATTCCACATCATACCAATCATTCCACACGAGGAGGTTGGGATGGGCCAACCTCCGCAACTCCCTTTCCATTGCCAACCGAATCCGAGTCACTAGAAATGTCCATAGCAATATCCGGAACTTGGACATGAAACCCATACTTAGTTGAACCCCCCAACGCATCAGAATCTGCATTAAGCCCATCAGCACCCTTCCATCCATCCAGACACCTTCGTTTCCCCATCTTAGCCATATAACCTTTTGACCGTGCACAAGAATCTAGCACTCCCTCAGGAACCATGTACTCTTCAGCTTCACTAGAACATTTCCTTTTCGAGGAAAGCTCCATGTTCTTGATCATTAAGTTTGTTTTTGTCTTGTAAAAGAGATGTTTCAACCCCCCTAATCCTTCTGAAGCGCTTTTAAAAAGACCACAGCCCCATTCCTTAGCCTCCTCATCATCTTTGACAGAATTCACCATCACAATATTACCATCCTTGTCAATACCTAGGACCTGCATACGCTGGTAGTCCAGGACGTTCCCCTTTCCTTTCCGCAACCCTAAACCGGAACCCTCTCCCACTTCCCTAGCAAGATGATCAAATTTCATAGCCGACTCCTGAAGCTCATCCTCCTTATTCACCAAACACATAGGAGTTTCCTTCAACAAATCTTTCCCTACATGCACCAATTCTTCCTTAGTTTTTTCTGGAACAGGAATCCCCATATTTGATTCCAGAACCCCCTCCATCACAAATGCAGGCTCTTCCATAACAGCAACTTCTTCCATACCAGCCACTTCCTCCCCATCCTCCACCGCAGCACCATTCCTAGAAACCCAACACTCACACTCCGGTCATCCACACGCCACTCCTGAATCACTTCTAGTCACATATTCCGTCCCAATACCATAGTGAATTAGAGAAGGAGTACTCCCCCTCCCATATGTAGAATCATCACTGATGATAATGACTTGATTACCTGACCCATCTCCATCCCCTTCAGGGACATTACCTAACCCATCTTCGTCCTCATCAGGGACATTACCTGCCCTCAAAAAATCTTCTTCCTCCAAACATTGCTGCTCTCCCCCAGGATAATAATAAAACACAGGCAAACCTCCCTCTGGTGGGGCAAAAACTTGGTTGTACCCCCTATTTTCATTAGAAATTGTAGTATAAATTCCTCCACAAGCAACACGCCCTGCAATGTTTCCTTGAATCTAAACATCACGGTCATAGACTTCCATTCCCCCATAATCCCTCATGAAAGCAACGAAGGGATCCAATCCTAAACCTTGATCAACCTCCATAGCCTGAACACCATTTAGATTAACATTATTCCCCAACTCCTCATTTCCTGAATGGAATTCATCACTCTCTTGCTCCTCCCCCAGCCAACCCCCAAAACCATGTCTAACACCCGACTGTTGTCCCTGTAAAGGAGCCAGCCTCACCCCCTACTGCCCTTCACTACCATCCACCCCTTCACTATTTCTATTAGTTGATAACTCCCTAACTCCAGTCTGGAAAACCACAGGTCCAGCAAAGGGCTGGGCTGTAACCGTGAACCACATACCAGGGTGAACCCTCCCAGCAGGGGTTGTCCCTAAATCAAAATCCACCAACCGCTTCTCCTCATCCTCCACCAACCTTCAATTTCTCCTTCTCCTTTCAGAACCTAGTTTAACCTTAGAAGATGTAAACTTTGTAGTAACTGGAGTCGCCCTCAGATCAAGGTTAAACATAGTGTGACTAGTCTCAGTTTGAAAGATAACGAATCCACGTTCAGAAGTCTTATCCAACATAGACTTAACATTAGCTACCACAGACAGGATACTGTCCTTGCACCGAGTTGCCCGATGACCAATTTTCCCACACCTAACACAATACTTAAACACCTCCTCGTACCGAAACTGGATCCAAAGCAAATTTCCATCATTTAAAGCCAGGAAAAAACCTGGAACCAATGGCTCACTCAACTTCACACAGGCACGAATCCTTATATAGTCATTATTGGGAACAAAATCAAACTCCTCCACCTGAAATTGTTCACTTAGCAAATTACCAACCACATGTCCCACATGTACCGACAAGTACTCAAATGGGAGCCCACACACACACGAACCCACATTTCAGCATAAGGGAAACGCACAGTTCGAGGAACTGTGTCAGGATACCACTTTGCGAACACCATAATGGCCCCATCCAAGGTTGCATTACTCCTCTTCAATAACTCCTCTACATCCTCATTTTCTTCACAATGTAAAACATACAACTCTCCCATCGTAAACACTGTGATCTTCCCCTTAGTATCTCACCGTCGCCTAATAATACTACTAACCGTAGCCGCCTCAAACACACGATAATCAACCAAGAACCCTATCAAACACCGTCCCCAAAACTCTCTTGACTTACCCAGAGTGTGAGGATCAATATTAATCACCCCACCAGTGCGGGGAAACCGCCATGCATTAGCATGCATAAGGTTCCTTGGATTAAAGCCTTCATTAGGAAAAATTTTTTGCTCAGAGAAGTTAAGGTTATTTGTTGGATTATTATTGTCACTTTGTTGATTCAACCTAACATCTTCCTGAACCCCATTCCCAACACTATGACCCGCAAAACGCCCAAATTGATGTTCAAAGTCCATAACAGAAAATTAGAAATTAAAAGGGTAGAAGAAGCTGAAGGTGTTTGATTTGCATGCAACACAAATAACCTTTAAATAGATGAAACATATTGAAACCCTAATAGCCAGCCCAATACCCAATTCTCAAAAGCCTTAAAAAGTAATTCCCAATTAATTGCTATTCAGACAGGAATCTCAAATCAACCAATAAGCCATTGATCCTTTAATGATTAGATTAAGTCCAAGAAGTAAAGAAGAGGCGTGCACTCCAGAGAATATGAAGAGCCCCAAATGAACTTCACTAGCTCATTAAAATTCTCTGACATAGACGCTTCGTAAACACCGATTGCCCAATGCAGCTCCTCATCATACACTCAGAACTTGCGCTAAACCAACTATCCAATTGAGATAAACCCTTTTCTTGTACCCATAAAACTAATCATTTGAAAGATTCTGACAAAACTCTTCGTAAACCCAATTACCCAATGCTGCTTCCCATAAAACTATAATTACTTTCGCAAAAACAGCTACCCAATCCACTGAAATCTAGCGTTGTTAACCTTAGATTTAAGCATCCAACCTTAGAGAAGATTATTTGCGTAAAGATCAAGATTAATTGAGTGCTTTGTTTTTATTTTTTATTATTTTTTTATTTAAAAGAGATGAAGGCTCTCGTCTTGGAGAGAAAAGCTCTCTTTTTTAGAGAGAGAAAAATTGATGATGATTAGACTTCTGTTTTATGATTGTTTTAATACATTCATTTGTTAGTCAAGTTTAGGGTATTTTTGTTACTTGTGAGTTAGCCTATCAAATTTTGGCGTCGTTATCGATGACAATGATTTTGTTGCATTTTGATCTGTTGAATTTTATCTTGTTTTTACTTATCTTGGGGAACACTTTTATCCTGAAAGAGCCTTGCATAGACAGTTACGTTTCCAAAGAGAGATTGTCAAATCTACCTCTCATGCGGAACTTGAAAGTGCCAAAAAGTCTAACCTAAAAGATCTCAAAATCCTTGAAGAGGAGAAGGCTTCTAGTTCAAATCGAATCATTGGATGGTCCGCTTAAAAGATCATTTCAAGCCCACCACGACTATGCTTCCTCGAGGTATCACCACCGCTCAACTTGGAGAGGTAAACTTTGAAATCAAGCCGACTTCATCACCCTTGTTGAAAGAAAGCGATTTGGTGGTAGTCCCCTTAAAAATCCTAATTTGCACATTGTAAATGTTTGCGACTTTCTCGATGACTTGCCAAACGGAGGTTACGCAAGCCCTAATCCGGGAGATACTCTTCACTTTCTCTCTAAGGGACAAAACCAAGCTATGTATAAATAACCTTGATAGAGAGGCAATAAGGGTCACTAATTGGGAAACCTTGACCCAATTGGCCAAATTTTGTGTAGTTACGGAAAACACAACCATATTAAAAAAATTACTCCCTTCAATCAAACACAGTCATATTGAAAAGAATTAATGCCTTCAATCAAACACATTCTTTTCATTTGACTTTTTATGATCTCTAGAAAACACTTTGACAATAGTATTCTCTATTTGTTATGAAATTATTTGGGTTGAAAATATAGCTTTATGAAAGATTTTTTGACATCAATGCAAATATGTGATAGTCATATTGTCTTTGTTACATATATTTTTTTTAATGTATTTTGTCATAGATTGAAAACGACGACTTTCAAAAAGTCAAATATGAATTTTATTAAATGAATTGGAGGGATTAGTTTTGATAAGGGTAAAGTCGTCACCCTAAATCAAAGTAATCCTTAGGATACTACTAACTAATAGCTAGCGGTAAGAAAGGTATCGAATCCACAGGGAGGCGGTAATGAATTGTTTGCTAAAGTAAATAAGTCTTAAAGTAACAAGTGGGTTGTTTTGGTTGTTTTTGTTTTCTAATGAACTAATTGCAAAATAAGTAAATAAAGATGTAAACAAGTATTAGGAAAGATCTAGGGATCAAGTTCACATAGGCAATTATCCGGGGGAATGGGATTTAACTAATTTAATTGGGCAAAATTATTATTTAAGATCATATGTCCGGTCGGTATTCATAAAATCTTTAGATCTAAACCTAACATGCGGTCGCTATAATTAGGTCAGTCTATTCAATTGTTGTGGCCTATCTTAGTCTTAGTCTACGGTCGGATCTAAGACTAATTTGCGAGACTAATTAACTAATCCTGGCCAGTAATTAATTAATCAGGTTTAAAACAACAATAGAACAATAATAATAAGCAGTTTAACAATTAAACATTATTAAAGTTTGGTTCCCCCTTCTAATCGCCTAGATCCCTTTTCACCCTAGACAAATAAATTAGCTATGCATGGCTTGGGATCTAACTACAACAATATTGATTGAAAACATAATTAATAAAGCAATCAACTAAGAACAAGAATAATTGAAGAACAATAAAGTAAAGATTGTGATAAAATACCGCAAATAGATGAACAAGATCTGAAGGCAATTGCTTAATAATAATCTAGAGAGCTACTAGTAATAATTAGGGTTTTAGAATAATAAAAAGCGTAATTCACAATAGGTTATGAAGTCTCTACTTATAACAAACTACTCAACAAAATATGGAAAAACTTGCTAAAAACTATTTAAACGATTTATGGAAACACTTGCTAAAACTCATGAAAATCCGGACAGAAGAAGCACTCGATCGAGTGTCCAGTGCACTCGATCGAGTGTTGGTGGCACTCGATCGAGTGCTCCACTTTGTCGGCACAATTCTTCGTTTCTCTACTTCTTTTTGGCAATCTCCCTTGATTCTTGCTTATCTTCCTATATATCTTTGCCTTGCCGACTCCGTGATACTCGTATGATCCTCCATAAATCATCGGAATGCATCCATCTACATTAGAAACAACAAAACGCGGGAGTATCGGCATTTATGACAAAAATGGCATATACGACATGGATTAGTGCACAAAACCGTAACAAAAGTATATAAGGGAAGGCATAAAGATGTATATAATTATGACTCATCAAGTTTTCAATTTTTTATAAATAAATATATTAAATACTCTGTAAGTATTTCGGTAATAACAAAATTTTAAAAAAGTAAACCCGTGCAATTTAGACGGGTTTATGATTAAGTATAACCCAATATAAAGCTCGGTTCTTTTTGGCTTAATTTCAGCTCCTTTCAATTTTGTTTGGTTGTATTCCGTTGAGTTTTATTTACGTTCAATCAATTATTTTCATATAATCTCTTCACAAAAGTAACTTTTAATTCAACTAAATTCACTCCACCTCAGTTTCACGCAATTTACTTCAATCATCATTATTACTATAAAAGCAAAATGTATAACTGTATACGTGACGCAATAATATTCCACCATTCACTATTTCGCGCACTCACATTCACCCTCACAAAAATCAGTTTCGTAGACCAATGAGAACCCTTAATTTATGTCAAGTCATATATTTTTATGTATTATAATATTATAATATTATTATTATTATTATTATAATCATTCCATAAATAAATATTGTTAGGTACCGAAATTCCCTAAATATTATAATATTATTATTATAAGTAAAATTCTAAGTTTACATAGATTTTCTTAGAAGGCAAGTTTTGAATACGTAATTTTGTAAAATAATTATGATATTCGTTTGAAAAGTTTACTAAAAAAATTAGGTCATGATTTCATAAAATCTTTGCGTAATATGCACAGTATCAGATTTTGCATTATTTCAAGTCATATATTTTCATTCCATAAATATTGTTACATACCGAGTCATATATACCGAGGTTCGCTAAATAATCATTCCATAAATATTTTTGATGAACAACATGATTCCATATTTTTAGGTATTAGTATAATATTACAATATTCACTAAATCTTCGAATTAAAGGTTGTACACAATCTTTCCATAATTCACAGAAGTCTAATGCAAATATTATTGTTGATATTTCAGAAATGGAGTGTTAGATGAGGTGGAATGTTATCTTTTTTAAAAAAAATTTAATTTAATATATTCAATAATTGATTAAAGTGCGATTTTTTAATGTTATGTATTTCAAAATACCGGATTTAGTTTTCTTAATTTTATTAATTTAATTAGTTTTCCGTTCATAAGTTCTGTAAAACAATTTATTTCACATTTTTAACTCAAACATATTTTATTGGAAAACAATAGTTTCCCATCTCTTATATACTATATATATGTTAAACGTTTTCAAGTTAAATGTCAAACGTTTAATGTTGGGTGATTTTAAAAATAAACCACGTATCGCTGTGTCATATTACCGCTCTTTTTACTTTCGAACAATAATTCAATTTTATGTTACTGCTTGACACTCAATGACAGACATTTTCTAAAAAAAACAAGTTTCTAAATAATGCATAATTTTATATAGACCATTTTCGCTGTTTTTTCTTTTAACCTTTTTTTCAACTTTTTTGTAATAGAAGTTGTTATATACTCCCTCTGAGTTTCTATGATTGTTCCTATTTCCCTTTAGGTGCGAGTTTAGTGATTGTTCCTATTTTTTTTTTTAGTAACTTTTTTGTGGTCCAAAATGAATTGGGTGTGGGGTAGGGTGTTTTGTGTGGTTTAAAATGATTTTCTTATTTTTTGGTATAAAGCAAAAAGAACGATCATGGAAACTCAGAGGGAGTATTTTATTATATATTTACTTTTTCATTTAATTTTATTAAAGTTTTCTCATATACATAAAAAATGTTATTAGATTATCTAATAAATTTGATTGATTTTTTTTTTTTAAAAGTCAAAGATAAACAGCCCCGTAATTTTTCACAGATGTTAGACTAGTTAAGCTATAGTCCAATTTATTCAATTGAGCTAATTTCAACCGAAAAGAACAGGCCTAACACCGCGGCGATACGACCAATAACTAGTCATTCAAAAAAAACAATTGAAACATGAAACCCCAAAAAATGGCACCACCAAACCCACGTCACACTCACACTCACACTCGCACTCTTGTCATCTTCACCCTCATCACCAGTCTCCCAGTCACCATCAGCACCACTCCTACCGAATGGTCCACTGCACGCGCGACCTTCGACGCCACCACAGAGCCAAGTGAGACCCTGAGCGGCGCGTGTGGTTATGGTGACCTCCACCTAACCGGGTACGGCAAGGCCACAACAGCGGTCAGCAACATCCTGTTCGAAAAGGGTCAAGCTTGTGGCGGCTGTTATGAGCTCAGGTGTGTTGATGATCCTCGCAATTGTATTTCCGGAATGACCGTTATTGTTACCGTTACCAATTATTGTTCACCTAATTTCGGGTTTGCGACTGATGCTGGTGGCAATTGTAATCCTCCTAATAAGCATTTTGTGTTGCCTGTTGAATCGTTTCGGAGGATTGCCAGTTGGAAGGCTGGGAATGTTGCTGTTCACTATCGTAGGTATGCTTTATTTTGTTTCCATTTTTTTTTGTAGTACAAAGATGAGAGGTGGAGCTAGCTATGGAGGCTCGCCACCTGAGTGTTTTCCTTTACATTTTTTATTTTTTTGTTCATCTTCTTCTAGCACTATTTCGCATCCTGAAATTTTGTCCCCCGATCCGACCCGAACCACAAATGCCATGTCGACCCCGTCACTGTGGATTAGTTTACTTCTACACAATCAATTTACACTCAACAGAACAAAATGTGAGCCTGTGAGGTACAAATGAAATGAAATGAAATAGCTAAACGAACGATTGAAAATTTGATGTGGAGATTTGAACCTAAAATGTGAAGAAACCTGTGAGGATTATCCACGTTGAAAGAAGAGGGGAAGAATCATTAGTTTATAAGGAAAGGGTTACTCTCTCTATTGCCAATTGGTTTATAGAGTGAAACCTCTTAGCTTTATATTGTGGACTCTTTCTCTTCCGTTCGAGTGTGACCCAAACCCGGGGATTACTCCTCTATTGCCAATTGATTTTAGAGTAAATTAAGAAAAACTCCCTTCAATATACCACTTTTCAAAATTAACTCCCTTATGAAAACTTTTTAATTTTTTACCCCAAAAGATACACTCTGATCAAAATTTGCACCCCAAGTGACTTTTTGGTGAGAAATACTAAAATATGACCGATTTGCCCTTAGTTTTGTTCTAACCTAACTACTTCCTCCTTCTGACTCTTCCTTTCACAAACGACTTTCAAACCTCATCCAATTCAACTTCCTTCTTAGTTTTAAACTCAGTAACTTTTCAAACCTCATTCAACCCCCTAATTGTAATGCATAATTCGAAACTACCAAGGAGCAAAACTAAATCGAATTGGGGAAAAGATGAACATTATACTAATTGCAAATTAAAATCAGTAATGAAGATGAAGAACAAGAACATACCTTAATTTGGGGAAAGTTGGGGAAATTAGGAAGTAAGTGTATGAATATGAAGATGAATGTAAAAAATAAGAAAGAAGATGAAATTGGGGTGATGTAAAATAAATGAAAGAAGATGAAATTGGGTAAAAATATGAAAGAAAGACCAGAAGGGCAAAATCGTCCAAAAAATTCAATTAAATTAAGAATATTCTATTTTTGACGGAATATGCTCCATTTCCGTCACTTGGGGTGCAAATTTTGATTAGAGTGTATCTTTTGGGGTAAAAAATAAAAAAGTTTTCATAAGGCAGTTAATTTTGAAAAGTGGTATATTGAAGGGAGTTTTTCTTAATTTACTCTTGATTTTAGCATAAATCCTACGAACAAAAAACCATAAGTCCAATTAACAATTACTCGTCTTCAACTATATTATACTCCTTCAATTTTTATCCAAGTAATAGTTTTCTATTTTGTACACTATTCACGAGTCAAGTTTCAATTTTCAATTTTCTCTCAATATATACAAAATTGCTATATTCCGCCCCTACTTTACTCATTCCGCCCCTAATTTCATTTCAAATGTTCCAAGATTGCCCTTGTCTTTGTAAAAAATATTTAACACATTAATATATTAGTTAATCGTATGAGTATAAATAGTTACGAAAACGCGTAGTTTAGTACTTTTGTTTACGGTAAAAAAATTACGCGTTAATATAGTAACCCCAAATAACCTTAAGATGAAATTTAATTTCAAGCCAATTATTGACGAAATAGGCCCTGTTTTAGACTGAAAGCGTATGAACTGAATTTAATGGAGTTAAATAGTTTAATATTTAGAACTTTAGGCTGAATTGTATGTAGAAAAATCTCAATTTAATAAGCTACCTAGTTGTTTGAGTTGAAAACATAAAAAAACAATGCGACTATGCTCCGTCCCGGCCCCCCCAATAAAACTTCTCAAGATCCGCCACTGCCACACATCATCACCTTGTAACATTTTCTCCTTCTAACAAATTACTTAACAAATATATTTATCGATTAATGTGTGACGATAACCCTTTTTTCGATTATATTTTTGAATCGTACAATAATAATAGTTCTTACAACAATGACAAAAATCGATTGAACAATGATTGGGATGCGGAACAATATTATCTATATTACGATGAGCATAGTAGTCACCAACACGGAGAAGGAAGCGGTTTTGTTAACGTTGAAAACAATACGGGTTCATATAATTATACCCAATAAGCAGAAAATGAGGCTAATCGATTTAATTAAATTCCGTCACTTATTTTTATTGTTTCGTCACATTATTTAATATGTAGATTAACTATAAAATGGCTCGTTCATGTGACTCACATGAACTCGCCCAGGCCTGTTCATGTGAATTACATGAACTCGCCTAGGCGTGTTCATGTGAATTATATGAACTAACCAAGGCCTGTTCATGTAATTCACATGAACCCGCCCAGGCCTGTTCATGTAAATCACATGAACTCGCCTAGGCATGTTTATGTGAATTAAATGAATGAGCCATTTTTATTTTATTTATTTATTAATACGGTTTGATTTGTGAGTTTTTGAAACAGTTTTAAATATACATAAATATCGAAACGAATTAATAAAAGTAATTTTTACTGAAAAAGTAACTATTAAAAAAAAGAAGGGGCAATTTAGTAATTTATAGGGGCGGAATGAGTAAAACTAGAGGCGGAATATAGCAAACCCCAATATATAAGAGAAAATATATTCATGTGGGGTCTTGTTTGATTCGTCTTTACGAATACATTGAAAATATATATTTTTTATAATTTTTGTAAATACGTAGTGCGTTGGCAAAGGTGAAAAAACAAAGATATCATTTGGATTTGAATGAAGTAGTATATTACAGGTGAGGTCCTCCAGTATGTTAATTATAGTGAATGCAGGACGATAGGCATGGGCGGAGCCAGCCTTTTGGTTATATGGGGTATATCCCTATAAGAGTTTAGGAATATATAAAAGTTGTTAATATAACTGTATTATTATAGTAGCACATTTGGTTGTGGGGACTGCTGTAAGTGTTTTGTATATCTGAATGTCATGTGTTCGAGTCCTACATTTACATCAATATTATTTTCATATATGACGTCTTTCTTTTTCGAGATAAATATATATTTGACTTTGATTTTACAGAAATATATAAGTCGATAAATTATATAATTATATAAAGAAATTCGGTTATAACAAGCAATCTCACAAAAGCATATAATTTTTGTCGCTCTCCTCTACCAAGTTTTGGTTCTATGGGTTCTATGGCTGGTGCTTCATGCTCCCCCTCAGTCGTAGCCGTAGGAGTATTAGAGGCCTGGTGTTCTGTCCCTTGTTCTGTCACTGTCCCCTGTTCTGGTTGTCCTCTGTCCCCCGTCTGCTCATGTATATCCTCCATACCATCTGTTTGGTCAGGGTGCAAATGATCCCCAACGTGGGTACTAGGCTGGGCAAGTATAGAAATGTCAAGAGGTTCTGATGTATCATGATGATGTACTTGGTTATCAGTAGATAATTCATCACCCGTAATCATGTATGGAAAAATATTTTCATAAAAATTACATCTCTTGAGACAAATTGACGCCGTGTTTTTAAATCATCCATACGCCATCCCTTTTGAGTCTTTGGATAACCAATGAAAACGCATCGAGTCCCTCGTTCCTTAAATTTCTCCTTTGGTCTTTGCTTATTATGAGCGTAACCAAGACAACCTAAGACCCGTAAATTGTCGAGACTAGGTGGATGACCGTGTAATAATTCATAGGGTGTGCGTCCATCTAAAATTTTTGTGGGTGTGCGATTGATAAGGTACGCAGCTGCTAAAATACACTCTCCCCAAAACTCAATAGGTAAATTAGCTTGGAAACGGAGTGCCCTTGCCTTTTCTAGGAGATGTCTATGTTTCCGTTCTACCCGTCCATTTTGTTGAGGGGTGTCAATCGAACTAGTTTGAAAAAGCATTCCATTTTCATGGTAAAAGTGTTTTAATTGACCTGATAGAAACTCGGTCCCATTATCGCTTTGAACGACCTTGACGTGTTTTCCAAACTGAGTGTGCACCATTTTACAAAAATATTTTATTAATTGGCAGACCTCCCCCTATCCTTCATGAGGTGAACCCAAACGCTTCGACTATGGTCATCAACGATAGTCAAAAAATAATGTGCACCAGACAAACTACTAGCGTGATAAGGACCCCATATGTCGCAATGGATCAAATGAAACAAAGTAGCATGCCGTTTATTATTAAGCTGAAAACTAAAACGGGTTTGTTTGGCACGACAACAAGGATCACAAACGTAAGTAGGACTAATAGATAAAGGTCTCTTAATTAAAGTGCTTAATAACGGAATAATATTGGTTGAAGGATGGCCTAATCTACGATGCCATACCCGTCCTTCATCGACAGTTGCTCGGGCTACCACTTCTTCAACTCGTGTCATGTAATAAACTCCGTCCCTTAGCTCACCCCGTCCAATCTCCGTCTTCAAAGATCGGTCCTGTATTACACAATAATTTGAGTCAAATGTCACAAAGTAATTATTTTCACGAATGAGCTGTGGAATAGATATAAGATGACACGTTAATGTCGGGACATATAAAACATCCTTTAGCTCGAAGGATTCATTAAGCACGACTTTCCCATGATCTCGTGCTACTATCGTTGCGCCATCTGGTAACCCCACGGTGGATGGTGGTCCCTGCAATTGATTCACAAGTATGTCTCGACGCCCCGTCATGTGATGGGAGGCACCACTATCGAGCATCCATTCATTTAAAATAACATGATTCATACCTTGTAATTTTTCATTACCGTCGAATTTAGCATTGAGAAGTACACGAAGTTGTTCCATCTCCTCTGCCGTGAACTCCTTTTTGGATGTCTCTCCTTCATTGGTGCTCACAACCTGATTGGAGTGTCCCGAACCTCTGCCACCACGTCCTCCACCACGGCCTCCTCTTCTGCCCCTGCCACGACCTCTACCATTGATCCCAAGTTTTTCCCAACAATTTTCCTCCGTGTGATACCATTTATTACAATGGGTACACCGCGGAGGTTTGTACTCCTTTTGCTCCTGCTGAGAAGTAAAACCACGACCTCGACCTCCTCCTGAATAACGAGCACTCATTGCAACTTCAGTAGTATGCTCCTCTCGTACTCTAGTCACTGCTTTGTGGCGCTCTTCCCGTAAAACAAGAGCATAGGCACGGCTAAGGGAAGTCAAGTTATCTTCCATCAACAAATTTGAACGAACATGGTCGTATAAGGCAGTATTGAGGCCCTGATGAATTGGTGCACCTTCTCCTCTTCTTTTTCTCTAAGGAATTCTGTTCCGGCACCGCAAGTACACACTGGTATTCGGCTATAAGTGGCTAACTCATCCCATAGCGATTTCAGATGAGTGTAATAGTCGACGACATAACGGTCTCTTTGTCTACACTCTGCTAACTCGCTCTTAAGTTGATGGATGCGGGGTGCATTACCTGCGCAGTATCGTTCCTTCAGTTCCTTCCAAATGTCGAGAACGGTGGCAGAGAAAGCAATGCTAGGATGCAGTTTTTCATCTATCACGTTTCGCAACCAAGCTTTCACTGTCGCCATGCTACCATTTCATATTTATCGTCTTCTGATCCGCTGGGTTTCTGTACGGTTCCGTCAATAAAGCCTAACTTGTTCTTCGCGTCAAGCCCATTGCGTACCGCATCTGCCCATAGATCGTAGTTTTCACCGTTAAAAATTGTCTGAGTTAATTTGGGACTCAGACTATCGGATGGATATAAAAATAGAGGGGATGACAATGGTATCACCATGGTTGTGCTACCACTGTTCGATCCCTTGTCTTTTTCGAGACCGGATTCGCCTCCGATTTTTGTCATGATAACAGAGTGTGTATGTGGAATGAATGTTGGCTAATTTTAAGTGACGGATGCTAGGATCAAACCTGCTCCGATGATACCATGATAAAGAGAGAAACTGAAAATTTATAGAAGGCTTAAGAGCCTGATTCAATTGATAAAGAAGCATGTACAAGACTACCACTATATATACAATACTAGTAACGACTCTAGTCAAAAGCAACCAAAAATATATCCTACGAACTAGGTAACAGAATAGCAAATATGAGATAAGGAAGGTAAATACAGCTAATCAATATATACGAATATATCAATCATATATCCGAGAATATTATGTTGATATATCCGAATATTACGGTGATACATTTCCATAGGATTGCACCCCCTTTTCCAAAAATAAATGCAGATTTGTTTAGTAAAGGGGCATTTTAAATGTGTTTGTCTAGTAGTTGTTAACACTTTCTCATAGTTAAAAGGCCTTGGGTTCAATACTTGTATTGAACAATTCTTATTTAGTGTTCTTTTACCATACATTTTGCCCAATTAAATAAGAGATTTTTATGCACAACTAGATTTTTTCTTAGTTAGAAATTTTAACGCACCCTTGCATATCAATTCCTAGATACACTTCTGTTTGCTAGAGCGAGCTTATCCAAGTCTTCTTTTTGGGGTTTTCTTTTGCTTTTCTTCTAGCAGGGCCGTCCCCGAGAATTCGGAGGCCCTGTGCGAGATTTTATAACGAGGCCCTAAAAAATAGGATTGTACATCGTAAAAAAAAACTTGTTCTTTATTTTCATCTTGAACAAAAAAAACTTCCTCCATTTAATTTTTTTCTTCCCACTTTTTTAATATAAAATTTATGTGACGTTTATTTTATTGAAATAAGAAGAAAAAAAATAGAATGAAGCGAGTTTAATAACCTCACATTAACAAATTTATGAAATATTTTGTTATGGGTTGATATTTTCTTCTTTAAACTTTCCAATTTATTTCAAAAACAAAATAAATATTTCGTTATTTTAAGTACTCCATATCTCAAATTAATACAACATATTTCGTATATGTTTCATGATCGATAACTCTCTTCGTTCCAACTATATGTTTAACTTTGATTAAAATAACATTTATATAAAATAAAAAAAGGTAAACAAATGAATGAGGCGAAAAATAAATAATATAAAAGTTGCTTATAAAAAAATTAACTAAATATTAAAAATATACATGAAAGTTTAATTAAAGGGAAACATGGTATCACATGTTAATTTTGAAAAAAAAATAATGGTAAAATATAAGAAAGGGGGACAATTAATAATTGAGTGGGCCCTACGTGTAAAAAAAATGTAAAATGCCTTTATCAAGAATCGAACACAGATTCAATGTAAAAGATATCAAAGCTTCTACCACCTGTGCCCCAACTCTTTATGTTATGAAATTGCGTCAATAATTAGATTACTTAAAAACAGGTAGCAGAATTGGGCCCTAAAAATTTGGGGGCCCTGTGCGCTCGCACGGGCTGCACACCCAAAAGGCCGGCCTTGTCTTCAAGTCCTATGTATATCCGTGTTGATCTTCATATTATTTCATATTGATTGATTTAAGTAAAAGTGAAATTGTGTTATGAATTTTAAGTATAGAAAAGATTACATCTTTCTTATTGGGATGTCACATGTCATTGGGGCGGGTATAACTGGATACCGCCCCGCACCCGCCCCAGTTGGGGTGGGGACGGGTAGAGCTTTGGCGGGTGGTGGTTGGGGCGGGGACGGGTAGAGCTTTGGCGGGTGGTGGGGCGGGGACGGGTACGAAAATTGTACCCGCCATGGGTTGTGGGGCGGGGATGGTTTTCGCCTACCGCCAATTATTATAAAAATTAATACCACTATCACGATAATTTTATAAATATTATTTTGTTATAATTAAGACGTAATGTTAAAAATTGCTATTTTATAAAGTATTTTACCAACTTCTTTGGTAAATAACTAAAATTATATAAATAAACTCATGAAAATAGAAATTAATAGTGATTAAACTTACTTGTAAAAAGAAAGATCGGAAAAATTTATGATATAGCGGGTTAATGGGTAGGTGAGGCGGGGATAATTTTGGAAACTTGTACCCGCCATGGGTAGGTGAGGCGGGGATGGTTTTGGAAACTTGTACCCGCCATGGGTGGTGGGGCGGGGATGGGTACGAGGTTTTTCTTGATGGGTACGGGTACGGGGGAGCCTATATCCAGTACCGCCCCGCCCCAATGACATCCCTATTCCTTATATAGTACACATACACTCTAGGTAGCACGGACACTTCTCCTAATGAGCTGTACCGTGTCCGACACCGACACTCCACGGACACACGTCGAAACGTGTCCAACACCTAAACAACCGTGTCTAACTTTCTACATTTATTTGGGCACGTGTCCGACGCGTGTCCATGGTATTTGAGTCGTGTCCGTCGTGTCCACGATATTTGGTTATCATTTCCGGCGAATGATGTTCTTGAGATGAGAAATGTGTTATCGAAAGAGATCAATTAGAATATTAATTCGGATGAGGAATGAAAATAAATTTATTATCAAGGGCAAGTTTTATATTCACTTATTTAAAATTAATATCAAATAATTTTACAAAAATAAAATCAAAAATTTATAACTATAAAATGTATTTTTTATTAAATTTAAATGCCGTGTCCCGTGTCCTAAATTTCATGGTATGCCGTGTCCCGTGTTCGTGTCGTGTCCGTGTCCGTGTCCGTGTCCGTTTTGGTGCTACCTAGCATACACTAACACAGTTGGTTAGACTACTAACCAACTTATAATAGAATTATAACTGATTCTTTAACTAACTTAGTTTAGTAATAATCTAATTCCTTTAACTAACTTTGTTTGTATATATTCCAACACCCCCCTCAAGTTGGAGGGTGTATTGTACTTCCCCAACTTTGGACTGCAACTGATTATGCAAAGGACCAGAAAGAGCTTTAGTGCAGAGGTCTCCTGGTTGCTGCAAAGTGGGAATATAAGAGAGAGACTGATCAAACCTTCACACAACTTTTCACGAACAAAATGGCAGTCCAAGTCAATGTGCTTTATCCTTTCGTGGAAAACTGGATTCTTTGCAATGTGTATAGCTGTCTGACTGTCACATTTTAACTAACTTTGTGTGTATATATTCCAACAAACCGGTCATTGGAATAGTACGGCTATAGTATACCATTACACACAACTTTAGAACTTCGTAAATCCTACGGAGTATTATTTTTGCTTTACCATGGACTTATCCCATATAGTGGATACTATGAGTTATTTTCCGAAATAGGCATTTTTGAACAATTATTTAACGAAATAGGTTACTTTTCAAATTAATTACTGAAAATGGGTCCACGTAGGATTGGGTTTTCCCGAACCTCTGGCCAGAATCAAGTCGCCCACCCGGAGAGCGACTTGACCCTTAACAACCCAAAACCCAGATTTAACGAAAAGGAAAAAAAAGCACAGCATAAAGTCGCCTTGGGGGTAGGCGATTTAGCAGGCAGTATGTGTTAATTTTTGGTGGCTTGGTCCGGGGCCAAGTCGCCTTGGGGGAGGGCGATTTGAGCATTTGGTGGCTTGGTCCAGGGCCAAGTCGCCTAGGGGGAGGGCGTTTTGACGGGCAGTAAGTAGCATACAAACACAAACTCCCTTCCTTCCCTTGAATCAACCAACCTACAAACAATGAATCAAAATTCACCAAACTTTCTCTTTTCAAACCAACATACAAACACAAACTCCCTTCCTTCCCTTGAATCAACCAACCTACAAACAATTAATCAAAATTCAACCAAACAACTTTCTCATTTCAAACCAACATACAAACACAAACCATGAATCAATATTGAAACCGAATTGTCTTGAAAGTACAATCATTAAATTGAAAAACAACTAAAACATTAATACAAACAAATTTTCTTGAAAACTAAAATATTATACAAGATAGTCAACTAAATTGTTTTTGATACAAACCACTAATACATTTAACACTACCGTCTTCTTGTTTGCCGAATTCTCTTGGACTTTCTTGGTTGACTAGATGATCCGGCTTCATCTTCCGCCTCTTGGATGAGAGTTAGTTGAGTTGCCATGTAGTCGGTGGCCATTTGATGGGGATCATGCATTGGGCTAGGGTGTGGATTGTCCGGTGGTTGAATAAGATTCCCATAATTTGCGGTTTGCAAACATGTGAGTGAAGTGTTTTGCATTTCAAGAAGGAGATTCATGTAGCTTTGGTCATATGTAGATGGCATATCTGACATGAACTCGTTCGCCCGATGGTAGATGTACGAATGACCACCCGCAAGACTATCCAAATCTGCTGCACTTGGGTTGTAGTGATGTTGATGGCGGTAGTCGTCCGTTAGAATACGGTTTTGAGGACTAACAACCCGTCGAGTGCGCTGTCTATACCATATCATGTAAGGATCATGGTGTGACATGAAACCACCGTATGACATTCCCATAGCCATCAAATTTTCCTTCCTAGCATCTGAAGCATCGACATATGCACCCAATTTCTTCTCAAAGTCTCTTGTTTTGCCCCGTTTGTCTATCTTATGAAGCATAATGTCAGTGTTGCACGGTGGAGGTATGATTTGGTGTCATCCAAATTGTCTAACACACCTACTAGGGAGGTGCATCTCTATAATCTCAAAACATATTAAAGGAGCTTCCACAATCCACTCCTCCTCATCCTCGTGACAAATATCGGGAAGATGTTGTAGGATCTCTAGTGTGTAAGGTTGCCAAGTAAATTGAGTTTTAGTTAGTTTATCAAACATCTCTCGATATGTCACAAGACCAAGCCTATGATCTTTATACTTACGATCCACCCTCAACCATTTACACCCTAAACGATCCCGTCCCGCTACCATTTGGGAGCCTAGGGGATAGACCACTCCGTTAACTTCTTCATAAATCGACCTTAAAATTTGGGGACGTCCAACAACAATACGTTCCCAAGCCCATAACTGAAGGAGAACAACTGACCCAAATATTTCACTTTTTCCCCTTTTACATGCACCACACAAATTTCTATATAAAGAAGCTAGTGCAGCGGATCCCCAACTATATTCATCAATTTCATCTAGATTTTCTAACAAAGGCAAAAACAAGATTCAAACCTCGTTACCGCTCTTTCACTCCTCCCGGTAACTGCTCTACCAGTCACTCTCAACCCAAACAACACATTTACATCTTGCAATGTAACGGTTGCTTCACCAATAGGAAAGTGAAACGTGTGAGTTTCCTCCTTCCATCTCTCAACCAAAGCCGTAATCAAATCCGGATCGGCATACAAAAAACAAAACCTATGAACTCCATAGAACTGTTTATTCTTTATGAATTGACGGACTCTCTGATGAACACGAAATTCGTCCTTTGCTTTCAAGTGGACCCGACATTTCAACGGACCGTGATCCTGTTTCGCACAAAAAATAAAAGCATATTATGGCAAAGACATATTATGTGCAAAGAAAAAAAATATTATGTGCTTGCATGAGAAAGAGTTCCTTCTTGAAAAAAAATACATTTGAAAAAAATAAAACATTTGAAAAAAATACTCACCGCTTCATTCCAAATCGCTTCACTTTGGTGGCCCGCTTGTAATGTCAGAATTTCGGGGTTAAGTGGACCCGGATCCATGAGACCTGCAACACAAAAAATGTTTAAGTAACACAATCAATATTCAACAAATAATTAATTAAATCAAGAAATAATTAATTAATCAACAAATGTACCCGGAAGCATGATTTCTAAGAGGACATCCACGCTTATTGTGTCCTTTTTTACGACATAAGGTGCATGCATATTTTGTTTTCGATTGACCCTCGTCCATCTCATTTCGAATCCTTTTCGACTTAGGACGACCAGTTCCCCTTCTCATTGTCATATTCGGCAAAACTTGTTCACCAACCCAATTAGGCCAATGACGTTCGTCTGGTACCGGGTGAAGGTTTGGCTTATAGGAACCCAAATACTCTCCACAAGTATAAAATGGGTCAATATATTGCTCGGTTGTCAGATTGTAAGTTTTACAAACGGCAGCAACATGAGAACATGGAAAATGGTATATTTGGAACTTGTTACAAGTACAAGGTTCTTTCCGATAAATTAACCGTATGTCTATGTCAACCCTTTCCTGCTTTCCTTTGACCTCTCCCAGTCTTAAATTGATAGACACCGGTCTCTGAATTGAAGGCCTCAACACTTTATAGTGTGCCGCTTTTTCGAAATTGTTCTCGACATGCTTGGTGACAACGGGGGACATCTTTAAACCATCAAGGATTCTAGACTTTGCAAATTCACGTCTTTGAACAAAGTAAGAATTCACTCTATAGAATGTAACTTTCACAAGAGCAGTGATAGGTAAGAAACGGGCCCCCTTTAACACATTGTTAAACACCTCAACTAAATTGATTGTCTTGATCCCATACCTATGTGCACCACCATGACACATGGACCACTTCGACAAAGGTATTC